>CM038145.1:12884395-14084395 GCA_021437245.1 Aegilops speltoides
GGCCGAGAAGGAGTTCGTGGTATGTGGAGTGCTTATTCCTTAGGCTTTGTTTATTTTGTTTGGTGTTCATCTAGTTTCCTAATTCATCCTGCATATTGGGTTATGCTCTCGTTAGTCACGCTCGCTTGCATTATTTTTTTTTGTCATGTGATGTTTTTGTAATTTCTTTTTTCTTGTTTTTTGAATCCAAAGCAGTGATTGCAAGGTTTGTTCGGTGTCAAAACCGCGGATCTCGGTAGGGGGTCCCTAACTAGCGCCTAGGCGGATGGTAACAGGAGACAAGGGACACGATGTTCTACCTGTGTTCGGGCCCTTGATGGAGGTAAAACCCCACGCCCCGCTTGATTAATATTGATGATATGGGTAGTACAAGAGTAGATCTACCACGAGATCAAGGTGGCTAAACCCCAGAAGCTAGCCTATGGTATGATTGTTGTAATGTATGTTGTGTCCCACGGACTAAAGCCCTCCGGTTTATATAGACACCGGAGAGGGCTAGGGTTACACGAGTCGGGTTACAATGGTAGGAAATCTACATATCCAGATCGCTAAGCTTGCCTTCCACGCCAAGGAAAGTCGTGATCCGGACACGGACGGAGTCTTCAATCTTGTATCTTCGAGTCTTGGAGTCCCGGCGACGATGATAGTCCGGCTGTCTCGACACCCCTAGTCCAGACTCCTCAAGAGTCTCTGAACCAGTTTCAATGACGATAAGTCCGTGCGATAATGTACTCGTCGACGTAAGGCGGTTCCTCCTTTGAATAATCCAGAGAAGATCATGAACACTGTGATAGTGTCCGCTCGCAAAACAATTTCCACATTCCACCGTGAGAGAGAATAAAATGTACACAAGTTCAATCATTGACGATTTTATGGCATGACGCCACACCACTACCAATCCTTTACTTGAATCGCTTTTTTATTATACCGCCCAAACATGTTTCTTTGGCACGCCTTGTCAAGGAGATCGTGTTCCCTTATTCCAGATTCTCATCAATACGGGCGCGGTAACCCAACCGCTGCCTGCCGCCATGCCTCCTCCCACCGAAGGTGAATCCTCAACTGGTCACGGAGACGGCTTTTGGTATTCCCTCTTATAACACAGACCAAGGCTCATTTCTTTTTTCTTCAATCTTCCATCGAATCTTCTCTGCTCCAAGTTCCAACACCCGCAGAGCCCCAGATTCAAGCGCCTGGACCTTCAACACGTCCGCCCACCTTCAGGTGGTCAGGATGCCCTCCTCCACACGAGGAGGACGTGCTAAAGCTGCGTGAGGCCAAGTACCTATCTTACGAGATTTAGACAGTTGCGTCGCCCAAGGGCAGGCTATACCCACTCCCCGAGCCCGGTGAGTACGTTGCCTGCACTTCCCACCTCCGCCGGGTTTAGGCTTTCGACGGATCCTTCGTGAGAGGGCTCATGTTTTACTACGGGCCGATTTTCATGACTTGGCCCGTAGTCCATCCTCCATATCTCCGCAGATTTTTTATCGTCATGGCCTTTCCTCCGCCACACCCCACTTCGCCTATGGCTCAAGACCTTCAATGTGGAGCCAAGATGATTGGGGCTACAAAGTAGCGGCGGGCGGCTATAAGTGGAGGGTCGACGCCCTGTGGCTCGAGGGCTCTTCCAAGAGGAGCTCGGCCAGGCGCAGGAGGGTTCTATATCATCATCTCGGGGCAGCAGTAAAAGCCGCCGCCTATTCCGCCGGGACCTCCACGACGGTTGATGTCGGGTCAACCATGGCTCAATTGGGGGCCGCCCAAAGACGTGCGTCCTATTGCAGGGCCGGATTCGAGACCTCCGAGCGAGAGATCGATCCGTAGTGGTGATGCAGTCATGCTAATCGTGCGCCTTTCGCTTCGAAACGCCGGGCCCTCTCCGGGTTATGGGAGTTCAATCCGAGGGACCACGAATTCTCCAACACTTCATGGGTACGACAATCTGCGGAGACGCATAAGTTGTTCTTCGACCGCAATGGCGTGTCCGAATCGACCGAGGATGCGTGCCTGCCGCAATCGCCTGATACTCTGTAAGTAGCTCTGTCCGGATGTACCGCTTTGTTTGCTTTTTCTATAATTCGCTTTTTAGCCCGTTGTCCTTCAACAAGAGTGGGTAGCGCAAGAGAAGCCGATAAGCAGGTCCGCCTCTCCGTAGACCGGACTGAGCCCGTGGCCGGTCGAATGTTGAGGACGTGCCTTTAGAAGAAGGCGAAGGGGAAAATAGAGGAGTTATCACTCGCCTAAGGGGGCGCTTGAAGAAGGGGATCGAGAATCCTCCTCTGTGGGGAGAAGAGGACTGGCCCAAGACCCGGAGGCCAAAGTCTCTAAGCGGGGAAGAAATCTTCACCGTGAGGGTCTCAAGGTCTGGGAGATCCCGGCCGCAATCTTCTCCAAAGTATCAGCCTCCAATGAGCCGTGAGTAGAAAGAGGAGTTCATAAATAAGAAAACATCCCTATTTGTGCTTCCGAGGATAACCGAAATTTTTTACCTTGTAGTTCGGATTCGCGACCTTCTCGTATGAGCTTCGCTTCGGGATCTTCGTCCGAGATGATGGAGAGCGAGACGCCCGCTCGCCGCTGCAGTTCGATAGGGCGGACGAGCCCGGTGTCATCACGAGGGTATCCTCGAAGCCAGCAGAGTCAAGAGTTCGCACCGATTAGTGTTCGCCGGGAGCCAAGGATCTGCTGAGAGGGCGTCTGTTTTAAGATCACCGCATTGGAGAGCATGGTGATAGGAAGGATTTCGCTCGCCGAAGCGGATTGCATAATGCCGCCGAGTTTGTCGGCGGGTTTGAGGTACGAAAACGATGCACCTTTTTGACAGCTTTTGCACATGAAAGTGCGCCTGCGATATATAGTAGCTCGAGACTGTAGGTTGTCGAAAGCGACAGCGTGCCGAGGATCAAAATCGCGGTATTGAGTGTCGCCTTCCCTATGCGTGGGCGGATAGTCCGTGGGGCTAGCCGGACTGATGGAGTTGCCGAATTAATGCGCATAAATCGATGTGGTGGATGCGACATCACGCTAGTCAACAGCGATTTGACGAGTCGCAAGGTAAGTTGTCTCCGCAGCCACCGTGCTTAAGCGAGTCAAAGCCCACCTCTACAATATTTATGCTTGACGCGGATGGTGCCGCTGCCGTGGAGAGCTCTTCGGGCAGTAACTTGCTAAAGCCAAGGAGCAAGCTAGAAGGAGTGATGCGGTCCCGAGGGCGTCAAGAGTTAGAAGTTTAAAGGGCTGCATTACCGCCGTAGTAGGGAAGAGATGGCCGAATTCGGCCGTTAAATTAAAGGATGCTACCGACCGCAATGAGGTTCTTGAAAAGGAGCGCCATCGGAGCGAGAAGACTCGGGAAGGCCATCGCCGAGGCTAAGGATGCCCGCTCGCAATGCGGGCGATGAAGGAGGAGCTGCGTCAAAGTCGAGACATTGTGGCCGGCAAGCCTTTTTCTCGCTGGCCGCCGTTTACGGATCCAAAATATGCCCAAATGGCCTGGCCAGGGGTCCGGAGGATCCATATATGGACTTAGCGGCAAGTGCGGCGGATGTCGCCAGGCACTTCTCGAGTCGGAAGGATCACAAGACTAAGAGCTGTTTTGGTCTCAACCCATAGTCCGGATCGCTCACTCACCGTCCGATCGGGTTGGCCGAATGGGCTGAGCTGAACAGGTTGTCCGACTTGCCATGACGGATATCGTGACTCATGTCCGCCGCAGAGGCCCAAGGCAACGGCTATTTTGGCTTATTGCAGCAATTTCTTGGGCGGTGTCGTGATATCAAGGAGGTGAAGCGGTCGTCAGCATAGAAGGTGCTGATGGCTCTTTGCCCGTGAAGACACATTGGATGAGATGGATGCCACCGCTGTTGCAACCTGTGGTTCGGACGAGAGCCGTTACCCGCCGAGCACTATTTTGGGGAAGTTATGCGTGGTGCTCGTGGTAATAGAGTCGCAGTTGCTCGAAAATGTCACGCTCAAATGAACGCTGTATTTTGTAAAACAATGGTTATGATGTAATCGCTTATACTTGTGCTGCTCCATGTATTGAAACATCTCCTATGCGCTCGCTTATGTATAATGCAGGTATAACCCGAAGATGGCAGCTTTGGCTTCACCCATGCACAAGGTGTGGGGGTGTTCGCAAAAATAGCGCATTGTCACACTTAATCCGACGCCTCCGGTCCCGTTGAGGAGGTGGTAGCGAGCAAACGAGGCAATCCGGACTATGGTGCTTTATCACTTTCACTTAGCCATTGAGTTCGAGGGTGGGCTACGAGATAGTCCTCGGGGCACCGCTGCCCGACCGGGCAGGTGTGCCGACCGAGAAACGGTCCTTCGCCAAAGCGGGAATTCTAAACATTCCGCTGGTCGATCGAGTGGTCGACCAGCAACAGATCATGACAGCCGCTTTCGCTTCATCGAGGTGCTTAGCCCACCGAATCTGGGCAATAATCGCAGAGTTCTCCCGTGCCGCTGCTAGCCGATGATACGTAACGTGAAGGCAGCAAACACAGGAGCCGGGCAAACCCAACATTTGACCAAAGACATGATTCGAGCTGATGCATATAAGGCCTAATCTCGAGACGCCTAACACTTCTAAGGTGTTCGGTCTTTTATAATAATGGGCGTAATAATGCCTAAGCCCCTAGTGTCCGTGCACGGCGAGGTCCTCGACGCGCCGATGCCAAAATGTTAGGCTCCACTCGTTATAATGAGAAACCAGGGATTATAACAACAAGAGACAAGAAAAAGGTTTACGCAGGTCTTAATCAAAAGAATCCTGCGACGGGTCCTTACCGCGCACATTTGCGCCTGCTTCTCTCGCAGTGCCATTATCCCGACGGTGTGCATGTTGTTCGCCCTCAGTAAAAAGAGAGGAACTTAGTTTGAAAGGAAATCGTGCGAAAAAAGTATATGAAAAATATTAATAAATAAGTAAAGCGGAGTCTATATGAGCTCAAGTTGTTTATATGCACAGCCTTTGTCAGAAGGTGCGC
This sequence comes from Aegilops speltoides, assembly GCA_021437245.1. Taxonomy (NCBI): domain Eukaryota; kingdom Viridiplantae; phylum Streptophyta; class Magnoliopsida; order Poales; family Poaceae; genus Aegilops; species Aegilops speltoides. The sequence goes on from CM038145.1 coordinate 12,889,393, forward strand.
TAGGGAGCCCTTAGCTTTATGCCGGACTCGCCTAATCCGTGTCCCGGTCTTTAAATGACCTCAGATGAAATGATGCCACGGACTGGCATTTTAAGTGTAAGAGACGCGAATGTGGTATGGCGCTGAAACGGACAAAAGCTTCACCCCAATAGTGCTTGATAGCTACTTTTAAATGGGACGACATGAAAGACCAAGAGCCATGTCGGAAGTTGTTCGTGACCAACACAACTTCTAGTAATAAGGAGCCTGTGCACTTGGCGTAAGGTCCTGGCCGCTACCCTTTAAAGGAAGCGCTGGTCAAATTTTAGTAAGGTCTATCCCTCAATTTGCGGATTGTGTTTGGATATAGCAGGTTTAAATCAAATCCTTCCGCCCATCGACTTGTGTAAATTGTAGTCCCCGATTATAGGATCCAATATCGTAGTCCCAGTCAGATTTTTTTCAACGCTTATGGAATAATCCGTGTTCGAAAGTGATTGGTTTGATATTCAATCTCGACGTTCACTGGGTTGGACCGTATGAGACCCATTTTTCATGGTGCCGCATTGTTTTTCAGATATCACATGAAGTGAATTTATCGCTTTGACCTCTTGTGGAAAGTCTTTTGTTTTCCGTGCTCACCGGTGGGGTTTATCATCGCCCTCGCTGATGCGCCGAGCCCCTTGTGTTCGGGCGTTTAATCGGCCGGACTGTTTGAAAACCCAACAACTCGTGGGTATGGTTTGCCTTCCGGGTACTGTGGATTTGACATATCCGACCCAAAATTTTGTTTTGTTGATAGCTCATCACCGTTATCCTTAAGAGGCAAGTGTTTTGTCAGTTTACGACGAAGTGAACCGGGCGCCGACCGTGTTCTTTGGGCTTTTCTTTATTCCGGCCACGATCTTTTTTCACCCGTGATTTTTCGCTTTCCATCTCTAATCTCGGATGTACTTGGGTCGTCAGCGCATCTTGCTAGCCGCTATCTTCCCCCGCAAAAAGCGGTCATGAGGCTTGTTAGCGCTGACATTGTCCTCGGCTTCTTGGCCGAGGTGTTCTGCGAGCCATTCGCTCTGACGCTGTGTCTAAAAGCTGCTAAGGCTTCGGCCGTCCTGGACAAATGACTATTTGGTTCTTTTTTGGTAAGGATCCTGCTCTTAATTTATGCTACCGACTCTCCTCTGTTGAGTTATATGACTTAGATCGCTCCCAGATCTCGGAGGGCGGACATAAGTCCCTTGAAAATTTGTTTAAACGCTGCCCTCAAGCTCGGCCCCAACTTCCAACAAGAGCTTCGGGAGGCTTTTGAGCCAATGACGGCTGGCCCTTTGAGCTTGAGGGTAAATATTTTATGGCATGGAGATCATCTCCTCCGCCATGTGTATGTGTAGTATATAATCCTTCATCCGCACCTGTGGTCTCTGTTGTTCCGTCAGAAGCCTCTATGTTTATGGGTTTAAACCCCACCGAATTCGTGATCCAAAGACTCATTGGTGAAACATAGTGGGTGTGCGGCGCCTCAGATTTGGGTGTACTGCTGTCTTCAAACACTTGCCGGTTGTGTTGCTTCCTGGGCCCTTTTTGGCCCGTGAAATGGACTGGGCAAGCCATCTGCTTTTCCGTGGTCATGAGTCGGATTGTGTGTGGCTCCACTTTTAGATTTTGGCCTATCATCCTGCCGCCTATCCGCCAGCGGCTCTTTGTTTTTGACCGTGGGGGTCTATGGCTTCCTCGTCACTCGCAGGTACTATGCCTCGGGTAGCTCTGATTGATGGCCATTGTCAGATTTGTCTGCGGGTTTTGAGCACTTTGCTCCACCTCATTCTCGAGTATGTCTTCCGCTGTTCGAAAGCTTCCGCTTTTCCTTCTTCAAACTTCTTGGCAAAGGGCGACGCAGTCTGTTCCAAAGGCTTTTTATTCTCCGTGGTGTGTCCGGCGGAGGTCGTCCTCGACTTTTGGTTTCGCCGCATGGATTTATTATTCGACTCGCCCCTGCTCGGACGGTTGCTTGTGTTCGTCGGTCCACTAGTTTGCCCGCCTATCATTGCTGGGTCCTTAGGAGCGCCGTTGTTGTCGTATGGGATTTAGGGCGGCGCTCAAGGCCGCTTTTGGTTGTTTATCGCCGGATTATCTTCTCGCCGCCTGCTGGTCCTCAAGTATCGCTTCCTTTTGGGGTATCCACTATGTATACGCCGTGATGACGAGGTGGTATTCCCAGCGTCTCGTAGGCGCCGGTTCTGCTTGTCTCCGCATCGCTATCCATACCGCCGATGTCTTCGAGTCATAGTTCAGCATGTCGGTTAGATCGCCGACGCGGCTACAAAGTGGGAGGTGGGTGGGCTTGAATTTCTTCGTCGCCCGCTTCTCAACCATCTCCGCCGAATCCGCCAGGCTCTCCGGATAGCGAGAGATGCTTTAGTGAATTTAGGATGTCGCCAAAGGGCGAGTGTCGAAGATGTCCACAATGTGAACTCCATGATCGGGCGCCAATCGATTCGATTGGTCAGGGCGCAAGAGGTTCGGAGTCCGGGCAGGAGTCCGCACTGAGTCACGAAGCTTCGCAGGGGACGAGGTTAGTGTTCGCCCATCGCCGCTGAAGTTGCAGCCTCGAGGCGGTGTCCAGCCACCGTCCTCGATCCGGGCGATCGGCTCCGATTAAGGGCCGGAGCGGATTCGTAGCGGCCACCAAGGCACCGGCCCGGGCGGCAGAGCTAGATCATGCCCATCGCGACAAGGCGGCACGCCGGCAGGGCTCGAGCCCGTCAAGATCAAGTCCCCGGTGCTCGGCCGAAGTTTAGAGCTCAACCTCGACCGACGCTGGGGCGAATCTTTCGATCCGCCTCCAGATGGCCAAGTGAATTAGCCTCGCAGCGGCGGCCGCCGAATACGTAAGATCCGTCCGGGAGAAAAGTCTCACCCCGACAGCGTTGTTGATTGAAGAAGCCATCGAGCCTATCAGCGATGCATATGCAGGAACTCTCAATGAAAGCACCAATGTCGGTGTCAAACCGCGGATCTCGGTAGGGGGTCCCAAACTGTGCGCCTAGGCGGATGGTAACAGAGACAAGGGACACGATGTTTTACCTGTGTTCGCCCTCTTGATGGAGGTAAAACCTCACGCTCCCGCTTGATTAATATTGATGATATGGGTAGTACAAGAGTAGATCTACCACGAGATCAAGGAGGCTAAACCCTAGAAGCTAGCCTATGGTATGATTGTTGTAATGTATGTTGTGTCCTCACGGACTAAAGCCCTCCGGCTTTATATAGACACCGGAGAGGGCTAGGTTACACAGAGTCGGTTACAATGGTAGGAAATCTACATATCCAGATCGCCAAGCTTGCCTTCCACGCCAAGGAAAGTCCCATCCCACACCGGACGGAGTCTTCAATCTTGTATCTTCGTAGTCTTGGAGTCCATGACGATGATAATCCGCTGTCCTGACACCCCTAGTCCAGACTCCTCGCTCATAATGATACACCAATTGTCTCTCCTTGTCCCGTGGTAAGGATCATGGTGTCGAGGAGGACATCATGAATTCGCCGATTGAATCTTCTCCTATAAGCGTGGCCCCTCCTTCCGTATGTGATTAACTTGTTTATTTTGTGTATGCTTTGTTTTATCTAGTTCGACATTTTTGTTGTAATATCCGTGATTTTAGTATATGCAAGACTGCATTTTATTTTTGTATGTGAACTCCAGAGTATGTATTTCTGTGAACTGCATTGTTGTTTTATTCAAGTTTTTGTACAATGCATTATTTTTAATTTGAGGGTTGAGCACTACATTTATATGTCTAACTGCATCGCACTTGTTCTTTTTGTGCAATTTTTAACGAGTATAGACAAACTTTATTTTGACGCAAGTTCTGCTTTTCATGCCGGGCGCCTGGTTTGAGGAGGTTACTCAATTGATCGACCATTATTTTGCAGAGGGTAATGTTGGTGTGAGCTTTGATCGAGACGCCCTGTTTTGTCTCAAACACACCGCAATTGCTGATGGTACAGAGGAAGTTACACAGATTGATGGTCCCTTAACAGCTTCACTAATATGAGTTGAAGCAAAGCAAGAAGAAGTTGAGGTTTGAAATTGAGTCAAAAGAGTTTGTCGAAAAGGAGAAGCAGAGGAGATCTCGCAGATGGTGCCAAGGGTGGTAAATTTGGCAAGGTGAAGAAGAGGTTGAGTATCGTTGTCGAGGAAGGTGGTACACCCTCATGGAGTCCACGTGTTGCTGGAATGAAGAAGAATCTTGGCAAGAGAACCGCCGGTTGGTGGAAGTGATGATCCTCAAGCAAACGACTACATGTCACCAAGGTCCCAATTCGATGACGATGACTTTGTGCTTGCCGATTATGTGAAGGGTGTTCATCCTTCTAGACGCAAAGACCGTGGTTCATCTAAGACTGCACCCAAGCGCGCCCATGATGATGTCGACGAAGATGTTGGTGGTGATTCCGCGAGGAGGTGGATGCTGCTCCAAAGGTTTGTTGAAGTGCAATCGCATTTGTTTCCTTCATTTGTTATTCTTTCAGATTTTCTTTTTTATGCCTAATCTTCTAATGTGGACTGCATTTCCCTTTACACAGAGGAAGAAGTCTAGTAAGAGCAATGCAACTGAAGATGATGGTGAGGGAGATGATTCTCGATTTAACAAGACCGTGCGTTTGTCGCTTCCCACTGTTTGCAAGGTTGCTTCTTTGTTGAAAGAGGCGCATTGCAGCCGTGTTAGGGATGCTGGATTTGGTGTTGTCTTTGATCCGACAAGAAGAAAAATGTGTCGCGATTCTTATGTGCTATTTGATGGAGTGATTGACCCCGCCACTATGTTAATGGACTTTGGGAATGGCAGGTTCTTCAATCAATCGTGATGCGCTTCATCACATTTTTGATTTACCTATGGAAGTCACATCGCACCCATGCTCGCTTCAAATGGGTCATGATGAATCGTTGACCGCCTCAAGGATGAGCTTGGCTTTGACCGCTCAAAAAGTATAGGTGTCAAGGACTTGCTTGAGAAGTTGAAGGTGTTGGTGGAGGAAGATGATTATGTGAGTGTCGACCTTTGCCGTGAAGGTGTTCTTCCTTATACTTTACCGTAATTTGCCGTGCCCGGCCCGCAGCCTGCTTTGGGTAGAGTTGTCTGCGATGGTAGAGAACATGGATTATGCGGCTATGGCTCGATGGACTTTTGTCACTTGTTGTTGATGAGTTGCGTGCACTGTGGTTAGGTGGCAATCGTAAGCAGCAAGCGAATTGTGCAGAGGGTTGTGCCATTGTCCCCTCGATTATGTATCTTGATCGCTTGAAGCTTTCAAAATTTTCAATATGCACACGCTGACGCCACGCAAGGCCATACCCGACGCACCAAGGACCTGATGAAGTTGTACAATGAGGATGTGCTTGTGAAGGGAAAGATTTACTTGGAAAGTTACAAATTTGGGAAGTCACTGTTAGTGCACCGATTTTTAATATCAGATTTTTTAAAAAATGTGCAATATTATAAATGTGAACTATTCTAGTACTCACATGTGTACTTCTCTTTATGTTTCTTTTTTGCAAAGTGAAGGCGTCAGTGATATTGTGTACAACCGCCCCTGCAGCTTGTACACGGCAAATCTGATGGGGCCTAGCACTCATGATAGGTTTTATGAGCCTATTCGTAGTCGCTTCCGGCTGTGATGATGAGGTGTCGATACTGTGGTTTCATGCCTCAATGATGTTTGATAATACAAGCTCTTATAAATGTACATTTGTTGGCGGCAAAAAGCATGAGGAGATTGATGAGCTTCTTCAAGGTTTTGAAGTCGATCAAGATTTGCCAACCTCTCGTGACAAAGTTGAGGACAGCTTGCTTGTTTTTTTCCCCTCGCTGCCATGGCCCACGAGATGAAGATATTGTTGCTGCTCACAATTTTGATTGTGGTGTGATTGAAAGCCTCAAGATTGCAGTGACAAATGTTCGTTCTTCGATGCTCAATTGAGACATTCACAAGAAGAAAATGCGGTCGGTATGAGAAGGATGTCGGGCATATTGTGGATGAAATGATCCGTCGTGACGCCGGGCGCTGGTGCCGATAATGTATGTTCTATGTTTTTGTGGCTTTGGACCTCTTTTTTTGTGTATTATGTCGACCGCCCTCACTATTTTTTTGTTATAGGTCGAGGGAATCTTCGTGTCGATGGAACTAGAGACGATGGAGTTGGTCGTATAAATACTCCCGCCATGTCTGCTTCGCCATGCTTCCTTTTTCTTTGAACTTACATTTGTTTGGTTCCCATATTTTTTGTGTACTTCTCAGGAAGTGTGTACCGCTTGTGCATGGTTGGAGTTTTTTTTTTCGTCGGTACCATCTTATTTCTTTTTTGGTTTGTTCTATGCCCAGACCGGTGTCGCCGCCGTGATGTGCACAAAGAGACCTACGATGGCTCTGGGAAGGATGAGGTCTTGGCTGATGCAGCGTCCCCTCTGGATGTTGTAGCTGATAAGGTATAGTTGTATTACTTGTTCTGTTAGTGGGTTGTAATCTAATTTTTTGTTGTCTGTTATAAACTTGATGTACGCTGTTATGTTCATCCATATGCATTTTCATTTACGTATGTTAGCTGCAATAGTTTTACATGTGTGATCTTCACTGTTTGACAGAAGTGAACTGCAGTTCTTTTGGCATGCGCGATCCATACTGATTTACATACGTGAGCTTCAGTATTTAACATAACTGAACTGCAGCGTTTGTCAAAGCGAACTGCAGTTCTTTTTTTATGTATATGTGGGTTGCAGTTGTAGTTGTGTTTGACACACGTGTGTTGGTGTTGTTTTGCATATGTGGACTGTAGTTGTTATGTGTATGTTGCCAGCAGTTTTTGACATAAGTGTGTTGTGTGTTGTTGTGTTAGTTATCCCCATGCTTATTTTTGTGTTATCGTGTTTTTAAACTTTCCACAAAGTTGAGAACCAAACGGAAGTCCACGCTGATCCGAATCAGTAAGGCGCTTGTGTTGTTGATGGTCCGTATGCAGGTTGATGCTTCAGACGGTTGCTGCTTGAGTGTGCAGATCCTTCAGAGCTCAAGGATCCCATGATGCTGTTCCCACCACCGGCATGAAGATTCTCGATGTTGGCATTGAAAAGCCACCGGAGAATGTTGCCTCGCCGCTAGTGTTGTTTCTTCCCGTGTTCTCGTGTCCAATGATGTTCCGAAGTATTGATAGTGGAGCCTCATGTAGTTGAAGTATCTAAGGAAGCCGCTGACTGACCTGACCGTTGTAAATCGAGAGAATGCCGATGTTGTCGCAGTATGAAAGTCCAAAGGAGGTTGTGGTGGATTCGTCGCAACCTATGCAAGAAAATATTTTGCTCGGCTCAAGAACAAGCAGAATCAAGACTCGACATCAAGGCAAGAGATTTTTTAACAAAGGCAGCTTTGATGTTTTTCTCATTCATGTTGTTTAATTACTATGGTATCTCAGATAGATGTTAAATGATAAGTGAAACTTTGATCTTTTGTCTATGATTTTCAAAATAGCTAGCGTAATTCCCTTTATCTTAATATTTAAACTTCATTGTTTGGATAAGTGAACTTCATCTTTTTATTGCAGATGATGAACTCCCTGCAGACAATCACGCGAGCATTGATCCAACTCTTCCTAAAAGATACAATGAGTTGTACGTCGCTATACAAGGGCTCTAAGGACAAGAAGAAGAAGTATGGTTTTTAGAAATTGTTTTGTTCATATGTATTATCTAATTTTTGTATTTACCCGCTTTTTATTTGTTGTTATTTTTTTAGTATCTTATGTTTGAGTTTTTCATGAAAATTCAGTGACATGATTGCTTTTAAACCGAGATGGGTGATATTAGCATTGGCGGTTGGTCAATCCTTTTGGGATAAAGGGATGCTCACTACAAGGCTTGTAGATCTTGGGGTTTCTTTTGTCGGTAGATAAGTTTAAGAGATCTCCCACAATGGTTGTCCTGCACTATATTTGTGTAAGAATGCAGAAATTTTTGTTTTATTTTTTTCATTTTCTTTTCTCGATTTCGTATGCATTTAATTTGTTTTGCTTATTTGATTTTTGGTTTTGATTTGGCATAAATATTTGGAATGGTGGTATCAGAGGCGTGGAGTGTTAAAATGATGTTCTCTTCAAAAGCCGAGGAGCGTGTTGATAAAAAGGATATGGTGAGAGACTTTTTATGTGTATTTTGCCTGCTTTTGTTTTTATATCGCTCGCTTTTTTCTTGTTATAATAATTTTATTTATTTTTTCATGCTTCCAACAGTGTCCTTTTGCAACTTTTGATCCGCCAGATACGAGGGATGGTGTTGGTCATTATTGTGTAGTTATGTTAAATGTGAAAGAAAGGCGGTTTGAATTTCTTGACTCGCCAACAACCTCGCAGCCCTCGATGCGGTCGTGGTTTTTAGGAGGATGGTTAAAAATATCAAGCTGCATGGAAAGAAGGTAGCTTGAGTTCTGATGAGCCGCTAAATCCTCCCACACTTGATGGATTTGTGTTGAAACATGTCATTGTCCCATTGCAGCCAAATGGGTGCGTTCTTTACAGCCCTTCTGTGTCATACCGTTCAAGTTTTTTTTCACTTAATTTTGTGAAACCGATGTTTTTATTCTTTTATTGCAGGCATGATTGTGGATTCTATATGTTTCAATTCTTGCGCATATGGGATGGTGTTCGAGTTGCTAAGTTTGGGGTGGAGCACATTGGCTACATCGTAAAGGCCATGCTCTATAGTCGGCTAACATCGAGGAAGTGTTGCCTTGATTTAACATCACTTCTAATTTTTGCGATAAAGGTTGTTTTATTGAACTTCTTTATCCTCGCTTTATTTTATTTTTGACTACCGCTTGGTTCCGCTTTTTATGGGCAAGTGGGCTGCATTGTTATTTTATATGTGGGCTGCATTGTCAGATACAAGTGCGGGCTGCATTGCTGTAGAGAAGTGGGCTGCATTGTTATTTTATATGTGGGCTGCATTGTTGTATACAAGTGCGGGCTGCATTGCTGTAGAGAAGTGGGCTGCATTGTTATTTTATATGTGGGCTGCATTGGTGTATACAAGTGCGGGCTGCATTGCTGTAGAGAAGTGGGCTGCATTGTTATTTTATATGTGGGCTGCATTGTCAGAGAGATGTGGGCTGCATTGATGTATACAACAATGGGCTGCATTGTTCTTTTATATGTGGGCTGCATTGCTTTATACAAGTGTGGGCTGCATTGATGTAGAGAAGTGGGATGCATTGTTATTTATATGTGGGCTGCATTGCTTTATACAAGTGTGGGCTGCATTGATGTAGAGAAGTGGGCTGCATTGTTATTTATATGTGGGCTGCATTGCTGTAGATATGTGGGCTGCATTGCTGTATACAACAGTGGGCTGCATTCTATTTTTTCTCTATACATGTTTTTAGGTTCTTGTGTTTTGTACTGAGTGCTTCCATATTTTTTCTGCACGTTTTAAGGTTTTGATTGGGGGCTTCATGAAGGTCAGACGTCACTGCTTGAGTCCTGTGGTTCTCGATGTGGTTATGGAGGATTGTGTCATTGAAATCTCTCCAGATAATTCTGGTTTGAACACAAATGTATGCCTGGACCTGATGGTGGAAGTGTCTCTCGACCTAGCTCTCCACATGATGTATATGATGTTGATGATGATGATTTTGTTACACCGCAGCACGGTAACTAGGACTAGGAGTGCAGAATTAATCGCCCTCATTTGGATGAGGTTGAAGTATTTTCAACAAGAGGGCAGTGAGAGGGCTTTTAAGTTGAGATGCTCTATAGAGAAATTGAAGCCTCCGAGGTTCGGGATATATGGATGAGGCGATTAAAATAAAGGATCTTGTTCTCAAAGAAAGATTTTGTAACCAAACACCGCGAGTAAGTTTTTATGTGATGCGTGTGCCCTTTCATGCTTTTTGTGTGTTTTGATTTTAGTTCTAATTTTATTGATCCCATCTGTATGTTTACCGCAGAACGCTGTTTTTATGGTGCATGGTCCTTTGGTGATGATGTCGATACTTTACAATTTCGACTATATCTATGATACATTTGGCAAAGGAGCTTTAATGGATTCAGATATCATGGATTTTGTTATCAAGCATCGAAGCAAGACCCTCAATTGGGTTTAGTTTATCAATCCGTGAACGCTTGCTACTTTCACCTTTATTTATCACGTAAACATTTGTGTCATTCTTTCCTACTGACCGGCTTTTTCATGTCCATGCCTCGCTTGCATTGTTTATTCTTTTTTCATGTCCTTTTTTGTTCTTTTTGTGTACAAGACGCTCTTCAAATGGAAACCTCTGTGGCGAGAGATAATGACGGAAACTCTGTGTCGCCAACCAGTATAGCTCGCTTTGTTTTAGAAGATGCGCTTAATCGCTTCAAATTTTTGTGAACGACGGCAAAACCTCGTTGGATGCAAACCTGTAAATTCATTGTTTTTGTCATTTATTTTTCCCGGTTTGTTGCATTTCTTTTATAGTTATTTTTGGAACAAGTGGTCCCGTGGTACGGTCGAAAGAACTTTTGATTTCATTTTTTATGCGTAATGATTATGATGCCGCGATTCAAGGATGGTCATTATTCCTTATACACGATGAACCAAAGATCGCTGCACTTTGATATCCATGACAAGAGGAAGTACACCGCCATCCTGATGTCACGACAAGGTGGCGCAGGACTGACTACCACGCAGATTGCACTGAAGTGGTATGTTATTTTTTCTTTGCCAACCGTAAAGCTTTCTTTGTGTTTCTCCCACTGTATTTTTTTATAAACTGCAATTGTTTATGTAGTGAACTTCAACATATGCGCGACAGAACTGCATTTTTCTCACGTGCACTTAAAAGAGGGATTGTTTAGATGTTTGAGAACAACTTTTTTTTGGGTTCGTTTGAATATCAACTTTTTGATCCGTGATGTGTGTTATTCTTACCTTGTGCTTTTTTTGCCAGATGAGGAGGATGACTCACCAATCAAGGCGATTTATGGTGAAAAATGTATAAATCGAGGAACCTTCCCGATCGGGTTAAATTGGCGAGAAGCCATCTTACCCTGGCCGTGCAAATACAGGAGCAAATGAGTGTGGAATCTATGTTCGAGGATGGCGCAGCTTGTATGACGGCCAACGCCTAGTTGAGAAAATTTTGAACCGACGTAATAGCTTTCTCTGCTTTTTTTTTACTTTTTGTTCTTTATGACAACCTTTTTTAATCACTTGTTTGCATTTGTTTTTTTTTTTCAGCCTCGTCAAGATTGGAAGGCGGAGTACATGTTCCAAATTGCTCAATCTTTTGAACATGTTGTGTTATGAAGACATGCCTCTTGAGTTACGTGAACTCGATTATGACCTCGGCTCACTTCCCTATCGCAATCGCGACGCAATCGCAGACGCAGAATACCATTTGGGGCAATCGTTTTTCTACTGGGTGCAAAAGGTTATGCGTGGACAATAGCTAGGTTTTGATGTTGTGTTTGTGTGTGCCGACTATGTATGAAAAAGACTTTTTTTGTCGTTGTGTTTCTTCTTGTTCGTTTACGCGGCAGCGCATGTGGATGAATTTGTATATGTATGTGTATTTTATATCAATAACTGATACAATATATATAAGTGTATAATTTTATTTTTTGTTGACGACCACGGCCTATGCGAACTGGCATTTTGTCACGCTTATATGTATGATATGTGTTCGATGAATCAGACGCATTTGATGCCAAACTTTTGTCCAATATAAGAGAACTGCATTTTTTGGCATTCAAGCAAAGTGTCAGCACGTGTGCATGCCAAACCGCATTGCTTTATGACACCGAACTGCTTTTTTTGTCAGAACAAAAAACGCATTACTTTTTGCCTATAGTTGCGCTTTTGTAGTTGGTTTTTTATTTGTTTGTACGCTAAGGTACATGGTGGGGGGGGTCCCCCAATTTTTTTTAGTTGTCTATATATTTTTTGTATTGTTTTGTACGCATCTGACCGGCAAGCATTAGCGAGGCCGAGCAGGGGGGAGGGGGGTCGGACCCTCCACATCCTCGCGAGGCCGAGCCTGAACGAGCCGGAGCAGGCGGCGACGCTGCTTGCCACATACCGCATGCGAGGCGAAGTCCGGCTATACCCCCCGCCTCTATCTATCTTAGGGTGTGGGTGGTGGTTTTGCTGGCCCCTTTGATGGAAAAAACAGAATGTCCGCATCACTGCTACCAACCAAGCGCACTGCAAGGCGTTAGCGAGGCCGAGCAGGTGGGGAGGGGGTCGTGACCCCTCCACATCCCCTACGAGGCCGAGCCCGAACGAGCCGGAGCAGGCGGCGACGCTGGCTTGCCGCGGCACCGCATGCGAGGGCGAGTCCGCTATACCCCGCCGCCTCGCCTATCTTAGGGTGTGTGGTGGTGGTGGTTTTGCACGCGGCCCCTTTGATGGAAAAAATATGTCCGTCCGTGACTACGCCTGCCAACCAAGCGCACCCTCCACATCAAGACGCCGAGGCGAGGCCGAGCAGCGGGGGGTGGGAGGGGTCGACCCCTCCACATCCTTCGCGAGGCCGAGCCTCGAACGAAGCCGAGCAGCGGCGACGCTGCTTGCCAGGCCGGCGCCGCATGCGAGGGGGAGTCCGGACTATACCCCATCGCCTCGCCTATCTTAGGGTGTGTGTGGGGGTGGTTTTGCGCGGCCCCTTTGATGGAAAAAATGTAATGTCCGTGACCGCTACCAACCAAGCTTTAGCATCATCTCAACAATCGTACCATAGGCGAGGCCGAGCAGGGGTGGGAGGGGGTCGGACCCTCCACATCCTTCGCGAGGCCGAGCCCGAACGAGCCGGAGCAGCGCGACGCTGCTTGCCGCTGGCACCGCATGCGAGGGCGAAGTCCGCTATACCCCGCCGCCCCGCCTATCTTAGGGTGTGTGTGGGTGGTGGTTTTGGCGCGCTGCCCCTTTGATGGAAAAACAGAATGTCCGCGATCGCTGCCAACCAAGCGCATCGCGCAAGAAGCGCGAGGCCGAGCAGGGGGGGGAGGGGTCGTGACCCTCCACATCCCCCGCGAGGCCGAGCCTCGAACGAGCCGAGCAGCGGCGACGCTGCTTGCCGCGGCGCCGCATGCGAGGGCGAGTCCGGCTATACCCCGCCGCCTCGCCTATCTTAGGGTGTGGGGTGGTGGTTTTGCTGGCCCTTTGATGGAAAAAATCGAATGTCCGCATCACTGCCACCAACCAAGCGCACTGCATGCGCAAGAAGCGAGGCCGAGTAGGGGGGAGGGGGGGTCGGACCTCCACATCCCCGCGAGGCCGAGCCTCGAACGAAGCCGAGCAGCGGCGACGCTGCTTGCCGCGGCGCCGCATGCGAGGCGAGTCCGGCTATACCCCGCCGCCTCGCCTATCTTAGGGTTTGGGTGGTGGTTTTGCGCTGCCCCTTTGATGGAAAAATAGAATGTCCGCGATCATACCGTTAACCAAGCGCATCAAGCGGCGTTAGCCGAGGCAGAGGTGGGAGGGGGGTCGAACATCCTTCCGCGAGGCCGAGCCTGAACGAGCCGAGGCGGCGACGCTGCTTGCCGCGGGCCGCATGCGAGGCGAGTCCATCATACCCTGCCGCCCCTTGCCTATCTTAGGGTTTGGGGTGGTGGTTTGGCGCCGCCCCTTTGATGGAAAAAATAGAATGTCCGTGATCCGCTGTCAACCAAGCGCATCCTTCGCGAGGCCGCGTAGCGCGAGGCCGAGGTGGGGCCCTTGTCGCTTCTTCATTTATGTGTTAGGGCCCTTGTCATTTGTAATCGCTTTCACCAACGTTGAGTAATCGCACTTCGTAGCAAGTGTGTGTGTTGGGGCCCTTGTCGTTTTCATTTATGCATGTATCGCACTTCACGGATACACTTGTTGAATCGCTTTATGTTCGCTCTCCAGTGAACTGTATTGACGCTTGTTTAGAAATGTACACGGATTATATTTTTTAGATATATCAATATTAATTTTATTTTTATATAATTACTATTTTTGTGGATCTGTTATGTTTTGTATGTGCATACTATGTTTTGGTGTCACTCATTAAATTTTTCAAAGTTGTGTATATACTTGTTCTAATGCAAACTAATTTCATGAAAAGCAATTGATCACAAGCAAACTTACATTGTTTTTATAAAAGAAATGTTCGATATGAAGCAACGGACATTATCAAAATCTTGCATACATGAAACAAAGAACACCACAACGCTTAAAGTAAAGTGAGACTAAACACACCCCTGATTTTTTCTAGTTGTCTGTATTGATTACAGCCTTGTTCTTCTTCTTCTTTTCTTCTTTGTCTCTTTTTGCCCTGTCCAGTCCCATTATGACATCGTAGATGATTCTCCATGACTCATATGTTGCAAATGCATCTATTGCTGCATACTTGATAAGCTTGTTTGGCAACGGGCAAAATCCCCACAGAGTATGGTCCTCCTTATGTTAATTTTTTCTTCATGTCATTGTAGTGAATGTCTATCATCCCGCCAAAGAACATCACCAAAGAGTCAAACTTTTTTTATTGTATGGGTCTCTCCATTCCACCTGAATATCAATGTAGTTGTTAGAGTTGATCTCCAAACCAGATACCTTCAGCTTGCTTTTGTCTCCTTCAATAGCTGATCCGACGAAGGTGTACTCATCATTCATCAGGAATTTGTCTAGTTCCATTGGCCTGCAATATATTTGTATAGACTGAATATATTTTATTTCTTTAGAACTAGCAATGTTTTTTTTGTGTTTTTCTGAAACTGAACTGCAATATGGATATCTCAATCACTGCATTGAGCAGCTTGCTAATACTTTGTTCAAAGATAACTATTAAATCTGATAATAGATTGCATAAACAATGCATGTTTTGTGTATGCTTGTATTCTCGAACCTAATTTCATACATGTTTTGTATGGTAATGTTGCAAAGAAGAAACTATAATTAAACTGCGGTATTGCTAGATAATATAATTCAAGAATTGAACACATGAGTGACATACATGGAGCCAGATCAAACTCGCTAATAAATTCATATGCCACGCTTTTCAAGAATGAGAACCAAAGGTTAAATATTATGGCAATTGCAAAGTGAAGAAAATTTAAAATCAATATTGGCAAGCAACAGCTTATTCTTACTGCCTTTAGCTGCAGATATGTGGTAGACAAGGCATTCTTTTTTCACGATAGCTGTAGTACCGCCACGCGTGGCTTCTCAGAGTGTGTGTACTCGACATCAACGCCGACTAGTTTGACGGCATTCCGCCGAGCTTCCTCCCGAACGTGACAAGATCTTGTCCACGCTTTGCCCTTGCTTGTGCAAAGGACGGAGCTTGTGATTGCCGTGGAGGTGGATGTCGGGAGCTCCCTCGTGTACTTATGGGCTGCTTGTACAGAGGTGCATCCGCCATGATTCTCGTGGTGTTCTCTCGTGTTTGTTATAGAGAGAGAGGTTAGTGAAAGGAAGAGCGGAGAAGAAGATGCAATTGGGTTTTTGGGGGACGGCAGCTTGTGTTTTTCCTCCGCTTCCTTGACAGACGGGAGAGGTGGAGCGGGCGGTAGCGCAGGGGCTCTGCTTTAAGTTTACGTGGCAACCGCCGAGAGGTTCTCGCTATGAGGAGGCTCTTGTTAGTGCGTTGAAACCGAACGCCGCCGCTTTTTTTTCGTGATTAGATCAATGTATTGACGCAATCGCCGTAAAATGTGATGATTGTGTTTTTGGTCAATTGTCCAAGTCAGTGCACTTCTTTTCTATCAGAAATGAACTGCTCGGTTCCAAGTAGTGTACTGCAGTTTGATTCACACAGATGTACTTTTTTTTCTTCTCTTGATGGTGTTCTTTTCTTGATCTTTGTGGTAATACAACATTTGTGCGGATGGAGGGTAATGTGGCTAGGGGTTGCCGGAGTGTTTTGTTTAAGTAACAGGGCTGCATTCTTATTTCAGCCATACTGCATTGCAGAGCGAACATAACTGCAATTCAGAAAAAAATAGTTTGTGCTTCCACGGAGAATCATGTTGTTGTACGTCACGATCGTGATCTCAGACGCTGACATTGGGCTTCCTGCGTTTTATTTATTAATATTCTTACAGTGCTGACGCACATTTTATTTTGTTTGTTGTTATTCATTTAAAAAATGTTTGTCATTTTTCTTTTTAATGTTTTATTTTTGAACGTATTGTTTTTTCTTAGTGGGCTTTGTTGGCCGTGTGTTCTGGTAGTGAAGATGTAATTGGGCCCAAGTCGGCCTGTGAGCACGGCTTGGTTCCTGCTTTCACCGTAAAAGGCCCTAATGTTTAGTCCCACCTCGCCCGTGGAAGGCGCTACCGACTGTTTATAAGCGCCTGGCGAGGCATACCGTCGAACTCCTCCAGATACTTATCTGGGCGCTTATACACGACGCTCGCAGCTATATGCTCTACGACCTATGGGCCCATGTGTAACCGGCCCCGTGCACTGTGACTCAGAACGATTCGCCTTCTGTGGGTGCAGACCTATTACGAGACTGGCTGGGGCCGGTGCCACCTGTGTGGTCATTTTTTTATTATTTTTCTGCCCTATATTTTTTTTCAATGTTGGAGTGTGCAATCGATTGATCGTGGTTCCAGATCGCATTGTATATGCATTATGCATCGCATGTACAGCTTGTCATTTTTTTTGTTTCCTTCTTTTTGCTATTATGTAATCTTTTTTCCAAATGTATGGGAGTGCACTGCTTTGTAAATCATACCTATACTTCACTCATTATGGTTCTGTGCTGTACTTTTGTGTACTTCCGGACTGTATTGAATTATTTTACGTGTTTTGTGTTTTTCTATTTGTGTTTTTGCTCTTATGTATTCCTTTTTTCAAATTTATGTTCGTGCACTGCTTTGTTGGGTATGTTAAGACTTCATTCGACAAATTCAGTAATCGATTCGCGGCGCAACTTGCATCAAGCATGCGCCCTGCTTGCATTCTCAGACGACAATTTCATCACCAAAGAAGCTAAGTTGAATGTAAAGCAAACTAACATAATCAGAGTTCATCATTACAAAGCGATTGTATGGCAAGCAAACTAGGTTCAAAGACACAAGCAAACTAACGATACATAAGCAAACAACACAAAGCAAATTTGATGATAATTCTAAAAGAACGCTGGCATTCTTGGCTCCTCGGCCGCACCATCTTCTTCTTCACCAACAAGCTTCTCCCCATCCCCACCGCTTCCCGGCGCTTCTTGGGGGCTCCTCCTTCTCCAAGCTTTGCACGGCGGGCCGTCCCGGTGAGGGTGATGCGTTCCATATCTCAGACGCTATGAGGCGCCCTTGTCACAGACTTGATGTGCCTCCCGGATGAGGCAGGATGGCCCAAATACCGTGCTCGCTGCCGGTGATCTTCTTCTTCATGTTGTTGTAGTAGTCGCCGATGAGCACGCCGGAGACGCCTCCGAGGGAGTCCAACGGCTTGGTTGCGCTGGCACCTCCACTCCTTCCGGATGTCGACGGTTGGCGACTTCCGCTTGACGCGCCCACCGGGTTTTGTCGCCGCCGATGGAGAAGCTCGCAAAGGTGTACCGGGTCGGCGAGAAGTTGTCGAAGACGGTGCACCTTTCAGTGTCGCCATTTGGAAGAGCAGCACCGGTGATTCTTGCCGGCGGAGAGCCGGCAGAGGGCGGTTTCGCCGCTTCATGGTCGTTGTCGTACTCAAGATCAATGCCGACGATCTTGTGGCGCCGAGGCCGAGGTGGCGCCAGATCGCGCGAGGGTGATCGCCATCCGCTTTTGTCGCTGGTGTGATGACGGCAACTTGGTGTTGCTGCGGCGCCCACGGCGTTGTCGCCTTTGTACTCGCTTGTGAACGCCATCGCCGGTGGCGTGGCTTGGTGCTTTTGGTGGAGCGCAATGGATACTTGTGTTGTTGTGGATGAGAAGGCCTTTGGCAGGGTCTCAATTTAAGGGAGGGCGCGGTGGTATGGCCTCGCCGATGAACCGCACGATCGCTACCGATGATGCGGTTGTGCGGATCGTGGGTTGGTTTTGCATCTATGATCGTGGGCTTGTGGCGATGGAACCGCCCGATCGGGTGGTTGTATGCGAACGTGGTTTTTTAAGGTGGGTTTTATTTTTGATCAGCACTTTTTAACCACCATTTTTTCTATGCGAACGGGCGCTTTGTTACGCTTTGTAGATGCATCCTCGTATGATAATGAACTGCATTAGTATATAGTCCTCGCATCGCATCTTCTAGAATTCAAGATCGCACTTGTGTATACATGTGCGCATTTCACCGCTTTTTTGAGTTTATTTATTCGTAGGGGTAATCGAACTAGATTGCCATACCGCATCGCATCGTAACGAGTGCAATCGTATTGTTTACAGCCACGCATCGCATCTTGTTTTTGCTTGTACCTACTGCAATCGCTGGTACGGGAGGGGTAGGGAAAGGGGGGGTGGCCCCATTTTTTAACTTATTGTTTTTTCTTAGTCGGCCTTGTTGGGCCTTTGTTCGGCTAGTTTAGAGACATACTTGGGTCCAAGTCGGCCTGTGAGCACGGCTTGGTTCCCGCTCACTGTGTAAAAGGCCCTAATGTTTAGTCCCACTCGCCATGAAGGCGCTACCGACCTGCTTATAAGCGCCGGCGAGGCATACCGGTCAAACTCCTCCGTATACTTATCTCGGGCGCTTATACACGGAGCTCGTAGCTATATGCTCTATGACTCAGGCCTGACGTGCAACCGCCCCATGCACCGTGGCTCGTAACGACTCTTCTTGGGTGCGCACTCTATTACGAGATCGGTCATTGTAGCACCGGGTGGTCAATTTTTTCCTTTGTTACTTTTTCAACGGTGGTCAATTTTTTTTTAGTAAATCATGCGTAATCGCATTGATTTAGTTTCAAGATCGCATGTGCACGCATACCGCATCGCACATTTTCTCGGCTACATTTTGTGCACCGATTGGTATCATTTTTCTTTATTGTTTTTCCTCTTTCAGATCCTTTTTCTTAGTGTACGGGTGTGCACCGTGATTCGCTATAGTTCTCGCTGCAGTGTATACATCTTGCATCAAGGCATCCTTCTTTGTGCCAAAAGCACGATCGCACTTCATGCACACATATAGTGAACTACCCGGCACGAATTTGGAGAACTGCACACATAAAATGGTCCGTGGATTATAATTTTTCGTAGTATTATTTTTAATGATCCGTGGTTTTGTTCGTGGGAATTTCAAGTCAAAGTACACCTTCTTTTTCCGCTCCTCTTCTTTGGTAACATAAGCTTTCATTGATTGTCTTATTCTGGGAACATAATTTCCATTAAGTCCCCTTTAATTTTCGTTTTGACCTTTTTGCATTCCTCTTATATAAATGAAGGCTAACTTATACCCTTCGCTTGCATTTCATTTTTCTCCTCTAGCCGCAAGTTCTCTCCTTTCTCCAAATTTATTATTTTTTTTTTTTTCTTCTAGGTTTTTGTTGCGATGGCTCCGTGCCCTCGTGCGTATCTCTTCGCTGGGCCATGGTTGTGGTGTGCCGACGCATCGCAATTGTTTAGCTTGCTCGCAGTCTGCCATGCTCGCCGTGGTGGGAAGGTATTGTGCCGAATCGGGCGAGCCGAGCAGCTTGCATATGGTACAAGATTCACGTATGATTGATATGGGCCGATCAACGATTCAAGTTCTATTCTCACACGCTTCGCCGTGGCCTTGGCTGCACGAGTCCTTTTGTCCATCAGCTTACGCCAACAGATGTGGAGACTCACTACAAGATGGTATGTTTCGTTAGATATGATTTTTTTTCTTAGTGTTTTTTGTATAATTCCATTGTATCCTGAACTTGTAGTATTTTAGGAACGCACTTTTTTCTTTGTGTTTTTTGAAGTGTACTGCAATGTGTTCTTATTTTCTTGTTTTTTTCCTCGTGTGCATGTAGCTTATGTTTTAGTTTACAGGTTAGAATATGTGAACTGCTTATATATTAGCTGAGCACTTCATATTTCTACATTTTTTCCAATTTTGTATGGTGTGTACTACATGTAGCTAGTCTATAGCACTACATGATTGTTCGAAGAGAACTGCATATTTGTAAGTTCCATACTGCATATTGAAAACGTTTTATATGTACTACTTGTTGGACTGTTGTGCACTTCATCTATCTCTGTTCAAAACATGAGAATTGTAATCGCTAGTTTCGCTTCTCAAACAGTTTTATTATTTTTACGTAAAATTCTCAATGAGCTGTTAGGTATGTGCGACTCAAGAAGAAAGGAATTCTTGAAGTTGTTCTTGGTAATGGATACCTTAAACCAGCCAAGCATAAAGTAAGGCGCTGACGGGCGGCCGTGGTTCGCACAAAGGGTGGAAGGAATTTGTCATTGATAGCGCCTCAAGTCCGAAAGAAGTTGTTGTCCTCAACTTCTTTGAACTCGAGGATCGTGATCGTTAGAATCACGCTTGACGTGATTGGCTAAGGTTATGAGGTTGATTTGTAATAAGTACTTTTGCGTGTCGAACGCTTTCATCTTTGTGATGTGTTTTGTAATAAGCACTTTTGTGATCTGAACCGCGTCAATTATTATTCAACGGTAAATTTGTGTTTGCATGGTTACAATATGTGAACTGCTTATATGTCAGCTGAGCATTACATGTTTCCAAATTTTTTCCCAATTTGCATGGTGTGTACTACATGTAGTTAGTCTATAGTACTGCATGATAGTTCGAAGGGTACTGCATTTTTGCAAGTTCCATACTGCATATTGAAATGCTTTTTATATGTACTACTTGTTGGACTGCAGCGAACTAACAACATTTTTTACATGGTTTTTGAATCAAAATGTGTCAATGTTTTACTCAAGACTGCTATATATATATGGTATACTCTATATACCATTTTCTTCTTGCATGGTTTACACAAAATTTAAACTGATACATAAGTCATAGAGTTAAGCAAATTGCTATGCATACGATAAATTTATTGTTTGTTCATCTATTTGGTCGTTAGCCTGCTGCTTCTGCGCGGTGACTGGAGCGTGTCTAATGTTGCACTTTCTTTTGTTTTCCATGGCGGTGTTGTTGGTTCTTGTCTCGCACCTTTGTGTTTGTAGCCCTCGCGGCCGGGTTGATGGTCGCTTTCGCTTTTTCAAAGACCGTGAACTGATCCTTCTTTGCTCCTGCTTTCATTTTTAGGTTGATGGCTGCTTTTGCCTTTTCAAATGTTGTGGACTGCATCCTTCTTTTGCTCCCCGCTACCGGTTGATGGCTGCTTTGGTTTTCTAGTGTTGTGAATCGCATCCTTCTTTGCTCCCCGCGGCTGGTTGTTGGTCGCTGCTTTCCAAAGGGTGAGAATCTGATCCTTCTTGATCCCCGCGGCTGGTTGATGGTGGTTTTCGCTTTCAAAGGTCAGAATCTGATCCTTCTTTGATCCCCGCTACCGGTTGAAGCATTTCCTCGTGGTGGTCTTGTTGATATTGTTTCTTCATGTTCTTCGCCCTCTTCACTCTCTTCGCCTCTTCACTCTCTTCTTCCTCTTCATCATCTTCATCATCCTGCTTCTTCATAAGCCACCGCTTTCTTCGCTTTCTTCACGCTTCTTCGTCCTCTTCACTCTCTTCTTCTTCCTCCTCTTCTCCATCCGCTTCTTCATAAGCCATTTCTTCTTCGGGCCAGTCATCATATTCTTCTTTGATCTCACCTTCTTCGCCTTCCTCATTTTCTCGATCTTTTTCTTTTTCTTTTGAGGCAGTGTTCTTGAATTGTGTCTCTTCCTCTTTTGCAGATGCTACAACGCCCTCGGTTTCGGCCCATTTCTTAGTGTTGTGAGTGGAATTTCTGTTTTTTGTGCATCTCCATGTCCTCATTTTTCTTGTTCATTTCTTTTTGTACACGCCCCGAATTGTGGTCACGACTTCATTACATGTTCTCGCACATTCTTACTCCAAGTGGGCTTACCATCATCGCCCAAATTTCAGTCGTGGCTTACTGCTTTTGTCATCATTTTTCTCCTTGCATGCCACCTTTTTCTGGTTTGCATCTCCCTTTTTTTCTTCCTCTTGTGTTTGAAACAGAGGTGGAAGAATTGTTTTTTTTGATAGCACCAGCCCAATGTGTTCAGCTTTTTTCTTCTTGCTCGCTTTTATTGTCATGTTGGTATTTCTCCGCTTGCTTTTAGTTTTGTCAGCTTCTTCTTCTTCTTCGCTGAGCACGCCAACTTCCTCTATCGCTCCTCATACCGCATAATGCCCGTGGCACCCAAATAGCTCCGACCTTGTCGCCTCCGCTTGCAAGGTCCATTGCTGTTTCACAAGAATTTTCACGGCAAAAAGCGAGGTTCCATCCGTGTCAGTTTGTTCGTAGTCTCTTCTCACAAACGTTGATCCGATCTTGCATGCTACGGGTGTATCTCTTCATGATGTACACCTCAGGAATGTTGAGTACTCTCAAATGAGAAAGCATGCATAAGACATGGACGCAGAAGAGGCCTGCAGACAAACACATTTTTTTTGTGTTCTGTAAGTGAACTGCATGAAATTAGTAAACATATATTTTTTCATTATTTGTTCATTTTTTAAAGAAGTGAACTTCATTTGGTTTCGTGAATTACACATGCATATGTACTTTTAAATTTCAGTAAGTTAGCTGTGCATGACTATGAGAATCTAGAATTTTTTTGCTAGAGTCTCACCTGTGTGTCCAGAGTTTGCACTCACATTCAGAGACACCTTTCTTTCATCGGCGACCACTTGGAAATTATGCCTTGCCCAATCAAATGCATCCGATCTATTGTAGTGGTGTACGAGATACTTTGTCGGGTTCTCGTGGCACCGCTTCGCTCAATGCAAGTATACGGTAGAGTGTTTTTTGAAATCTGCAAACACCGCCTTTTGTATACACTTTTGATAGTCGAACTTTGAAGCCAAACTTTGTTGTTGTTTTTACCTCGATCGCATGATCACAAATGCAATGTTACGATCCGCAGAAATGAAAAATTGTTTGTTTTTTAGTCATATTTTTAAGCAGTTTTGATTGACATTTTGTTTACCTCATTTGCTATCGCTCTCAAGGTTTCGACGGACCTTCCCGGTCTCAATGCACTTGTCCACCACCGAGCAAACAGATGGAGATCATGCTTCTCCCCGACAAAATTTTTCTTCAAGATGAAGTTCATGCTCTCGCTTCTCCGTGTGGAAGTCATCCGAGCACGTAAAATTTCCTTGTAGTAAGCTGAGATCCACTCGCGCTCGCCATCCCACAAAGAATTCATCACTTCATTGCCTTGCAAGTTGTACCTCTGAATGAGGTTCTTCCATGCTCGCTCAAATTTCGACGGCATTAGTGGGTGGTTCAAAGACCGCATTGAGTTCGCCCTGAGCTTCTCGTATGCTTTTATACAAAGAAGGCGAGGTGGTCCTTGTACTTCTTCATGATATGCCACCGACACGCTTATGCAGAGTTTGTGGGAGGATAGTTTTAATGCTGCCTTCATCGAAGAACACCGGTCTCGAGAAGAGACAAACAATGTTTTTTATTGTTGTTTGTGTGTTTGCAAGATAGATGGAAGAAATATAAGTGCACAAAACAAAACAAAACGTAAGTATGCAGTGTGTTTTTTATTTTTGTACCGTGAGCATGCAGATTGGCGCTTGTTGTTCATACACCTCGTAAAGGTTTTGAAAACCCACTCAAATGATGGTATTGTTTCATCTCGCACGAGTGCAACAAAAATATGGTGCTTTGTAGATGATGGTTCACCCCACAAACACTCCCAAATGCATGTGGAATTTGTTAGTTTTATACGTCAGGTCAAATGTAACGCAGCTTCCAAAATCTTCATACGATCCTCTCGCAACTTATGTCACTTCAAAAGACGCTTTACACGGGTTATCTCGTGATCAACGCCATAATCATAGAAGAACTCGGTTTATCTTTTGCATTTTCTCAAGAAATTCAAGTTTCTTGACATCATCTTCGCACTCTTCTCCGCAAACTGCTTCTCGATTTTCATAGACAATTCAAACTTATCTCACCAAACAGGAATAATTACGCATGTAATGCTCAAGAGATATGCTCTTACGGCTTACCTGCTTACCAAGTCGCGCTAGTATGTCCCATGTAACGCAGACCATCGGACATACGCGACAAATACGACATCATCTCGAGCATGTGTGTGGTTGTCCAGCTTGCATGTCTTTCACTAACCGGTCTATCAAAGGATCGCTTTTTGTGCGATCGCATGTGCAAAAGCATCCTGGGCTTTCCAAAGATCTTGTGATTGTGGTTTAGTTGAACCATTTCTATCACAAATTTGCCATCCTTCCTTTTTTGACTCTAATCTTTGCATTGCAGCCAATCCTTTTGATGTCTTCTCGACGCACTCGTGATAACTGACACACCGCTTAGGACCCCTTCTCTTGAGCGCATAATGTAGGCATTTGTCCTGTTTTGCCTCTTGTGTATACCAAACCCTGCACATCTTGCATAATTGTTGTAAAAGTCCCATGCCTTTTCGTACATGGTGAACTTCATTCCAGCAGCAGGTACGAGGTTGAGCGGCATGTTTTTATCCTGCATTAATTGAAATGCTATATGAGAAAATTTGTTCTGTTCTGTTTTTTGAATACGAGGAGTGCATACGAGTTTAATAAAGCATTTGCAATGTTCCTAGCCAAAGCTCACAAGAAATATCAGCAGTAATCGCAATGTTATCTCAATGGATCTGCAACTATTTTTTTTCGCACTATAAACTTACATGTGTGTAGAGTCGTCACCGATGGTGTTTGCAGCTCGCCGGGTTGTATTGGACATGGCGGGTTATAGCAGATGTGTGTAGTTGAGGATCTCAAGCGCAAGAATAAAGTGAGGAGGATTTGTACCGCTGCTTACTTTTGACCGAGGCACCATGCAGGTCGCAGCTGGCGGGTTGATGCAAAGCAGTCCGTTGGAGCCTGCTTTTCAAAGCAGGACACCGAGCTCGCTTTTGGGGTGCGCAGTGGACGTGGTGGTAATCCAAAGGTTGTGACGATGTCTCGTGGATTGGTTTTAAAATTTTGGAGCAAAGGGCACATCATCATAGACATAATCATCATCTCGCCGCAACATCGTGTTCAATCGCATTATCATTATCTGCTCGGACATGCTGTCCAAACATAGTGAACTCGTGCTTATACTCCGGGTTGAGAACCGCTATCGCTCATCTTCATCGCCATCGCCTTCATCATCGCATTGGTGAGTGCCTTCCCGTAAGAATGTGAGATCATCGCCATCTTCAACTACATCTTCTTCCCGAAAAATCTTCTTGTGGAGAGTATCGCACCGCTTGTCGTCGTGGAAGAATCCATGAGGAATCTCGTGGGTAACGCAGCCAAGATCTCCGCCGAAGAATATCCACTCTTCCAAAGTTGTTGTTTCTCGTCATGTCAATTATGCGCTGCATTTTGTATCCGGCCGAACGCCATCTCCTCGCACACAAAATGACCGAGCTGCATTGTCGTTAAATGAATCAATCATGCGAATCGCAATGTGTTAAAATGGTATCGCCAAGCATTGCACGGTGATCGTGATCACCCTCAAGGTGAATCAAGCAACCACACCGCATCGTTATACGAATGAACCTATACAAGCTGCATCGCATTTTCCCCACAACAAATCAAGCAACCGCGACCGCATAAGTTTTGTAATCGCATAATCACGCTACCGCACTACTTGTACCGATTTGTCTATGATAACTACACCGAGATGGTTTAGGAAGTGTACCGCCACCTCGTGATGCAGTGATTTCTTGCGCTTACAGAGGAAGTTCCTCTCGCTCGCCGCGACAACTTTCACGCTCGCCTGCAGTCCACTTGCCCTTCGGTTCATGGGCGGTCCGACGCTGCTCAATGTGAACGGGAAGGAGGATTTGCTCTGAAGGTTGATGCAGACTTATTCCAAGAAGCTACCGTGGATGAAGCAACCTTGCGCACACTCCTCCTTGCTCGAATTGGTTTGATGTCGAGGCAGCACCAATCCACATCCGATGAATTACAGCCAATTGCAGCCCCAAGAGTTCGGTGGCGGCGCTACCGAGCCGCTGCCAGGGAAGAAGGCCGATAGGCTGGTGTTGCTTGGTGCCCGCCATGAAGAAGGCCGAGAGGCGACGGGCGGCGTTGCCGCCTGCCGCCGCCAAGAAGGCCGGAGGGGAGGGCGGCACATCGCTGGGCCGCCATGAAGAAGGCCGAGGAAGGGGCGGCGTCGCCTCAGGCCGCCATGAGAAAGCGGGAGGGGAGGGCGGCATCGCCCCAAAGCCGCCGCCAGAAGAAGGCCGGGAGGGGAGGGGCGGCGGCTAGCCCAGGCCGCCGCCGCGGTAGAAGGCCGGGAGGAGAGGGGCGGCGTTAGCCGAGAGGGCCGCCAGAGAAGGCCAGAGGGGAGGGCGGCGCGATCTGCTGGTGGTGTGCATAAGGTGTTCTGTATTAAGGTCTTAAGGGTGTTATCATAATAGACCCACCCTATATATATATATATATATATATATATATATATATATATATATATTCAATCATGGCAAGACAACGTATAATTTAAAAAATAAAAATTACATCCAGATTCGTGAAACCACCTAGCGATATCTACAAGCACCAACCGTAAGTTTGGAAATAATTAATGAGGGCTCACAATTATAGAAGATGTCCAAGATAATATATTTATATGTGAAATTTCTTCCCTTTAATTTTCTTCCATGAATTGTTCAAGTGATTAATGATGTATTTGCTAACTTTCAATGATTTTTACCAATTATACTTTATATGTGAAGCCATTATTCCCTATGAGAAAAACATATGAAGCATATATAATTTCTCAAAACTGAAGATGAAAATAGAAATATGCAAATTTACTAGAGAGCAGAGCTGAGCCACCTCGGTGATGGGTCGTCCGTTCAATGCATCAATTGGTGCCAACATGGAAATCCCCATAGTACCGTCGTTGGGACCGATGTAAAATCTCTCGATATCTAGCGGACGATGATTTGCAACACACAAGTGCAGGGTCACTCAGGTCCTGGTGCTTCATTTTTATTTTTACTTTCGATTTTAAAATTCTATATTTTTTAACAAAAATTCCAAATTAAGGTATGTTTTCAGCGCTTTGAAATAAGATCCATTTTGAATATATTTTGATGATTTCTAAAATATTGTTAAGTTTCAACGTTGAAACTTAGTGCTAGCAATAAAATTCAATTATTCCGGTTTACTTAATCGATGTAAAAAATGCTTAAAATTGTATCTCCAAACTGGTTGAAACTTGACATTTTTAGATGCAAAAATTGTAAGTTTAATCATTCATACTTAAAGATTTTTGATGGATTTTTTTACTATGCCCTCGTACGGGATTCAACTACTTTGTGAATCGCGAGGCAAATCGAGCGGCCGGCAGGGCTTGGCAGGTGAGTGCCCTTGCAAATTTCCAGATATTTAGCAAGACTCAGAGTTTCACGACTTTTGATGATCAATGTCATATAGATGTGATTCTCAGATGTTTTGGCTATCGTGTCCATCATGTATACTATGTTGTATTTGACGAGATGTTTCATATGGTGTAAGCGCTATGAGAAGACACCAGTGCTGATCTTGGCGACATTTATCGCGACATTTGTTAAAAAATACCTTGAAGTATTTGAGAAGGACTAAGGATGTGTTTCGGTTTGTATGAGAAGATGTGCTCATTGTAAAGGGTTACACCGATGCTAGTTTTCAAACAGATAAGAATGACTATCGCCAGAATCGGTATTGTGTTCATTCGAACGGATATGCAATGAGTTGAAAGAGTTTCAAGGAAGAAACGATCGGTGATTCTACAATGGAGAGTGAGTACATTGCAACTTCCGGTCGCGAAAAGAAGGTGTTTGTCCGATGAAGTTTATTTCAACCTGGTCGGGTTTAGGTCACATCCAACCCTTTCAATTCTATTGTAACAACAAGGATGCTATCACACGCCAAGTAACCAAGGCAACACTGTAAATCCAAACACACACTCAAAGCGATATCATCTCATAAGAGAGATAACTAAGAGAGGTGACATAAAGATATGCAAATTAGCCTTTGGCAAGGTGCCCAACATGCCTCCAGATTGGATCTCCTCGGAACAAAAACTTGCAGTGGCAGAAAAAATAAAACTTTTTGATACGGAGGGTTTCAGGAATGGAATTTATAGGCGGAAGAATGGACAGGAAGGCGGTGTCGAGAGGCCCTACGACGACCACCCCACGCCACTCCACCCTAGGCCATACCACTGAGCTGGGGGCCCTCGTTAGTCTCCGGCAGTCCCAACACTTTCTCAAATCTTGGGTCACGTAAAAAATCAGATAAATCCTCGTGTATGTTCGACCTCCATAGATGTGGATTTTCTAGAAAACCAAAACATGCAGTAAAGCAACGATCGGTTCTCGAGCACTAGCGGCCGGAAACTATATCTTTCAAAGAATCATATTCGCTTGCATAGCAAATCTGTCAGATGGTTCGCTCCAAACAAACAAATTAGAGTATTTGCCTATGATTCACCTTTCAGAACCGAGTCGTTAGCCACCTCCCTCCCAAAAGCCTAGGGTTTTCTTCCTCCGGCCGGCGCCGCTGCCGTCCGCCTGCCTCCTCGTGGCCTTAGGGCCATGGTGGCATGGTGGATCCCATCCTTGTCGCTGCGGGAGGGCTCCATCTTTAGATGTTTCTTCAGTTTTGTTAGGTTTGTGTCCTACTCAGAATACGAACCGGCGGAGTCTCCTTGAAGATGGAATAAGATTCTCCTGCTGTAGCCTTTGTCCCGTGCCGCGCCTAGCATCGCCGGTGGGCGTAAAGATGTGTATCCGACGGATCTGTCTCGATGGATTTGCTTGGATTTGGTCGTAGTTCGCCTATGTTCGTATGCCTTTAATTTGGATCCTTCCGATCTACACTACTCTTTAACAATGGCGGTTGCTTTTCTGGTGTGATGGTCACACCGGCTGGGAGCGCGCCACGCGAGGTGCTCGATCCAATCGGACGCCGTGGTGGATGAGACTAGAGTCGGTCTCGTACACGTACGGCGTCTAGTTGTGATCCACTTTCGCCACAAGACCCACTCACGTACGGCGCGCGTGATGGACCCATCCTGTCATAGGGTTTGTCTGCATAACGGGCAGTTGAAACAGGAAGTGGTGGAGGCTCTAGATCGATTGGTCCAACGTTCGGAAAGAATCGAACGGACATCCTACTTTCCCTTGCTGTTTTCTACGGAGGTGGAACTCCGATTTCGACCGGATCTCGATCATGCTGTATATATATGTGGTATATATACATTGATGAAATATAAGGGACGCAAGACTAGGTTTTTCAGACGTGAATCCTTTGCTTCAAGGCGAAAAGTTCAATCAAGGCAAGAATCGGCGGAGACCTCGTGGAAGCATTCACGCCTAAGCGACGACGCCTGTGCACATCCTTGTCCGCCCCATCGGTGTCGCGTTCGCTTGCCGCCGCCGCCCGCAAGGACCTGCATCACGTCACCACCGATCGTTCTTCCTCGCCGCCACGCCGCCAGCCGCCATGAGATGATCGCCCAACTCACCCGAACCTATACGCTGCAAGGTAAGCTAAGTCTTCGAGCCGACGCAGCAGCAGAGCCATACCGCTTCATTTGCGATTATGACCTCTCCGGCGGCATTGAGAATGTCCTATATTCTCTCCATGGTCTGCTTGTGCTAAGACAAAGTTGTGACTCTTCGCATCTCGCAACCCGCCACTGTGCAAAGGGACCAACCTGCCCGAAGTTGGGTCCACAACCCTACCGCTTGGTCTTCGAAAAGCGGCTTCAAGGAAATATGCCCTAGAGGCAATAATAAAGTTATTATTTATTTCTCATATCATGATAAATGTTTATTATTCATGCTAGAAGTGTATTAATCGAAACATGATACATGTGTGAATACATAGACAAACATAAACGCTACTAGTATGCCTCTACTTGACTAGCCTATTAATCAAAGATGGTTATGTTTCCTAACCATAGACATGTGTTGTCATTTGATTAATGGGATCACATCATTAGTAGAATGATGTGATTGACATGACCCATTCCGTTAGCCTAGCACTTGATCGTTTAGTATATTGCTATTGCTTTCTTCATGACTTATACATGTTCCTGTAACTATGAGATTATGCAACTCCCATTTACCGGAGGAACACTTTGTGTGCTACCAAACGCCACAACGAATCGTGTGATTATAAAGGAGCTCTACAGTGTCTCCGAAGGTACATGTTGGGTTGGCGTATGAGTTAGTTACGGAATGATGCATTACAATAAGCCTTGCAAGCAATGTAGCTAATGAGTTAGTTACGGAATGATGCATTACGTAACGAGTAAAGAGATTTGCCGGTAACGAGATTGAACTAGGTATTGCATACCGACGATCGAATCTCGCAAGTAACATACCGATGACAAATGGAACAACATATGTTGTTATGCGGTTCGACCGATAAAGATCTTCGAGAATATGTAGGAGCCAATATGAGCATCCGTGTTCCGCTATTGGTTATTGACCGAGAATAGTTCTAGGTCATGTCTACATAGTTCTCGAACCCGTAGGGTCCGTGACGCTTAACGCTACGATGACAATTTTATTATGAGTTTATAAGTTTTGATGTACCAAGTTTGTTCGAGTCCCGATGTGATCACGACATGACGAGGAGTCTCAAATGGTTGAGACATAAAGATTGATATATTGAAGCCTATGTTTGGACATCGGTGTTCCGGTGATATCAAGATTTTACCGAGTACCGGAGGTTACCGAACCCCCGTAAACTAATGGGCCTTATTGGGCCTAGTGGAGGAAGAGGAGAGGAGGCCTAGGGCAGCCGCCCCCTCCCCCAAGTCCGACTGGGACAAGGAGGGGTGGCGCCTCTTCCTTTCCCCTCTCTTCCTTCCCCCAAGTCCTAATCCAACTAGGGAAAGGGGGAGTCCTATTTCCTGGGAGTAGGACTCTCCCAGCCTCCTCCTAGGGCCGACCGCACCCCCTTGCTCCTTTATATACGGGGCAGGGGAGCACCCTAGAACACACAAGTTGATCTTCAAGATCGCTCCTTAGCCGTGGTGCGGTGCCCCTCCACCATATTCCACCTCGGTCATATCATCGCGAGTTTAGGTGAAGCCCGCGCCGGTAGAACATCATCATCGCCACCACACCGCTGGCCGACGGAACTCATCCCCGACACCCTCGCCGGATCGAGTCCGGGATCGCCATCGAGCTGAACGCTCGCTGAACTCGGAGGTGCCGACGCTCGTACTTGATCGGTCGGATCGTGAAGACGCATAACTACATCAACCGCTTGTCATAACGCTCGCCACGGCTCACGAGGGTACGTGGACAATACTCTCCTCTTTGTTGCTATGCATCACCATGATCTTGCGGTGCATAGGAATTTTTTGAAATTACTACGCTCCCAACAAAGGGCATCCGAGCCTGGTTTTATGCGAGATGTCATATGCACGAGTAGAACACAAGTGAGTTGTGGGCGATATAAGTCATACCGCTACCAAAGATGTCATACTTTGGCTCAGCGGTATTGTGAGATGAAGCGCCCGGACCGACATTACGCCAGACGCTTATGCGAGACTGGTTTCACTGCTACGAGCACTCGTGCTTAAAGGTGATCGGCGGGTGTCTGCTCTCTCACTTTAGCTGAATCGAAAAGTATACGCCCGTCCTTGCGAAGGTTAAAACAGCACTAACATGGCGAACTATCGCTGTGGTTTTGATGCTTAGGTAAGAACGGTTCTTGCTAAGCCCGTAGCAGCCACGTAAAATTTGCAACAACAAAGTAGAGGACGCCTAACTTGTTTTTGCAGGCATGTTGTGATGTGATATGGTTAAGACGTGATGCTATATTTTATTGTATGAGATGATCATGTTTTGTAACCAAAGTTATCGGCAATCGCAGGAGCCATATGGTTGTCGCTTATTGTATGAAATGCAACGCTTCAGTAATTGCTTTTACTTTATCACTAAGCTGTAGCGATAGTCGAGAAGCAATAGATGGCGAACGACAACGATGCTACGATGGAGATCAAGGTGTCGCTACCGGTGATGATGGTGATCACGACGGCTTGCTTGAGATGGAGATCACAAGCACAAGATGATGATGGCCATATCATATCACTTATATTGATTGCATGTGATGTTTATCCTATATGCATCTTATCTTGCTTTGATTGACGGTAGCATTTTAAGATGATCTCTCACTAAATTATCAAGAAGTATTCTCCCCGAGTATGCACCGCTATGAAAGTTCTTCGTGCCGAGACACCACGCCATGATTGGGTGTGATAGGCTGACGCTCAAATACAACTGTGCAAAACAGTTGCACACGCTGAATACTCAAAGTTAAACTTGACGAGCCTAGCATATAATGATATGGCCTCGAACACGGAGACCGAAGGTCGAAAGCGTGAATCATATAGTAGATATGATCAACATATTGATGTTCGCCGTTGAAACTACTCCATCTCACGTGATGATCGGACATGGTGTAGTTGATATGGATCACGTAATCACTTAGAAGATTAGAGGGATGTCTATCTAAGTGGGAGTTCTATAGTAATATGATTAATTGAACTTAAATTTATCATGAACTTTGTACCTGATAGTATTTTGCTTGTCTATGTTTGTTGTAGATAGATGGCTCGCTTTGTTGTTCCGTTGAATTTTAATGCGCTCTTGAGAAAGCAAAGTTGAAAGATGATGGTAGCAATTACACGGATCGGGTCCGTGAACTCGAGGATTATCCTCATTGCTGCATGTAATAATTACGCCCCGAAGCACCGCTGGTGCCAGCCTCCGCTGATGCAACCGACGACGCTAAGAACGTCTCGCGAGCAAAGCTAATGACTACTCGATAGTTCAAGTGCCATGCTTTACGGCTTAGAACCGGTCTTCAACGATGTTTTGAACATCATGGAGCATATGAGATGTTCCAGAGTTGAAGTTAATATTTCAAGCAAATGCCCGGATTGAGAGATATGGATTCTCCAATAGTTCTCATTAGTGAACACATACTCAAAATGTTTGGGTATAATAATCACTTGATTCAATTGGGAGTTAATCTTCCGATGATAGTGTCATTGATGTAATTCTTCAATCATCGCCACCAAGCTACAAGAGCTTCGTGATGAACTATAATATGCAAGGGATGGATAAGACTATTCTCGAGCTCTTCGCAATGCTAAAAGTCATGGAGGTAGAAATCAAGAAGGAGCATCAAGTGTTGATGGTCAACAAGACCACCAGCTTCAAGAAAAGGGCAAAGGGAAGAAGAAGGAATTTCAAGAAGAACATCAAACAAGTTGCTGCTCAAGAGAAGAAACCAAGTCCGGACCTAAGCCTGAAATTGAGTGCTTTTATCGCAAGCGATCGACATCGGAAGCGGAACTGTCCCAAGTATTTGGCGGATAAGAAGGATGACAAATGAACAAAGGTATATGTGATATACATGTTATTGATGTGTACCTTACTAATGCCGCAGAGTACCGGTATTTGATACTGGTTCTGTTGCTAACATTTGCAACTCGAATCAGTGGACTACCGATTGCGAAGATTGGCTAAGGACGAGGTGACAATGCACGCGGGAAATGGTTCCAAAGTCGATGTGCTCGCGGTCGGCACGCTACCTCTACATCTACCATCGATTAGTTTTAGACCTAAATAATTGTTATTTGGTGCCGCCTGAGCATGAACATTATATCTGGATCTTGTTTGATGCGAGACGGTTATTCATTTAAGTCGAGAATAATGGTCGCTCTATTTATATGAGTAATATCTTTATGGTCATGCACCCTTGAAGAGTGGTCTATTTTTATTGAATCTCGATAGTAGTGATACATATTCATAGTGTTGAAGCCAAAAGATGCAGAGTTGATAATGATAGTGCAACTTATTTGTGGCAATCGCCATTTAGGTCATATCGGATAAAGCGCATGAAGAAACTCCATATCGATGGACTTTTGGAATCACTTGATTATGAATCACTTGATTATGAATAACTTGGTACTTCAAGTAACCGTGCCTCATGGGCAAGATGACTAAAACGCCGCTCTTCTAACTATGGAGCGAAAGCAACTGATTTGTTGGAAATCATACATACCGATGTTTGTGGTCCAATGAATGTTGAGGCTTATGGCGGTATTGTTATTTTCACCTTCACAGATGATTTAAACAGATATGGGTATATCTACTTAATGAAACACAAGTCTCAAACATTTGAAAAGTTCAAAGAATTTCAGAGTGAAGTGGAAAATCATCGTGAAGAAGAAAATAAAATTTCTACGATCTGATCATGGAGGAGAATATTTGAGTTACGAGTTTAGTTTACATTTGAAACAATGCGAATAGTTTCAAGAACTCACGCCACCCGTAACACCACAACGAAATGGTGTGTCCGAACGTCGTAATCGTATTTTACTAGATATGGTGCGATCTATGATGTCTCTTATCGATTTATCGCTATCGCTTTTGGGGATATGCTTTAGAGACGGCCGCATTCACGCTAAATAGGGCACCATCAAAATCCGCTGAGACGACCGTCGTGTCAAAACCGCGGATCTCGGTAGGTGGTCCCAACTGTGCGCTTAGGCGGATGGTAACAGGAGACAAGGGACACGATGTTTTTACCTGTTCGGCCCTCTCGATGGAGGTAAAATCCTACCCCGCTTGATTGATATTGATGATATGGGTAGTACAAGAGTGGATCTACCACGAGATCAAGGAGGCTAAATCCTAGAAGCTAGCCTATGGTATGATTGTTGTGATGGCTGTTGTCCCACGGACTAAAACCCTCCGGTTTATATAGACACCGGGAGGGCTAGGGTTACACAGTAGTCGGTTACAATGGTAGGAGATCTACATATCCGATTGCCAAGCTTGCCTTCCATGCCAAGGAAAGTCCCATCCGACACGGACGAAGTCTTGAATCTTCTATCTTCATAGTCTTGGAGTCCGGCCGACGATGATAGTCCGCCGTCCGGACACCCCTAGTCCAGACTCCTCAAGAGTCTCCCTAACCAGGCTTCAATGACAATGAGCTCGGCGCAAGATAACGCTCGGCATTGCAAGGCGGGTTCCTCCTCCGAATAATCCATAGAAGATTGTGAACACCAGGATAGTGTCCGGCTCTACAAAATAAATTCCACATTGCACCGTAGAGAGAATAATATGTACACAAGATCAATCTGCTGACGTATTTCGTGGCATGACGTCAAGCCACTACCAAGCCTTTACTTGAATCGTTTTTTATTATACCACCTCAGCGCGTTTTAGCGAAGCGGTTTCCTTGGCACGTCTTGTCGAAGCAGAGATCGTGTTCCCCTTATTCCGGGATTCCCATCAATACAGACATGGGTAACCCAACCGAGCCATTGATGGTGGCGCTTGGGAGATAAGCGAGTTTTACCAGGCCGGTGGGGACGCATAGTTTCGTCCGCCTATATATAAGGGGATAAGGATCCACCTTTTTACCTACGCCTTCTTCCTCCTCCTTTGCTTATCCATCTCACGCGACTGAGCTCCAGCGCCAAGTCCGCCAAGATCTCGCCTCGACCTTCTCCGACCATGTCCGAGCGGAGGCAATGGTTGGCCTCCTCTCGCTACGGAGGAGCACATCAAAGCTGCGCTGGCGCCGATACCGTCCGGTGATATCACAGACCGTCCGCCTGGCAAGGCAGCTCATCCCCACCCTCGGGCCCCATGAGAGGGTCGATTCTTCCCCACTTCCTCCGCTGGATCGGGCTTCCCACTTCATCCCTTTGTCCGGGGCTCATGTACTACTACGGCCTGACTTCCACGATCCGGCGCCAAACTTCATCCTCAACATCTCGGCGCTTATCGTGCAGGCGAGGCCTTCCTCCGCATCCAGCCCCACTTTGGCTTAGGCTCAAGACCTTCAATGTCAAGCTGAAGGTAGTGAAGGGCGCTCAAGCGGAGTGCGGAGGCGCCATGTTGGGCAAGATGCCCAACGCCATCCGCTCAAGGGGCCTTCGTGGAGTCCGCTAAGGTGGCAATCGGGTGGTTCTACATCACCGAGCCGCTGACCCAAAATGGGCGGCGGCCCCGAAGTTCAGATCTGGTTTCCTATGCAGCTCACCTCCCGGAAAGAGAAGGGCTTGCCATGTGGTAGTTCGGAGGAGCCGACAGACTCCACCCCGCTCTGCACTCGTGAACAAGAAGCTTAGGCTTGTCAATGTGATCCAGTCATGCTCGTCTCGCCGGATTCTCCCTTGCCAACAACGGGCTTTTAATTTGTGGGAGTTCGATCCGCATAACACCAGGCCTTGAGCGAGCTCTTCGACACAACGTATGAAGCCGCCGAGGGTGCTGTTCAAGGGCGGAGAAGCCCCGCAGATCCGCTGACGGAAGACCGCAGATTCAGCACCAAGCTACTGTTGGGGAACGAGTAATTTCAAAAATTTCCTACGCACACGCAAGATCATGGTGATGCATAGCAACGAGAGGGAGAGTGTTGCCTACGCACTCGTAGACCAAGCGAAGCGCTGACGCAACGAGAGGAAGTAGTCATACGCCCTCCCGGTCCAACCGATCCAAGCACCGCATTCGCACCTCCGAAGTTCATGACACGCCAGACAGCTCGATGACGCACCCTCGATCTCCAATCCAGAGAGGCCCGAGGGGAGTTCCGTCAACACGACGGCGCAGGACGATCTTGATGTTCTCCTCGCCGCAGGCTTCGCCAAGCACCGCTACAATATGATCGAGGTGTAATATCGTGGAGGGGGCACCGCACACGGCTAAGGAACGATCAATGATCAACTTGTGTGTCCATGGAGTGCCCCCGCCTCAGATATAAAGGATTGGAGGAGGGAGGGCCGCCCTCTCTATGGCGCTACTGGGAGTCCTACTCCCACCGAGTAGGATTCCCTTCCTAGTCCAACTAGGAGACCTTCCATGTATCGGAGTAGGAGACTAGGAAGGGAAGAGAGAAGGAAGGAAGGAGGGGTGCGGCCCTCCCTTAGTCCACCCGGACTGGGCCATGGGCGCGCGCCTGCCCTAGGCAGCCCTCTCTCTTCAGCAGGCCCAATAAGGCCCAATACTTCTCGGCGAATTCCTGTAACTCTCCCAGATTCAAAAATATCCGAATCACTGAACCTTTCCAACTCCGAATATAGTCGTCCAATATATCGATCTTTACGCCTCAACCATTTCGAGACTCGTCATGTCCCCGATCTCATCCAGACTCAACTCCTTCGGTACATCAAAACTCCTAAACTCATAATATAACCGCCATCAAACCTTGCTGCAGGATTCTACGGTTCGAGAATAATGTAGATATGACCGAGACACGCCTCGGGTCAATAACCAATAGCGGACCTGGATGCCCATATTGGTTCCTACATATTCTACGAAGATCTTTATCGGTCAGACCGCATAACAACATACGTTGTTCCTTTGTCATCGGTATGTTACTTGCCCGAGATTCGATCGCGGTATCCAATACCTAGTTCAATCTCGTTACATCGCAAGTCTCTTTACTCATTCCGTAATACATCATCTCGCAACTAACTCATTAGTTGCAATGCTTGCAAGGCTTAAGTGATGTGCATTACCGAGAGGGCCCAGAGATACCTCTCCGACATTCGGAGGACAAATCCTAATCTCAAATACGCCAACCCAACAAGTACCTTTGGAGACACCTGAGAGCACATTTATAATCACCCAGCTTATGCCAGACGCTTTGGTAGCACACAAAGTGTTCCTCCGTAAACGGAGTTGCATAATCTCATAGTCATAGGAACATGTATAAGTCATGAAGGAAGCAATAGCAACATACTAAACGATCGGGTGCTAAGCTAACGGAATGGGTCATGTCAATCAGATCATTCAACTAATGATGTGATCCCGTTAATCAAATAACAACTCTTTGTCCATGGTTAGGAAACATAACCATCTTTGATTAACAAGCTAGTCAAGTAGAGGCATACTAGTGACACTCTGCTTGTCTATATATTCACACATGTATTATGTTTCCTGTTAATACAATTCTAGCATGAATAATAAACATTTATCATGATATAAGGAAATAAATAATAACTTTATTATTGCCTCTAGGCATATTTCCTTCAGCTCCCACTTGCACTAGAGTCAATAATCTAGATCACATCACCATGTGATTCACATCAATAGTTCACATCATCATGTGATTAACACCCATAGTTCACATCGCCATGTGACCAACATCCAAAGGGTTTACTAGATTCAGTAATCTAGTTCACATTGCTATGTGATTAACACCCTATGATTACTAAGGTGTGATCATGTTTTGCTTGTGAGAGAATCTTAGTCAACGGGTCTTTCACATTCAGATCCGTTATGTATTTTACAATTTTTATGTCTACAATGCTCGCACGAGCTACTCTAGCTAATTGCTCCCACTTTCAATATGTATCTAGATCGAGACTTAGAGTCATCCAGATCGGTGTCAAAACTTGCATCGACGTAACTCTTTACGATTTAACCTTTTGTCACTTCCATAATCGAGAAACATATCCTTATTCCACTAAGGATAATTTTGACCATTGTCTAGTGATCTACTCCTAGATCACTATTGTACTCCCTTGCCAAACTCAAAGTAGGGTATACAATAGATCTGTACACAAGATGGCATACTTTATAGAACCTATGGCCAAGGCATAGGGAATGACTTTCATTCTCTTTCTATCTTCTCGCCGTGGTCGGGTTTTGAGTCTTACTCAATTTCACACCTTGTAACACGTGCAAGAACTCTTTCTTTGATTGTTCCATTTTGAACTACTTCAAAATCTTGTCAAGGTATGTACTCATTGAAAAACTTATCAAGCGCCTTGATCTATCTCTATAGATCTTGATGTTCAATATGTAAGCAGCTTCACCGAGGTCTTTCTTTGAAAAACTCCTTTTAAACACTCCTTTATGCTTTGCGTATAATTCTACATTATTTCCGATCTACAATATGTCATTCACATATACTTATCGAAATGTTGTAGTGCTCCCACTCACTTTCTAGTAAATACAGCTTCATCGCAAGTCTCAGATAAACTATATGCTTTGATCAACTTATCAAAGCGTATATTCCAACTCCAAGATGCTTGCACCAGTCCATAGATGCATATTTTGTTAACACCTTTAGGATCGACAAAACCTCTTGGTTGCATCACATACAACTCTTCTTTAATAACTCCATTAAGGAATGCAGTTTTGTTTATCCATTTGCCAGATTTCATAAAATACGGCAATTGCTAACATGATTCGGACAGACTTTTAAGCATCGATACGAGTGAGAAAATCTCATTGTATTCAACATCTTGAACTTTGTCAAAACCTTTTTGACAAGTCTAGCTTTGTAGATAGTAACACTACTATCAACGTCCGCCTTCCTCTTGAAGATCCATTTATTTTCTATGGCTTGCCGATCATCGGGCAACTCCACCAAAGTCCACACTTTGTTCTCATACATGGATCTCATCTCCATTTCATGGAATCTTGGGCTCATCATCGCTTCCTCATAGTTCGTAGGTTCATCATGGTCTAGTTACATGACTTCCGTAACAGGATTACTGCATTCACTCGTGCGGATCTCACTGGTTTACCTACGAGATTCGGTAGTAACTTGATCTGAAGTTACATGATCATCATCATTAGCTTCCTCACTAATTGGTGTAGTAGTCACAGGAACAGATTTCTGTGATGAACTACTTTCCAATAAGGGAGAAGGTACAATTACCTCATCAAGTTCTACTTTCCTCCCACTCACTTCTTTTGAGAAAAACTCCTTCTCTAGAAAGGATCCATTTATTAGCAATGAATGTTTTGCCTTTGGATATTCTATGAAGACGCACTTCTCCGATTTGGGTTTGAGCTTATCAGGATGAAACTTTTTCACATAAGCATCACAGCCCCAAACTTTAAGAAACGACAACTTTGGTTTCTTGCTAAACCACAGCTTCATATAGTGTCATCTCAACGGATTTAGATGGTGCCCTATTTAACGTGAATGCATGCTGTCTAATGCATGATCCCAAAATGATATTGGTAAATCGGTAAGAAACATCATAGATTGTACTATATCCAATAAAGTACGGTTATGACGCTCGACACACCATTATGATGTGGTGTTCCGTGGCATGAATTTGTGAAACTATTCCACATTGTTTTAATTGAAGACCAAACTCAGAACTCAAATATTTGTCTCCGCGATCGATCGTAGAAACCTTATTTTCTTGTCACGATGATTTTTCCACTTCACTCAAATTCTTTGAACCTTTCAACTATTTCAGACTTATGTTTCATCAAGTAGATATACCCATATCTGCTCAAATCATCTGTGAAGGTCGAAAATAACGATACCCGCCATGAGCCTTAACACTCATTGGATCGCATACATCAAGATGTATTATTTCCAATAAGTCGCTTGCTCGCTTCCATCGTTCCGAGAACGGAGTCTTAGTCATCTTGCCCATGAGGCATGGTTTGCAAGCATCAAGTGATTCATAATCAAGTGATTCCAAGATCCCATCAAGATGGAGTTTCTTCATGCGCTTTACACCAATATGACCTAAACGGCAAGTGCCACAAATAAGTTGCACTATCATTATTAACTTTGCATCTTTTGGTTTCAATATTATGAATATGTGTATCACTACGATCGAGATCCAATGAACCATTTTCATTGGGTGTGTAACCATATAAGGTTTTATTCATGTAAACAGTAACAACAGTTTATTCTCTTACTTAAATGAATAACCGATTGCAATAAACATGATCAAATCATATTCATGCTCAACGCAAACACCAAATAACATTTATTTAGGTTCAACACTAATCCCGAAAGTATAGGGAGTGTGCGATGATGATCATATCAATCTTGAAACTACTTTCAACACACATCGTCACTTCACCCTTAACTAGTTTCTTTATTCAGAACTCCGCTTTGAAGTTACTACTCTTAGCAACCGAACCAGTACCAAATACCGAGGGGTTGCTATAAACACTAGTAAAGTACACATCAATAACATGTATATCAAATATACCTTTGTTTACTTTGCCATCCTTCTTATCCGCCAAATACTTGGGGTAGTTCTTCTTCCAAAGAACAGTCCCTTTGCAAGAGAAGCACTTAGTCTCGTGCTTAGGTCCTAACTTGGGCTTCTTCACTTGAGCAACAACTTGCTTGCCGCTCTTCTTGAAGTTCCCTTCATCCCTTTGCCCTTTCTTGAAACTAGTGGTCTTGTTAACCATCAACACTTGATGTTCTTTCTTGATTTCTACCTTCATCGATTTCATCATCATGAAAAACTCGGGAATCATTTTCATCATCCCTTGCATACTATAGTTCATCACGAAGTTCTACTAACTTGGTGATGGTGACTAGAGAACTCTGTCAATCACTATCTTATCCGAAGATTAACTCCCACTTGATTCAAGCGATTGTAGTACCTGCATAATCTGAGCACTTGCTCACTAGTTGAGCGATTCTCCTCCATCTTTTAGCTATAGAACTTGTTGGAGACTTCATATCTCTCAACTCGGGTATTTGCTTGAAATATTAACTTCAATTCCTGGATCATCTCATATGGTCCATGACGTTCAAAACGTTTTTGAAGTCCCGATTCTAAGCCCTTAAGCATGGTGCACTAAACTATCAAGTAGTCATCATATTGAGCTAGCAAAACGCTCATAACGCCTCGCTTCGCTTCCTGCAATAGGTTTGTCACCTAGCGTGCATCAAGGACATAATTCTTCAGGCAGAATGAGGATAAACCTCGATCATGGATCCAATCCGCATCATTGCTACTAACATTTTTCAACATAGTTTTCTAGAAACATATCAAAATAAACATATAAAAGCAACAACGCAAGCTATTGATCTTACAACATAATTTGCAAAATACTACCAGACTAAGTTCATGATAAATTTAAGTTCAATTAATCATATTACTTAAGAACTCCCACTTAGATGCATACATCTCTAGTCATCTAAGTGATCACGTGATCCAAATCAACTAAACCATAACCGATCATCACGTGAGATGGAGTAGCTTTCAATGGTGAACATCTTATGTTGATCATATCTACTATATGATTCACGCCGACCTTTCGGTCTCCGTGTTTCGAGGCCATATCTCGCATATGCTAGGCTCGCAAGTTTAACTCGAGTATTCTGCGGTGCAAAACTGGCTTGCACCCGCTGTAGATGGACGAGAGCTTATCACACCCGATCATCACGCGGTGTCCGGGCACGATTTAACTTTGGCAACGGTGCATACTCAGGAGAACACTACTTGATAATTTTAGTGAGAGATCATCTTAAAATGCTACCGCAATCAAAGCAAGATAAGATGCATAAAGGATAAACATCACATGCAATCAATATAAGTGATATGATATGGCCATCATCTTCTTGTGCTTGTGATCTCCATCTCCGAAGCACCATCATGATCACCATTGTCACCGGCGTGACACCTTGATCTCCATCGTAGCATCGTTGTCGTTTAGGCCATCTATTGCTTCTACGACTATCGCTACTACTTAGTGATAAAGTAAAGCAATTACAGTATGCTTGCATTTCATACGATAAAGCGACAACCATATGGCTCCTGCCATTGTCGATAACTTCGTTACAAAACATGATCATCTCATACAATAAAATATAGCATCATGTCTTGGCCATATCACATCACAACATGCCCTGCAAAAACAAGTTAGACGTCCTCTACTTTGTTGTTGCAAGTTTTACGTGGCTGCTACGGGCTTAAGCAAAAACCAATCACACCTACGCATCAAAACCACAACAATAGTTTCTCAAGTTGATGCTGTTTTAACCTTCGCAAGGACCGGCGAGCTACACTCGGTTCAACTAAAGTTGGAGAAACCGACACCGCTAGTCACCGTGTGCAAAGCACGGTGGTAAACCAGTCTCGCAGAAGCGACGCAGTAATGTCGGTCCGGCCGCTTCATCCAACAATACCGCCAACCAAAGTATGACATGCTGGTA
This sequence comes from Aegilops speltoides, assembly GCA_021437245.1. Lineage (NCBI taxonomy): Eukaryota > Viridiplantae > Streptophyta > Magnoliopsida > Poales > Poaceae > Aegilops > Aegilops speltoides. The sequence goes on from CM038145.1 coordinate 12,932,384, forward strand.
AGCAAGATGACTTATATCACCCACAACTCACTTGTGTTCTACTCGTGCATATAACATCAAACCATAAAACCTAGGCTCGGATGCCACTTTGTTGGGGAACGAGTAATTTCAAAATTTCCTACGCACACGCAAGATCATGGTGATGCATAGCAACGAGAGGGAGAGTGTTGCCTACGCACTTTGTAGACCAAGCGAAGCGCTGACGCAACATAGAGGAAGTAGTCGACGTCCTCCCGGTCCAACCTATCCAAGCACCGCATTCGCACCTCCGAAGTTCTTGACACGCGACAGCTCGATGACGCACCTCGATCTCCAATCCAAGAGAGGCTCCGAGGGGAGTTCCGTCACAAGACGACGGCGTGGTGACAATCTTGATGTTCTCCGTCGCAGGGCTTTGCCTAAGCACCACTACAATATGATCGAGGTGTAATATCGTGGAGGGGGCACGCGACACGGCTAAGGAACGATCAAGGATCAACTTGTGTGTCCATGGAGTGCCCCTGCCCCAGATATAAAGGAGTGGAGGAGGGAGGGCCGCCCTCTATGGCGCTACTGGGAGTCCTACTCCCACCGAGTAGGATTCCCTTTCCTAGTCCAACTAGGAGACCTTCCATGTATTAGGAGTAGGAGACTAGGAAGGGAAGAGAGAAGGAAGGAAGGAGGGGTGCGCCCTCCCTTAGTCCAATTCGGACTGGGCCATGGCGGGGGCGGCCTGCCCTAGGCAGCCCTCTTCTTCCTTCGCAGGCCCAATAAGGCCCAATACTTCTCCTCGGCGAATTCTCGTAATCTCCCAGATTCAAAAAATACCCAATCACTGAACCTTTCCAACTCCGAATATAGTCGTCCAATATATCGATCTTTACGCCTCGACCATTTCGAGACTCCTCGCCATGTCCCCGATCTCATCCAGACGCCAACTCTTTCGTACATCAAAACTCATAAACTCATAATATAACCATCATCGAAACCTTGCTGCGCAGGGACCCTACGGTTCGAGAACAATGTAGACATGACCGAGACACGCCTCGGTCAATAACCAATAGCGGACCTGGATGCCCATATTGGTTCCTACATATTCTACGAAGATCTTTATCGGTCGATCCGCATAACAACATACGCTTGTTCCTTTGTCATCGGTATGTTACTTGCCCGAGATTCGATCGTCGGTATCTAATACCTAGTTCAATCTCATTACCGCAAGTCTCTTTACTCGCTCCGAATACATCATCTCGCAACTAACTCATTAGTTGCAATGCTTGCAAGGCTTAAGTGATGTGCATTACCGAGAGGGCCCAGATATACCTCTCCGACATTCGGAGTGACAAATCCTAATCTCAAATACGCCAACCCAACAAGTACCTTTGGAGACACCTGAGAGCACCTTTATAATCACCCAGCACGCTGTGATGTTTGGTAGCACACAAAGTGTTCCTCCGTAAACGGAGTTGCATAATCTCATAGTCATAGGAACATGTATAAGTCATGAAGGAAGCAATAGCAACATACTAAACGATCGGGTGCTAAGCTAACGGAATGGGTCATGTCAATCGATCATTCAACTAATGATGTGATCCCGTTAATCAAATAACAACTCTTTGTCCATGGTTAGGAAACATAACCATCTTTGATTAACAAGCTAGTCAAGTAGAGGCATACTAGTGACACTGCTTGTCTATATATTCACACATGTATTATGTTTCCTGTTAATACAATTCTAGCATGAATAGTAAACATTTATCATGATATAAGGAAATAAATAATAACTTTATTATTGCCTCTAGGGCATATTTCCTTCAAGACCCGCCAAGCGAGGTAAGCTTTGTTATCCTCACGGACATTTATTTTCTTTCATAGTTTGACTCTATGTGGGATCTAACACTCCCCATGCTCTTTGACAGATCGGCAGAGGACGCCCGGACAAGTAGACTGTCTGCCCTTCCCAAGACTCCAGCGGATGCCCGCTTAACGGGTTGCTGGTCCCGCACTCTATGTGGTGCCGGAGAAGAAGGCTAAGAAGAAGGCCACGGAACCCGAAGAAGTTCCCGGCGCCAGTGATATCGGATTCATTGTCCGATGGCTCCATATGACTCTCCCGAAGACGAGGAGGAGAAGAGGACTCTCCCGCAGGAGGGAGAGAGGAGAGAGGAAGGCCTCCCCAACGGGGAGGCCAAGGGTCCAAGAGGGAAGGACTATTCCCGGACAGCTCCGCCAACGCCAACGCTGGCATTTAAGAGTGTCCTCAAGGGCTAGCCTCCGCAAGATCGTAAGTATCCGGATTCCCGAATGATTCATAATTTATCTTTTGTGTCACATAGTGTCCTTCTAATTCCGCATACTACCCGCAGTCCGCCGATGATGATCTCCCCGCTTCATCAAGCGGTCGCTGGTCCGCCGGATGTAGATTCCATCCCGATCGCCTCCACCCTCGCGACGCCGAGGACGCCGAGGTGGGATCCCGTGAAGGGACCCATCAGAGGAGGCTCCGGAGGCGCCACAAGGCAACCTCCCGACTTTGCGCCGACTCCACGCCGAACCCGCAGTGGTTCCGGAGTCCGGCAGCGCCCTTCGCAAGAAGGGCAAGATTGCAGCCGCCGGCGGCCTCCGCCCAACCGAGGCGCCGGACAACTTGTTGGAGGCGCCAAAGGCGCCCATCGAGGAAGAACACCGCACTATCATGAGTGCGGTGATTCGTAGGTTCAGCTTGCCAAGAGCGGGCTGACCGGCCTGCAGAGCCTTCTAACAGCTTTGAGGTAAGAAGTTTAAAATATGTAATGAAATACCGATAGACAGAGCCCTCGATGCTCGGTTCGTGTTCAGAAGAAAACCGGATTGAGGATCTAAAAAGATATACACAGGAGTGCTGAAAATTATGTCAATATGGGTTTGCAGGCTGCGCTGCTGATTTCTGCCGCACAGACCGATCATGGAGGTCAAGGCTTTGAAGTAGGACTCGAGCGGTCCGAGCAAGAGCTCGGCCTTGCTAAGAAGCAGCTCGAGGACAAAGAAGGTGAGTAACACCACTTTAAAATTTGTACCATGTAAAAGGATTTTGCTGCAATAAAATAACAAGGATAACGTAGATCTGCAGGGCCACAAACGAGGTTGCGACTCAAGGAGGCCGTGTCCGTGGTCGAACGCAATGCGCCGCGAACGAGCGGAGCGAGAGAAACAAGAGGCGGGTGCCGGAGGTGCAGCAAGAGCTCTGTGCCTCATGGAAAAGCATGAGAGTTTGGAGCGTAAGTCAAAGACTCGAGAGTCCGAGCTTGCCTCGCTCTTGAAAGTGCCAAAGCCGCTAAGGCCGAGGCCCATAAGGCCCTCCAGAGGTTGAGGATGTGAAGAAAATAGCGCGGGTAAGGCATTTTTCATGCAAAGCAAGCATGTTAATGTGAATTACCTGTTACTTACCCGACTTGAGCTCTCTAGGGCATTTGCAGATCTGCCTCGCAGCGCGTCTCGATGCAGCTGCATTCTACCGTGGCGAGGAGGGAGCTCAACGGAGAAGGTCTTCGGTCTCAAGACGCCGAGGCCGACATCCGTGCCCCTAGCGACCAGCTAAAGCAACCGGTCGACCTCCACAAGGTAGCCGAGCAGGCCATGAAGGGCCTCATAGTCCGGTGTGGCTCGAGAGGCCGTGCACTCGAGCTACTTCGCCTTATGCGCGGCCGGTGGATGCGTGCCCTCGGTGGAGGTCATCAAGTGCTCGCTTATATTGAAGGTGCCCGTCGGGCCCTTGCCCGCGCAAAGGTGCACTGGGGCAGGCTGGATGCGGAGAGGCTTATCACTGACGCGCCGCCAGCGGGCAAGGAGTATTGTCGTGGTTTTGTCACGGCAGATGTCCTTGTGAAAGGACTTAGTCGTGGAGCCATCACTACGGATTAACTTGAAGGGGTTAAAGCGGACACAAAGACACAAGGGTTTTATACTAGTTCGGCCCCTTCAATGAAGGTAAAATCCTACGTCTAGTTGTGATGGGATTGATGTGGTTTCGATGACTAGGGAGCAAATAAGCTTCGCCTAGGCCTCGAGTTGTCGTTGTTCTGCCCTGAATCGCCACCGGTCGCCCCCTTATATACGCTGGTGACTCCGTCGGTCCATAGAGTCCCAACACCGTTCATACTCATATCCGGTTGGTCTCTCTCTATTCCTAACTTACAATACAAGTTTACATATCAAACCGGTTTACGGCCATGTGTTCTAAACCGACTACGTGCCTTGGGCCTTCATCCGCCAACTTGGCTTAATCACCTTTACACTACTAATGAAGTTAACCCGCCCGTAGGCCGGTTCACGCCCAAAGAGCAATATCCCCAACATAAGGCCCCAGATTGATTTGAACATGTTCATGTCAATCCTTCACAAAAATCTTTGTCTTCAACATCTTCCGTAATTGGTGAACCGCCGTGTCGCCATCATCTCTCGTTGTCAGAATCAAAGATGACGCCATCATGAGGTTAACATTTATGACGCCTTCTTTATTAATAGATCTACGATAACCAAGGCAATAGCTCCACTTCCAAATTTGTGGCTCTCGGATTCACGTGTTCGACACACGCCTTTTTGCTTTATAAATAGGACCGAAGGGTCATTCCTTTTCTCCCCTTCGCCTTTCTCTTCGCCTTCCTTATGCCGCCTACCTTGAAGCTCCGCCACCGCTATTGACCTCTCGCACCATCTTGGGCCACAGATCACCTCGATCCGCACTGAGAACCGCGGCACTCCTTCCGCATCTCCCCGAGCTCCCAGAAGATCTTCGCTTATGGATCTAGATCTGTTCTAGGGTTTCATGTTCTCGCAGCTGCTCTTGCTTACTGTTCATACTCATGCCGAGACTCGATAGATCTTTGAAACCCTACCGTGATTATCGGCGGCCTTTTAACATCACCAGATTCATACTCAAATCCATAGATCTCATCAATCTTCCCGCTTCTTGAACCCATACTGCTCGCTTCAAGCTTGTAGACATTTTTCCTTTTTTCGAATCGGTCAGTAGATCCATTATTATAGAGAGATTATGTGAAACCTGTTTCGCACTTACACAACCTCAATCACCTTCAATGTTTAGATCCGCGTTTAACTTAATATAGAAAAAGTTAGTAAACCGTATATACCATTAGTCCCTTGTTGAACCGCCGTAATTTTTAGTCATATTATGCCTCCTCATAGAAATCCGGTTTAGATGTACTCGCTCCGTTTAACATTATTCATACCAAAGCATTCTTTTATCCAACATATTCTTGAACCGAATCACCTATTTTTGTAGATCTCACCATGGCCAAACAAGTATATGAGTGCAATCTGGTTCCTTCTCGCACACGTAAACTCAATTGAATAATTTAGTCTTGATCGGCGCTTTAGACAAAGAAAGACACTATCCATCGGAGGGTCCTCGTGATGAATGTACTCCCACACCTCAAGAGGGAGAGGTTGTGATCTTTATGACCATTTAGCCCGGGCTTCAAGCCGCCTGTTCTAAATTTTACCGGATGTGTTAGCCAATTTTCAGCTCCGCCCGCAAGACACCGGCCCCAACTCATACTAACTTATGTCACTTCCAAGTGCTCAGGAGGTATACCTTCAAGAGGAACCCACGCTTGAATTGTTTAGGACTGTTTCACCTAAACCGCCGCACGTAATTCATCGATGGTCCTAATACCGAATTGGGCGGTATGGCAATTCGTAAAAGGAAAGAGATCACTTATCCCCACGCCAGACTACACAATACCCCAAGGAGTGGAATTCAACATGGTTCTACCGCAAAGATACCTCCCGATAATGAAAATCCTTTGCTCGCTTTCGTCCGAGCGTTCAGCAATACACACCCTTCCCACAAAGGTTAAGTGCCAAGGAGAGAAGTAAATACGCTCCGCAACTATCCGGCCAATGGTTTAACAGAATAGATCTCGCACGCTGTTGGATATCATGGAGCATACCGCCTCTCAGCGGCGCCCAGCTTAATGTGCAAATATACGGTAGCATCGATGACCCAATTCGACACACTAACATCCAGCTCTCGATGATGAAGTCATAGAGGCTGTGAAGAAAATGTTGAACGAACCGAACACCTCTCGCGCCAAACCGCCTCGCTCCCCTTCAGGCTACCAACAAGCCGCTAGCTGTAAGATTTTGATTGTATTTTTATCGAACTCTGTTATTGCTATTTCGCCTAACATCAATTGCTGCCTAATCGTGGTGATAATCCGCTTTGGAGTAAGAAGCTTCCACAAGAAAACCCAGAGAAAACGGAGAGATCAACCCGGCCAAAGACTAAGGTTGTCAAGAGGCCAGCCCAAAAAAGGAAGACCACCGCTTCATCTGATCCAGCTGCTGATGATGATGTGGGTAACTCGGACCTTGAGATAGAACTCGACTCACTAGGCTTACTTTTTACACGCCTTATTGATGATGATACTTGTCGACGATGTCAAGCCGAATGCCGATGTCGCCGAGGTAACTATTCTCTCCCGATTTAGATCCTTTTCTTCGCCAAAACTTCGCCAGCAAACCGAAAGTTAAATTTTCTCATCCTCTTGCTTACTTGGATCCCAAATTTCTTATGAAGACTCAGAACATGAAGCTTGCCGCACAAGCAAGACAATGCCGTAGTTACCTCCACTGCTTACCAATAGTCCGGTTCGAACGCCGCCGAGGTCTCCAACCTTTTATTAATTTCTATCCTAATACGCTGCTTTCATCTGGCAACCTCTTAATCCGTCCAACTCCGATTATCGTTTACTTCTCATTCATCCTCTCGTGAATCATCGCCACTCACCGCCACCACCGATAATGGTTCTTGGGTAAGCTAGGCTGAACATATGCTTCGTATATTGCTTTATAACTTATGCTGTTCCTTGACTCTTTGTTTCACTTTTAGGCTAAACCTAAACCGAGCAAGAAAGCCCGCCGATAAAGCGCCAAGAGGATGCTGCCTCGAATAGGATAAAGCACCGATCTTGAAGCGCTCGCTCATGAAGATGTTCCCAATGATCCTCCCTTGCAAGATGATGCTATTACCGAAAAGGCCTATTAATACTTGATCGCCGCTGACCAGCTCGCCAGCCCCATCCGGATTGAAAGATCCTGTAGTCCTTCCAAACCTGCCGATAAACCGATATCGCCAGTGCAAACCGGCGAGTCCAAGGATGATGACGTTGTAATTACCGGTGTAGGTCGCTTTGAACTAGGGAACCCTGTCGCTTTAGCGAAGCATACTGTCAAAGAAGATTTTTCTGCCATGAACAAAGGCAAATGGGATGTTGATCTGACGACGTATGCTACTCTGAACGCCCAAGACCTTCATTCTGGTTACTTGAACCGGCTATATACTAGTCGTGACTATGAAGCTGGTCTGGTAAAGATGATGAAAGAAAAATTTGAGGTAACATCATTGTGCTTCTTCTTTCTTTAATTACTCCCACTCTATTAATTCTCCTAGCCCCAAGTGCCGGTTTGTAACCTTCTTCAAGCCGGACTTTAATATAGTCCTCAATACTTTGAATTCCATCAACGTAGTTCTCAAGGGCCGGTTCAACTTAGTATAGTTAAACCGACTCCAATAGAGATTGTAATATCGTAACATAATTGAGCAAATAGCCATTAGCCCCCAAGTGCCAAGTTGAATACCTTTATTGAGCTTGGGACTTTGCGATTTAGTAATAGATGAAGATTAAATATGCATTAGCCCTCATATCAAGCACATAACTTGTTATGTGGTTGGTACTTCCAATTTTATACCGCTTGTTTAAAGCCAAGCACCGCCTTTTATGCAGCTGAAGTGAGGATCAAAGAGGACCGGATTATCGATCCGCAAGAAAGTTTGAAACCCAACAAACCAAACCAAAAAGCAAGGGAAGAATTAACCAAAGGCTTTGAGCATCATGGAACAGTCAAGGAGGGCTTCAAGAAGGAGCGGGCTGATTGGGCCATTGAGAAGGCCGCTTAATAAAAAGAGCTGAAAACGCTGAAGCTGCCCTTAAACCGGTAGTAGATGAGTCGACCACCGTAAGCGGCAAGTGCATGCCATGACCGCTGCTATCTTTGGTAAGCTCCTTTTGGTTTCTTTGATAACTTTGTCCTTCTTATAATAGATCCGGTTTGTGATCTTTCCCGTAATGTTGCGTACATGCATTGGTCACTTAGGGTCGATGTTCGAAGAAGTTGAAGGCTGCCTACACCTTAATTGAACAACAGATATCGGAGCGCAGTGGATCATCACCATCGCATCTCATAACAATCCGCACCCACTTTAATTCAAGATACTCAAGAGGTTGTCCATGCTTCCTCGCCGGATTGAAGAACTGAAAAATCTGCTGCTCGAACCGGAGCCATTAATGCCTTGATCCGCGCAAAAGCATGGGTGCCGGATTTCGATCCTGTTGAGGCAGCTCAAGGCTATCCCAGTTTGAAGGAAGATGGTTCAGAATTTAATGAAGATGATTTGAGGACGATAAACCATGTAGTGCGCCTCCGCTTGCCAATTGGCTGAAGAGGCAGACTTGTCGCATTATCAAGCTCAGTACAATGATTAGAACAAACGAGTGGCTGCACAAATTCCTGAAGCGGAGAATCTGATTCCTCCAATCCGTAAGCATACTTATGCTCCTGATATTGAACCGTCTTCTCTGATCCATGAAGAGGTTGTCTTTCAAGCTTTAATGGGAATCGATCGACCATCGTTGATTTCCAGCCAATGGATAGAGATGAGGAAGTCGGCGGCGCGACGACCCACAACCATCGGATCGGGCGGTGAGCAGTGCATGAACCGAAGCCGTTTAAGTAGCTGTTTTATTATGACCCACCGTAAGAACAATGATCTTATTTGGGCACCGCTGCCTTGTAACATAATAGCCAATACTTTTGCTTTATAAATCTGCCTTCATGCATAAGTGCCGATGCCTTTGCTTGAAATCCTTAATTTATATTTCCGCAATCATAAAATCTTGAATCGCGATGGTGGTTATACCGCCAACCGTTTATGACCTTTATATATATATATATAGTCAATGTAATTAAGACATATAATCAAGTATGCGATACAAAATACCGCCATCGCTGGGCATGAAGTTGGCTTAGCCAAAGCTTGAAACGGAGGTTTTATAAACCATTACCATCAAAGGGGAAAAACAACTCCGTGTTTTAAAACGCTGGCTTACCATGTAAACCGTGGCTGGTCATCGAAGCCCTCGCTACTCCATGATGTTAACAGAAAGTTAAACCGGCACATTTCTCCAGATTAAAATGAACCGAATTCGCCACTAAACCGTTAAAAAGTGTTGTCGGTTTAAAGAAAACACAACAAAAATCAAAGAATAGTCATAAAAGAAATATGGAAGCAAAGGCAATGATAAAACCATTTGCAAAATCATGCTTTATCGAGCTGATCGATGGTGTTACCATGGTCGGACAGACCAAGCCCCCAATAGGTGTGGCGATGGTTCTGCTAGCCAGTTCCCAAATGAAACCGTGGCATTTATGCCAATCAAAAGGCATGGCAATGGTTCAGGTTCACCAAGCCCCTGTGATTCTCGTGGCCTTAGGCCGATCAAAAGGCGGATCGGTTCAGACTTGACCATGTCCCTAAGTGATTTGGTGGCTTTAGCTTATCAAGAGGTGTTGCATTGGTTCGCATACCACCAAGCCCCAAGTGATATCACAAAGCTTTTTTAAAGAGCAAATTTCAAGGGGTAAACCGAGGCCGCTTTAAGACAGACAACTCCATGTAACCACACATGATATGAAAGAACAGAGACCCCGCTTTAGCCGAGGTCTGATTTTATTATATCAATGATAATATATACACTGCCATAATATATACATAGATAGAGCCAATGGCTCAAGTGTAGTAAGGTCAAGATGAGCTATGTTCCACGGCCTGCTGGTCTCCTCCTCGATGTGCGTGAGTCTTTATGCTCTCGAATATCAATCGATAGTACGACCCGTTGTGTGATTCTTGCGACCATGAAAGGTCCCTCCCAAGGTGGGGATAACTTGTACATATCCATCTCGATCTTGGATGAGTCAAGCACCAAATCGCCTTCTTGAAAAGCTCGTTCTCGACCCGGATCGTGATAGCGACGAAGATCCTGCTGGTAAATTGTCGAGCAGTGCAGCTGCTATGTCACGCCCTCATCCAATAAGTCCAAAGCATCTTGCCATGCTGTCTCATTGTCCGCTTCAACATAAGCCGCCACACGAGGCGAATCATGCCGATATCACTAGGAGAACCGCCTCGCTCCGTAGACCATGAAAACGGCGGTATCCTGTAGATCGTTGGGCGAGTATTGATACTCCATAACACGACGGTAGCTCTTCAACCCAACAACCCGGTGTTCTTTGCAATGGAACCATAAGCCGGGGTTTAATGCCTCGCAAGATCTCTTGATTAGCTCATTCTGCTTGCCCATTGGACTGGGGGTGAGCCACTGACGATACGTCAAGTCGGATGTGCTCACGCTCACAGAATTCCTTCATAGCGCCCTTGGACAAATTGGTACCATTGTCAGTAATGATACTGTGTGGAAAGCCAAACCAGAAAATCACCTTTTTAATGAACTTCACCACTGTAGCTGCATTACACTTGCTAACGGGCTCCGCTTCAACCCACTTGGTAAATTTGTCAACTACCACCACGAGGTGGGTTTTCTTATCCTTGGACCTTTTAAAAGGTCCGACCATATCCGGCCCCCATGTTGCAAACGGCCAAGTAATTGGAATCATCCTCAACTCTTGAGCCGACACATGAGCACGCCGTGAAAATTTTTGACAGCCATCACACCGCTTAACCAAGTCCTCCGTGATCAAGCATGAGCTGTCAACCAAGAAACCCGTGATTTAAACGCCTTAGCCACCGGAGACTTTGAATCAAGGTGGTGACCACAATCCCTTCGTGGATTTCGCAGAAACTTCACAGCCTTCCTCTCGAGAGACGCAGCGCTGAAACGCCTCGATACATCGCAATGATGTAATTCGCCATTGACAATGGTCATAGACTTGGATCGCCGGACTATCTGCTCGCTAGGGTCTCATCCTCCGCAACTCTACCCGTTCATGTACGCAAGATAAGGAACTGTCCAATCCGTATAACATGCAGGGCTGCCACCAATTGAACCTCCGGATCAGAATAGCCAACCGCTTCACCCAGGAGCTTGACACACGGGTTGTGCAACACATCAAGAAAGACATTAGGCGGGACCGGTTTACGCTGAGAGCCCAACCGGCTTAAAGCATCCGCCGCTTCATTTTTTTCGACGATCCACATGATCCACCAGATAACCCTTGAAGTGACCCACAACAATATCCACCTCACGACGATATGCAGCCATAAGTGGGTCTTTAGAATCCCAAGTGCCAGACACCTGTTGAGCCACGAGGTCCGAGTCACCAAAGCACTTAACTCAACTTAGATTCATCTCTTTAGCCATCCGGAGACCATGGAGCAAGGCTTCATACTCAGCTGCATTATTAGTACAAGGAACATTAAGCGGAGAACATAACAAAACTTATCACCTCGTGGGGAAGTTAACACGACTCCAGCCCCGAGCCCTCCAATTGCCTTGATCCATCAAAATGGATAGTCCAATATGTGTGATCCGGCTTCTCCTCGGTGCTCGCAACTCGTCCAATCATTGATGAAATCAACAAGTGCTTGAGACTTCACCGCCGTCCGAGGTACGATTTCAACCCGTGCGCCCAAGTTCTATAGCCCACTTGGCAATCCGCCACGCCTCCTGGTTCTCAGATGATATCGCCTAAGGAGCCGAATCGACCATCGTGATAGGGTGCCTTGGAAATACTGCTTCAACTTCCGCTTGCCATGAAAACTCCATATACCAGCTTCGCCAATGCGGATATCTTTGCTTGGACTCAATAAGCACTCGCCGATATAGTAAACCGCCAATGAACCGGATATCGCTGCCGCCTCCTCGCGTTTCTACCACAATATATAGCCACGCTAATCGCGCGAGCATTGGCCGCTACGATATAGCAATAACGGCTCTTGTCGATCGGAGCTGCGAGAACGGGCGGATTGGCTAATTGCCGCTTCAAGTCTCCAACGCTTCATCAGCAGCGGACCCGATGAATTGATCCGTTTTTTAGCATCTCGGTATAAAGGATGGCCTTCGTCTGAGGCGGCCGATAAACCGCTCAGCGCGCAATCCAACCCGCCAAACGCTGAACATCGTTGATACACTTCGTTTAGTCAGGAGGTAATAGCCGTAATCTTCTCCGGATTAGCCTCAATTCCTCTGCTGGACACAAGAAAGCCCAAGAACTTGCTCGCCGGAACACCAAAGACACATTTGGCCGTTAAGCATCATCTTGTAAACCCGCAAGTTGTCGGGTTTCTTCAAATCATCAATCAGCGCCTCCTTCGCCTTGACTTGACTACAATATCATCCACATAGGCGCGTACATTACGGCCGATCTGCTTATGCCGGGCAGCTTCTGACACACCGCTGATAAGTGGTTTGGGCGCTTTTGAGCCCAAAAGGCATAGATACATAGCGTAAGGCTCCAAAGGGAGTAATAAACGCCGCCTTTCTCCTGGTCCTTAACCGCCATTTTGATCTGATGATACCTAGAATACGATCCAAAAACTCAAACGCCACAACCCGCCGTGGCATCAATAATCCGTCAATGCGGGAGGGCAAAGGATCCGCTGGACAAGCCTTTGTTAAGATCCGTAATCCACACACATACGCCAAGTGCCGCTTTTCTTAAGAACCAAAGACCGGATTAGCAAGCCACTCGATGGAACACTTCAATGATAAAACCAGCTGCTAAGAGCCTGGTCACCTCCTTTCCAATAGCTTTGCGCCTTTCTTCGTTAAACCGGCGGAGAAACTGCTTTACCAGTTTATACTTGGGATCAACATTAAGAGTGTGCTCAGCGAGTTCCCTCGGTACACCTGGCATGTCAGAAGGCTTCCATGCAAAAATGTCTCGATTCTCACGGATGAACTCGATGAGCATGCTTTCCTATTTAGGGTCCAAGTTGGCACTGATAGTGAACTGCTTGGACGAATCGCCAGGCACAAAGTCAACAAGCTTGGTTTCAGCCGCTGATTTGAACTTTAGATCTGAATCCTGCTCCATAGTCGGCTTCTTCAAAGGGGTCATGTCCGCCGGATAAACATTGTCCCTATAGTATTTCAACTCCTCCGTGGCACAAACCGACTCTGCATAGGCCACGTCACCTTCCTCACATTCCAAAGCGATCTTGCGGCTCCCATGAACCGTTATTGTCCCTTTGTGACCCGACATCTTGAGCTGCAAATAGATATAACAAGGCCGTGCCATGAAGTTGGCATAAGCCGGCTGCCCAAATAAGGCGTGATACGGGCTCGGATTTTCACCACCTCAAAGGTTAGTGTTTCGGATTGGGAATCATGCTCGTCCCAAAAGCCACCTCCGTGGCTATTTTACCAACAGATATGCTGATTTGCCGTGCACCACACCATGGAACATCGACAGACGGTCTAAGATTTTTGTCTCATAGCCCCATGCGGCGGAATGTCTCGTAGTACGTGATGTTAATACTACTCCTCCATCCATGAGTACCTCGTGAATTTATAACCTCCCACCGAGGGTCTACCACTAACGCCAACCGCCCGAATTGTCAACCCGGTGGGTGATCCTCCTGCTCCACACGATAGGCTGTTCACCAGCGAATAACGTGGTACCGCCGGTTCAACATAGTTCACCGCCGCCAGAAGTTTCCGTTGCGCTTATCCAAGCTAGTTGTGAAAATGTGATACCGCCCATCGCTCAACTGTTTTGATGGCTCGATAACCCGATCGCTTTATTGTTGCCGCTGGTTGTAACCTCCTTGATCGCTTCCGATTATTCTCGTTGTTATGACCGCCTCGATTGAAACCTGAACCGGAAGCTCCATCGTGACTCGGCCCATGGAAACTGGATGCTGAGCCACCACCTGACCCATGGTCATACCGGAAGGCATTAGAGTTTTTAAACTCCTGCATAATGTAACAATCTTTCCAAAGGTGGTTAGCCGGCGCTTCCTTCGTCCCGTGTTTTGGACAAGGCTGATTCAACAAATAGTTTAAGCGATCCGGGTTAGGATTCGGAGCTCCACTACGATTCGCCGCTTTACCTCTGCCACTGACCCTTGTCCCGCGCAGATTAGTGTTAGCCACAAAGTCCATGCTGCCATCCGCTTTACGCTTGCCTCCGCTCCCATGGCCCGCCGGTTTGTGTTGATGCCCTTGAGTTGCTGTTCTTCTTTCCCTTCCTCGCTTGTCATTGTCGGTCCTCGGGATCCTTGGTACTATCGTAATCAGCATACTTCACTAAAGCGCCATGAGAGTTCCCATGTCGTTACAAAACTGCTTCATACGCCTCTAACTTCAACTTTAGAGGCTTAAACCGCAATTGCCTCCGTGGTTAAGATCGCAGAGTCAGCATTGATCCTGTCAGACGAGTGCAAGATTTCCGAAATACGGCGTACCCAATGGGTTGTTGACTCTCCGTCCTCCTAAACACAAGCCGCCAAGTCTACTATGGACATAGGCTGCTTACACGTATCTTTGAAATTCTGGATAAACCGGGTCCGCAACTGGGCCCATGAACTGATAGAATTAGGCGGCATGCTCTAAAACCAAGTACGGGCCGTGCCTTCAAGCATCATGGTGAAGTACTTTGCACACGCGGCCTCATCCACATCCAGCATCTCCATGGCCATCTCATAACTCTCTACCCACGCTCGAGATAAATCAGCGGTGTAACTCAGCACCTTGCGCCGACCCTTGAAGTCTTTGGGCAGGCGACATTGCGTAAAGCGGGACTAAACAGGGCACCCCTGCTAGAGGCGACTGTCGGTGTCAAACCGGCGGATCTCGGTAGGGGGTCCCGAATCTGTGCGCCTAGGCGGATGGTAACAAGAGACGAGGGACACGATGTTTTACCTGTGTTCAGCCCTCTCGATGGAGGTAAAACCCACGCCCCGCTTGATTAATATTGATGGTATGGGTATTACAAGAGTGGATCTACCACGAGATCAAGGAGGCTAAACCCTAGAAGCTAGCCTATGGTATGATTGTTGTAATGTATGTTGTCCCACGGACTAAAGCCCTCCGGTTTATATAGACACCGGAGGAGGCTAGGGTTACACAGTAGTCGGTTACAATGGTAGGAGATCTACATATCCAGATTGCCAAGCTTGCCTTCCACGCCAAGGAAAGTCCCATCCGGACACGGATGGAGTCTTCAATCTTGTATCTTCGTAGTCTTGGAGTCCGCGGATAATGATAGTCCGCTGTCCGGACACCCCTAGTCCAGACTCCTCAAGAGCTCTCCCGAACCAGGCTTCAATGACGATTAGTCCGGCAAGATAATGTTCGGCATTGCAAGGCGGGTTCTCCCTTGAATAATCCAGAGAAGATCATGAACACCAGATAGTGTCCGCTCGCAAAATAAATTCCACATTCCACCGTAGAGAGAATAAAATGTACACTTAGTTTAATCTGCTGACGTATTATGCGGCGTGACATCACACCGCTACCAAGCCTTTGTTTTGAATCGTTTTTTACCATACCACCTCAGCACGTTTAGCGAAGCGGTTTCCTTGGCACGTCTTGTCAAAGCAGAGATCGTGTTCCCCTTATTCCGGGATTCTCATCAATACGTGCTTGGGTAACCCAACCGCGCCATTGATGGTGGCGCTTGGGAGATAAGCGAGTTTTACTAGGCCGGTGGGGGATGCACAGTTTCGTCCGCCTACATATAAGGGATAAGGATTCACCTTCTCACCTACGCCTTCTTCCTCCTTTGCTTATCCATCTCTGCACACTCAAGCTCCAACACCCAAGCTCGCGCATCTCGCCTCGACCTTCTCCGAATATGTCCGGAGCGGGAGGCAAATGGTTGGCCTCCACCACTAATGAGGAGGATATCACCAAGCTGCGCAGCGCCAGATACCTGTCCGGCGATATCGCGCATCGGCTGCCCGACGAGGGGCAGCTCATCCCTACCCCCGGGCCTCATGAGAGGGTCTTCTTCCTCCCCCACTTCCTCCG
Source organism: Aegilops speltoides (assembly GCA_021437245.1). Taxonomy (NCBI): domain Eukaryota; kingdom Viridiplantae; phylum Streptophyta; class Magnoliopsida; order Poales; family Poaceae; genus Aegilops; species Aegilops speltoides. The sequence continues at coordinate 12,948,415 of CM038145.1, forward strand.
CGGACTGGGCTTTCTGCTCCATCCATTTGTCCGGGGGCTCATGTTTTACTACGGCCTGATTTCCACGATCCGGCGCCGAACTTCATCCTCAACATCTCGGTGTTTATCGTCAGGTGCGAGGCCTTCCTCTCGATCCGCCCCACTTCGCCCGTGGCTCAAGACCTTCAACGCTGCCGATGGTTGTGAAGGGCACGCAAGCGAATGCGGAGGCGCCATGTTGGGCAAATTGCCCAACGTCCGCTGGGCTCGGGGACCTTTGTGGACTCCGCCAAGGGGTGGCAATCGGGTGGTTCTACATCACCGAGCCGCCGTAAACCTACATGGGCGGCGGCCCCGAAGTTTAGATCTGCATCCCCACGCAGCTCACCTCCGGAAAGAGAAGGGCTTGTAGTGGGGCAATCCGTGGAGGTGACGGACTCGAGCCTGCATCAAGAAGATGGTGAGCAATAGGCTCAGCTCGCCGACGTGGTCCAAGTCATGCTCATCCGGCGGATCCTCCCATGCCAAGAACGGGCATTCAATTTGTGGGAGTTCAATCCGGAACAGCACCAGGCGCTAAGCGGGCTCTTCGATACAACATATCAAGGCGCCTGGAGGGTGCTGTTCAAGGGCACCGAAGCCCCCGCATCCGCGACGGAAGACCGCGGATTCAGCTCGTAGTATCCAACTGACGAGGTAAGTGATTCAACCCCATTACGGGACACTTGTGATAATTAAATTGACTCCAGCGAGGTTTCATTCTGCCTCTTCCTTTGACAGGAATGGATGGAGAAGGCTGCTGCTTATCAGCCCGGCCCCATGCCGAAGACCAGTGGACGCCCGCTTAGCAGGGGCTGTTGGTTCCGCACCGCACGTGGTGCCGAGAAGAAGGCCAAGAAGGTGGCCGGGGACTCGAAGAGTTCCTCAGAATCAAAGGCTCGACGACGACGAGGACTCCTCCCCTGAAGATGACGAGGAGGAGTATTCTCTCCCGGAGGAGGGAGAGAAGAAAAGGAAGGCTTTCCCAATCGGGGAGGCCGAAGGGTCCAAGAGGGGGAGAACTATCCCCCCGGACAGTTTTCCCAACACCAACATTGGCGAGGATGAGTGGCCTCCAAGGGCCAGGCGTCCGGCAAGATCGTAAGTGTCCGGATCCTTTATGTGTAATTTCTTTTATGTCGCGTAGTGTCCTTCTAATGCCGCGTTCTGTCCATAGTCCGGCCGATGATGATCTTCCCGCTTCATCAAGCGGGTCATTGGCACCGTCGGATGTGGACTCACTCCCGACCGCCACTACCCCCCGTGGCGAAGACGCTGAGGTGGGATCCCAGAGAGGGACCCATCAGGAGGAGGCTCCGGAGGCGCCGCCCGGCAGCCTCTCGGACTTTGTGCCGACTCTACATCGAACCCGCAGTGGTTGCAGAGTCCGGCAAGCGGCCCCTTCGAAAGGAGGGCAGGACCATGACGCCGGCGGCCTCCGTCGAACCGGAGGCGCCGGATAACTGCTGGAGGCGCTTAAAGGCGCCCATCGAGGAAGAACACCGCACTATCATGAGTGCGGTGATTGAGAAGGTCCAGCTCGCTAAGAGCGGGCTGACCGAAGCTCTGCAGCAGCCTTCTAACAAAGCTTTGAGGTAAGAAGTTAAAATTATGTAATGTAATACCGCATCCAGACAAGAGTTTTGATGCTCGGTTCGTGTTCGAAAGAAAAGCCGGACCGAGGATCTAACAAGATATACGCAGGTTGCCTAAAATATGTCAATATGGGTTTGCAGTTGCGCCGCTGACCTCTCGCCGCACTAACGGCGGAGGTCGATGTGTTGAAGAAGGATCTCGAGCGGTCTGAGCAAGAGCTCGGCCATGCCAAGAGGCAGCTCGAGGAAAAAGAAGGTGAGTAACACCACCTTGAATTAGTACCTTACAGAAAAGGATTTCGGTTGCAATAAAGTTAACAAGGATAATGCGGGTATTGCAGGGGCCACTAACGAGGTGGCAGCCCTGAAGGAGGCTGTGTCCGTGGCCGAACGCAGTGCGGCCGCGGAACGGGCCGAGCGAGAAAAACAGGAGGCATGGGTGGCGGAAGTACGGCAAGAGCTCCAGGCTCTCATGGAGAAGCATGAGAGTTTGGAGCGTGACTCAAAGACTCGAGAGTCCGAGCTTGCCTCGGCCTCGAAAGTGCTAAGTCCGCCAAGGCCGAGGCCCTTCAGAGGTTGAGGACATAAAGAAGATAGCGCGGTAAGGCATTTTTCATGCAAAGCAGGCATGTTAATGTGAACTACCCGACACTTACCCGCATTCGAGCTCTCCAGGCTGCAGATCTACACAGAGTGCGCCCGATGCCGCCGCAGATTCTATCGTGGGCGAGGAGGGAGCTCGACGAGAAGGTCTTCGTCTCAAGACGCCGAGGCCGCCATCCGTGCCTTCTAAGCGACCAGGTGAAGCAGCTGGTCGAACTCCACAAGGTAGCCGAGGAGGCCATGAAGGGCCTCATAGTCCGGTTGGGCTCGGACAGGCCATGCCCGAAGCTACTTTGGCCTCGGCGGGCGGCTGGTGGATGCATGCCCCGGGTGGAGGTCATCAAGCGCCCGCTTGCATTGAAGGCGCTGCGGGCCCTTGCCCGCACAAAGGTGCATCGGGCAAGTTGATGCGCAGAAGCTTTCACGGACCCACCGCCACCGGCAGGAGTATCGCACGAGAAGTATTATAAAATTGTCTCAAGAGAGCCTCGCGATATTGCGATGAGTGCTCTCGAAATGTAATCTTTGAGTGAACTCGCTATGTATTTATCCTCAGGCGCTGAAAACTTCGCTCATATGCCCATGAGCAACGCTTGTTTAATTTAAAATATTACCTTCAGGCGGCCGCTTGTAAAATCTCGAGATGGCAAGTCGTTATTTCAGCCCCAAGCCACAAGTGTCAGTGTTCGGGATAAACTTGAGCACTCTTGTTCCCATATTTGGGTCCATCTAGGAGGCTCTCAACACGATGAACAAGGCAACCGGACTTATAATGCTTGAACATCTCACTTAGCCATAGAATTCTATAATTTTAAATTTTGGTGAAGCCCCGGTATTCGAAGACCGAATCCGGGCGCTATCCACGCCTTCGCTTGGACATTATCCGAACTCGTCAAGCGCGTCGAGTCTTTATGACCCAAAAACCTCTCGAACAGCGCGACCAGCCTCGCCTTATCATGCCGCCAGTTTTAGCTTTCCATCGAGGCGTTAGCCCGGCTCAACCGGGCGCAATCGCAGTGGTTCTCCCAGCCACCTTAGCCGATGAACGGAACGAAGGCACCAAAACGTGGGAGCCGGGCAAACCCAACTATTGACCCAAGACATGATTCGAGCCGATTAATATAATGCTATAAGTTCGGGTGCCGACTTGTGAAAGTGTTCGACTTTATCACACCATAATTTGGGGAATGTAAAGCCCTCGGCGATTCGGCCGCACTCAAAATATACGGGTGCAAGATGTCATGTAATGAACATATATATATAAAAGATAATGCAATTGCAATAAAAAGGTGCTGCATTATTTATGAAAGAAAGTCTGCTAGTAGAGCGGATCGATACAAACAAAGCGGTAAGCAAGGACTTGGACTAAATAAACATGTCCTCTCCGTGGATGAGCTGCAGACTTGGTGTATATAATCGAATTTAATGCTCGTAATTGAGACCACCGATGTTCGTCGCGCCTTCTTTAGTCCCCGACCGTTGCATCATGAGTTCGGCAGGTTCGCCACGGACAGGCTTCGTTAACAGAGTCCTCGCGTACATAAAGAAGAAAAAATAAAAAGGGGGGCACACTTGCGAGCCCCGTGTGGTCGAACCGCACTGGGTCCGCGATCGTGCCCTCCCCCGTGCCCATGGTATCTCCAAAGCGTAATGATGTAGGCGGAGTGTTATTCTTGCGATCATGCGCGGGCGAGGGTTGGGGCCGCATTGCTACGCGTGCTAAGGTCGCGCCAGATGGTCTTGGTTGGCATTGCTCCGGGCGCTCTTTGCTGTATCCGACCTTTTAACGGCCGGACTCGAGAATTGCCTTAGAAGGCTGCTCAGATTTCCGCCGCGAGAGCAGCCAGATGTTCCTCCATTCGAGGGAGCGCCCGTATTCCCATTGAAAGTGATGACTCCACGAGGGCCTCGCATCTTTAGCTTTAGGTATGCATAATGCGGCACCGCTGAATTTTGCAAACGCGTTCGTCCGAAAGCAGAGCGTGATAGCCGCCATAAACGGGACTATGTCAAGATTAACTCTTCGCCCGAAATTATCCGGGATCCAAGAACACTTCCAGCAGTGACTGAGCTCGCATAGCTTGGCTTCCACTCTGGTATGACACCTTTAAAGGTTGTCTTTGTAGGTTTAGTCCTTGATGGGTCTATGCCCATTTTGCGCATCAGATCCTCGATAAAGCAGGTTCAGTTACCGCCGCCCATCAGGACTCTCGTGAGGTGAAATCCATCGATGATTGGGTCTAAAACCACGCGCGAATCCGCCATGGCGATGCTGGTCGGATGGTCTCTTCGATCGAAAGTGATCGGACAACAAGACCATGGATTAAACTTTGGGGCGGCTGCTCCATCGCATAGACGCCCCTTAGTGCGCGCTTCCTCTCCTCTTGGGTATGTGGGTCGCGATATCATATTCACCGTCCGCACTTGTGGGGAAAACCTTCGTCCCTCTCGTTGTTCGGGCGGGGGTCTCTTCCTCGTCGTGCCGCTATTTAGCCCCTTGTCATTGTTTTCGCAATTAACTTGCTGCCTGTTTGAACACCCAACAATCTCTATTGGTGTGGTTAGCTGGCTTTTCAGAGGTGCCATGTATCCGCATAAGCGGTCGAGTATTCGGTCCAGATTGGACGGACCCGAGTGGTTCTTTTGAATGGCTTCTTCCACGACCGGTTTAGAGCCTCGAATCCGGCGTTGATCGCCAGATCCTCCTTATCGCCGCCGTTAACGCGGCGCTTTGTTTTTGTTTCGACGTGACTGCCGTTGTTGTCCTTAGTATCCGGACTGCCAGAATTTTTACGGAGATTGTTGCTGCGGGCTAGCTAGTTGTCCTCTCCGCAAAAGCGGTCATTAACGATGTGAGGGCTGCCATAGATTTTGGCTTTTCCTGCCCTGTGCCGGGCTAGCCATTCGTCCCGGATGTTATGTTTGAAGGCTGCAAGGGCCTCTCGTGATCCCGACAATCGACGATTTGATTTTTTCTTCGTCAAGAACCATGTCCAGAATTGTCTGGCCGATTCGTCTGGCTGCTGGATGATGTGGCTTAGGTCATCGGCATCTGGTGGTCGCACATATGTGCCTTGGAAGTTATCAAGGAATGCGGCCTCCAGGTCTTCCCAACACCCAATTGACTCTGCAGGCAAGCTGTTAAGCCAATGCCGAGCTGGTCCTTTAAGCTTGAGTGGGAGGTACTTGATGGCGTGGAGATTGTCGCCGCGGGCCATATGGATGTGGAGAAGATAGTCTTCGATCCAAATCGCGGGGTCTGTTGTGCCATCATAAGATTCAATGTTTACGGGTTTAAACCCTTCGGGGATCTGATGATCCATTACTTCGTCAGTGAAGCATAGCGGTGTGCGGCGCCTACAGATTGAGCAATATCGCGACGCAGCTCGAGAGAGCGCCGTCTGCTGTGCTTGGCCCGCCAGGTTGTTGTATCCGCGCGACGGTATTCGTCATGGTCGAGGGCGCCCACGTGATCCATAGATGGATCTGGATCGCTTTGCTTTGTCCTCCAATATGTCTCGCAAGTCCGCGCGTTCCTCTTGGCTTCAGACTTTTGGAGCGATGCCGGGTATGGTTTTGGCTGGTGGCTCGATGCCTCTGCCCACGACCACGGGTGGTCGGTCAGCCATATCGTCGCTGGTGATGGAGGTATGTATGATTCCTCCTCTAATCGGGAGCAGCTTATGCCTTGGGTAACTTTTGGAGCGACGCTCGAAGTTTATACTCTTCGCCGCGAGGACCTCGATCCATCGATCGGCCAGCAGTCTGATCAGCTTGAAGTCATTGCTGCTTTTTCTTTAGGCTGTTTGTCGTGGCGATAAGCCTGTGCTTGAAGCGCTCTTGTTCGACGGGATCCTCGGCACGATGAATTCGCCATCGCTGAGGCTTGCTTCGCCTTCTGGAGGGAGGCATATAGTTATGATCCTCGACCTCTTAATCGCCGCCTCTCGTGAGGGCTTGCTTCGCATCCTCCTGCGCCGAGTCTTGCCGAGGGGATTGTCTTCGCACTCTCCGGAGTATTATTATCTCCCGTGCCGAATCTCCATTCTTGCTGTGGGCGGATTTAGAGCGGCGCCACGACGCCGGTGTTTGGGCTGCTTTTAGAGAATCTGCCTCCGCGCTTCTTCGCCATCCCCGCCTTTTTGGGCTGTCCACCATATATATGTCGATGACGAGGTGGTCTTCCAAAGGCCTCTGAGGGCGCTGGTTCCTCGTTCGCCTCGCATCGTCGTCCATAGCGCCGATGTCGCCGGAGTCGTAGTCTAGCATGTCGGTTAGATCATCGGCTGGGCTACAAAGTGGGTGGTGGTGGGCTCAATGTCTTTGTCGTCTGCATTCCAACCATCTTGGCCATAGTCCGCCAGACTCTCCGAGAAGAGAGATGCTTTAGTGAATTCAGGATATCGCCAAAAGGCGAGTATTGAAAGATGTCCGCGGCGGTGAATTCCATAACCGCGCCCAATCCGGATCGATTGGTAGGGGCGCTGGAGGTTCAGAGTCCGGCGAGAGTCCGCGCCGAACCACGAAGCCGCAGGGACAAGATCGGTTCGCCCATCGCTGCGGATGTTGAAGCCCCTGTGGCGGCGTTTATCCACCAGCCTCGACCGGGTGATCGCACCGGCTAATGGCCGAAGCGGATCCGCAGCGGCCACCAAGGCACTGCTCGACGGCAGAGCTAGATCATGCCCATCATTACAAAGGCGGCACGCTATTGCGGCTCGAGTCCGCCGACGATCAAGTCTCCGCGACATCGGCCGTGAAGTTTAAGCTTCCGACCGACTCGACGGCCAGGGCGAGCTGATCTGCTCCAGATGGCCAAGTGAATTGCCCGCAGCGGCCGCCGAATACGAAGATCTGTCCGGGGAGAAAAGTCTCACCCTGGACAGCGTTGTTGGTTGAAGATGCCATCAAGTCTATCGGTGACGACACAGAGGAACTCTCAATGAAAGCACCAATGTCGGTGTCAAAACTAGCGGATCTCGGGTAGGGGGTCCCGAACTGTGCGTCTAGGCGGATGGTAACAAGAGACGAGGGACACGATGTTTTTACCTGTGTTCGGCCCTCTCAATGGAGGTAAAACCCACGCCCCGCTTTGATTAATATTGATGGTATGGGTATTACAAGAGTGGATCTACCACGAGATCAAGGAGGCTAAACCCTAGAAGCTAGCCTATGGTATGATTGTTGTAATGTATGTTGTCCCCACGGACTAAAGCCCTCCGGTTTATATAGACACCGGAGGAGGCTAGGGTTACACAGAGTCGGTTACAATGGTAGGAGATCTACATATCCAGATTGCCAAGCTTGCCTTCCACGCCAAGGAAAGTCCCATCCGGACACGGACGGAGTCTTCAATCTTGTATCTTCGTAGTCTTGGAGTCCGGCGGATAATGATAGTCCGGCTGTCCTCGACACCCCTAGTCCAGACTCCTCACGACCCCGCCCGGCGGAGGTGGTGGGACGAACCGTGTAAGCTGACCCGCTTGCTTCAGGCTACTAACTCGCCTCCTTCGTGCCCGGCCCGTCCACTACATCCCGAAAGCGCCGCGAGCACCACCGCCGGTTATTGCCACGGGCGGCTTCACGGCCCCCGCTTGATACGGCCGGTTCATCCATGCGCCATCAGAGTTCGCTTGGACGAGGTGTGGAATGAATTCGATCACGGCTGTATGAATATGCCTCCGCTGAATCAAAGTAGTTCGAGAAGTTCCTTAACCCGCGCCTCTATTGCTGCGGAGAGTCTCCTTCGATCGATAGCTTCTAATCGCGAAGCAACTGCGATAAGTTTGTCCATAGGATTAGAATAATGGCCCAGAGGTGTCCGGACCGGCGGAGGAATCACGACGCTCGCCGAGGAGGTTCCATCAGCGGGTTGGACCGCCGCTTCTGGCCTGGTGCTCGAATTCGTTTACTCTCCCGTGCCACGGGCGGATTACTGGTTCCAACTTCCGGAGTGTGAAAGAGATTTCTAGGGTCGAACCCTAACGGCAGGCGTGATCTGTGCTTTCGCTTCAAGACCTCATGTGACGCGTTCTGGTCGAGGATGAGCCTATAGGACTGGCGTCCAAAGCGCCCGCTCATGCTATCCTGTCCTTCTCCGCTGCCAGTCGGCTTTTGGCTCAGACGATCTACTCTCTCACCTTTGCAACCTCTCGCATCATGGGCCTCCGATCCGCCGGATTGGCCTCTCGCCATAAGTACAGCTAGTGCATCAAACAGGTCGATGTAACTTGAACCGATGGGTGCACAAGGCCTCCAGCCCCTCTGCCGCCGCCATCGCTGATCCGGAGAACATTGCTATCATGGTCGAGGAGTGATTCGCCGCTGCGTGCCGCCATGAATATTCCAACCCGTTGATCTGATCAGGGGTCCGAATATCGCCGCCATCGGAACAGCCCCTAATCTGGTCGCTTTGCAACCGGGTACAATGATTCGTCTCTCCCGGTTGAGGACTCGCCGCCAGTAATAGACGACGGTCTCGCCATCAGATTCGACTCGCCCTCATGTTCTCCTCTCGTGGATGACTCCCACGAAGGCACGCTTCACGGCCGGTTTAACTCAGGTAGATCTCGACGCTGAGCCGTCCTCGACGAGGTCGGTGCAGATGTCCGCCAGCCCGCCTCACCAATCTTGCCGATAAAAACGTGTATGCCACCAAAGGGGACCCGCACCAGACTCATCGCCGCTTCGGGCCCCATCCTGCATCGTCGATGTAGAGCTTGCCACGTCGACTCTTGGTCATCGGGCCCACAGCATAGACTTCGAGTCCTTCGAATTTGCCCTCCAAGATCATCAAACCATCGTGCGATAGCCCCATGGTGGGTGCCAACTGTCGTGGTTTTGTCATGGCAGATGTCCTTGTGAAAGGACTTAGTCGTGGAGCCATCGCTACGGGTTAACTTGAAGGGGTTAAAGCGGACACAAAGACACAAGGGTTTTATACTAGTTTGGCCCCTTCAATGAAGGTAAAAGCCTACGTCTAGTTGTGATGGGATTGATGTGGTTTCGATGACTAGGGAGCAAATAAGCTTCGCCTAGGCCTCGAGTTGTCGTTGTCTGTCCTTGAACCGCCACCAGGTCGTCCCCTTATATACGTGGGTGATGCCCGTCGGTCCATAGAGTCCCAACACCGGTTCATACTCGTATCCGGGTTGGTCTCTCTCTATTCCTAACTTACAATACAAGTTTACATATCAAACCGGTTTACGGCTACATGTTCTAAACCGACTACAGGCCTTGGGCCTTCATCTGCCAACTTGGCTTAATCACCTTTACACTACTAATGAAGTTAACCTGGACCAGGTAGGCCGGTTCACGCCCAGTAGCAATATCCCCAACAAGTATCGTACGCCCGAGATGTACTATAAGACTGTCTTGAAGGGTGCCCGCAAGATTGCGGATGAGTGCCCCAGAGATGTAATTATTGAGTAAACTCGCAATGTGTTATCCTGTGCGCTGAAAACTTTGTTCATATGCGCTAAGCAATGCTTATTAATTTAAAATATTACCTTCAGGCGGCCGCTTATAAAATCTGAGAGATGGCGTAGTCGTCGCTTCAGCCCCCATGCCACTAGTGCCGGGTTTCGGATAAACTTGAGCATTCTTGTTCCCATTTTTGGGTCCATCTAGGAGGCGCCAACACAACGTAACAAGGCAACCAGACTTATAGTGCTTGAACACTCTCACTTAGCCATAGAATTTATAATTTTAAATTTCGTGCGGCCCCTAGTATTCGGAAGACCAAGTTCGGGCGCTTATCCGCACCTTGGCCGACATTATCCTGTTCTTCGCTCGAAAAGACCTCTCGAACAGCGACTATTCCTCGCCTTTATCATGACAATCCAGTTTAGCTTTCCATCGAGGCGCCGCCCAGCTCAACCGGGCGCAATCGCAGTGGTTCTCCCAAAGGCTACCTTAGCCGATGTAATGGAACGTAAGGTACCAAAACATGGGAGCCGGGCAAACCCAACTATTGACCCAAGACATGATTCGGCGATTCATATAATGCTATAAGTTCGGGGTGCCGCACTTGTGAAAGTGTTCGGACTTATCACACCATAATGCGGGGAACATAAGCCCCTGGTGTATTCAGCCGTACCAAAATATACGGGTGCGAGATGTCATTAATGAACATATATGTAAAGTAATGCAATTATAGGCAAAAGATGCTGCATTGTTTATTCAAGGAATTCTGCCATGAGTGCAGGATGAGACAAATAGTGCGGTAAGCAAGGGATTGGACTAATTAAACATGTCCCCCCTCCAGGGGTGGGCTGCGGACTGGTGTATTTAACAAATTTAATGCTCGTAATGGAGAACACCTGAGTGTTCTTCGCAGCCTGTTTCCCTCCCTGGCTGTTGCATCGTGAGTTCGGCTGGTTCACACGGACAGGCCTCCGTGAGCGGAGTCCTGTATAAAAAAGAAGGAAAATAAAATGAAAATAGCGACACACTTTGGAGCCCCCCTGTGTGGTTGAGCCGCACTGGCCTGTTAGGTCGTGTTCTCCCTATGCCCATGGTATCTCCAGAGCGTAATGATGTACGCGAGAGCTGGTCTTGCAATCATGCGAGGGTTGGGTTAGCCGCATTGCTACGCATGCTCGGAATGTGCCGTGGTCTTGATTGATGTTGCTTCGTGCGTTTGGTCGTGTCCGGTCGCTTAACGGCCAGACTCAAAAATTGCCTTAAAAGGCTGCTCAGCATTTCCGCCGCGAGAGCTGCTGTGTGTTCCTCCGCTCGAGGAGCGCTCCGATTTCGCTGACCGTGATGACTCCACGAGGGCCTGCATCTTGAGCTTAAGGTATGCATAATGCGGATCGTTGAACTTTGCAACGCGGTTCATCCGAGCAGAGCGTGATAGCCGCTGCGAACGGGACTATGTCAAGATTAACTCGCTCGGAAATTATCCGGGATCCGAAGACCACTTGCAGCAGTGATCGAGCCTGCATAATTGGCCTCAACACCGGTATCACGCCTTTAAAGGTCGCTTTTGTAGGTTTAATCTTTGAGGGTCTATGCCCATCTTGTGCAATCGTATCCTCGATGAAGCAGGTTCAGCTCGCCGCCGCACATCGACTCTCGTGAGGTGAAATCCATCGGCGATTGGGTCTAAAACCACGCGCGAATCCGCTATGTCGGATAATCGGTCGGTGGTCTTTCGATCGAAAGTGATCGGGCAAGAGGACCATGGATTCAACTTCGGGCGACCGCTCCATCGCATATACGCCCCTAAGTGCACGCTCCGCCCCCTCTTGGGTATATGGGTTATGATATCATGTTTACCGTCCGCACTTGTGGGGGAAGCCTTCGTCTCTAATGCTCGGCGGCGGGTTTCTTCCTCGCTATCGTTGCAGTAACCCTTGTCATTGATTTCGCAATTAACTTGCTCGCCTGCTTGAATACCCAACAATCTCTCACAGGTGTGTCGGTGTCAAACCGCGGATCTCGGTAGGGGGTCCCGAACTGCAAGCCTAGGCGGATGGTAACAGGAGACAAGGACACAATTTTTACCTGTGTTCGGCCCTCTCGATGGAGGTAAAACCCTACGCCCCGCTTGATTAATATTGATGATATGGGTAGTACAAGAGTGGATCTACCACGAGATCAAGGAGGCTAAACCCTAGAAGCTAGCCTATGGTATGATTGTTGTAATGTATGTTGTCCTCACGGACTAAAGCCCTCCAGTTTATATAGACACCGGAGGAGGCTAGGGTTACACAGAGTCGGTTACAATGGTAGGAGATCTACATATCCAGATTGCTGCTTGCCGTGCACGCCAAGGAAAGTCCCATACTTAACACGAGCCGGAGTCTTCAATCTTGTATCTTCGTAGTCTTGGAGTCCGGCGGATAATGATAGTCCGCTGTCCGGACACCCCTAGTCCAGACTCCTCAAGAGTCTCCCTCGAACCAGTCTTCAATGACGATAAGTCCGCGCAAGATAATGTTCGGCATTGCAAGGCGGGTTCCTCCCTTGAATAATCCAGAGAAGATCATGAACACTAGGATAGTGTCCGGCTCTGCAAAAATAATTTCCACATTCCACCGTAGAGAGAATAAAATGCACACTTAGCTCAATCTGTTGACATATTATGCCGCGTGACATCACACCGCAACCAAGCCTTTGTTTGAATCATTTTTTACTATACCACCTCAGCACGTGTAGCGAAGCGGTTTCCTTGGCACGTCTTGTCGAAGCAGAGATCGTGTTCCCCTTATTCCGGGATCCTCATCAATACATGCGTGGGTAACCCAACCGCCCTCGCCGCCACGCCTCTATCAAGGGGAATCCCAAACGGTCACGAGATGGCCCTTGGTATTTCTTCCCTTTATAAGAGGACCAAGGCTCGCCATTGTTCTTCAATCTCGTGATCGAATCTCTTCCCGCTCCCAGCCCAACACCCAGAGCCTCAGATTCGAGCGCCTGGATCCTCAATCATGTCCAGCTCCGACCTCCAGGGCGGTGGATGCCCTCCTCCGCCACGGAGGAGGACATATTGAAGTTGCGTGGAGGCCAAGCACCGCCTACAAGGTTTCAGACAGTTGCCTCGCCCAAGGGCAGGCCGTGCCCGCCCCGAGCCCGTGAATACTTGCCAGATCCCACCTCCGCCGGGTTTAGGCTTCCCGACGGATCCCTTCGTGAGAGGGCTCTGCTCTACTATTGGCTGGACTTTCACGAGTTGGCTCCGAGTCCATCCTCCATATCTCCGCATTCATTATCGTCATGGCCTTCCTCCGCGCCATTCCCCACTTCGCCTATGGCTGAAGACCTTCAAGGTGGAGCCAAGATGACCGGGGCGCTAAGCGGAGTGCTGCGGGCGACTATAAGCAAAAGGTCGATGCCCTGTGGCCCTGAGGGTTCCTTCCAAGAGGAACTTGGACTATGGCAGCAGGAGTGGTTCTATATCATCGCTTCCAAGGGGCAGCAGGCAAAGCCGCCGCCTTATTCCGCCTCGGACCTCCACGCCTAACCGATATCATGGGTCAACCAAGGGCTCAACTGGGGCCGCCCGAGGACGTGCCCTCACCGCAGGCCGGATTCGAGACCTCCAAGCGAGGGAGATCGACCGATCAAGGTGATGCAGTTATGCTAATCAGCATCTTCCGCCTCGCAAACGCCGGGCCCTCTCCGCCTATGGGATTTCAACCGAGGGACCTCGATTCTCCAACACTTTATGGGTGCGACACCCGTGGAGATGTACAAGCTGTTCTTTGGACCGCAGGCGGCGTGTCCGGATTCAGCCGAGGAAGCAGGCCTAAGCCGCGATCGCCCGGATACTCAGGTAAATAGCTCAGAGTCTGGACCTTCTTTTTGTATGCCTTTCTCCTCCTGACCCCTTGTTCTTTAAAGGAATGGGTGGCGCGATCAAGGCTGATAAGGTGTCCGGCCCCCTCCTAGAGACCGCACTGGAGCCCGTGCTGGTCAGAATGTTGGAGGTTGCGCCCTTAGAAGGGGGCGACGGAGAAAATAGAGGAGCTAATATTTCACCCAAAGGGCGCGATCAAGAGGGGGAACCAAGAGCCCTCTCTCAGGGGAGAAGAGGACCGCCCAAAATCCGGAGGCCAAAGCCCCTAAGCGTGGAAGAGATCTTCCCGGGGTCCGCGCCGGAAAGAATCCGGACGCACAATCATCACTAAAGGATCGCCCTCCAGCGAGCCGTGAGTATGAAAGAGGAGTTAATTAGTAAGGAAAAGACCTTCGCTTGTGCTTCAGAGGTAACCAAATATTTATATTGCAGTTCGGATCTGCAGCCTTCTCGGATGAGTTCATCTTCGGGGACCTTCTTCGAGATGATGGAGAGCGATACGCCTCCGTCCGCAGCGCCGCCAGATGAGGCAAAGAACCCAAGTGTCATCACGGAGGGTATCCCGAGTCCGGAGGGGCCAGAGTTCGCACCTACTAGTGTCCGCCGAGAATCAAGAATCTGCTTGAGAGGGCGCCCATTTCAAAGATCACCGTGCAAATGCGTATGGTGATTGGAAGGATTTCGGCCCGCCGAAAAGCGATTATGTAATGCCGCCATGAGTTTGTCAAGGGATTTGAGGTATGCGAGAATGACGCACCCTTTGTCTTTTAACAGTTTTGCATATAAAAATGTGCCTCAGAGATAGAAAGTAGTTCTCGAGACTCGGTAGGTTGTCGGAAACGACGCCGCATCGAGGATCGAAATCTAAAGTAATGAATTCCATCGCTCCTATGCAGGTGGCGGATAGTCCGGGGCTAGCGGATTAGTGAGTTTGCCGAGTTAAATCGGCAACTTGACTTGGCAATCGCGACATCGTGACTTTGTCAACAAGCGACTTGATGAGTCGCAAGGTAAAAGAGTTCTCCGCAGTCGCTTTATTAAGGGGTCAAGCCTCCTCCGATAAATTATATGCTGTTTGTACATACGGTGCTGCTGTTGTGGAGGGCCTTCCGGTCAACTTACTCGAGCTAAGGAGCAAGCCCGAAGGAGTGAAGCGCTGCCTCGAGGGCGCCGAGGAGTTGAAAGTCGAAAAGCTGCGCGACCGCCTAAGCAGGGCGAGGTGGCCGAATTGGCCATGAAAGTAAAGGATGCTGCCGATCGCAATGAGGCTCTTGAAAAGGAGCACTTATCGGAGCGGAAGACATGAAGAAGGCCACCGCCGGTTAAGGATGCCCGCACCGCAATGCGGGCTATGAAGGAGCAACCGCGCTTAGGCCGAGATATCGTGGTCGGCAAGCCTTCCTCGCTACGCCGCCGTTTATGGATGGGAAGTATGCTCAATTTGAGCGGTGTGGAGTCCGGAGGATCCGTATATGGACTTGGCTGCAAGTGGGGCCGATGCCATTAAGCACTTCCGAGCCAGGAGGATCACGAGACTAAGAGCTGATTGGTCTCAATTCCACACCGGATCGCCGCTTCCATCGACAGACCGACCGCCAATGGGCCGAGCTAAATAGATTGTCCGGACTTGCCATGATCGACATCGTGGCCTATGTATGGCCGAGAGGTCCAAGGCGACGAGCTACTTCGCCATCGCAGCAATTCCTTGGAGCGGTGCCGCATGTAAAGGAGATGAAGCGGTCGGCCTGCATAGAGGGCGCATGGATGGCTCTTGCCCGTGTGAAGGCGCATTGTCCGAGATGGACGCCACCGCCGTTGCTGCCTGTGGTTCGATGAAGACCGCCTCGCCGAGCACTATTTCGGGAAGTTATGCGTGGCGCCAGGTAATAGAGTCGCAGTGCTCAAGAATGTAACGCTCAAATGAATGCATTAGCTTGTAAATCGATGATTATGTTATAACCGCTTTTATACTTGTGCGCCCAAGTAGTAAAACTTCTCCCGTGGCGGCCGCTACGATACTTGTGTATAACTTGAAAGATGGCAGTCTTCGCTTCAGCCCCCACGCACAATGTGCTGGGGTGTTCGCAAAATAGCGCTTTCACACTTAATCCGACGCCTCGGTCCCGTTATAAGGAGGTGGTAGCGAGCTAACGAGGCAATCCGGACTATAATGCTTTATCACTTTCACTTAGCCGTGGAGCCGAGGGTGGGGCTACGATATAGCCCTCGGTGGCATCGCCTTTCTCCAAAGTCGGAGCGCTGCAGTGCGACCGGAAACGGTCCTTCACAAAGGGAATTCTAAACATTCCGATAGTCGATCGAGTGGTTGACGATCTCTCGCCAGATCATGACAATTTCGCTTTCATCGAGGTGCTCGCCAAATGAACTGGGGCACAATCGTAGTAGTTCTCCGGTGCCGCTTAGCCGATGATACGGAACGAAGGCAGCAAAACACAGGAGCCGGGCAAACCCAACATTTGACCAAAGACATGATTCGGAGCTGATGCATATAATGCCTAACTCGAGACGCCGAACACTCCCTAAGGTGTTCGGTCTTTATAATAATGGGCAGAATGATGCCCTAAGCCCCTAGTGTCTAGGTACGGGCATGGTCTTCTGACGTGGCCGATGCCAAAGCGTCAGGCTCCACTTTGGCTATAGGAAGAAACCAAGGGAGAATAACAACAAGAGACAGTAAAAAAGGTTTACGCAGGGTCTTAATCTGAAAAGAATCCTCACAACGGGTCCCTCACCGCACGCTCTGTGTCGTGGTTCTGCTATGCCGTTATCCTCGACGGGTATGCACGTTGTTCATCTCAGAAAAAGAGAGGAACGCTTAGTTTTAAAAACAATTCGTGCAAAAAATATGTAAAATGAGAAATATAAATAATTAAAGCGGGTTTGTATGAACCCGCTGTTGTTTAGCGCCGCAGCCCCCTGTGAAGGGGTATGCGGCTAGGGAGCCCCTAGCCTACTGACGCCGGATTCGTCTATCCGAGTCCGGGGTCTTTAAGTGAACCTCGCACTAAAATTACGCCACACGGACCGGGCATCTTGAGTGTAAGAGACGCGCAATGCGGTAGGGCGTTGAAGCGGACAAAAGCCTTTCGTCCCAAGAGTGCTTGATGTTCACTTTCAAATGGGACGATGTGAAAAATTAATTTTTCTCGTCGAGAATTGTGCGGCGATCCAACACGACTTCTAGTAATACAGAGCCTGTGCACTTGGCGAAGGGCTGGCGCCTCCTTTGAAGGAAGTGCGGCTGTGTCGGATTTTGGCAGGGTTTATCCCCATCCTACGGACTGTTTTTGAATACAGCAGGTTTAAGTCACTGCCTCCGTCCATTAGGACATTAGTAAATTGTAATCCATCTATTATGGGATTCAATATTAGGGGAGTCCGTCCCGCATTTCGAACGCTTCTGGAATAGTCCAGGTGGTCGAAAGTGATTGGTTTAGATATCCAATCTCTACGGTCCGCTGGGTTGGACCGGGCGAAGCTCTTTTTAGAAAGTGCCGCACTATTTTTCCGTATTGTCACATGAAGTGAGTTTACTGCTTTGACCCCTTGTGGGAAAGTCTTTTGTTTTCCGGTGCTCTGCTGGTGGGGTTTATCTTCTTCGCTTGACGCGTCGAGCCCCTTGTGTTCGACATTTAGTCGGCCGGACTGTTTAAAAACCCAACAATCCCTGTGGGTGTGATTTGCAGGCCTTCCGGGGGTACTGTGGATTTGGCATATCCGACCCAAAATCTTGTTTAAGTTGGACAATTCGTCGCTGTCATCCTTTAGGGCTGTGGTTTATTATTGGGCTGCGAAGTTTTGAATCCGCATTGATCGCCGTGCTTTTGGGCTTTTCTCTTTATTCCGCGCTGCTTTTTTCGCGCCGTGATTTTCCGCTTCCATCTCTTATCTCGGATGTACTTGGGTCGCTGGTGCTGCATCTTGCTAACCAGCTATCCTCTCCCGCATGTAAGCGGGTCATGAGGCTTGTTAGCACGACATTGTCCTCGGTTTCTTTGACCGAGGTGCTCGGCAGCCATTCGCCTCGACATTGTGCTTGAAAGCTGCTAAGGCTTCGCGCTCGGACAACAACTATTTGGTTCTTTTGGTAAGGAACCTGTTCCAGAATTTCCACCCGACTCTCCGGCTGTTGAGTTATATGACTTAGATCATCTCATCCGGAGGACGGACATAAGTCCCTTGAAAGTTTGCTCTAAACGCTGCCCTCGAGCTCTTCCCAACTTCCAACAAGTTTTCTAGGAGGCTTTAAGCCAATGACGGGCTGGCCCTTTGAGCTTGAGGGGTAGATATTTTATGGCGTGAGATCGCCTCCTCCGCCATATGTATATGTAGTATATAATCTTCTATCCGCACTCTGTGGTCTGTTGTTCCATCATAGGCCTCTATGTTGATGGGTTTAAATACTGCTGGGAATTCATGGTCCAGACCTCATCGGTGAAACATAGTGGGTGTGCGGTGCCCTCAGATTTGTGTGTGCCGCTATCATCGGACACTTGACGTGTTGCCTTGCTTCTGGGGCCTTCTCCTTTGGCCCGTAGATGGATCTGGCTGGGCCATCTATCCTTCCAAGTTCGTTGGTTGGTTTATGTGTGGCGCCACTGCCGAATTTGGCCTATCATCCGCCGCCTATCCAACCAGGTAGCCCCTTTATTTTTGGACGGTGGGGCTCTATGGCCTCCTCGTCGACTCGTAGTAGCCATGCGCTCGGATAGCTCTTTGATTGGTGGCCATTGCCGACGTGATCTGGGTTTTGAGCACTTTGCTCCATCTCATTCTCGAGTGTGTCTTCCGCTGTTTTGAGCCTCCGCTTTTCCTTCTTTAGGCTTTTTGCAGATTGACGACAGTCTTTTTCCGGGTTCTTGCTCTCCGGCGGTGTGTCCGGCGTGAGGTCGTCCCGGACTGTTGTTTTCACCAGCTCGACTGATTATCGACTTCGCCCTGGTCGGACGGTTGCTTATCTGCGTGTTCGCTGTCCGCTTGTGAGCCCTGCCAGATTGCGGGCTCTTTGGGAGCGTTGTTGTCGGGCGGTACTTAGGACGGCGCCGCGCCACCGCTTTTGGTCGCTTATCGGTGGGGTCATCTTTCGCCGCGCCCGCTGGTCCTCGTTATCGCTCTCCTTTGGGGTGTCTACCATATATATGTCATGTGACGAGGTAGTCCTCCGTGCCTTATAGGCTCTGCTTTTTGTTCGTCTCCAGCATTGTCGCTCATTCCGTCAATGTCTTCGAGTCAAAGTCTAGCATGTCGGTTAGATCGTCGACAAGTGGCTACAAAGTGGATGGTGGGTGGGCTCAATTTCTTCGTCGTCTGCATTCTCAACCATCCTGGCCATAGTCCGCCAAGATTCTCCCGATAACGAGAGATGCTTTAGTGAATTCAGGATATCGCCAAAAGGCGAGTATTGAAAGATGTCCGCGCGGTGAATTTATAACCGCGCCCAATCCGGATCGATTGGTAGGGGCGCGGGAGGATCGGAGTCCGGCGAGGAGTCCGCGCCGGAATCACGAAGTTTCGCAGAGACAAGATCGATGTTCGCCCATCGCCGTGGATCTTGAAGCCCCTGTGGCGGCGCTATCCACCGCCCTCGACACGGGCGATCGCTCCGGCTAATGGCCGGCGCGATCCGGTGCGGACCACCAAGGCACTGCTCGCGGCAGAGCTAGATCATGCCCATCATCACAAAGGCGCGCGCTGGTCAGGCTCGAGTCCGTCGAAGATCAAGTCTCCGCGACATCGGCCGTGAATTTTAAGCTTCCAAGTCCGACCTGACGCCAGTCGTTTCTGATCTGCTCTAGATGGCCAAGTGAATTGACCCAGGCAAAGCCGCCAATCTGAAGATCTTTCCGGGAGAAAAGTCTCACGCTGGACAGCGTTGTTGGTTGAAGATGCCATCAAGCCTATCGGTGACGCACGGAGGAACTCTCAATGAAAGCACCAATGTCGGTGTCAAAACCGCGGATCTCGGTAGGGGGTCCCAACTGTGCGCCTAGGCGGATGGTAACAGGAGACAAGGGACACAATGTTTTTACCTGTGTTCGCCCTCTCAATGGAGGTAAAACCCTACGCCCCGCTTGATTAATATTGATGATATGGGTAGTACAAGAGTGGATCTACCACGAGATCAAGGAGGCTAAACCCTAGAAGCTAGCCTATGGTATGATTGTTGTAATGTATGTTGTCCTACGGACTAAAGCCCTCCGGTTTATATAGACACCGGAGGTGGCTAGGGTTACACAGAGTCGGTTACAATGGTAGGAGATCTACATATCCGTATTGCCAAGCTTGCCTTCCACGCCAAGGAAAGTCCCATCCGGACACGAGCCGGAGTCTTCAATCTTGTATCTTCGTAGTCTTGGAGTCCGGCGGATAATGATAGTCCGGCTGTCCGGACACCCCCTAGTCCAGGACTCCCTCAGTGTGGTTAGCTGGCTTTTCGGGGGTGCCATGTATCTGGCAAGAGCTGTCAAGTATTCGGTCCAAATTGGATGGACCCAAAGTGGTTCTTTTGAATGGCTTCTTCCGCTGACCGGGTTTAGAGCCTCGAATCCGCGCTGATCCGCCAGATCCTCATTGTTGTCGCTGTTAACGCGGGCGTTTGTTTTTGTTTCGACGCGACCTGCCATTGTGGTCCTTAGTATCCGAATTGCGGCATTTTATTGAGGTTGTTGCTGCGAGCTAGCTAGCTATCCTCTCCCGCATGTAGCGGGTCAGAGTGATGTGAGGGCTGCCATGGATTTCGGCTTTTCCTGCCCTAGGTGCCGGGCCAGCCGACCGTCGCGAGATGTTATGTTTGAAGGCTGCGAGGCCTCTCGTGATCCGGACAATGACGATTTGATTTTTCTTTGTTAAGAACCGTGTCCGAATTGCTTGGCCGATTCGTCTGCTTCGGATTATGTGGCTTAGGTCATCGGCTTCGTGGTCGCACATATGTGCCCCGAAGTTGTCGAGAATGCGGCTTCCGTGTCCTCCCAACACCCAATTGACTCAAGGGCAAGCTGTTGAGCCAATGCCGAGCTGGGCCTTTAAGCTTGAGTGGGAGATACTTGATGGCGTGGAGATCGTCGCCGCGGGCCATATGGATATGAAGGAGATAATCTTCGATCCAAGCCGCGGGGTTTGTTGTGCCATCATAGGATTCAATGTTCATGGGTTTAAACCCTTCAGGGATTTGATGATCCATTACTTCGTCAGTGAAGCATAGTGGGTGTGCGGCGCCTCTATATTACCGGAGTTGCTGTATCCGGCGCGACGGTATTCGTCGTGGGTCATGGGGCTCCCACGTGATCCATAGATAGATCTGGACTGTCTTGCCTTGTCCTCCAATATATCTGCAAGTCCGGCGCGTTCCCTCGCGGCTTCGTACTTTTTGAGCGATGCCGGGGTACGGTCTTGATGGAGGGTGTCGGTGTCAAAACCGGCGGATCTCGGGTAGGGGGTCCCAAACTGTGCGTCTAGGCGGATGGTAACAGGAGATAAGGGACACGATGTTTTACCCAGGTTCGGGCCCTCTTGATGGAGGTAAAACCCTACGTCCTGCTTGATTAATATTAATGATATTGGTAGTACAAGAGTAGATCTACCACGAGATCAAGGAGGCTAAACCCTAGAAGCTAGCCTATGGTATGATTGTTGTAATGTTTGTTGTGTCCTACGAACTAAAGCCCTCTGGTTTATATAGACACCGGAGAGGGCTAGGGTTACACAGAGTCGGTTACAATGGTAGGAAATCTACATATCCGTATCGCCAAGCTTGCCTTCCACGCCAAGGAAAGTCCCATCCGGACATGGGACGGAGTTTTCAATCTTGTATCTTCGTAGTCTTGGAGTCCGACGGACGATGATAGTGGGGCTGTCCGGACACCCCCTAGTCCAGGACTCCCTCAGTAGCCCCTGAACCAAGCTTCAATGACGATAAGTCCGGCGCGCATAATGTACGGCATTGCAAGGCGGGTTCCTCCTTTGAATAATCCAGAGAAGATCATGAACACCAGGATAGTGTCCGGCTCTGCAAAACAATTTCCACATTCCACCGTAGAGAGAATAAAATGTACACAAGTTCAATCTGCTGACGTATTTTGCGGCATGACGTCACACCACTACCAAGCCTTTACTTGAATCGTTTTTTATTATACCGCCTCACCGCGGTTTCCTTGGCACGTCTTGTCGAAGCAGAGATCATGTTCCCCTTATTCCGGGATTCTCATCAATACGGGCGTGGGTAACCCAACCGCGCCCGTCGCCATGCCTCCTCTACCAAAGGCGAATCCCGAACGGTCACGGAGGCGGCTCTTGGTATTCCCCCTCTTTATAACAGGACAAAGGCTCGTTTCTTTTCTTCAATCTTCCATCGAATCTTCTCCTTGCTCCAAGTTCCAACACCCAGAGCCCTAGATTCGAGCGCTTTGGACCTTCAACAATGTCCGGCTCCGACCTTCAGGGCCGGTGGATGCCCTCCTCCGTCACGGAGGAGGACGTGCTAAAGCTGCGTGAGGCCAAGCACTGCCTTACGAGATTTCAAGATAGTTGCTCGCCCAAGGGCAGGCCATACCCACTCCCGAGCCTGGTGAGTACATCGCCTTCAGAACCCACCTCCATCGGGTTTAGGCTTCTCGACGGATCCTTCGTGAGAGGGCTCATGTTTTACTACGGGCTTGATTTTCATGACTTGGCCCGAGTCCATCCTCCATATCTCCGCATTTATTATCGCTCAGGAAGCCTTCCTCCACGCCACCCCCCACTTCGCCTATGGTCAAGACCTTCAATGTGGAGCCAAAGATGATTGGGGGCGCTACAGAGTCTTGCGGGCGGCTATAAGCAGGAGGGCCGATGCCCTCAGGGTCCGAGGGCTCCTTCCAAGAGGAGCTCGTCTTGTGGCAGCAGGAGTGGTTCTATATCACCGCCTCCAAGGGCAGCAGCAAAAGCCGCCGCCTTCATTCCGCCGGACCTCCACGACGGTTGATGTCGGGTCAACCAAGGGCTCAATTGGGGGTCGTTAAAAGACGTGCCCCTATCCAGGCCGGATTCGAGACCTCCAAGCGAGGGAGATCGATCCGTAGTGGTGATGCAGTGTCATGCTAATCAGCGCCTTCGCCTCGCAAACGCCGGCCCTCTTCGTTATGGGAGTTCAACTGAGGGACCACGAATTCTCCAACACTTCATGGGTACGACACCGTGGAGACGTACAAGTTGTTCTTCAGACCACAGGCGGCGTGTCCGGAATTGACCGAGGATGCAGGCCTAAGTTGCAATCGCCCGGATACTCAGGTAAGTAGCTCAGTGTCCAGGCGCACCGTTTGTTTGCTTTTCTATAATTCGCCTTTTAACCCGTTGTCCTTCAACAAGAGTGGGTAGGGCAAGCGAAGCTGATAAGGTGTCCGCCCTCCCCAGAGACCGTGACCGGAGCCCGTGGCTGGTCGAATGTTGGAGGACGCGCTTTAGAAGAAGGCTAAGGGGAAAATAGAGGAGTTATCACCTCGCCTAAGGGGCGCTTGAAGAAGGGGAATCAAGAATCCTCCTCCGTGGGGAGAAGCGGACCGCCTCCGAAGACTCGGAGGCCAAAGTCTCTAAGCGGGGGAAGAAATCTTCACCAGAGGGTCCTGCGTCCGGGGAGATCCCGGCCGTGCAATCTTCTCCAAAGTATCAGCCCTCCAGCGAGCCGTGAGTAGAAAGAGGGAGTTCATAAATAAGAAAACATCCCTATTTGTGCTTCGAGGATAACGGAAATTTTTACCTTGTAGTTCGGATCTGCGACCTTCTCGATGAGCTCGCTCGGGGATCTTCGTCCGAGATGATGGAGAGCGAGACGCCTCCGCCTCGCCGCGCTGGCCGGATAGGGCGGACGAGCCGGAGTGTCATCACGAGGGTATCTCGAGCCCGCAGAGCTAAAGAGTTCGGCGCCGATTAGTGTTCGCCGGGGAGCAAGGATCTGCTTGAGAGGGCGTCTGTTTCGTAAGATCACCGCATTGATGAGCATGGTGATAGGAAGGATTTCGCCCGCCGAAAGCAGATTGCATAATGCCGCCGAGTTTGTCGGGCGGGTTTGAGGTACGAAAAACGATGCACCTTTTTGACAGCTTTTGCACATGAAAGTGCGCCTGTGCGATAGTAGCCCCGAGACTCGGTAGGTTGTCGAAAGCGACAGCGTGCCGAGGATCAAAATCGCGTGTATTGAGTGTCGCCTTTCCTATGCAGGTGGCGGATAGTCCGGGGGCTAGCCGGACTGGTGAAGTTGCCGAATTAATGCGACAAATCGATGTGGCGGATGCGGACATCACGCTAGTCAACAAGCAACTTGACGAGTCGCATGGTAAGTTGTCTCTCCGCAGTCACCTGTTTAAGCGAGTCAAAGCCCACCTCTTACAATATTTATGCTTGACGCAGATGGTGCTGCTGCTGTGGAGAGCCTTCGGGCAGTACTTGCTCAAGCCAAGGAGCAAGCTAGAAGGAGTGATGCGGCTGCCTCGAGGGCGGCCGAAGAGTTAGAAGCCGAAAGGGTTGCACACTGCCGAAGCAGGGAAGAGATGGCCGAATTGGCCGTTAAATTAAAGGATGCTACCGACCGCAATGAGGCTCTTGAAAAGGAGCGCCTATCGGAGCGAGAAGACCTGGGGAAGGCCACCGCCGAGCCCAAGGATGCCCGTTCTGCAATGCGGGCGATGAAGGAGGAGCTGCGTCAGGCCGGAGACATTGTGGCTGGCAAGCCTTTTCAGCTGCGTCGCCGTTTACGGATCAAAATATGCCCAGCTTGGCCAGTCAGGGGTCCGGAGGATCCATATATGGACTTAGCGGCAAGTGCGGCGGATGCCGCCAGTACTTCCCGAGTCAAAAGGATCACAAGACGGAAGAGCTATTTTGGTCTCAATTCCATAGTCCGGATCGCTCACTCACGACCGATCGGTTGGCGAATGGGCTGAGCTGAACAGTTTGTCCGGACTTGCCATGACGGATATCGTGACTCATGTCCGCCGTAGAGGCCCAAGGCGATTTAGCTATGTTGGCTTATTGCAGCAATTTCTTGGGGCGGTGCCGCATATCAAGGAGGTGAAGCGGTCGGCCTGCATAGAAGGTGCGCGGATGGCCCTTGCCCGTGTGAAGACACATTGGACAGAGATGGATGCCACCGCTGTTGCAACCCAGTGTTCGGACGAGAGCCAGTTACCCGTCGAGCACTATTTTGGGGAAGTTATGCGTGGTGCTCGTGTAATAGAGTCGCAGTGCTCGAAAAATGTCACGTTCAAATGAACGTTGTATTTTGTAAAACAATGGTTATGATGTAATCGCTTTTTATACTTGTGCGTTCCAAGTATTGAAACATCTCCTATGCGGCCGTTTATGTATACGTGTGTATAACCTGAAAGATGGCAGTCTTTGGCTTCAGCCCCCACGCACAAGGTGCGGGGGTGTTCGCAAAAATAGCGCATTGTCACACTTAATCCGGCGTCTCGGTCTGTTGAGGAGGTGGTAGCGAGCAAACGAGGCAATCCGGACTATGGTGCTTTATCACTTTCACTTAGCCATTGAGTTCGAGGGTGGGGCTACGATATAGCCCCTGGGCACCGCTTCCCGAATTGGGCGATGTGTGCCTGACCGAAACGGTCCTTCACAAAGCGGGAATTCTAAACATTCCGTGGTCGATCGAGTGGTTGACCGGTCTCGCAGATCATGACAACAGTTTTGACTTTCTCTCTTGAAGTGCTTAGCCCAGCCGAACTGGTGCACAATCGTAGTAGTTCTCCTGATGCCGCGTTAGACGATGATACGGAACGTAAGGCAGCAAAACACAGGAGCCGGGCAAACCCAACATTTGCCCAAAGACATGATTCGAGCTGATGCATATAAGGCCTAATCTTCGAGGCGCCAACACTCCCTAAGGTGTTCGGTCTTTTTATAATAATGGGCGAACAATGCCCTAAGCCCCTAGTGTCCAGGTACAGGCGAGGTCCTCTGACGCGGCCGATGCCAAAACGTCAGGCTCCACTCTGGTTATAATGAGAAACCAGGGGATTATAACAACAAGAGCAAGTAAAAAAGGTTTACGCAGGGTCTTAATCTGAAAAGAATCCTTGCAACGGGTCCCTACTGCACATTTGCGCCTGTGTCTCCGTTGTGCCATTATCCTGGACGGGTGTGCACGTTGTTCTTCTGTAAAAAGAGAGGAACTTAGTTTGAAAGGAAATCGGGCGAAAAAAAGTATATGAAAAATATTAATAAATAAGTAAAGCGGAGTCTATATGAGCTTGCTGTTGCTTATATGCACAGCCCCTTGTGAAGGGGTGTGCGGCTAGGGAGCCCCTAGCTTCTTTATGCCGGACTCGTCTAACCGTGTCTGGGGTCTTTAAATGACCCTCGTAATGAAATGATGCCACGTGGACCGGGCATGTTAAGTGTAAGAGACGCGAATGTGGTATGGCGTTGAAGCGACAAAGCTTCAAGGCCCAATAGTGCTTGATAGCTACTTTTAAATGGGACGACCTGAAAGACCAAGAGCCAGCGTCGAAGTTGTTCGTTGACCAACACAACTTCTAGTAATAAGGAGCCTGCACTTGGCGTAAGGGCTCGGCGCCACTCCTTTAAAGGAAGTGCGCTGTGTCGATTTTAGTAAGGTCTATCCCCAACTTGCGGATTGTGTTTGGATATAGCAGGTTTAAATCGCTGCCTCCGTCCATCAGGACTTGTGTAAATTGTAGTCCGTCGATTATAGGATCCAATATCAGGGCAGTCCAGCCTGCATTTCGAACGCTTCTGGAATAATCCAGGTGGTCGAAAGTGATTGGTTTTGATATCCAATCTCGACGTTCCGCTGGGTTGGACTGTGCGAGACCCATTTTAGCGGGTGCCGCATTGTTTTTCCGTATTATCACATGAAGTGAATTTACTGCTTTGACCTCTTGTGGGTAAGTCTTTTGTTTTCCGGTGCTCTGCTGGTGGGGTTTATCATCGTCCTCGCTTGATGCGTCGAGCCCCTTGTGTTCGGCGTTTAATTGGCCGGACTGTTTGAAAACCCAACAATCTCGGTGGGTATGGTTTGCAGGCCTTCCGGGGGTACTGTGGATTTGACATATCTGACCCAAAATTTTGTTTAATTTGGATAGCTCATCACTGTTATCCTTAAGAGGCAGTTATTTGCTGTTTGGCTGCGAGCTTTTGAATCCGGCGTTGACCGCCGTGTTCTTTGGGCTTTTCTCTTTATTCCGGCGCTGATCTTTTCCGCGCCGTGATTTTCCGTTTCCATCTCTGATCTCGGATATACTTGGGTCGCTGGTGCGACATCTTGCTAGCCAGCTATCTTCCCCCGCGCAAAAGCGGGTCATGAGGCTTGTTAGCGCGGACATTGTCCTCGGCTTCTCTTGGCCGAGGTGTCTGGCGAGCCATTCGTCTCGGCCGTTGTGTTTAAAAGTTGCTAAGGCTTCGGCGTCCGGACAGTCGACTATTTGGTTCTTTTTGGTAAGGAGCCTGTTCCAGAATTTTCGCACTGACTCTCCGGGCTATTGAGTTATATGACTTAGATCGTCTGCATCCGGAGGGCGGACATAAGTCCCTTGAAAAATTTGCTCTAAACGCGTCCTCAAGCTCTTCCCAACTTCCAACAGTGTTTTCTGGGAGGCTTTTGAGCCAATGACGGGTTGGCCCTTTGAGCTTGAGGGGTAAATATTTTATGTCGTGGAGATCATCTCCTCTGGCCATGTGTATGTGTAGTATATAATCCTCTATCCAGACTCCAGGGTCTGTTGTTCCGTCGTAAGCCTCTATGTTTATGGGTTTAAACCCTGCTGGGAATTCATGATCCAGCACCTCATTGGTGAAACATAGTGGGTCTGCGGCGCCCCTGTATTTGGGTGTACCGCTGTCTTCAAACACTTGCCGTGTTGTGTTGCTTCCTGGGGCCCTCTTTTTTGGCCCGTAAATGGACCTGGCTGGGCCATCTGTTTTTCCAGGGTCATGAGTCGGATTGTGTGTGGCGCCGCTTTTAGATTTTGGCCTATCATCGGCCGCCTATCCGCCAGCGCCTCTTTGTTTTTTGACCGTGGGGCTCTATGGCTTCCTCGTCAAATTCGCAGCAACTTGCGCTCGGTAGCTCTTTGATTGATGGCCATTGCCGATTTGTTCATGGGTTTTGAGCACTTTGCTCCACCTCATTCTGAGTATGTCTTCCGCTGTTCTGAGCTTCCGTTTTTCCTTCTTCAAACTTCTTGCAGTGACGACGAGTCTGTTTCGAAGGCTTTTATTCTCCGGTGGTGTGTCCGCCGTGAGGTCGTCTGGATTTTTGGTTTCGCCGGGCATGGATTTATTATCCGACTCGTCCTGTTCGGACGGTTGCTTGTGTTCGTCGTCCACTAGTTTGCCCTGCTCTATTGTTGGGTCCTTAGGAGCGCTGTTGTTCTCGAGGCGGGACTTAGGGCGGTGTCTGCGTCGCCGTTTTGATTGTTTATCGGCGGGATTATCTTCTGCCGCGCCCCGTTGGTCCTTGTTATCGCTTCCTTTTGGGGTATCCACCAT
The DNA here is from genome assembly GCA_021437245.1 of Aegilops speltoides. Classification (NCBI taxonomy): domain Eukaryota; kingdom Viridiplantae; phylum Streptophyta; class Magnoliopsida; order Poales; family Poaceae; genus Aegilops; species Aegilops speltoides. Next base: position 12,976,453 of record CM038145.1, read on the forward strand.
GTATACGTCGTATGACGAGGTGGTCTTCCAGTGCCCTGTAGGCGCTGGTTCTTGCTTGTCTCCGGCATCGTCGTCCATACCGTCGATGTCTTCGGAGTCATAGTCTAGCATGTCGGTTAGATCATCGACAGTGGCTACAAAGTGGGAGGTGGGTGGCTTTGAATTTCTTCGTCGTCCGCTTCCCAACCATCCTGGCCGTAATCCGGCCAGGGCTCTCCGGATAGCGAGAGTTGCTTTAGTGAATTTAGGATGTCGCCAAAGGGCGAGTACTGAAAGATGTCCGCAGCGGTGAACTCCATGATCGGTACCCAATCGGATTCGATTGGCTGGGGCGCAGGAGGTTCGGAGTCCGGCAGGGAGTCCGGCACCTCGGAGTCACGAGCTTCGCAAGGGACGAGGTTAGTGTTCGGCTCCAACGCCGTTGAAGTTGCAGCCCCGAGGCGGTGTCCAGCCACCGGTCCTCGATCTGGGCGATCGGCTCCGGATTAAGGGCCGGAGCAGATTCGTATGCGGCCACCAAGGCACCGTCTAGCGGCAGAGCTAGATCATGCCCATCGCGACAGTGCGGCACGCTCGGCTGTGGCTCGAGCCCGTCGAAGATCAAGTCCCCGCGGTTGTCGGCCGTGAAGTTTAGGCTTCGAACTCGACTGACGGCCAGGGCGAACTTCGATCTGCTCCAGATGGCCAAGTGAATTAGCCCGCAGTGCGAAGCCGCCGAATACGAAGATCTGTCCGGGGAGAAAAGTCTCACCCTAGACAGCGTTGTTGATTGAATAAGCTATCGAGCCCATCAGTGACGACACAGAGGAACTCTCAATGAAAGCACCAATGTCGTGTCAAACCGCGGATCTCGGTAGGGGTCCCGAACTGCGCGTCTAGGCGGATGGTAACAGAGACAAGGGACACGATGTTTTACCTGGTTCGGGCCCTCTTGATGGTGGTAAAACCCTCACGCCTGCTTGATTAATATTGATGATATGGGTAGTACAAGAGTAGACCTACCACGAGATCAAGGAGGCTAAACCCTAGAAGCTAGCCTATGGTATGATTGTTGTAATGTATGTTGTGTCTTACGGTCTAAAGCCCTCCGGTTTATATAGACACCGGAGAGGGCTAGGGTTACACAGTAGTCGGTTACAATGGTAGGAAATCTACATATCCAGACGCCAAGCTTGCCTTCCACGCCAAGAAAAGTCCCATACGGACACGGACGGAGTCTTCAATCTTGTATCTTCAGAGTCTTGGAGTCCGCGGGGCGATGATAGTCCGCTGTCCGGACACCCCTAGTCCAGACTCCTCGAGGGCCTAGATGCCTCTTCCGTCACGACCACGGGTGGTCGGTCCGCCAGACAGCGCTGGTGATGAAGGTATGTATGCTTCCTCCTCTAGTCGGGGAGCAACTTGGCGCTTTGGGTAGCTCTTGGAGGGGCGCTCGGTTCATACTCTTCGCCGCGAGGACCCTGGTCCATCTGTCGGCCAAGAGGTCTTGATCAGCTTGAAGCTGTTGCTGCTTTTCTTTAGGCTATTTGCAGCGCGATAAGCCTGCGCTTAAAATGCTCTTGTTCGACGGGATCCTCCGGCATGACGAATTGGTTGCCGCTGAGGCTTGCCTCGCTCTCGGAGGGAGGCATGTAGTTGTCATCCTCCTCGCCTGCCGCTCTCTCATGAGGGCTGGCTTCTGCATCCTCCTGCGCTGAATCTTGCTGGAGGGGATTGTCTTTGGCACTTTCTGGGGTGTTATTATCTCCTGTGCCGGAATCTCCATTCTTGCTTTGGCGGATTTAGAGCGGCGCCACGACGCCGGGCGCTTGGGCTGTTTCTTTAGGAATCTGCCTCCACTACTTCTTCGCCGTCCCGTCCTTTGGGGTGTCCACCATGTATATGTCATATGATCGAGGTGGTCTTCCAAAGGTTCTCGTAGGCGCTGGTTCTTGATCGCCTCCGCTTCGCTGCCGATACCGTCCGATGTCTTCGGAGTCGTAGTCTAGCATGTCGGTTAGATCGTCGACAGTGGCTACAAAGTGGGTGGTGGGTGGGTTTTGAATTTCTTCGTCGTCCACATCCCAACCATCCTGGCCGTAGTCCGGCTAGGGCTCTCCGGATAGCGAGAGATGATTTAGCGAATTTAGGATGTCGCCAAAGGGTGAGTGTTGAAAGATGTCCGCGGCGGTGAACTCCATGATCGGCGCCCAATCGGATTCGATTGGCAGGGGCGCAGGAGGTTCGGAGTCCGGCAAGGAGTCCGGTGCCTCGGAGTCACGAGCTTTATAAGGGACAGGGTCGGTATTCGGCTCCATCGCCGCAGAAGTCGCAGCCCCCGAGGCGGTGTCCAGCCACCCGTCCTCGATCTGCGCGATCGGCTCCGAACTAGGGGTCGGAGCAGATTCATATGCGGCCACCAGGGCACTGTCCGGCGGCAGAGCTAAATCATGCCCATCGTGACAGCGCGGCATGCTCGGCTGTGGCTCGAATCCGTCGAAGATCAAGTCTCCACGGATGTCGGCCGTGAAGTTTAGGCTTCCAAACCTGACCTGATGGACAGGGGCGTAGCTTTCGATCTGCTCCAGATGGCCAAGTGAATTGGCCCGCAGTGCAAAGCCGCCAAACACGAAGATCTGTCCGGGGAGGAAAGTCTCACCCTGGACGGCGTTGTTGTTGATTGAAGAAGCTATCAAGCCTATCGGTGACGACACAGAGGAACTCTCAATGAAAGCACCAATGTCGGTGTCAAAACCGGCGGATCTCGGGTAGGGGGTCCCAAACTGTGCGTCTAGGCGGATGGCAACAGGAGACAAGGGACACGATGTTTTTACCTAGGTTCGGGCCCTCTCGATGGAGGTAAAACCCTACTCCTGCTTGATTGATATTGATGATATGGGTAGTACAAGAGTGGATCTACCACGAGATCAAGGAGGCTAAACCCTAGAAGCTACCCTATGGTATGATTGTTGTGATGGCTGTTGTCCTACGGACTAAAACCCTCCGGTTTATATCGACACCGGGGAGGGCTAGGGTTACACAGAGTTGGTTACAATGGTAGGAGATCTACATATCCGTATTGCCAAGCTTGCCTTCCACGCTAAGGAAAGTCCCATCCGGACATGGGACGAAGTCTTCAATCTTGTATCTTCATAGTCCTGGAGTCCGGCTAACGATGATAGTCCGGCCGTCCGGACACCCCCTAGTCCAGGACTCCCTCCACGACGCCTCATGAACTGTGGTTTGGCAAGAAACCAAAGTTGTCGTTTCTTAAAGTTTGGGGCTGCGATGCTTATGTGAAGAAACTTCAACCAGATAAGCTCGAACCCAAATCGGAGAAATGTGTCTTCATAGGATACCCAAAAGAGACTATTGGGTACACCTTCTATCACAGATCTGAGGGCAAAATTTTTGTCGCTAAATTCGGATCCTTTCTCAAGGAGTTTCTCTCGAAAGAAGTGAGTGGGAGGAAAGTAGAACTTGATGAGGTAACTGTACCTGCTCCCTTATTGGAAAGTAGTTCACCACAAGAACCGGTTCCTGTGACAACTACACCAATTAGCGAGGAAGCTAATGATATTGATCATGAAACTTCAGATCAAGTTTCTACTGAACCTCGTAGGTCTACCAGAGTAAGATCCGCACCAGAGTGGTACGGTAATCCTATTCTGGAATTCATGTTACTTGACCATGACGAACCTACGAACTATGAGGAAGCGATGATGAGCCCAGATTCCGCAAAATGGCTAGAGGCCATGAAATCTGAGATGGGATCCATGTATGAGAACAAAGTATGGAATTTGGTTGACTTGCCCGATGATCGGCAAGCCATTGAGAATAAATGGATCTTTAAGAAGAAGACTGACGTTGATGGTAATGTAACTGTCTATAAAGCTCGACTTGTTGCAAAAGGTTTTCGACAAGTTCAAGGGGTTGACTACGATGAGACTTTCTCACCCGCAGTGATGCTTAAGTCTGTCCGAATCATGTTAGCAATTGCTGCATTTTATGATTATGAAATTTGGCAAATGGATGTCAAAGCTGCATTCTTGAATGGATTTCTGGAAGAAGAGTTGTATATGATGCAACCAGAAGGTTTTGTTGATCCAAAAGGTGCTAACAAAGTGTGCAAGCTCCAAATGATCCATTTATGGACTGGTGCAAGCATCTCGGAGTTGGAATAAATGCTTTGATAGTGTGATCAAAGCATATGGGTTTATACAGACTTTTGGAGAAGCCTGTATTTACAAGAAAGTGAGTGGGAGCTTTGTAGCATTTTTGATATTATATGTAGATGACATATTATTAATTGGAAATGATATAGAATTTCTAGATAGCATAAAGGGATACTTGAATAAAAGTTTTTCTATGAAAGAACTCGGTGAAGCTGCTTACATATTGGGCATCAAGATTTATAGAGATAGATCAAGACGCTTAATAGGACTTTCACAAAGCACATACCTTGACAAAGTTTTGAAAAAGTTCAAAATGGATCACGCAAAGAAAGGATTCTTGCCCGTACTACAAGGTGTGAAGTTGAGTGAGACTCAATACCCGACCACAGCAGAAGATAGAGAGAAAATGAAAGATGTTCCCTATGCTTCAGCCATAGGCTCTATCATGTATGCAATGCTGTGTACCAGACCTAACGTGTGCTTAGCAATAAGCTTGGCAGAAGGTACCAAAGTAATCCAGAGTGGATCATCGGACAGCGTCAAGAACATCCCGAAATACCCGAAAAGTACTAAGGGTATGTTTCTCGTATATGGAGGTGACAAAGAGCTAGTCGTAAATGGTTATGTCGATGCAAGCTTTTACACTGATCCGGACGATTCTAAATGGCAAACCGGATACATGTTTTTATTAAACGGTGGAGCTGTCAGTTGGTGCAGTTCTAAACAAAGCGTCATGGCGGGATCTACATGTGAAGCGGAGTACATAGCTGCTTCAGAAGCAGCAAATGAAGGAGTCTAGATGAAGGAGTTCATTTCCGATCTAGGTGTCATACCTAGTGCATCGACCAATGAAGATCTTCTCGTGACAATATCGTGCAATTGCCTTGGCAAAGGAATCCAGATTTCACAAGAGGACCAAGCACATCAAGAGACGCTTAAATTCCATCCGGGACCAAGTCCAGGTGGGAGACATAGAGATTTGCAAGATACATATGGATCTGAATGTTGCAGACCCATTGACTAAGCCTCTTCCACGAGCAAAACATGATCAGCACCAAGACTCCATCGGTGTTAGAATCATTACTGTGTAATCTAGATTATTGACTCTAGTGCAAGTGGGAGACTGAAGGAAATATGCCCTAGAGGCAATAATAAAGTTATTATTTATTTCCTCATATCATGATAAATGTTTATTATTCATGCTAGAAGTGTGTTAACCGCAAACATGATACATGTGTGAATACATAGACAAACATAAACGTCACTAGTATGCCTCTACTTGACTAGCTCATTAATCAAAGATGGCTATGTTTCCTAATCATAGACATGTGTTGTCATTTGATTAATGGGATCACATCATTAGGAGAATGATGTGATTCATGACCCATTCCGTTAGCCTAGCACTTGATCGTTTAGTATATTGCTATTGCTTTCTTCATGACTTATACATGTTCCTGTAACTATGAGATTATGCAACTCCCGTTTACCGGAGGAACACTTTGAGTGCTACCAAACGTCACAACGTAACTGGGTGATTATAAAGGAGCTCTAAAGGTGTCTCCGAAGGTATATGTTGGGTTGGCGTATTTCGAGATTAGGTTTTGTCACTCTAATTGTCGGAGAGGTATCTCTGGGTCCTCTCAGTAATGCACATCACAATAAGCCTTGCAAGCAATGTAGCTAATGAATTAGTTATGGAATGATGCATTACGTAATGACTAAAGAGACTTGCCAGTAACGAGATTGAACTAGGTATTGGATACAGACGATCGAATCTCGGGCAAGTAACATACCGATGACAAAGGGAACAACGTATGTTGTTATGCGGTTTGACCGATAAAGGTCTTCCTAGAATATGTAGGAGCCAATATGAGCATCCAGGTTCCGCTATTGGTTATTGACCGAGAATAGTTCTAGGTCATGTCTACATAGTTCTCGAACCCGTAGGGTCCGCACACTTAATGTTACGATGACAATTTTATTATGAGTTTATAAGTTTTGATGTACTGAAGTTTGTTCGGAGTCCCGGATGTGATCACGGACATGACGAGGAGTCTCGAAATGGTCGAGACATAAAGGTTGATATATTGGAAGCCTATGTTTGGACATCGGAAGTGTTCCGGGTGATATCAGCATTTTACCGGAGTACCGGGAGGTTACCGGAACCCCCCAGTAACCTAATGGGCCTTATTGGGCCTAGTGGAGGAATAGGAGAGGAGGCCTAGGGGCAGCCGCGCGCCCCTCCCCCCAAGTCCAAATCGGACAAGGAGGGGGGGAGGCGCCCCCCTTTCGTTTCCTCCCTCTCTTCCTTCCCCCCAAGTCCTAATCCAACTAGGGAAAGGGGGGAGTCCTAATCCCGGTGGGAGTAGAACTCCTCCGGCGCGCCTCCTCCTAGGGCCGGCCGCACCCCCTTGCTCCTTTATATACGGGGGCAGGGGGCACCCTAGAACACACAAGTTGATCTTCAAGATCGTTCCTTAGCCGTGTGCGGTGCCCCCCTCCACCATATTCCACCTCGGTCATATGGTCGCGGAGTTTAGGTGAAGCCCTACGCCGGTAGAACATCATCATTGTCACCACACCGTCGTGCTGACGGAACTCATCCCCGACACCCTGCTGGATCGGAGTCCGGGGATCGTCATCGAGCTGAACGTGTGCTGAACTCGGAGGTGTCGTACGTTCGGTACTTGGATCGGTCGGATTGTGAAGACGTACGACTACATCAACCGCGTTGTCATAACGCTTCCGCTTATAGTCTACGAGGGTACATGGACAATACTCTCCCCTCTCGTTGCTATGCATCACCATGATCTTGCATGTGCGTAGGATTTTTTTTTTGAAATTACTACGTTCCCCAACAGTGGCATCCGAGCCTGGTTTTATGCATAGATGTCATATGCACGAGTAGAACACAAGTGAGTTGTGGGCGATACAAGTCATACTGCTTACCAGCATGTCATACTTTGGCTCAGCGGTATTGTGAGATAAAGCGGCCCGGACCGACTGGTTTCACCGTTACGAGCACTCGTGCTTAAAGGTGATGGCGGGTGTCTGTCTCTCTCACTTTAGCTGAATCGAGTGGCTACGCCCGTCCTTGCGAAGGTTAAAACAGCACTAACTTGACGAACTATCGCTGTGGTTTTGATGCTTAGGTAAGAACGGTTCTTGCTAAGCCCGTAGCAGCCACGTAAAATTTGCAACAACAAAGTAGAGGACGCCTAACTTGTTTTTGCAGGCATGTTGTGATGTGATATGGTCAAGACGTGATGCTATATTTTATTGTATGAGATGATCATGTTTTGTAACCGGTTATCGGCAATCGGCAGGAGCCATATGGTTGTCGCTTATTGTATGAAATGCAAACGCCTCTATAATTGCTTTACTTTATCACTAAGCGGTAGCGATAGTCGAGAAGCAATAGATGGCGAACGACAACGATGCTACGATGGAGATCAAGGTGTCGCGCCGGGCATTTATGGTGATCACGACGGTGCTTCGGAGATGGAGTCACAAGCACAAGATGATGATGGCCATATCATATCACTTATATTGATTGCATGTGATGTTTATCCTATATGCATCTTATCTTGCTTTGATTGACGGTAGCATTTTAAGATGATCTCTCACTAAATTATCAAGAAGTGTTCTCCCTGAGTATGCACCGTTGCGAAAGTTCTTCGTGCTGAGACACAACGTGATGATCGGGTGTGATAGGCTCTACGCTCAATTACAACGGGTGCAAAACAGTTGCACACGCGAATACTCAAAGTTAAACTTGACGAGCCTAGCATATAACAGATATGGCCTCGGAACACGGAGACCGAAAGGTCGAGCGTGAATCATATAGTAGATATGATCAACATACTGATGTTCACCGTTGAAACTACTCCATCTCACATGACGATCGGACATGGTGTAGTTGATATGGATCACATAATCAGTTAGAAGATTAGAGGGATGTCTATCTAAGTGGGAGTTCTATAATAATATGATTAATTGAACATAAATTTATCATGAACTTAGTACCTGATAGTATTTTGCTTGTCTATGTTTGTTGTAGATAGATGGCTCGTTCTGTTGTTCCGTTGAATTTTAATGCGTTCCTTGAGAAAGCAAAGTTGTAGATGATGGTAGCAATTAGACGGACTGGGTCCGTAACCTGAGGATTATCCTCATTGCTGCATTGTAAGAATTACGCCCGGAAGCACCGCTGGGTGCCAGTGCTCATCGCTGATGCAACCGACAACGTTAAGAACGTCTCGCGAGCAAAGCTGATGACTACTCGATAGTTCAAGGTGCCATGCTTTATGGCTTAGAACCGGTCTTCAACGATGTTTTGAACATCATGGAGCATATGAGATGTTCCAGAGTTGAAGTTAATATTTCAAGCAAATGCCCGGATTGAGAGATATGAAGTCTCCAATAAGTTCTATAGCTGCAAGATGGAGGAGAATACTTCATTCAGTGAACACATACTCAAAATGTCTGGGTATAATAATCACTTGATTCAACCGGGAGTTAATCTTCCGATGATAGTGTCATTGATGAATTCTTCAATCACTGCCACCAAGCTACAAGAGCTTCGTGATGAACTATAATATGCAAGGGATGGACAAGACTATTCCCGAGCTCTTCGCAATGCTAAAAGCCGCGGAGGTAGAAATCAAGAAGGAGCATCAAGTGTTGATGGTCAACAAGACCACCAGTTTCAAGAAAAAGGGCAAAGGGAAGAAGAAGGGGAACTTCAAGAAGAACATCAAACAAGTTGCTGCTCAAGAGAAGAAACCCAAGTCTGGACCTAAGCCTGAAATTGAGTGCTTCTACTGCAAGCAGACTGGGCATTGGAAGCGGAACTGCCCCAAGTATCTGGCAGATAAGAAGGATGACAAAATGAACAAAGGTATATGTGATATACATGTTATTGATGTGTACCTTACTAATGCTCGCAGTAGTACCTGGGTATTTGATATCGGTTCTGCTGCTAACATTTGCAACTCAATTAGGGACTACGGATTGCTTAAGATTGGCTAAGGACGAGGTGACGATGCGCTGGGAAATGGTTCCAAAGTCGATGTGATCGCAATGGCACGCTACCTCTACATCTACCATCGGGATTAGTTTTAGACCTAAATAATTGTTATTTGGTGCCGCGTTGAGCATGAACATTATATCTGGATCTTGTTTGATGCGAGACGGTTATTCATTTAAGTCAGAGAATAATGGTTGTTCTATTTATATGAGTAATATCTTTTATGGTCATGCACCCTTGAAGAGTGGTCTATTTTTATTGAATCTCGATAGTAGTGATACACATATTCATAGTGTTGAAGCCATAAGATGCAGAGTTGATAATGATAGTGCAACTTATTTGTGGCACTCGTTTAGGTCATATCGGTATAAAGCACATGAAGAAACTCCATACTGATGGACTTTTGGAATCACTTGATTATGAATCACTTGGTACTTATGTAACCATGCCTCATGGGCAAGATGACTAAAACGCCGCTTCTCCTGAACTATGGAGCGAGCAACTGATTTGTTGGAAATCATACATACCGATGTTTGTGGTCCAATGAATGTTGAGGCTCATGAAGGGTATCGTTATTTTCTCACCTTCACAGATGATTTAAGCAGATATGGGTATATCTACTTAATGAAACACAAGTCTGAAACATTTGAAAAGTTCAAAGAATTTCAGAGTGAAGTGGAAAATCATCGTAAGAAGAAAATAAAATTTCTACGATCTAATCGTGGAGGAGAATATTTGAGTTACGAGTTTGGTTTACATTTGAAACAATGCAGAATAGTTTCGCAACTCAAGCCAACCGGAACACCACAACGAAATGGTGTGTTGGAACGTCGTAATCGTGCTTTACTAGATATGGTGCGATCTATGATGTCTCTTACTGATTTACCGCTATCGTTTTGGGGATATGCTTTAGAGACGGCCGCATTCACGTTAAATAGGGCACCATCAAAATCCGTTGAGACGACACCTCATGAACTGTGGATTGGCAAGAAACCAAAGTTGACGTTTCTTAAAGTTTGGGGCTGCGATGCTTATGTGAAGAAACTTCAACCAGATAAGCTCGAACCCAAATCGGAGAAATGTGTCTTCATAGGATACCCAAAGGAGACTATTGGGTACACCTTCTATCACAGATCTGAAGGCAAGATTTTCGTTGCTAAATTCGGATCCTTTCTAGAGAAGGAGTTTCTCTCGAAAGAAGTGAGTGGGAGGAAAGTAGAACTTGATGAGATAATCAGATCCACTCCCTTATTGAAAGTAGTTCATCACAAGAACCGGTTCCTGTGACAACTACACCAATTAGTGAGGAAGCTAATGATATTGATCATGAAACTTCAGATCAAGCTTCTCTTCAACCTCGAGGTCTACCAGAGTAAGATCCGCACTGTGAGTGGTACGGTAATCCTATTCGGAATTCATGTTACTTGACCATGACGAACCTACGAACTATGAGGAAGCGATGATGAGCCCAGATTCCGCAAAATGGCTAGAGGCCATGAAATCTGAGATGGGATCCATGTATGAGAACAAAGTATGGAATTTGGTTGACTTGCCCGATGATCGGCAAGCCATTGAGAATAAATGGATCTTTAAGAAGAAGACTGACATTGATGGTAATGTAACTGTCTATAAAGCTCGACTTGTTGCAAAAGGTTTTCGACAAGTTCAAGGGGTTGACTACGATGAGACTTTCTCACCCGCAGCGATCCTTAACTCTGTCCGAATCATGTTAGCAATTGCTGCATTTTATGATTATGAAATTTGGCAAATGGATGTCAAAACTGCATTCTTGAATGGATTTCTGGAAGAAGAGTTGTATATGATGCAACCGAAGGTTTTGTTGATCCAAAAGGTTCTAACAAAGTGTGCAAGCTCCAAATGATCCATTTATGGACTGGTGCAAGCATCTCGAGTTGGAATAAACGCTTGATAGTGTGATCAAAGATATGGTTTTATATGCACTTTTGGAGAAGCTCAGATTTACAAGAAAGTGAGTGGGAGCTTTGTAGCATTTCTGATATTATATGTAGATGACATATTATTAATTGGAAATGATATAGAATTTCTGGATAGCATAAAGGGATACTTGAATAAAAGTTTTTCTATGAAAGACCTCGGTGAAGCTGCTTACATATTGGGCATCAAGATTTATAGAGATAGATCAAGACGCTTAATAGGACTTTCACAAAGCACATACCTTGATAAAGTTTTGAAAAAGTTCAAAATGGATCATGCAAAGAAAGGGTTCTTGCCCATACTACAAGGTGTGAAGTTGAGTCAGACTCAATACCCAACCACAGCAGAATATAGAGAGAAAATGAAAGATGTTCCCTATGCTTCAGCCATAGGCTCTATCATGTATGCAATGCTGTGTACTAGACCGACGGTGCTTAGCAATAAGCTTGGCAGGAAGGTACCAAAGTAATCCAGAGAGGATCATCGACAGCGGTCAAGAACATCCCGAAATACCCGAAAAGGACTAAGGATATGTTTCTCGATATGGAGGTGACAAAGAGCTAGTCGTAAATGGTTACGCCGATGTAAGTTTTGACATCGATCCGACGATTCTAAATCGCAAACCGGATACATGTTTTTATTAAACGGTGGAGCTGTAAGTTAGTGTAGTTCTAAACAAAGCGCTGTGGCGGGATCTACATGTGAAGCGGAGTACATAGCTGCTTCGAAGCAGCAAATGAAGGAGTCTCGATGAAGGAGTTCATTTCCGATCTAGGTGTCATACCTAGTGCATCGACCAATGAAGATCTTCGTGACAATATCGTGCAATTGCCTTGGCAAAGGAATCCAGATTTCACAAGAGGACCAAGCACATCAAGAGACGCTGCAATTCCATCCGGACCAAGTCCGTGGGAGACATAGAGATTTGCAAGATACATACGGATCTGAATGTTGCGCACCCATTGACTAAGCCTCTTCCACGAGCAAAACATGATCAGCACCAAGACTCCATCGGTGTTAGAATCATTACTCGTAATCTAAATTATTGACTCTAGTGCAAGTGGGAGACTGAAGGAAATATGCCCTAGAGGCAATAATAAAGTTATTATTTATTTCCTCATATCATGATAAATGTTTACTATTCATGCTAGAAGTGTGTTAACCGGAAACATGATACATGTGTGAATACATAGACAAACATAAACGTCACTAGTATACCTCTACTTGACTAGCTCATTAATCAAAGATGGTTATGTTTCCTAACCATAGACATGTGTTGTCATTTGATTAAAGGGATCACATCATTAGGAGAATGATTTGATTCATGACCCATTCCGTTAGCCTAGCACTTGATCGTTTAGTATATTGCTATTGCTTTCTTCATGACTTATACATGTTCCTGTAACTATGAGATTATGCAACTCCTGTTTACCGGAGGAACACTTTGAGTGCTACCAAACGTCATAACATAACTGGGTGATTATAAAGGAGCTCTACATGTGTCTCCGAAGGTACATGTTGTGTTGGCGTATTTCGAGATTAGGTTTTCTCACTCCAATTGTCAGAGAGGTATCTCTGGGCCCTCTCGGTAATGCACATCATAGTAAGCCTTGCAAGCAATGTAGCTAATGAGTTAGTTACGGAATGATGCATTACGTAATGAGTAAAGAGACTTGCCGGTAACGAGATTGAACTAGGTATTGGATACCGACGATCGAATCTCGGGCAAGTAACATACCGATGACAAAGGGAACAACGTATGTTGTTATGCGGTTTGACCGATAAAGGTCTTCCTAGAATATGTAGGAGCCAATATGAGCATCCAGGTTCCGCTATTGGTTATTGACCGAGCATAGTTCTAGGTCATGTCTACATAGTTCTCGAACTCGTAGGGTCCGTACGCTTAACGTTACGATGATAGTTTTATTATGAGTTTATAAGTTTTGATGTGCCGAAGTTTGTTCGGAGTCCCGGATGTGATCACGGACATGACGAGGAGTCTCAAAATGGTCGAGACATAAATATTGATATATTGGAAGCCTATGTTTTGACATCGGAAGTGTTCCGGGTGATATCGGCATTTTACCGGAGTACCGGGAGGTTACCGGAACCCCTCGGTAACCTAATGGGCCTTATTGGGCCTAGTGGAGGAAGAGGAGAGGAGGCCTAGGGGCAGCCGCGCGCCCCTCCCCCCAAGTCCGATTGACAAGGAGGAGGCGCGCCTTTTTGTTTCCCCTCTTCCTTCCCCAAGTCATAATCCAACTAGGGAAAGGGGGGATTCCTACTCCCGGTGGGAGTAGGACTCCTCCGGCGTGCCTCCTCCTAGGGCCGGCCGCACCCCCACTACTAGGAAAAGGCCTACTAATGGCGCACTGGTTTTGCCTACTAATGGCGCACTACCGGTGCGCCATTAGTAGCACGCCATTAGAATTTTTTACTAATGGCGCACCACTGGTGCGCCATTAGAATTTTTTACTAATGGCGCACCACTAGTGTGCCATTAGTATCTGGTATACTAATGGCGCACCTGGCAGTGCGCCATTAGTATGTAACTGCATGCGCCATTAGTATGCCTCCCGTGGGGCCATATGTAACCATGTGCTTTGTCACACTAATGGCGCACTCTGCCTTGATGCGCCATTAGTATCCTTTGGCAAACTAATGGCGCACTCTGCCTTGATGCGCCATTAGTATGAATATTTGGTTTTTTTTTTGCTTTTCTGATTTTTGCACAGGTTACAAAATATATTATTGGACAGAATATAGACATCGACACACAGCAACATCAGATTCATCGAATAAAATAGAAGATTAGTCTCCGAATACAATTCATCATATTATTCTCCGGATTCAAAAGACCGAACAAAGATAAATCATTACAAGTCTCAAGACCGCGAGTATCGAGTTTTTCTTCACATTACAAGTCGATATCGATCATCTAAACTACCATCACATAAAAGAGAGTTGTGGTCATCACGATGAGCATCATCGCGATCAAACTGGTCCTCATCCGGTTCCTCCAACGCAGACGGTGCGGAGCGCATTCAGACGCCGGTCCTTCCTTTGCTTCTTCGATTGGCTGCCATATGTGTGTGCGCCGCCATCATCAGCGGTGGCATCCTCGGCGGCACCATCAGTGGTGTCATCCCCGATGCCACTAGGGGTTGTGTAATCAGGATCGGTGTCTTCCGGGGCGACCTCATAGCGGTGAGGTTATTCCTCCATCTCCGGGACAGCTCCTGAATTGCTTGCCGCTCAACCACCGCCTCATCGCTGTGGGCCATGTTTCGCTTCTAAATAGGAAAAAAGTTTGGTAAAAAAGTTGGTTATTGTCAAGGAACAAGATCATGGTCTCATCATTTAGGGTTTGTCGACACCGAGGCACCCTAAAAGCCTAAGCTTTCATCATGTAGGGTTCGTCAACGCCGAGGCACCCTAAAAGCCTAAGCGTACATCATTTAGGTTCTCATCGACACCGAGGCATCCGGGGCAGCCAAGTTAAGTTTTCATCATTTAGGGTTTATCGATGCCGAGGCACCCTAGGTTGGGCCTAATCACTTGGCACTAATCACTTGGCTCTATTGCCACCTATGTTGGGTTTATCATCTAGGGTTTATCGATGCTATGGAGAATTCGAAGTTGGGCCTAATCACTTGGCGCTATTGCCACCTATGGTTTAATGCAGCAAGAATGGCGCGGCAGTTGATCCTACTTAACTAAGTACTAAGATACCCCGGCCCATGCATTAGTCGCAAGTACCCCATATGTCCTATTTTTAGCAAAGTCATGCTAAAATTCACGGAAAATTTCAGCATGACCTTTGCTGAAAATAGGACATATGGAGTACCCGAATTTGCCGGAACGGAAGTTAATCAACATTCCGATAAACTCAAGGGCCTCTCGGGGTACCTGCAAATTCATCAAGACACGATGGTCGGAGACATGACCTCTGCAAAATGGTCGGAGACACGATGGTCTTTCTCAATGTGATCAATTGATGGATCAACACATAAAACATGTCCAATAAGTATGATTTATAGAGTCAACATCAGATGAATATATATAAAGTTTTTCTTCATCACCAAAGCCCATGCAAGTAATCAGATCCAAGAACTATTTCGCTACTCAGAATTAACTACACTATATATTTATAGATTCATTTCAGATGAGATTAGATTGAGCTCAAATCAGTAGCTGCAAAATGAGGGATCCATGAGCCATCATGCCAGCCAGCCAGAAATAAACTTTACTTTCCAAAGGAAATAAAATACAATGCATACATACATACTTAATCAGCCATAGGTGTTGTTGTTAACTGAATTTTACCGATGTTGTTGTTAACTGAATTTTACCGATGTTAAATACAATGCATAAATACAATGCATACATACATACATACATATCGACGCTTACTTTCCAAAGGAAATAAAAATACAAGACATAAAAACAATGCATACATACATACATACTGAATTTTACCGATGTTGTTGTTAATCGAATTTTAATCACCGTCAAGAACACCTTCGGCCATGATATAGGTGTAGTTTTCGGTCTCTGGCCACATCGATATAACTGAATTTTACCACGCCTCCCCCCGGACGCTTTGAAACAGAGGGCCCACGCCTCCTCCGTAGTTTTCGAGGGCCCACGCCTCCCTCCAAAGGGCAGGACGCTTGAGTTTTTGAGGCAACTCCCCACGATCCCTCCACGGCAACTCCCCACGATGCGAGAGGGGTTTTCTTCCCACGCCCGTAACTCCCTCCTATTCCATTGCCGCCCATCTTCCTCCCTCTGCCTCCCTCCTCATTCCATTGCCGCCCATCTTCCTCCCTCTGCCTCCCTCCTCATTCCATTGCCGCCCATCTTCCTCCCTCTACCTCCCTCTGCCTCCAAAGATGAAGCAATCGCCCTCCGCTCCACCATCATCGCCAGAGGGCAATGGCGGAGGAATCGTGGAGCAACTCCCCTCCATCTACCAAGAGAATGGCAGAGGCATCGTGGAGCAACTCCCCTCCGTCTGCCAAGCATCACCATGGTGAGGCGTCTGGCAAGGAGCCGCTGGTGGTCGATTTACGATGTTCCATCCCCCGCGTAAGCGAGGACTACACCGTGCCGCTCAAGGTTGATATCCACCTAAAGGAGCCGCTGGATGTCGTATGCACCAGCAATCCAGACGAAGCCGACAAGATGATCCACAAGATGAGGAGAAGGCTCAGCGGCATGCTTTGTCGGAATATCGGCGTTGATGTCGAGTATACCAGGGAAGACAAACCTCCGCAAATTGTTGCAGTTCTGCAGTTATGCGTGGAGGATCTCGTCCTGGTATACCACATCACCGCGGCAACCAAATGGTAAAAACATCCAGCTCAAGTTTCGTCTAATTAGTAGTTTCAAGTAGATGCAATAGTTATGAAGTTCTGAAGTAGATGCAATACTAGTTCTGAAGTTGTGAAGTTTCTGTTTAATTAGTAGTTTTTTGGAGATCGTACAGAATGTTGTTTAGAAGTTTTTGTGATCATTTAGGCCCTGTTTGATAGCAAAGTATTTTCTAAGTATTTTGAGAATACTAAAGTTTTTGAGATTATCATAATTTTATTTACAATGAGCTGTTTGGTTGCCCCTAACAACTGTGCTTTTAATATTGTAGTATTGGGCAAACTACAGTTTTTTCTCTGCATAAAAAAAAGAACCCCAAACCTCTTTTAAAAAAACAGAGCTGCTGAGTGCTTAAATGCAACGGCTAAACAGCAAAATTTATAGCGTTATGCGGCAACAGCCAAACAGGTTCTATGTATTGTGAATACTCCAAAATACTCTGTTTTGATAAAACTATGGTATCTCACACCTACATGCAAAATTACTATAGTTTTTGATACTTTGGTTTATATAATACTTTGCTATCAAACACAGCCTTAGTAGTTGTTATGAATGTTGTCTTGTAATGCAAAAGATTGCAAAAAAATACATCATTGAGATGTTATGCTTGCTGTTTTGATCATACAGAATGTTGTCTTGTAGTTGTTGTGATCATTTAGTAGTTGTTGTGATCATACTGTTTTAACTGAATTTTGGTCAGAACTTAAGATGCTATTTTAACTGAATTTTGCTTCAACTGAACCCATTTTAATTCTGTAGTTTCTGAAGTTTTTGAAGTAGATGAATTTGATGCACCGGATTAATTTGATGCAGGCCCAAGGAACTCCGCCCGCTCCTGCAGGAGAAGAAGCTGTACACCTTTATTGGCTTCTGCATTGGAGGCGACAAGGAGAAGCTGAAGTTGTCTGGTTTAGAGATCAACCCCGACAATTACTTCGACTTGCAGCACAAATGGAGAGTTCCAAACAATGGAAAGAAGTGGCAGTCTTTGGCTGAGTTTGCAGGCAGCCTCATCCACCCATCCTACAAGGAAATGAAGCAGAAGATTGACAGGAAATCGGACCACCTACTATGGGGGGACAGCCCACTTCCAAACAACCTCATCGAGTACGCCGCGAAAGATGCGTACGTCACCTACGAGGCATGGAAGAAAATCGAAATCACCAAAGAAGATTTGGAGCTCTGGCAAGAGGCGGAGGATCATTGGGATGACCCCTACTACTGGGGATATTGAGTTGTTTGTGGCATTGGGATGACCCCTACTACTGTGTCTCAGTTTGTAGTTATGTGGTTGAACAAGTTTGCTTTTATTATGTTGAACAAGTTTGCTTTTGTTATGTTGAACAAGTTTGTTTTTGTAATGATGAAGCTTTGGTTGTCAGTTTACATCACTCATCGCTGAGCATGGTTTAGTTTTACCTATATCTATTTATTATTTAGGCAGAGCTATTCAGGCATGGAAGATATAATCATCCTTATGGTGAGGATCGCAATGTTTTTAGCTTCCAAGTTTCTAATGACACATGATCTTTCCAACCACATAACTTTTAGGCTGTGTTTGATAGTAAAGTATTGAAAAAACCAAAGTATTGAAAACTACAACATTTTGTATATATTGACGCACCTAATAACTAGCTTGCCATCTTCTACTTGCTTACCCTGTTACCCAAACCCAATGGCCATGCAAAGCTCAAAGTAAATACTGCATTTTGAGGAATACTGTAGTATTAATATTACAGTTTTTTGACAGAGAAAATACTGCATTTTGAGGAATACTGTAGTATTAATATTACAGTTTTTTGTGGAGACCAAACAGCTCAAAGTAATTAAAACCATAGTATTTAGAAAAACTGTAGTATTCACAAAATACTTAGAAAATGCAGAGCTATCAAACGGGAAACATTTCCCCTGTAAATTGTAGTTACACATTCCAACCAATACCTGCATGTTGTAATTTCATACTGAATGACCATCAATGACTAGGTGAAGCAAATATTTGCTATGCATTTCTTGGCACACGAGAAGGAAGAGGGGAGAGGAGGCGGAGCTCACCGGGGAGGCGCAAGGAGGCCCAGCGACAGCTTAGTAGCAACAGAGGTGGCCGAAGTTGAGGAAGACAGCAGCGACCCGAGGAAGTAGAGGTGGAGGGGGGTGGAGGGGTCGAGCGCCGTCGCGCCCTGGTTCCGCGGCTCGCCGGCCCGGTGTTGAAGCAGATTCTTCCCGCCGCCTTGCCTGTCGCCTCGCACGGTGGAGCTCGTGAAGGAAATATGCCCTAGAGGCAATAATAAAGTTATTATTTATTCCCTCATATCATGATAAATGTTTATTATTCATGCTAGAATTGTATTAACCGGAAACATGATACATGTGTGAATACATAGACAAACATAGAGTCACTAGTATGCCTCTACTTGACTAGCTCATTTATCAAAGATGGTTATGTTTCCTAACCATAGACATGTGTTGTCATTTGATTAGTGGGATCACATCATTAGGAGAATGATGTGATTGACATGACCCATCCCGTTAGCTTAGCACTTGATCGTTTAGTATTCTGCTATTGCTTCCTTCATGACTTATACATGTTCCTCGTAACTATGAGAATTGTGTAACTCCGCTTACGGAGGAACACTTTGGGTACTACCAAACGCCACAACGAATCGGGTGATTATAAAGGAGTACTACACGTGTATCCGGGTTACATGTTGAGTTAGCATAATTCGAGATTAGGTTTTGTCATCCGATTGTCGAGAGGTATCTCTCGGCCCTCTCGTAATGCTCATCACCTAAGCCTTGCAAGCATGTAACTAATGAGTTGGTTATGAGATGAAGTATTACAGAATGAGTAAAGAGACTTGTTGGTAACGAGATTGAACTAGGTATTGGATACCGACGATCGAATCTCGGACAAGTAACATACCGATGACAAAGGGAACAACGTATGTTGTTGTGCGGTTTGACCGATAAAGATCTTCCTAGAATATGTAGGAACCAATATGGGCATCCAGGTCCCGCTATTGGTTATTGACCGAGACGGTCTCACCATGTCTACATCATTCTCGAACCGTAGGGTCCGCACGCTTAAGGTTTCGATGACAATTATATTATGAGTTTATGTATTTTGATGTACCGGTTTGTTCGAGTCCCTGATATGATCACGGACATGACGAGGAGTCTCAAATGGTCGAGACGTAAAGATTGATATATTGGACGGATATATTTGGACACCGGAAAGGTTCCGGAGAAGTTTAGAGCTCCGGGAGGTTACCGGAACCCCCCGGGAAGTATATGGGCCTTATTGGGCCCATGTAGGAGGAAGAGAGAAGGAGCAAGGGAAGGGGGCGCGCCCCCCCCAAGCCCAATCTGAATTGGGGAGGGGGGCCGGCCCCCCCTTTCCTTTCTCCTTCCCCCTCTCTTCCTTCCTACTACTAGTACTACTTCCTAATACTACTATTCCTTCCTTCCCTCCAAATAAGATTAGAAAGGGGGAAACCTACTTGGAGTAGGTTTCCTCCCTATGGCGCCCCTTTGGGCCGCCACCTCCTCCCTCCCTCCTTTATATACGGGGTAGGGGCTCCTAGAACACACAAGTTGATCATTGATCGCCTCCTAGCCGTGTGCGGTGCCCCCTCCACGATATTACACCTCGGTCATATTGTAGCGGTGCTTAGGCGAAGCCCTGCGACAGGAGAACATCAAGATCGTCACCACGCCGTCGTGCTGACGGAACTCGCCCTCGGCGCCTCTGCTGGATCGGAGATCGAGGGTGCGTCATCGAGCTGTACGCGTGTCAAGAACTCGGAGGTAACGGAGTAACGGTGCTTGGATCGGTTGGACCGGGATTGTTGGGGAACGTAGCAGAAATTCAAAAATTTTCCTACGTGTCACCAAGATCTATCTATGGAGAGACCAGCAACGAGTAGAAAGAGAGTGCATCTACATACCCTTGTAGATCGCTAAGCGGAAGCGCTCAAGTGAACGGGGTTGATGGAGTCGCATTGCCGTGATTCAAATCACCGATGATAAAGTGCCGAACGGACGGCACCTCCGCTGCTCAACACACGCACAACCCGTGACGCCTCCCACGCCTTGATCCAGCAAGGAGAGAGGGAGAGGTTGAGGAAGACTCCATCCAGCAGCAGCACAACGGCGTGGTGGTGATGGAGGAGTGTGGCAATCCAGCAGGGCTTCGCTAAGCACCACGGGAGAGGAGGAGTACTTGGGAGAGAGGAGAGGGCTGCAACCAAAGGCAGAGATCGAATCACGTGTATTCTGTGTGTCTCTGGGCAGCCCCTAGGCCTCACTATATATAGGGGGAGAGGGGGCTGCGCCCCCTTTAGGGTTTCCCACCCCAAGGGGCGGCGGCCAGCCCCCCAGATCCCATCTAGTGGCGGCCAGAGGGGGAGAGAGGGGGAGGCGCACCTGTGGGGGCCTTAGGGCCCATCTGCCCTAGGGTTTGCCCCCTCCCCACTTCCCACGCCTTGGGCCTTGGTGGGGCGCCCAGCCCACCTAGGGGCTGGTCCCTCCCACACTTGGCCCACGCAGCCTTCGGGGCAGGTGGCCCCACTTGGTGGACCCCGACCCTCCGGTGGTCCCAGACGTTATCGATAAACCCCAAACTTTTCCGTGACCAAAACAGACTTCCCATATATAAATCTTTACCTCCGACCATTCCGAACTCCTCGTGACGTCCGGATCTCATCCGGACTCAACAACATTCGGTAACCACATACAAGCTTCCTTTATAACCCTAGCGCCATCGAACCTTCATGTGTAGACCCTACGGGTTCGGGAGACATGTAGACATGACCGAGACGTTCTCCGATCAATAACCAACAGCGGATCTGGATACCCATGTTGGCTCCTACATGTTCCACGATGATCTCATCGGATGAACCACGATGTCAAGGACTCAACGATCCCGTATACAATTCCCTTTGTCTAGCGGTATTTTACTTGCCCGAGATTCGATCGCTCGGTATACCGATACCTTGTTCAATCTCGCTACGCAAGTCTCTTTACTCGTTCCGCAACACATCATCCCGTGATCAACCCCTTGGTCACATTGTGCACATTATGATGATGTACTACCGAAAGGGCCCAGAGATACCTCTCCGCTTGCACGGAGTGACAAATCCCAGCCTCGATCCGTGTCAACCCAATGACACTTTCGAGATACCAGTAGTGCACCTTTATAGTCACCCGATTCGCCAGACGCTTTGATACACCCAAAGCACTCCTACGGTATCCGGGAGTTACACGATCTCATGGTCTAAGGAAGAGATACTTGACATTGGAAAAGCTCTAGCAAACTAACTACACGATCTTTGTGCTATGCTTAGGATTGTCTTGTCCATCACATCATTCTCCTAATGATGTGATCCCGTTATCAACGACATCCAATGTCCATAGCCAGAAACCATGACTATCTGCTGATCACAACGAGCTAGTCAACTAGAGGCTCACTAGGGACATATTGTGGTCTATGTATTCACACGTGTATTACGATTTCCTGATAATACAGCTTATAGCATGAATAAAAGACAATTATCATGAACAAGGAAATATAGTAATAATACTTTTATTATTGCCTCTAGGGCATATTTCCAACAGTCTCCCACTTGCACTAGAGTCAATAATCTAGTTCACATCACCATGTGATTAACACTCACAGTCACATCGCCATGTGACTAACACCCGTGAGTTTACTAGAGTCAAGAGTCTAGTTCACATCACTATGTGATTAACACTCAATGAGTTTTAGGTTTGATCATGTTGCTTGTGAGAGAGGTTTTAGTCAACGGGTCTCGAACCTTTCAGATCCGTGTGTGCTTTACAAATCTCTATGTCATCTCCTAGATGTAGCTACCACGCCTATTTGGAGCTATTCCAAATGACTGTTCTACTTGGAGCTATTCTAAAATTGCTCCATTATACGTATCCGATCTCTACTCGAGCTATCCGGATAGGTGTAAAGCTTGCATCGACGTAACCCTTTACGCACGAACTCTTTACCACCTCCATAATCGAGAAAATTCCTTAGTACACTAGTTACTAAGGATAACTTTGATCATGTCCAATGATCCATTCTGGATCACTCTTGTACCCCTTGACCGACTCATGGCAAGACACACTTCAAAAGGTACACAAAGATAGCATACTCTAGAGCCTATGTCTTAATCATAGGGGACGACCTTCGTCCTTTCTCTCTATTCTGCCGTGGTCGAGCTTTTAAGTCTTAACTTCATACCTTACAACTCAGGCAAGAACTCCTTCTCTGACTGATCCATCTCGAACACCTTCAAGATCATGTCAAGGCATGTGCTCATTTGAAAGTACTATTAAACATTTTGATCTATCTTATAGATCTTGATGCTTATTATTCAAGTAGCCTAATTCAGGTTTTCCATTGAAAAACACCTTTCAAATAACCCTATATGCTTTCTAGAAATTCTACATCATTTCTGATCAACAATATGTCAAGAACATATACTCATCAGAAATTCTATAGTGCTCCCACTCACTTCTTTGGAAATACAAGTTTCTCTTAAACTTTGTATAAACCTAAAATCTTTGATCATCTTATCAAAGTACATATTCCAACTCCGAGATGCTTACTCCAGTCCTTATAAGGATCGCTAGAGCTAGCATACCTTTTAGCATCCTTAGGATCGACAAAACTTTCGGATTGTATCATATACAACCTTTCCTTACAAAGACTGGTAAGGAAACTCGTTTTGACATCCATCTGCCAGATTTCATAAATGCAGCTAATGCTAACATGATTCCGACGGACTTAAGCATCGCTACGAATGAGAAAATCTCATCGTAGTCAACTCCTTGAACTTGTGAAAAACTCTTCGCCACAAGTCGAGCTTCATAGACGGTGACATTACCGTCCACGTCCGTCTTCTTCTTAAAAATCCATTTATATCAATGGCTTGCCGATCATTGGGCAAGTCCACCAAAGTCCATGCTTTGTTTTGATACATGGATCCTATCTCGGATTTCATGGCTTCTAACCATTTGTCGGAATTTGGGCCCACCATTGCTTCTCCATAGCTCGTAGGTTCATTGTTGTCTAGCAACATGACCTTCAAGACAGGATTACTGCACCACTCTGAAGCAGTACGCATCCTTGTCACCCTACGAGGTACGGTAGTGACTTGATCCGAAGTTTCATGATCACTATCATAAGCTTCTACTTCAATTGGTGTAGGTGCCACAGGAACAACTTCCTGTGCCCTGCTACACACTAGTTGTAGTGACGGTTCAATAACCATATCAAGTCTCCACCATCCTCCCACTTAACTTTCCGAGACAAACTTTTCCTCGAGAAAGGACCCGATTCAAGAAACAATCCATATTGCTTTCGGATCAGAATTAGGAGGTATGCCCAACTGTTTTGGGTGTCCTACGAAGATGCATTTTATCCGCTTTGGGTTCGAGCTTATCAACCTGAAACTTTTCACATAAGCGTCGCAGCCCCAAACCTTTAAGAAATGACAGCTTAGGTTTCTCTAAACCATAGTTCATACGGTGTCATCTCAACGGAATTACGTGGTGCCCTATTTAAAGTGAATGTGGTTGTCTCTAATGCCTAACCCATAAACGATAGTGGTAATTCGATAAGAGACATCATGGTACGCACCATATCCAATAGGGTGCAACTATGATGTTCGGACACACCATCAAACTATGGTGTTCCAGGAGGTATTAATTGTGAAACAATTTCCACAATGTCTTAATTATGTGCAAAGCTCAGAACTCAGATACTCATCTCTATGATCATATCATAGACATTTTATCCTCTTGTCATGATGATCTTCAACTTCACTCAAATTACTTGAACCATTCAATAATTCAGACTTTTGTTTCATCAAGTAAATATACTCAACATCTACTCGAATCATCTCGTGAAGTAAGAACATAACGATATTCATCAGATGCCTCAAAGACTCATTGGACTGCACACATCAAAATGTGTTACTTCCAACAAGTTGCTATCTTGTTCCATTTTACCGAAAAACGAGGCTTTTTAGTCATCTTGCCCATGTGGTATGATTTGCATATCTCAAGTGATTCAAAATCAAGTGAGTCCAAACGATCCATCTGCATGGAGTTTCTTCATGCGTATACACCAATAGACATGGTTCGCATGTCTCAAACTTTTCAAAACGAGTGAGTCCAAAGATCCATCAACATGGAGCTTCTTCATGCTTTTACACCAATATGACTTACATGGCAATTGCCACAAGTAAGTGGTACTATCATTACTATCTTATATCTTTTGGCATGAAATGTGTATCACTACGATCGAGATTCAATAAACCATTCCTTTAGGTGCAAGACCATTGAAGGTATTATTCAAATAAATAGAGTAACCATTATTCTCCTTAAATGAATAATCAGATTGCAATAGACATAATCCAATCATGTCTATGCTCAACGCAAACACCAAATCTCGATGGTAGAGGGAGCGCGATGCTTGATCACATCAACCTTGGAAACACTTCCAACATATATCGTCACTCACCTTTAGCTAGTCTCCGCTTATTCCGTAGCTTTTATTTCGAGTTACTAACACTTAGCAACCGAACCGGTATCTAATACCCTGGTGCTACTAGGAGTACTAGTAAAGTACACATTAACATAATGTATATCCAATATACTTCTATCGACCTTTCCAGCCTTCTCATCTACCAAGTATCTAGGGTAATTCCGCTCAGTGTCTGCTCCTCTTATTACGTAAGCACTTAGTCTCGGTTTGGGTTCAACCTCGGTTTCTTCACTAGAGCAGCAGCTGATTTGCCGCTTCATGAAGTATCCTTCTTGCCCTTGCCCTTCTTGAAACTAGTGGTTTCACCAACCATCAACAATTGATGCTCCTTCTGATTTCTACTTTTGCGTGTCAAACATCGCGAATACCTCAAGGATCATCATATCTATCCCTCGATATGTTATAGTTCATCACGAAGCTCTAGCAGCTTGGTGGCAATGACTTTGGAGAAACATCACTATCTCATCCGGAAGATCGAACTCCCACTCGATTCAAGTGATTGTTGCACTCGGACAATCTGAGCACAAGCTCAACGATTGAGCTTTTCTCCTTAGTTTGCAGGCTAAGAAAATCGCCGGAGGTCTCATACCTCTTGACGTGGGCACGAGCCTGAAATCTCAATTTCAGCCCTCAAACATCTCATATGTTCCGTGACGCTTCAAAACGCCTTTGGTGCCTCAACTCTAAACCATTTAACCGAACTATCACGTAGTTATCAAAACGTATGTCCGATGTTCGCAACATCCACAAACGACGCTTGGGGTTCAAAGACACCGAGCGTGCATTAAGGACATAAGCTTTCTCGTCCGCATAATCGCCATCGCCAACTTTCAACTATATTTTCTCTAGGAACATATCTAAACAAAGGAACTAAAGCGCGAGCCACGACATAATTTGCAAAGATCTTTTGACTATGTTCAGGATAATTAAGTTCATCTTATGAACTCCCACTCAGATAGACATCCCTCTGGTCATCTAAGTGATTACATGATCCGAGTCAACTAGGCCGTGTCCGATCATCACGTGAGACGGACTAGTCTCATCGGTGAACATCTTCATGTTGATCGTATCTTCCATACGACTCATGCTCGACCTTTCGGTCTCCGTGTTCCGAGGCCATGTCTGCACATGCTAGGCTCGTCAAGTTAACCCCAAGTGTTTTCGCTGTGTAAAACTGTCTTACACCCGCTGTATGTGAACGTAAGAATCCATCACACCCGATCATCACGTGGTGCTTAGAAGCGACTTAACCAGTAGCAACGGTGCACAATCGGGAGAACACTTCTTGAAATTTTGTAAGGATCATCTTATTTACTACCGTCGTCCTAAGTAAACAAGATGCATAAACATGATAAACATCACATGCAATCAAATAGTGACATGATATGGCCAATATCATTTTGCTCCTTTGATCTCCATCTTCGGGCTCCATGATCATCATCGCCACCGCATGACACCATGATCTCCATCATCATGATCTCCATCATCGTGTCTCCATGAAGTCGTCTCGCCAACTTATTACTTCTACTACTATGGCTACCGTTAGCAATAAAGTAAAGTAATTACATGGCGTTGTTCAATGACACGCAGGTCATACAATAAATAAAGACAACTCCTATGGCTCCTGCGGTTGTCATACTCATCGACATGCAAGTCGTGAATCCTATTACAAGAACATGATCAATCTCATACATCACATATCATTCATCACATTCATCTTGGCCATATCACATCACATAGCATACCCCGCAAAAACAAGTTAGACGCCCTCTAATTGTTGTTTGCATGTTTTACGTGGCTGCTATGGGTTTCTAGCAAGAACGCTTACCTACGCAAAACCACAACGTGATATGCCAATTGCTATTTACCCTTCATAAGGACCCTTTTCATCGAATCCGCTCCGACTAAAGTGGGAGAGATCGGCACCCGCTAGCCACCTTATGCACGGTGCATGTCAATCGGTGGAACCCGCCTCACGTAAGTGTACGTAAGGTCGGTCCGGCCGCTTCATCCCACAATACCGTCAAACAAGATTGACTAGTAACGGTAAGCATATTGAACAACATCAACGCCCACAACTACTTTGTGTTCAACTCATGCAAAGAATCTACGCAATAAACCTAGCTCGATACCATCATGGGGAACGAGCGTAAATTCAAAAATTTTCCTACGTGTCACCAAGATCTATCTATGGAGAGACCAGCAACGAGTAGAAAGAGAGTGCATCTACATACCCTTGTAGATCGCTAAGCGGAAGCGCTCAAGTGAACGGGTTGATGGAGTCGCACTCGCCGTGATTCAAATCACCGATGATCAAGTGCCGAACGGACGGCACCTCCACGTTCAACACACGTACAGCCCGGTGACGTCTCCCACGCCTTGATCCAGCAAGGAGAGAGGGAGAGGTTGAGGAAGACTCCATCCAGCAGCAGCACAACGGCGTGGTGGTGATGGAGGAGTGTGGCAATCCAGCAGGGCTTCGCTAAGCACCACGGGAGAGGAGGAGTACTTGGGAGAGAGGAGAGGGCTGCAACCAAAGGCAGAGATCGAATCACGTGTATTCTGTGTGTCTCTGGGCAGCCCCTAGGCCTCACTATATATAGGGGGAGAGGGGGCTGCGCCCCCTTTAGGGTTTCCCACCCCAGGGGCGGCGCCAGCCCCCTGATCCCATCTGGTGGCGGCGAGGGGGAGAGAGGGGAGGCGCACCTGTGGTGGGCCTTAGGCCCATCTCGCCTAGGGTTTGCCCCTTCCCCACTTCCCACGCCTTGGCCTTGGTGGGGCGCCCAGCCCACCTAGGGGCTGGTCCCTCCCACACTTGGCCCACGCAGCCTTCGGGGCAGGTGGCCCCACTTGGTGGACCCCGACCCCCGGTGGTCCCAGACGCTACCGATAAACCTCAAACTTTTCCATGACCAAAACAGACTTCCCATATATAAATCTTTACCTCCGACCATTCCGAACTCCTCGTGACGTCCGGGATCTCATCCGGACTCAACAACATTCGTAACCACATACAAGCTTCCTTTATAACCCTAGCGCCATCGAACCTTATGTGTAGACCCTACGGTTCGGGAGACATGTAGACATGACCGAGACGTTCTCCGATCAATAACCAACAGCGGATCTGGATACCCATGTTGGCTCCTACATGTTCCACGATGATCTCATCGGATGAACCACGATGTCAAGGACTCACCGATCCCGTATACAATTCCCTTTGTCTAGCGGTATTTTACTTGCCCGAGATTCGATCGCCGGTATACCGATACCTTGTTCAATCTCGCTACCGCAAGTCTCTTTACTCGCTCCGCAACACATCATCCCGTGATCAACCCCTTGGTCACATTGTGCACATTATGATGATGTACTACCGAGTGGGCCCAGAGATACCTCTCCGCTTGCACGGAGTGACAAATCCCGCCTCGATCCGTGTCAACCCAATGACACTTTCGGAGATACCGTAGTGCACCTTTATAGTCACCCGCCACGCTGTGACGCTTGATACACCCAAAGCACTCCTACGGTATCCGGGAGTTACACGATCTCATGGTCTAAGGAAGAGATACTTGACATTGGAAAAGCTCTAGCAAACGAACTACACGATCTTTGTGCTATGCTTAGGATTGTCTTGTCCATCACATCATTCTCCTAATGATGTGATCCCGTTATCAACTACATCCAATGTCCATAGCCAGAAACCATGACTATCTGCTGATCACAACGAGCTAGTCAACTAGAGGCTCACTAGGGACATATTGTGGTCTATGTATTCACACGTGTATTACGATTTCCAGATAATACAGTTATAGCATGAATAAAAGACAATTATCATGAACAAGGAAATATAATAATAATACTTTTATTATTGCCTCTAGGGCATATTTCCAACAGGGATGACGTACGACTACTTCCTCTACGTTGCGTCAACGTTTCCGCTTCGGTCTACGAGGGTACGTAGACAATACTCTCCCTCGTTGCTATATCATCACCATGATCTTGCGTGTGCGAGGAAATTTTTGAAGTTACTACGCTCCCCAACAGGGCATCCGAGCCTAGGTTTTATGGTTTGATGTTATTTGCACGAGTAGAACACAAGTGAGTTGTGGGCTTACATAAGTCATACCGCTTACCAAATGTCATACTTTGGTTCAGCGGTATTGTTGGATGAAGCGCCCGGACCGACATTACGCCAGATGCTTACGCGAGACTGGTTTTACCGCCGTGCTTTGCACACAGTGACTAGCGGGTGTCTGCTTTCTCCAACTTTAGTTGAACTGAGTGTGGCTACGCCCGTCCTTGCGAAGGTTAAAACAGCATCAACTTGACAAACTATCGCTGTGGTTTTGATGCGAGGTGAGATTGGTTCTTGCTTAAGCCCGTAGCAGCCACGTAAAATTTGCAACAACAAAGTAGAGGACGCCTAACTTGTTTTTGCAGGCATGTTGTGATGTGATATGGCCAAGACGTGATGCTATATTTTATTGTATGAGATGATCATGTTTTGTAACCGGTTACCGCAATCGGCAGAGCCATATGGTTGTCGCTTATTGTATGAAATGCAAACGCCTGTAATTGCTTTACTTTATCACTAAGCGGTAGCGATAGTCGAGAAGCAATAGATGGCGTTACGACAACGATGCTACAATGGAGATCAAGGTGTCGCTACCGGTGACGATGGTGATCACGACGGTGCTTCAAGATGGAGGTCACAAGCACAAGATCATGATGGCCATATCATATCACTTATATTGATTGCATGTGATGTTTATCCTTTATGCATCTTATCTTGCTTTGATTGACGGTAGCATTTTAAGATGATCTCTCACTAATTATCGTGAAGTGTTCTCCCGAGTATGCACCGCTATGAAAGTTCTTCGTCTTTGAGACACCACGTGATGATCGGTGTGATAGGCACTACGCTCAAATACAACGGTGCAAAACAGTTGCACACGCTGAATACTCAAAGTTATACTTGACGAGCCTAGCATATACAGATATGGCCTCGAACACGGAGACCGAAAGGTCGAGCGTGAATCATATAGTAGATATGATCAACATAGAGATGTTCACCATTGAAACTACTCTATCTCACGTGATGATCGGACATGGTTTAGTTGATTTGGGTCACGTAATCACTTAGATGACTAGAGAGATGTCTGCCTAAGTGGGAGTTCTTTAGTAATATGATTAATTGAACTTAAATTTATCATGAACTTAGTACCGATAGTATTTTGCTTGTCTATGTTTGTTTGTAGAAAGATGGCTCGTCTTTGTTGTTCCGTTGAATTTTAATGCTTCCTTGAGAAAGCAAAGTTGAAAGATGATGGTAGCAATTACACGGATCGGGTCCGTAACTCGAGGATTATCCTCATTGCTGCACGTAAGAGTTACGCCCCGGTAGCACCGCTGGGTGCCAGCCTCGCTGCTGATGCAACCGACGACGTTAAGAACATCTGGCGAGCAAAGCTGATGACTACTCTATAGTTCAAGGTGCCATGCTTTACGGCTTAGAACCGGTCTTCAACGACATTTTGAACGCTCATGGAGCATATGAGATGTTCCAGAGTTGAAGTTAATATTTCAAGCAAATGCCCGGATTGAGAGATATGAAGTCTCCAATAAGTACTACAGCTGCAAGATGGAGGAGAATAGTTCACAAGGAGCATATACTCAAAATGTCCGGGTATAATAATCACTTGATTCAACCGGGAGTTAATCTTCCGATGATAGCGCCATTGACATAATTCTCCAATCACGCCACCTAGCTACAAGAGCTTTGTGATGAACTATAATATGCAAGGGATGAACAAGACTATTCTCGAGCTCTTCGCGATGCCGAAAGCATGGAGGTAGAAATCAAAAGGAGCATCAAGTGTTGATGGTCAACAAGACCACCGGTTTCAAAAAAGGGCAAAGGGAAGAAGAAGGAACTTCAAAAGAACAACAAACAAGTTGCTTCTCAAGAGAAGAAACCCAAGTCTGGACCTAAGCTCTGAAACTGAGTGCTTCTACCGCAAGCAGTGCTGACATCGAAGCGGAACTGCCCCAAGTATTTGGCGGATAAGAAGGATGGCAAAGTAAACAAAGGTGTATGTGATATACATGTTATTGATGTGTACCTTACTAATGCTCGCAGAGCACTGGTATTTGATATCGGTTCTGCTGCTAACATTTGCAACTCAAACAGGACTACGGATTGCCAAGATTAGCTAAGGACGAGGTGACGATGCGCGTGGGAAATGGTTCCAAAGTCGATGTGATCGCGGTCGGCACGCTACCTCTACATCTACCATCGGGATTAGGTTTAGACCTGAATAATTGTTATTTGGTGCCTGCGTTGAGCATGAACATTATATCTGGATCTTGTTTAATGCGAGACGGTTATTCATTTAAATCAGAGAATAATGGTTGTTCTATTTATATGAGTAATATCTTTTATGGTCATGCACCCTTGAAGAGTGGTCTATTTTTATTGAATCTCGATAGTAGTGATACACATACTCATGATGTTGAAGCCAAAAGATGCAGAGTTGATAATGATAGTGCAGCATATTTGTGGCACTGCCGTTTAGGTCATATTGGTGTAAAACGCATGAAGAAACTCCATACCGATGGACTTCTGAATCACTTGATTATGAATCACTTGGTACTTATGAACCGTGCCTCATGGGCAAGATGACCAAAACACCGCTTCTCCGTATCTATGGAGAGAGCAACAGATTTGTTGGAAATCATACATACTGTATGTATGTGGCCCGATGAATGTTGAGGCTCGTGGCGGATATCGTTATTTTCTCACCTTCACAGATGATTTAAGCAGATATGGGTATATCTACTTAATGAAGCATAAGTCTGATACATTTGAAAAGTTCAAAGAATTTCAGAGTGAAGTAGAAAATCATCGTAACAAGAAAATAAAGTTTCCACGATCTGATCGTGGAGGAGAATATTTGAGTTACGAGTTTGGTTTACATTTGAAACAATGTGGAATAGTTTCAAGAACTCACGCCACCCGAACACCACAACGAAATGGTGTGTCCGGACGTCAGAATCGTACTTTTTATCGGATATGGTGCGATCTATGATGTCTCTTACTGATTTACCGCTATCGCTTTTGGGGTTATGCTTTAGAGACGGCCGATTCACGCTAAATAGGGCACCATCAAAACTGCTATGACGACGCCTTATGAACTATGGTTTGGCAAGAAACCAAAGTTGTCATTTCTTAAAGTTTGGGGCTACGATGCTTATGTGAAGAAACTTCAACCAGATAAGCTCGAACCCAAATCGAGAAATGTGTCTTCATAGGATACCCAAAGGAGACTATTGGGTACACCTTCTATCACAGATCCAAGGCAAGATTTTCGTTGCTAAATTCGGATCCTTTCTAGAGAAGGAGTTTCTCTCGAAAGAAGTGAGTGGGAGGAAAGTAGAACTTGATGAGATAATCAGATCCACTCCCTTATTGAAAGTAGTTCATCACAAGAACCGGTTCCCGTGACAACGACACCAATTAGTGAGGAAGCTAATGATATTGATCATGAAACTTCAGATCAAGTTTCTGCTGAACCTCGAGGTCTACCAGAGTAAGATCCGCACTGAGTGGTACGGTAATCCTGTTCGAAGTCATGTTACTTGACCATGATGAACCTACGAACTATGAGGAAGCGATGATGAGCCCAGATTCCGCAAAATGGCCGGAGGCCATGAAATCTGAGATAGGATCCATGTATGAAAACAAAGTATGGATTTTGGTTGACTTGCCGATGATCGGCAAGCCATTGAGAATAAATGGATCTTTAAGAAGAAGACCGACGCTGATGGTAATGTTATCGTTTATAAAGCTCGACTTGTTGCGAAAGGTTTTCAACAAGTTCAAGGGTTGACTACGATGAGACTTTCTCACCAGTAGCGATGCTTAAGTCCGTCCGAATCATGTTGGCTATTGCTGCATTTCATGATTATGAAATTTGGCAAATGGATGTCAAGACTGCATTCTTGAATGGATTTCTAGAAGAAGAGTTGTATATGATGCAGCTCAAGGTTTTGTTGATCCAAAAGGTGCTGACAAAGTGTGCAAGCTCCAACGTCCCATTTATGGACTGGTGCAAGCATCTCGGAGTTGGAATAAACGTTTTGATAGTGGATCAAAGCATATGGTTTTATAAAGACTTTTGGAGAAGCCTGTATTTACAAGAAAGTGAGTGGGAGCTCTGTAGCATTTATGGTTTGATATGTTGATGACATATTATTAATTGGAAATGATATAGAATTTCTGGATAGCATAAAGGGATACTTGAATAAAAGTTTTTCAATGAAAGACCTCGGTGAAGCTACTTACATATTGGGCATCAAGATCTATAGAGATAGATCAAGACGCTTAATAGGACTTTCACAAAGCACATACCTTGACAAAATTTTGAAAAGTTCAAATGGATCGTGCAAAGAAAGGATTCTTGCCTGTGCTACAAGGTGTGAAGTTGAGCCAAACTCAATGCCCGACCACAAAGCAGAAGATAGAGAAAAATGAAAGATGTTCCTATGCTTCAGCCATAGGCTCTATCATGTATGCAATGTCTGTGTACCAGACTGACGATGCTTAGCAATAAGCTTAGCAGAAGGTACCAAAGTAATCCAGAGTGGATCATCGACAGCGGTCAAGAACATCCCAAATACCCGAAAAGGACTAAGGATATGTTTCTTGTATATGGAGGTGACAAAGAGCTAGTCGTAAATGGTTACGCCGATGTAAGCTTTGACACCGATCCGGACGATTCTAAATCGCAAACCGGATACGTGTTTTTATTAAACGGTGGAGCTGTAAGTTGGTGCAGTTCTAAAAAGCATCGAAGGGATCTACATGTGAAGCGAGTACATAGCTGCTTCGAAGCAGCAAATGAAGGAGTCTCGATGAAGGAGTTCATTTCCGATCTAGGTGTCATACCTAGTGCATCGGGACAAATGAAGATCTTCGTGACAATACGTGCAATTGCCTTGGCAAAGGAATCCAGATTTCACAAGAGGACCAAGCACATCAAGAGACGCTTCAATTCCATTCGGGACCAAGTCCAAGTGGGAGACATAGAGATTTGCAAGATACATACAGATCTGAATGTTGCAGACCCATTGACTAAGCCTCTCTCACGAGCAAAACATTATCAGCACCAAGACTCCATGGGTGTTAGAATCATTACTGTGTAATCTAGATTATTGACTCTAGTGCAAGTGGGAGACTGAAGGAAATATGCCCTAGAGGCAATATTAAAGTTATTATTTATTTCCTCATATCATGATAAATGTTTATTATTCATGCTAGAATTGTATTAACCGGAAACATGATACATGTGTGAATACATAGACAAACATATAGTCACTAGCTCATTTATCAAAGATGGTTATGTTTCCTAACCATAGACATGTGTTGCCATTTGATTAATGGGATCACATCATTAGGAGAATGATGTGATTGACATGACCCATCCCGTTAGCTTAGCACTTGATCGTTTAGTATTCTGCTATTGCTTCCTTCATGACTTATACATGTTCCTCGTAACTATGAGAATTGTATAACTCCTGCCATCGGAGGAACACTTTGGTACTACCAAACGTCACAACGAATCGGGTGATTATAAAGGAGTACTACAGTGTCTCCGAAGGTACATGTTGAGTTAGCATAATTCAAATTAGGTTTTGTCACTCCGATTGTCGGAGAGGTATCTCGGGCCCTCTCGGTAATGCTCATCACCTAAGCCTTGCAAGCATGTAACTAATGAGTTAGTTATGAGATGAAGTATTACGAATCTAGTAAAGAGACTTGTCGGTAACGAGATTGAACTAGGTATTGATACCGACGATCGAATCTCGGACAAGTAACATACCGATGACAAAGGAACAACGTATGTTGTTGTGCGGTTTGACCGATAAAGATCTTCATAGAATATGTAGGAACCAATATGGGCATCCAGGTCCCGCTATTGGTTATTGACCGAGATGTGTCTCACCATGTCTACATCGTTCTCGAACCGTAGGGTCCGCACGCTTAAGGTTTCGATGACAATTATATTATGATTTTATGTATTTTGATGTACCGTTTGTTCGAGTCCCGGATATGATCACGGACATGACGAGGAGTCTCAAATGGTCGAGACGTAAAGATTGATATATTGGACGGATATATTTGGACACCGGAAAGGTTCCGGAGAAGTTTGGAGCTCCGGAGGTTACCGAACCCCGGGAAGTATATGGGCCTTATTGGGCCCATGTAGGAGGAAGAGAGAAGGAGCAAGGAAGGGGCGCCCCAAGCCCAATCCGACTGGGGAGGGGGCCGCCCCCTTCCTTTCTCCTTCCCTCTCTCCTTCCTACTACTAGTACTACTTCCTAATACTAGTACTCCTTCCTTCCCTTCCAAATAAGATTAGAAAGGGGGAAACCTACTTGGAGTAGGTTTCCTCCCTATGGTGCGCCGCCTTGGGCCGGCCACCTCCTCCTCCCTCCTTTATATACGGGGTAGGGGCACCCTAGAACACACAAGTTGATCATTGATCGCCTTAGCTGCGGTGCCCCCTCCATGATATTACACCTCGGTCATATTGTAGCGGTGCTTAGGCGAAGCCTCGCGACAGAGAACATCAAGATCGCCACCACGCCGTCGTCGACGGAACTCCCCTCGGCGCCTCTGCTGGATCGGAGATCGAGGGTGCGCCATCGAGCTGTACGCGTGTCAAGAACTCGGAGGTGCCGGAGTAACGGTGCTTGGATCGGTCGGACCGGAGGACGACGACTACTTCCTCTACGCTGCGCCAACGCTTCGCTTCGGTCTCACGAGGGTACGAGACAATACTCTCCCCTCGTTGCTATATCATCACCATGATCTTGCGTGTGCGTAGGAATTTTTTTGAAATTACTACGTTCCCCAACAGCTCGAGGGCTGGGAAGGCGAGGGAGGGGGTGGATTGGGAGCGGACGGCGATGGGGGGCAGGGCAGGGGCTGACTGGGGGCGGCGACGGAGACGGAGGCGCGGGGGCGGCGGCGGCGTTGGTCGGGGCAGCGCGCGGGTGCATCTGGTGGCGAGGGAGAGAGTGTCGAGGGAGAGAGTGTCGAAGGGGATCTGGCAAGAGGGAGAGAGTATAGCTAGGGGGAGGGTTCTAATGGTGCACCTTCCAGTCGTGCGCCATAAGTATGACTATTCTAATGGCACACCACCCCTCGGTGCGCCATTAGAATTTTGTTTTAATCTAGCCCACTAACCATATCTACAACCTAACCCTATCTACAACAGAACCCACCCACTAGCCCGACTGGTCAGCACGCAACACACACACCAGGAGCTCCTGGGTTCGATTCCCAGGCTCCCCAATATTTTTTTTATGCATTTTAAATGCTGTTTTTACATTTATTTGTGTTTAAATATGTTCAAACTTGTTTAAATCATAACAGTAATATTTTTTTTATAAAAACAGTAATAATTTTTTTAAAAATATGTTCAAATTTCTTACTTGAAAATATCATCGGCGGCGGCGGTGGAGCGGGGGAGGGTGCGGGGATCGAGATCGAGATGGAGGGGGAATCGAGATCGAAATGGAGGGGGATCGAGATCAAGTGTCCTCATGAATTCAAAAAGTGCCCATGAAATTTAAAAATATTCATGATATCAAAAAGTGCCCATGAAATACAATCGAGAAATGAAGACTACGATTTAAATACAATCGATCTTAGCTAGCTATCTGTTCACAATCTTCTTGCCCTTCTTTTTCGCAAATGGAGTTCTTCTGTGGAACGGACGCCCTTAGGTAGGGTGGTCCTGCTTCTTCTTGTGGTGTGTGCTGCTACTTCATCGCTCGCCGCCATGTTCGATGTTCGGTCGCCGATTTGTCAAGTCTTGCTCATTGGCTACTCCGCCCATTCCGATGATCTTCCTTTTGCCTCTCCTCACGACAACACGACCGGGCTTTGGCGGTCGGTAATGAAGAAGCATTGGTCCACTTGGGAAGCCAGTACCCATGGCTCATTTTTCGCGGTGACGCTTATACCATGTCTTGGATTTGGCTTCAGGTATAAACACGACTGGGCTTTGGCATAGTGCGCCATTAGTAGGTTTGCAAAAAAGTAAAAAAAAATTATATACTAATGGCGCACTATCATAGTAGTACGTCATTACTAGTTCTAACTAGTAATGGCGCACTTTGCCATCCCTGCGCCATTAGTTTGTATGGTAAAATGGGAAAAAAACCAATAGTTGTGGCGCACCGTGAGCACGGTGCGCCATTAATGTCTTCCACTCTAATGGCGCACGATCCACATGTGCGCCATTAGTATATATATAGTAGTGGCGCACTACTTACCTGGTGCACCATTAGAATCAGTCCTATCTATAGCCCTTTTCCTAGTAGTGCCCCCTTGCTACTTTATATATGGGGGCAGGAGGGACCCTAGAACACACAAGTTGATCTTCAAGATCGTTCCTTAGCCGTGTGCGGTGCCCCCCTCCACCATATTCCACCTCGGTCATATCGTCGCGGAGTTTAGGTGAAGCCCTGCGCCGGTAGAACGTCATCATCGTCACCACGCCGTCGTGCTGACGGAACTCATCCCCGACACCAAGCTGGATCGGAGTCCGGG
Organism: Aegilops speltoides; assembly: GCA_021437245.1. NCBI lineage: Eukaryota > Viridiplantae > Streptophyta > Magnoliopsida > Poales > Poaceae > Aegilops > Aegilops speltoides. The sequence continues at coordinate 13,014,147 of CM038145.1, forward strand.
GATCGTCATCGAGCTGAACGTGTGCTGAACTCGGATGTGCCGTACGTTCGGTACTTGGATCGGTCGGATCGTGAAGACGTATGACTACATCAACCGCGTTGTCATAACGCTTCCGCTTATGGTCTACGAGGGTACGTGGACAATACTCTCCCCTCTCGTTGCTATGCATCACCATGATCTTGCGTGTGCGTAGGAATTTTTTTGATATTACTACGTTCCCCAACAGCTTCTACTTCCACACTTCTTCCGGCGAGTATCGCCTTTTATGCCACACCATTGAAAAAGAGGAGGAAGAATTTACTAATTCTAATTTGAAACCTAAGAAGACGTGTCGCTACTACATCCTCTCGGCCGGTGCCATCCTACCACGTCGACTTGGGCCAGCTCCTTCCAACCCATCCGGTAATTTACCAATGTACGAGGTTCCCGTGGCGTATCGTCAAAACCTACATTGGCTCTCTATGCACCCTCAAGCCAACCACACCAAAAAGATGTTGGCATTCGACACGGCTTCCGAGACATTCCGACTCATGTCCCAACCCTCGCCAGACAATACCGTGAGGACATCCTTATTTGAGCTCGATGGGGAGCTCTGCGTCGAGGCTATGTCACAAAGCTTGACATCCCTGGACATATGGGGCCTACAAGACTACAAGGCGGAGACCTGGACATTGCTCCATCAGGTTCATGTGCCGATGCCAGTATTTTACAAACGCGATGAAGTATCGGTGAGCAAGGTAATCTCTCTTGGGAACGGTGCCATCCTCATCGGATGTCCTAAATGTGACATGGCCAGGATGTACCATCTCAAAGACAAAAGGATGATTTGCGATGATTTCACATTCGGTAGTGTAGTACATTCCAGATTCTTGGTATTTAATGAGAGCCTCGTGCCACATGCCTTTTTTGACTCCCCTCGCTGCCCGGATCTCGAGACTATATACTTCTCGTAAGGAAGTTAGCATATTTTTGCAGCAAAGAAATATTTATTTCTCTCTTTTTTTCTTAGTGGTAGGGAGTCATGATGCGTTTGTGGTGGCTTACCTAAGACCTTAGTTTCTTGGAGATGCTTATATGAATAATATGGTATGTATGCGCATGTTTCTAGTGCGCATCTGTTTTTTGAAAAAAATATAATGTATTCGGCGGGTATCATCCTATGTGGATATCTTTTTTTGTTGTTGCGAAATATCCTATGTGGGTATCGTGCTCCAACTTCATTGTGCATCTTATAACAACTTTGGCGACAATTTACTTAAACTTCTACTTACAATAACAAACTTCTGTGAATATGTGGTGCCCTTCAACCAGATCCAATCATAGCTGTCTAGCGAGGTGCATGAGAAAAACCACTGACTTCTCATGAATTTGGATGCATCGGGTATAGGCTGCTCAAGCATCAGGAGACAAACTAACTCTCGTAAAATGGGTGGTTGTGGGCTTGTGGCCCCTCCACCTCGGTCCGATTTTGCTACTCAAGCTATAGCAACAAACTATGTGGGAGCTTATTCAAAATCCGAACCACATATAATAACATGGTGCAGAGCAGAGACCACCCATTTTATTGAAAAATGGAACAGGTGGAGCAGGTGCAGTGCTATGTAATGCAACTGGCGAAGCTATTGCAGGAGCTTGCTGGCCTTTAGATCGACTACTTGATGCAGCAATAGCGGAGGCAACAACCGCTTCAGCAGGGGCAGTGTTCCAGCAATATTCAAGATATTTCAGGACCAAGTGCAGAAGGTTTATACAGCAAAGTTTGAGACATTTTTACGGTACATCAAATCATTGTAAGCCGTTTATTTTTGTGAATGAACGGTCCAGATGGGGCTATACTACACCAAAATTAGTGGAGTATACTGAGGCATCAAGGGTATTTTAGGCAATTCAATTCCTTAGACTGAATTTAGGTTTCCCCGATGGAATTTGTATGCGTGAGCGTCCACCAGTCAAGCGCGAACTCCGACGTGTGTGCAGCGTTCCGTCCACCAGCTCTCCCGCACCAGGTTACAGGGGTCCGCCCGTCCAAGAATACTGGCAACGTCAGTGAGCTCCTTTTGCATGCATCGATCGTGAGTAGATGCAAGCGCTACAGGATAGTACTCCTCCGTTTCAAAATAGATAACTCAATTTTATACTAACTTCAGTATAAAGTTAGTACAAACTTGGGTCAAACTTTCCGTTGAATTCATGCAGTACGTATAGAGTGGAGGCTAGCTACATGTGTGTATACCTTCAAACTCGATGAACACAACGATGTCGTGTCATGCTTAGCGGCCGCCGAGGCTGGCGCCCATCGCGCACGGCAGCGCAGTACGGGTGAGCGAAGACCAATCGACGGCCGTTTATGCAGCAGGAGGAGGCAAGGTCGTGGGGCAGTCTAATAGGAAATTACTAAGCTGTCCACGAGTTAAACTCCAAGTTGAATCATATTGGCCGTTGGATCAACTTAATAGTAGTGCTTAAATTGGGTACTATGATATACCGTAAAAAATCACGTAAGTTTCATGGCACACAACATGAGCATGTTGTGAAATTTTCTCCAAAGGAACAAAAGGTGAATTGTGGTTGCAAGAAGTTTGAATTTGCTGGATTCCTCTGCTCACGTTGCTTAAAAAATACTCCCTCCGTTCCTAAATATAAGGTGTATTAGTTTTTCAAAAAGTCAACCGTTGTCTATGTTTGACCAACTTTACAGCAAAATATATAAAGATTTATAATACTAAATATATAAAATGTAAAAATATAGTTCATGATGAATCTAGTGATAATGATTTGGTATTCTAGATATTGATATTTTTGTCAATAAACTTGGTCAAACTTAGAGAAGTTTGACTTTTTGAAAAAATAATACACCTTATATTAAGGAACGGAGGGAGTACTTGATATCAATAATATGAAGCATATCTCTAAACAATATATTTTGAAAAGATGGACAATTGATGCCAAAGTTCTAGAGATAACAAGCGATCGCAATCCGCGGACAAATCAAATGGGTGCACCACAATTACAGTACGACCCATTCCTAAATGCTTCAATAAAAGCATCACTTGGTAATAAATCTATATGTCACCACAACCTACTGTTGGCTTAGAGAAAGCAAAAACAAACCAGAAAAAGAAGACTGATGATTCTTTACAACTACAACCTCAAAACACATCGAAGGTATAAGACGGACTCACTTGTTTCACAAAATAAATTTATTACTGACATTTATTTACCAATTTTTATAGGATCATTTGAAGTTTATGATAAATCAAATGGGTGCAGCGCAATTGCAATACAACTCACTCCTAAATGCTTCATTGGACCCATCACTTGGTAATACAATCTCGATGTCACCACAAAACCAAAGAATGTGGCCAGGATTACAACCATACAACAGACTAATGGTATAAGCATTCTACATTGTCAAGTTTTATCATTTTGAAACTTCAGCACCATTAAACTTTGCTACTTTTCTGCATAGGGCACTGTATAACTCAGCTCTGCAGCAACAGATGATTGGGACCTCTACCTCTACTATGACAGGACAAAATCAAGTCTTCTTCCAGGAACAGAAGCCAACTTAATCAAACCCTCTACCCCGCGTACTTGTGTGGGAGAATATCATACGGAAACCAACATTCAAAGAAAACTCCGTGCAACCATGTACGAAAGTTTAAAAAATGAAAAAAAAGAGATATTAAGAGGACGATGCTCTATTGTCATGTGAAATCTATTATATATAAAAAGTGCTTTACAGGTTAACTAGAAAAAGATAAATATATTAGAAATTACCAAAAAAAAGAAACGTCTGATCGTCTATTTGACACCTCCGTAAAACATGACCATTGGATATTATTTTACTAAAAAGGTTTAGAGAATTACCCACCTTTGCCATTACGTAAAGTAACACCTTTTATTTCCTCTTGGCGTAAAACCTTTCCTACCAAAAAAAAAAACCTGCAGCTTCAGCCTTCAAGCTCATGACCAGCCAGGGTAATCCTAATCAACTCTTCACTTGCTAGGCTTCTCTGGTTTCTCATGAGCTTCTACGGCCTCCATGAGACCCTCTCCATCAGGAGGTTGCCAAATACCAGTCAAGGTTTTTTTGGGCTGGTGAGGGCGACAAGCAGACGTATCATATGGTAAGCTGACCCGAAATTTGCAAACCCAAAGACCAGGGTGGCCTTGGGATCTTGTCATCTAGACGCATGAACATTGCTGTCCTGACCCGCTAGCTTTGGCGTATCGCCAATGGGGAGGGAGGCCTCTGGCTTACCATCATCCGTAATAAGTACCTTAGGGGCCAACCACTTTCCTTCTGCCAGCGTTCGGGTGGATCCCAGTTCTGGCAGTCCGTGATCCAGCTTCTGCCCGTCCTCCTCATCGGCATGTCCATCTCGGTTGGCTTCGGGTCCTCGACCCTGTTTTGATTCGACCGCTGGCTAGGGGACCCCCCTGGCTGCGTGATTCCCAGAACTCTTTGCCAGTGCGGCCGACCCTCGGGTCTCTGTCAAGACGGCCCTTACTGACTTAGAGCGTCTCGCTTTTCGGCACCTCTTCGGCCCCCTCGAGGTGGCTGCTTGGGACTCCCTCCTCCAAGACATCACCCTTATGCGATGAACGTCGAGGAGGACCAGGATGCCCTTTCCTGGCGCCTTGGGCCGTCTGGCCGCTTCTCCACGAAGTCCTTCTACGCCTCCATTGCTCCCTCGGCGGCCCCGGAACCCTTTAGCCTGATCTGGGACATCCGCCTACCTCTGAAGATCAGGATTTTCCTGTGGCAATGGATCTGTGGACGCCTCCCCTCTGGGGTTGAAGTCCTCAAGCGTAATGGCCCGGGTGATGGGATGTGTCCCATATGTGGCACGATCGAGGATGCTAACCACATCTTCTTCTCGTGCTCTACTACCCAGTTCCTGTGGGCTTGCTTCCGCGAAACGGCCAATGGACAGTGGTGCAATACCAACTTCCTCGGCTTACTTGCGGAGCTCAACGCTTTCCCCTACCCGCTACCGCCATATTAGATGGCTGTGTGTTGGGGTTCTCGCCTGGACGCTTTGGAACATTCGCAATAAGCTTGTTATTCAGAAAGTGCCTCTCCGACGTGCGACTGATACAATCCTCAAAATGTGTGGTTACTTGCGGCTTTGGTGGCCGCTTAGCCGCCCCCAGGACAGGGACGTCATCACCACCCTCCTCACCGACCTCCGCTCGATGGCTCTCCGCGTGGCACCCCCGCTGCCGCCGCCTCCCCCAGAACCGGACTAGGCCGTCTGGTTGCTCCGTGGAGTGTGTGTTTTGTGTTTAGGGCTTGTTGTGCTGTGCCCTCAGCATTGACCCTTGTGACTTCTCTGTGTTCTTGTGGACCTCTGTGTGCGTGTGTTTGTATGCTTTGTTGAACCTTGTTGGATGCTTGGCTTGGGTGGGTTTCTTTATATAATATAAAGCGGGGCGAAAGCCTTTTTTGATAAGCTGTGGCGTGCTCCATTTTTTTTTAAAAAAAAAAGCTGTGGCGTGCTCTCCATGGGATGCCCTAATTTAATGGACTTCCGGTGCATGGCCGGGACGGCCAACACAGCTGGCCGATCAGCGCCAACCTCTTTTGGGCACGGCTGCCAAATGAGCTTTCCATTCAATCTAAGTTGTGGATCAATAAAGCAAACTCAGGTGAGTTCATGTGCTTCCAAACAGCCGGAATCGAACAAGCAAAGATCAATCAACCATTGTAGTGTACGTGTGTGTGATGTGAATTTGTTTCCGGCCGACGGAGATCAAGCAATGATCAATGATCCGTTGTAGTGCGCGTAACGTGAATTTGTTTCCAGCCGGCCGCGTGTTGATACTAGCATAGCTATCTTTGCATAGGAGTCCCAAATGACCATGCTTGAGTCTAGGTTTCCAAACAGCCGGAATCGATCAAGCAAAGAGAAATCACCAATTTGTTTCCGGACAGCCGCGTGTCGATTAAATAGCCTAGGTATCTTTGCACACGAGTCCTTGTGTACCCGAGCCCAGGTCAATCCTTGATCTATGGCTGTTGGTGAGTCTTTGTAACCCAATGCCTTCTATTACGGGCTCCATTACAAATGTGAAAGGATGTATTGATTGTGAATTCCTTGCATATAAACACTCCTCTATAAGTAGTAACTTTGTGCTTTCTAGGGATTTTGTCCTATTTATTTTTAGTCTAAATACAAGGTCACCTTTTTTGTGAGATACACTTGACTGTCAATTTTATATATAGATCAATAAATTAGTGCCAACAGATCTAACAAACAACTTATTAACATTAATGTTTGAAGAATTTACCCACGCCTTTAAACCTTTGAAATTTTCCACCTATAGCTAGCTTAACCATCCGCCTACAGATTCTCAAATTATTTCATCCACGGGCTCCTACATCCCAGCCGCCTATAATTCTATAACCTTCTAATGAGCAGCTCCAACAAAGGTGCCGGCTCGATACTTCACCATTTTACACGAGGTGAACTTGCTGTGATGTCCGACATCCTATGAGCAATATAGGATTAACTGTGTATCGTATATTTTTCTAAATATTTTTTGCTAAGTAAATAACAAGACATTTCCAATGCATGTCACGGCCTACTAGCATAAGCTAGGAGCGGCTAGCTAATGTTGATGCATTTGATTGAGTAGATTTTGACGGCTTAGACTTGAACTATGTTAATCTACCTCAATGCCACATATGGCCCAATCCATATGAAATGACATGTGCGCACGTGTACGTACACACAGGGACACCATAGATAAACAAGCTTTAGAAAAATATCAGTTAGCTACATGTTTCTTTTTAATCATTGTGTTTTTTTAGTAATGTATTTGACCTCGAAATTTTGCATGGCAATAGAACACCATCCTCTTAACATCCCATATTCTGAGATGTTTTTGAAACTTCAAAATATTATTTTTGCGTGGTTTTCCACTGGTTTCCACGGAATGTTGGTTTCCGTATAATATTCAACTTGCTTGTGGCAGGTCGAACAACAAAAGGTTAAGTCACACCAGAAAAAGATTTATCATATTCGCTTGTTAAGATACTCAATTTGTTATATAAAAGGATTTATCTCATGTACTGAAGCCAGTTTAATCAATTTCATAGTTGACACTAATTTTCTTGTTATTGACCATGGATTTAAACACATACTTATCAACCAAATTATCCAAATACAGTGAAGCCAAGTTAATGCATTGCTTTAATCAATTCAATAGTTGACTCTAATTTTGATTAGAACTCGATATTGAGCAGGGTATGCTCTTGACCCACAACCGTAGTGTCAGGGTTACAATCATGACAATGAGTACTAGGGGTATGAAAGAGGGGCAGAGCCTAGCTATAGCGCAGGTGTAACACTCAGTGTTTAGCGAATTCAGGCCCCTCTCGGTGGAAGTAATTGCCATAGGTCTCGTGCCCTGGGGCTTGGTTTTCTTGAGGGGTATGATTACAGAGATTTCTTAACCCCAACTCAGGAGGAGGAGTGCGGCTTATATAGTGCGCTGCAGCCTCCATCGCTTCCACGTCGTCTCATAACTACGATAGTTACAAGAGTAAAAGCGCCACAACTACATCAGTAACAGGTTACGGTAGCTATGACTCTACTTTAAGAATGACTTAGATTTCCTCAACCGTTGTAGCTCCCACGTTATCTCTTCACCTCTTGACCCGAGTGATGGTGGTCATGAGGACTGGGGAGTGGTCACCGAGTGATGTCGATCTGTCCGAGTGGACCTCCTTGTACACGCATCCGAATGCGAGCGTAGTCTTGAAAACTACCAATGATCGTGTGGGGCCCTAGGTGATCCCCATATGACAAGTTCTTGACCTTACCTATAGTAGGTGACACTACTGGAAATTTTTGTATATGCCGGGTGCCAAGCTCTTCGCTGAGAGCCAAATCACGTGCACTCGGCAAAGTAACAGACGCCGAGGGGGCCTCTCGGCAATAGGCGCATCTCGACAAACACAGGGTATTGCCGAGAGCCATGTAGTGCCCACATAGCCAAGCTTTGCCACATGGCACATCCGGCGGCGGCTAACGACACGGTCATGGTTTGACTTCTTTACCGAGAGCAGCTCTTGGAAAAACAACAGTTGTCGATTTAGTCCCATCTCGCCTACCTGTTTAAATAGTCTTATAGTCCAATTGCATGAAAGTTCAGTGTTCATTATTAAGAATATGTATTAATTTTATGATCCAACTGCACCTTTATCGCGCGTGCGGCTCTCAGAACAGCAACAGTTGCCGAAAGTAGCTCTCAGTAAAGATAAGGCTCCCATCAAACTTTAGTCCCACCTCCATGGCATGCCTGATGCAACCGTTAAAATCCTCGGATAATTGTACGATGGTGGAATTGGCCGGGATCTGGCATGGTGTCATGACACGGACCATGCAAGGTGTGGTAAAAGTTTGGGTGTGCTTTGAATAAGCCTCCACTCAGGCCGCTTGTAAACCACACCATCTCCGAGATAGTCTCTGGGTACTGAGCGGGAACGTGTCCGTTTTGTGAAGGAAGTCCTGGTCCTGTTGCTCCGTTGGCCTCGAAAATTTTCATTCTCTCAAAGGAGGCCATCACATGACACGTGCCAAGCCCCCGCATTTTCCGGACCCGCGTGCAATATTTGAGACATTTATTGCACCGGTAGGGTTTCACCACCGGAAATTGTAGATCTGCAAGGCGACACATGAAATCATGCCCAGAAGCGCCATGGAAAATCCATGCGTAGGCCATTTGTGGAGGGGGCCTGTCATTTCCTAGAGCAGCTCCCGGCATTGGTGAATATTCTGAGCGCGGCTCTCGGTAAATGGGTAACCTAGATCTAAGGTATTATCTTTTACCGAGAGGAACTCTCGGAAAAGGTATAAACCCTAGATCTTGGGTTTATACCATTATTGGGAGCCGCACCGACAGACGCTCGGTAAAGGTCCGTGGGACACTTAAATGCTCTCTCTCTCTCTCTCTCTCTCTCTCTCTCTCTCTCTCCTCCCTCCCCTCCCCCTCCCCACCCCTCACCTCACCTCTCTCTCTCTCTCTCTCTCTCTCTCCAACACCCCCACACCCACCGGCACCCTCACCGCCTCGGCCGACGCCTCCCAGCCTCCAAATCACCCTCGCCGACGCCCCACTCCCACTCCGTCGGCGCCTCCCGAGCTGCCTCCCCCTCGTGCTTGCCTCCCACCTCCCCCGAGCTGTATGGATGCATGGGTTTTTGTATGGATGCATGGATGTATGAATGTATATATGTATGTATTAATGCATGGATTGATGCATGAATGGATACATGGATTTTTTGTAGTGGTTTTTTTGTAGTTTTTTGTATGAATCAATAGACAGATGTATGAATTCATAGATGGATGCATAGAAGGATGGATGAATGCATAGATTGATGCATGTATTTTCAGTAGATTTTTGTTGTAGTAGTTTTTCTTGTATTAGTTTCTTGTAGTTTTTTGTGTAGATGAAAGATGAGAGATATTTTCAGGAGGAAGAGAAATCGACTTCTGATGATGGCATTCAATCTGGGCGAGTTCTTCTTGTGATATACATTTGTCATGCACGATGGACTCGCCCAGCTTGACCATCACCGAAAGTTGAAATACCCGTGAGAGTGTGTCCACCATATATACAACCACTAGAGAGTGTCCACCATATTTTGACAGATGAGAGATGTTACCGACTGTTGTCGTAGGGGGTCGCTCTTCCTTTGCTCCTCCTTTGTGATCATTTTAAAGGAGGAAGAGCAAAGGAAGAGCGACCATCACCGACAGTCGATAAGAATTGTTCATGGAGGAAGAGAAATCGACGTCTGACGATGGCGGTTGATCTGGGTGAGTTTGTCCTGTTATACCTTGATAACGCGCGATGGGCTCGCCCAGCTCAACCATCACCGGAAGTTGAAATACTCGTGAGAGAGTGTCCACCATATATACCACCACCAGATACAGTGTCCATCATATTTGACATATGAGAGTTGTTCTTGAAGGAAATAAATTGATTCTTATGTTATTTTTCCATTGTGCAATGAAAGGTGTTAGTGCCGATCAATTTTGCGGTTATGGCTTCCTCCAGCGATGCAGCTTCCTTTAGGGTTGATTCCGCGGTCGAGGAGAAGAGCGCCGATGACCTCTTGGCAGCGCTCATTGAGAAGAACCCGCAGCTGATCATAATTAAGTATTTTGAGGATCTGAGAAAGAAGAATCCGCCAACTAAGGAAAGTAAGGCCCCATCACGTAAGGAGAGAGACGACCCGGTGCCATTGAGTCCACCGACCATCATTCTAGACGACACTTGGTCCTCCACTGTGGGTGATGCCTCCACGTTCTCTGACTCCACGATCACTGGTTTCACCGACTACACATCGAAGTAGTCCACCTAGATAGTTTGACGTTAATTTAGTGATTTAGTTATGTAGCTGCTGATATGGACTTGTATTGCCACTTGCGATGCTTTTGGGTGTATGGGTGATAAATGCTCTCGTGGATTATGTATGATGTGCTATTTTAACCTTGCATCCCTTCTCCGCTTCTTTTTCTATTTCTTTGTAGATGAAATTGTATGCGGTGTACAGAGGTAGGTGTCCAGGAGTCTACGATTTATGGGCCGCATACAACGACCAAGTGCTTTATTACCCAGGCGCCTCCCACGACTTCAATAGTAGGAGAAGGCGGAGTATCGTTACAATCAGTATTTGCTTAAGCAGAAGAGAAAAATTTAAGTAGGCAATGGTGCAAGCCAGAAACCGCTTATCGGGTTTAGTGAATTGAAGAACTTCATAATTCTCTTTCAGTTTGTCATAATTGTGGTATTGTTTTTATGATGTGGTCACATGTAGACATGCATTGGCCACTTTGTTTTTTACTATGTAGCCACTTGTACTAGCGAACTACTTGTGACTTCAAATGAAGCTTGCGTGAACTATTTATATAATGCACATGTGAGTTTGTTGTTAAACTCTGAGACTTGAAGGACTGCTTTGTGTATTGTATCTGCTTTCCCTGCAATGATATGACAGAGAAGAGGCTGAAGCAAAACTATTAGAGAATGTTTACCGAGCATCGCTCTGGGGGATCATAAGTTTGCCGAGCGTGGCTCTCGGCAAAGGCCTATGTGCTGGGAGTTGCTGAAGCTACTATGCTGAGAGGGGCACTTTGTAAAGACACACTAGTAGAAAAAGGGCCTAATGTTCAGCTCATTAGTCCCGGTTTGTATTTGAGCCGGCACTAATATGACCATTAGTGCCGGTTCCAACGGCTAGGCAGGCGGCGCTAATTACTACCTGTTCATGGTGAACCTTTAGTACTAGTTCGTGCCACGAACCGGTACTAAAGAGGTGGTGGCCTTTAGTACGGGTTGGTGGCTCCAACCGGTATTAAAGACCCCCCTTTTAGTACGGGTACGTGCCACCAAACGGTACTAAAGGGGTGCGCTGCCACCCGCCATGCATAATGTTTAGACCCACCTCGCTAGTTGAGAGAAGCTCGCACCAGTTTATAAGCCCCGCCACACGGCTACTGTGTCGAGCTCCTCTCTAAGAAGGCATTTGTGGGCCTATTGCAAGTCTTATCGCTTTGTAGGTTTCTTCACCATACGAGCTCAGATCCCGCCCAACTAGAGGTTGGGTTTCTAGTCGTATGCAGGCCGTGCCGGCCCAGTAGGTGGGTTGTTTTTTCTTTACTTCAAAAAAGATTCAAAAAAAATCCTTTAGTATCGGTTGGTGTTACTGTTGGAAATATGCCCTAGATGCAATAATAAAAGTATTATTATATTTCATTGTTCATGATAATTGTCTTTATTCATGCTATAACTGTATTATCTGGAAATCGTAATACACGTGTGAATACTTAGACCCCAATATGTCCCTAGTGAGCCTCTAGTTGACTAGCTCACAGATCAACAGATAGTCATGGTTTCTGACTATGGACATTGGATGTCTTGATAACGGATCACATCATTAGGAGAATGATGTGATGGACAAGACCCAATCCTAAGCATAGCACAAAGATCGTAGTTCGCTTTGCTAGAGCTTTGCCAATGTCAAGTATCTCTTCCTTCGACCATGAGATCGTGTAACTCCCGGATACCGTAGGAGTGCCTTGGGTGTATCAAACGTCACAACGAATCGGGTGCATTACAGTATCTCCGAAAGTATCTGCGGTTGACATGGATCGAGATCGATTTGTCACTCCGTATGACGGAGAGGTATCTCTGGCCCACTCGGTAATGCATCATCATAATGAGCTCAAGGTGACCAAGGTGTCGGCCACGGATCATGCATTACGGTACGAGTAAAGTGACTTGCCGGTAACGAGACCGAACAAGGTATTGGGATACCGCGATCGAGTCTCGGCAAGTAACGCATCGATTGACAAAGGGAATTGTATATGGGTTTGATCGAATCCTCGACATCGTGGTTCAACCGATGAAATCATTGAGGAGAATGTGGGAGCCAACATGGGTATCTGCACTCGCTGTTGGTTATTGCCCGAGAGTCGCCTCGGTCATGTCTGCGTGTCTCCCAACCCGTAGGGTCTACACACTTAAGGTTCGGTGACGCTTAGGTTATTAGGAAGACTAGTATGTGACTACCGAATGTTGTTCGAGTCCCTGATGAGATCCCTGATGTCACGAGGAGTTCGGAAGGGTCCGGAGGTAAAGATTTATATATGGGAAGTTGTTAAAAGGACACCGGAAAGTTTCTGGGCGTCTCAGTATTGTACTGGGGCCACCTAAGGGTTCCGAGGTCCACCGGAGGGCCACCCCCCGGGGGCCACTTGGGCTGCGTGGGGAATTAGCCAGCCTCGGTGGCTAGGCGCACCCTCCCTTGGGCCTTGCGCCTAGGGTTGAAGGGGAACCCCAGAGGGGCGCCTTGCTTGGGGGCAAGTCCCTCCCTTGGCGCCCCCTCTAGATGCATCTAGAGGGGCCGGCCCCCCTTCTCCCTTCCCCCTATAAATATAGGGGTGAGGGGAGGGCAGCCGCACCACAAGCCAAGGTGCAGCCCTCCCCTCCCCAACACCTCTCCTCCTCCGTTGTGTGCTCGGCGAAGCCCTGTCGGAGTACCGCTTCTCCACCATCACCACGCCGTCGTCGCTGCCGGTGGAGCTGTCTTCCTCAACCTCTCCTTCCTCCTTGCTGGATCAAGACGGAGGTGACGCCACCAGACTGCACGTGTGTTGAACGCGGAGGTGCTGTCCGCTCAACACTTGGTTATCGGTGATTCAATCACGCCGAGTACGACTACATCATCACCTTGCAAGCTTCCGCACGTGATCTACAAGTGGTATGTAGATGCAAACTCTCTCCATGACTCGTTGCTTAGATGAACTCATAGATGGATCTTGGTGAAACCGTAGGAATTTTTTAATTTTCTGCAACGCTCCCCAACAAAGGGCATCATGAGCTAGGTCTATTCGTAGTTCTCTAATGCACGAGTAGAACACAATTTGTTGTGGGCGTGATCTTGTCAACTTACTTGCCTCTACTAGTCTTTATTGCTTCAACGGTATTGTGGGATGAAGCGCCCGACCAACCTTACACGTGCGCTTACGTGAGACCGGTTCCACCGATTGACATGCACTAGTTGCATAAGGTGGCTGGCGGGTGTCTGTCTCTCCCACTTTAGTTGGAGCGGATTCGATGAACAGGCCCTTATGAAGGGTAAATAGTAGTTGACAAAATCACGCCAGGTTATTCAGAGGTAAGAAAACGTTCTTGCTAGAACCCAATTGCAGCCACGTAAAAGATGCAACAACAATTAGAAGACGCCTAACTTGTTTTTGCAGCGATTGATCATGTGATGTGATATGGCCAGAAGTTGTGATGAATGATGAATTGTGATGTATGAGATCATGTTCTTGTAATAGGATTCACGACTTGCATGTCGATGAGTATGACAACCGGCAGGAGCCATAGGAGTTGTCTTTATTTTTTGTATGACCTGCGTGTCATTGAAGAACGCCATGTAAACTACTTTACTTTATTGCTAAAACGCGTTAGCCATAGAAGTAGAAGTAGTCGTTGGCGTGACAACTTCATGAAGACACGATGATGGAGATCATGATGATGGAGATCATGGTGTCAAGCCGGTGACAAGATGATCATGGAGCCCCGAAGATGGAGATCAATGGAGCTATATGATATTGGCCATATCATGTCACAACTATATATATAACTGCATGTGATGTTTATTATGTTTATGCATCTTGTTTACTTAGGACGACGGTAGTAAATAAGATGATCCCTTAAAACAATTTCAAGAAGTGTTCTCCCCTAACTGTGCACCGTTGCTACAGTTCGTCGCTTCTAAGCACCACGTGATGATCGGGTGTGATGGATTCTTACGTTCACATACAACGGGTGTAAGACAGTTTTACACGAAAAAAACACTTAGGGTTAACTTGACGAGCCTAGCATGTACGCACATGGCCTCGAACACGGAGACCGAAAGGTCGAACACGAGTCGTATGGAAGATACGATCAACATGAAGATGTTCACCGATGATGACTAGTCCGTCTCACGTGATGATCGGACACGGGCTACCGACTCGGATCGTAACACTTAGATGACTAGAGCGATGTCTAATCTAAGTGGGAGTTCATAATTTTGATTAGAACTTTATTATCATGAACTTAGTCTAAAACCTTTGCAAATATGTCTTGTAGATCAAATGGCCAACGCCATGTCAACATGAACTTCAACGCTGCTCCTAGAGAAAATCAAGTGAAAGATGATGGCAGCAACTATACGGATCGGGTCCGGAACCCGAGGATCATCCTCATAGCTGCCAAGAAACAATATGTCCTAGAAGCACCGTTAGGTGACCCACTGTTCTCCCAAAGACCGCAAGACGATTTGAACGCTTGGCAGACTCGCTTGATGATTACTCCCTCGCTCAAGCGGCATGCTTTACAGCTTAGAACCGGGCTCCAAAAGCGCTTTTGAGCATCACGGAGCATATGAGATGTTCAAGAGCTGAAACTAGTTTTCCAAGCTCATGCCCGGTCGAGAGATATGATGTCTCCGACAAGTTCTACAGTTGTAAGATGGAGGAAAACAGTTCACAAGGAGCACATCCTCAAGATGTCCGGGTTGCACAACCGTATGACCCAAATGAACATTAACCTCCCGTGATGAGGCGGTCATTGACAGAATCCTCCAGCCGCTCCCACCAAGCTACAAGAGCTTTGTGATGAACTACAACATGCAGGGATGGTGAAGACCATTCCTGAAGTGTACTCGATGTCAAGTCAGCAGAGGCTGAAATCAAGAAAGAACATCAAGTGTTGATGGTCAATAAGACCACTAAGTTCAAGAAGGGCAAGGGAAGAAGAACTTCAAGAAGGACGGCAAAGATGTTGCCGCCGCCGTAAGCCAGCTTGCGGGAAGAAGTCAACGAATGGACCCAAGCCCGAGACCGAGTGCTTTTATTGCAAGGAAGGGTCATCGAAGCGGAACTGCCCCAAATACTTAGCGGATAAGAAGGCGGCAACACCAAAGGTATATTTGATATACATGTAATTGATGTGTACCTTACCAAGACTCGTAGTAACTCCCGGCTATTTGATACCGTGCCATTGCTCATATTTGTAACTCACAGCAGAGCTGCGGAATAAACGGAGATCGGCGAAGGACGAGGTGACGGCGCGCTGCCGGGAATGGTTCCAGAGTCGATGTGATCGCCGCGCACGCTGCCTCTACATTTACCCACGGGATTAGTTTTGAACCTTAATAATTGTTATTTAGTGCCAAGTTTGAGCATGAACATTGTATCTGGATCTCGTTTGATACGAGATGGCTACTCATTTAAGTCTGAGAATAATGGTTGTTGGATTTATATGAGAGATATGTTTTATGGTCATGCTCCGATGGTCAATGGTTTATTCTTAATGAATCTCGAGCGTAATATTACACATGTTCACAGTGTGGATGCCAAAAGATGTAAAGTTGATAACGATAGTCCCACATACTTGTGGCACTGCCGCCTTGGTCACATTGGTGTCAAGCGCATGAAGAAGCTCCATGCTGATGGACTTTAGAGTCTCTTGATTATGAATCGCTTGACACATGCGAACCATGCCTCTTAGGCAAATGACCAAGACTACGCTTCTCCGAACAATGGAGCGAGCAACCAACTTGTTGGAAATCATACATACCGATGTAAAGCGGTCCAATGAGCGTTGAGGCTCGCGGAGGATATCGTTATGTTCTCACCCTCACTGATGACTTGAGTAGATATGGGTATGTCTACTTAATGAAACACAAGTCCGAGACCTTTGAAAAGTTCAAGGAATTTCAGAATGAGGTGGAGAATCAACGTGACCGAAAGATAAAGTTCCTACGATCAGATCGTGGAGGAGAATACTTAAGTCACGAATTTGGTACACACTTAAAGAAATGTGGAATCGTTTCACAACTCACGCCGCCTGGAACACCTCAACGAAACGGTGTGTCCGAACGTCGTAATCGCACTCTATTGGATATGGTGCGGTCTATGATGTCTCTTGCCGATTTACCGCTATCATTTTGGGGATACGCTCTAGGGACAGCTACATTCACTTTAAATAGGGCACCGCCTAAACCGCTGAGACGACACCGTATGAATTATGGTTTGGATCCGTTTGAAAGGATGTACCATTGAAAGTTCCTTGAAAGGTAGATTAGGCCTGCTCGTTACAAGGTTAATGATAGGAAAAATGAAAGTTATATGCTTAGCTGCTCCCATGCCAACATTAAAAGAATGGTGATGTCAAAAGGCCCGAAGCTAAATTCGAAGTTAAATGCAAATTTCCTCCGGAAACGAATCGTCGAAAATTCATTCCATTTATTGAGGAGACTTGTAGAGGAAAAGGCTTGGGAAACTTGGGGCATAGTGGCGGGGTGACCAAACACAAAGCCCGGTTAGGATGGTGAGCTATTGGTGGTTTGTAGCGTGGTTACTTTGCGGATAATTTCGGGAGGACGTAACATTCCTTAAGGGTGCACCACCTGGATCAAATGCGTCGATTCAACCTCGGAAAAGGTTTCAAGACTAATCTGTAAAGGCTAGATAGAATAGGATCGGCTCCTCGTAAAGTCAAAGAATCCATGTGTTTTACAGTGTGGGATCAGTTAAAACTTTGTGGAATGATCAACGAAAAAAGTTAAAATTGTTCTAGTTTTCTTATTGCTTTTAAATTATTCCGTAATGTAAAGGTAAATTAGAATAATGTGGTCTATATCTAAGTACTATTGATCGATTCATGGTATGACATGACTATGAATTAAATGGTATCCTATGTGACTGATGCATCTAGAAGACGTCAATGTCATGGTGTGGTCATTGCTAGCTTGGAATCTTGAGGATTGACTCTGGATGGCGCTTGGTAATCATCCTGGACAATCGCATGCGATCCTTTACATGAAACGACTAGTTGCTTGCCGGGTTAGGTCTCATTGACAACTAGAGTGGGTTTCTTTGAAGAACGAATGAGATTCAAGGTAGCAAGGGTCGGTAATCAATATAGTTGATCGAACATGGATCAAAGTATGTTGATCCCAAATAAGTCGACTCAGTCGGGACCACGGTGAGCAGGTTGGATTATTGTCAGTGGCTAATGTTATTCGAACGATTTGGATCATCAGAGCTTAGCACTTATGGAGTCTAATCGTGACGCGTAGTCGTTCGAGCAGTGTTGCATTGACACGTCGCAATAAGAATTCGAACTCGCATAGGAATGGTACTATAGTGCAATAGTGTACTCACAGAGCGGATCCAACTTCCAAGGGTGTTCGGGAAAGTTCAGAATGTTCGAAAGTCAGTGTGGACATCGACGAGGTGGCAGGTCCACCTGCCTTCGAGCCAGGGCGGGAATGCCAGCTGATGGACCAGGCTGCCGGTTAGATTGACTTGACGTGCGGAGCATCCCCTTGCAGCTCCTATGATGGATCTAGTGGGCCTCTTATGAAAAGCTGACGCGTGCAGCTCAATACTTTCCTTGGTTAAACCGATATTCAAGCATCCTGGACTGCCGATGTCCTAACCCTGGATCAAGGGGGTGGTATCCAGTACTCTTAAGGGTGCTGTCGACTTTCACGTTCGGTGACCTACAAGGTTATGCACCTAAGCCTGCATAGTGCACCATGTTGAGTCCGTGAATCACTAGATTGGCAGGCTGGGTCAATGCAATTTAAGGCCATGTCGGCGGCATGTGTGGCCTCGGAAGGGTTAGTCGTGCAAGGTCAAGTGGGCACCTTGGCACTGGCTTGACGGATTTGGCCAGAGCTGGGCACCCTTAGCTCTCCTGGTTGGATACAGTCACATGTCGAGAATGCCTATCACTTGATAGATCACAGGTTTCTTTGGCTAAATCAGGCTGAGGCTGATTAAAGGTCCTTCAACCTCGAGTTCTCGAGCCTTAGCCTCCTATGCCGACTATCATAGATTAGGCTCTAGTCTCTAGCTGCTGATCAAATCGAAAGTCTGGCAGCAAAATGTCCTGCGGTGGTTGACCGGTGGTTGGTGACAGTCGAGATCGTCCGTCATCGCCGACCTGGACCATCACGTCGCCAGCCGCTGCATGAACCCCTGAAACTTGCAAGTTCAGATCAAATCCGTGCGGAGATGAAGCAAATAAGTCCGGCTAAGGCATCGTCTCTCCAGTTGGCACGGAGTTCGATCTAAGGATTACTCGTGACCGTCGGACAGGCTACCTAGTGCTATACGCGAGAGATGCGACGGACGGTGAACCGATTGATACTGGGTGGGAGATCGCGTGCGGTCATCCCTGCCTCCAGTTTACGGACTTGAGCGAAGGCTCGTGATAATAGCTGCGAATCGTGCATAACCTGTGTGACGGAAGATCTTCTTAGGTCCTAAGGGGCAGAGATCGACAACGTACTCGCACCTGCTTTAGTGGCATTGGATGAGCTAGTCGCACTCGGATGATCGATTCTGTATGACTATAGACCTCGATCTGCTCGGAAATCGATCAGAGCACGCTCGTGCTCTCTTGGCTGACAGATCCGCCCGGACAAGCATGGCAGCTCCGTTGGATCATCCCCTAGCGGTCCGAACTCTTGTGCACCGCTGTCAGTCTCACGTGCGCTGTCGCTAAGAGACTCGGTACTGAACTACCATGCTAAACGTCCGGAGCTAGGGCAAGGAGATGTAATGCGAAGTTGTACCCGTCCGGGCATGTCTGACAGTGAGAATTCTGGATGCTCATGACATCGATTCGTCATTAGAATGGCCTGTGCAGTCAGTGAATCCGCAGTATATCGTCGATGGTCATGTTGGTCAGACAAATGGCACTTCTGCTTAGTCTCGTATACGGACTCGGGCTGACTCAACTCTGCGAGTATGGGCACTCTATCTAGGGCACTTGATGTGTGGTTTAATCGTTCGATTCTAAGTTGGTCAATACTGGCATTGCACTGCTGAACGGCGGAATGCATTCACGGTCTAAACCGTGCTGCTACAACATTCGTCGGCAGTATTGGTAACCATTCGAGTCAGCATGGAATACTCTGAGGCTTCGGCATTGTACCAGCGTGCCATCGCTAGACAATGCCACATGAGCATTACTACGGCTTCAGCATGATCATGTCCCAGACCCGTGTCCAACTAGCCGAAGGACGTCTCATGTGAGCTTGAAGGCGACTGGCGTCTACGTCGACTTAACATCCTGACATATGGAGCCGTACGATCACAATGTCTGGATGGCCATGTCAGATAGAATTGGCCTGTAAGTATCGACGCGTACTGATAAGGCGCGATGCAGAATGGTCATAGAGTCTGGCTGGCAGTATACTATCGATTACCTTAGCTAGTACGCCGGATGCCTGCAATCCAAGGCACTGTGTCCATCACATTGTCTTCAGATCTATAGAGCTTGCATGCTACAACATTGGTTGCGCAGTCCTGTTATCCAGATCTGTTGAGTTGACACTCTTCAATGTCTGATCCATTCGGTTCGGTATCTCGATGATACTGCTGTGGTACGTCTTTTCTCACTGGATTCGCAATGCTATTGTACTTAAGTGTGGATATGTGGACGTGTTAGCATGCATTGGGATCACGCATCTTGAATATGATACATAGACTTATAGCTGTAATAGGAGCTAAGTGTGATGTAGAGCCACTTTCTGATTGACAAAGCCATACTAGCATTAGGATCTATGAACTCTGATGGGTTCTGTATGTTCATGTCAAGGTCATGATCCACTACAAAGAATTCTGAAGGGTCAGTTCACTAGGCTGTCCTAGACGAATCCTCAGGTTAGCCACCAAGAGTAGACACTTCTAGTGAGCCAAACGTTTAGCCTCGCAATGCCTGATGCGCATCCATATACTCAGAAAGGCTACATCATTTAGCACATACTTTTCGTTAGGCAATCTCATTCCGTTAGTGTCGCGATTCTGATGTCATGCTGCTAACAAACTCTCGGAATGCCTTGGACATGGTCAGTATGCTGAAAGTTTAAGATTCTGCAGTCAGGCTGCAGTTAGCTTTGCAGGATTAGTAACAGGCTCATGGTCAAGACGGGAAAACTTGAATTTTTGTCTGCGCGTCCTGCGTACAGACCAAACAATTTAACAGTGGTTCTCTTCACTTCATGAGCGAGCTACAACTGAGTCGGTCTAGTTAGCACTGGTCGCTCTCGACAACATGCCTTACGGCCACACTGATCAATCATAGCTCATGGTACAAATCACAATCGGGAGACTCTTGATCGTAGGCGATTCACTCTGTCTGAACCTGCAGCGCATAACTCTGGTACGATCGAGTCAAGTGCAGGCTATCCATTCAACCTGCGCAAGGAATGCAAAGGTATACTCAAGATGGCATCAGTCCATGCTCTTACAGTCTGCAGGCAGACAGCTGTGACTTCGCTTGCAGTGCTGCTGGACAAGCATCGAATCTTCGCAGGCACAGACCATAACTATTGCGATAGCGCTCAGAGTTGGCATATTCAGCCAAGCAGTGACTCCTTGTGACCAGGGACCCTCGATCGTTGGATCCTTGGCGCAGCGTAGATACATTGGTAGGCAGCATATGCACGAGTCTGCCTGATACTGCGTGCCGGCGATCTGGCTACCTGCTTGGGCTCACGTTGCATTCCTATCCGAGAACTCCAAGAGCTCAGCGTGAAGAGTCCATAATGCCATCGCATCGTGAGTTTCGCTCAAGCCTTGCTGCGGGATGAGCTCGTCAACTGACGGCAATCGTTGTGCGCAGTACCGTAGACAATGTTGCATATCCCAAGACTCGACTTACCTTCTCAGAGCGCGCAGTGACAATGGCTCCATGTATCCAGTGGTCTTGCATTGAATGCGTGAATCAGACCATCCCAATTGGCTTAATATTCAGACCTAATGGCGAAGTCGATCCGTACCCGCAGTCGTGCGAGCCGTGAGAGTTGTTAGGGCAATCACAGAGCGCCTGCGGATCTGCCGATCCAGATCCCTTGCTGAGGTGTCTTACTAGTCCTAGCCTCAGGTCTAGCGAACACTGCTCCAACGCGTGTCTACCTACTGACTTGGCCTAAGCACTGCTGGAAACTCGGATCTCGGGCTCATGCATTGCGTACGCCTCGATCTTCCATCAATTACCTCTGGAGTGCACTCAAGACCATCGCTCAATCGTCTGACAGATGTAGCACCAGGCTACGATGCATCCACCGAACTGTCGCCAGCTCTGGCGACATTCCTTAGCTTGGCTGACGGCTAGATAATGCTTCCGACGAGCTTCATCTAGTATATGCCTCTGATGACGTGCCATCTCCTCGCACATCCTCTGAACGTGGACGTACGTAATCCTTGATCCGACTACTGTAGATAGTCATTGACCCTCAAATGTTATGCTCTGCATAACGCAGATAAGTCATCACGTCCTAGCACAGGTATACCCATTGTCTGGTATTGAGGCACTTAAGGCATTACGTCCTGGACCATCCGAGTTGTCATACTGACACTAATTACCAGCACTTTTATCTCGCTTGGCGTGACTGCACATGTATACGGTCGTAGCTTCCATAAATGCAACTTGAGAATACACTTCCAGTGATCTCTTCACTTGTTTGCCAGTGTCTATCAATATGCTTGCACGATCATGGATTGTGTCTGATCAGACAAATGACTCGAGCGCTTCGAGCGGTTGTCTCTATCGACACTTGTCATCAACGTTCTATCAGCTTCATACTCACAATTACGGTGACGTATTGGGTAACTGTGCAAATCATGGATGCTTGCGAATGAGTTGCCTCCTGATTGGTAGATTCAAGCCTGGAGTCTACCCAGTCTAGCCACCGGCTTCTTAGCATTCCATCACGCAATATAATCCGTGCAGATCGGCCTGACACAGACTCCGTCTCGATGCCAACAGGCCGCCATTATCTCTGACAAGCTCAGCTTAGCGCTACAGCGATCAGTAGAGGCATCGAAAGCTGCTTGCAATATCTCGAGGCTTCCATGCGTGCCTTGCCATTCGTGGAGAGTCATCAGCTTTGGACTTAGATTTTCGGCTTGGATCATTGTGGGAGATTATCCTCGGCATGATGAGCCACGACCACAATTCTCAACATCCAATACTCCTTCATGATACCTCAGTGGGTGAAACAAATCTAGGGCACTTCCTGCGTAGACCGGGTTGAAGCCTATTCTAACCTTGAGGGTCAGCGATTTGGATTTCATGTGCACTACGCAAGTCAGCACATCCTGATCCTGTGCGGTCAAGCTCACGCGACAGTGGTTAAGTTAGCAGCCAAGCCTGTCCAAGTCGTGAGCCTCGTGAGCATGCTTGCACGCTGCGCCTCAGGTCGTCCTCAGCCGAATGTTCGGCTCCGTCTGATCCGGTGCATTCAAGACACTTAGTTTCCATGCATGCCTATCGTGACACTGAATATCTCCTTCTGTAGCAACAGCTCTATAGCACCACTGCTTAGTCGCTCCTTCGCTCATGTGCATAAGTCGTTAGGGAGCATTCAACTCATCAGGCGTGTATCGTCAGCCCTGCAATACCATGTAACGTAACATTCTTGTACGCTGCAGTGCGTCGAGCCATCCTCCATGCAGTAGCATCACCCAATCTGCATCCGCTGTCAGACTACCGACCTTCAGAGCGATGCTATCGCCACATAAGTACGGAGCGTCAAGATTCTAATCTGTCGACCGGCACTAACAGGTCCCGAGAGTGGCATCATAGCCGAACTACTGAATGTCAGGCTACTGTGCCTTCTATACCATAGTGAAAACTGATCACTCATGACCAGTAAACCTCCCTGCATCACTTCGAAAGATACCAGATGCCGCAGAGCAATGTTCGACAGTCAATTCTCTGATGCCAAGTCGCCCGACTTAATTGATGACTATATATGCCAGTTGATGGTCTCATCGCTCCACAATTCCAATGCTAAGAATACCCTGACGGTCATATGGAGACATGCTCAACAAGAATTCATCCATGTTGTGTCCTCTACATAACCATATGGAATCTGAGAGCCTTAATCTGCTCAATTAAGCTGTCATGCCAAATGTGTCCTCTTAAGTCCAATTCATATGTACAGAATCGCTGCTCATGCAGTTTACACTAGCAACAGTGATGTCGAGACTGTAGATTTAACTCGTCATCTTCATGCACTTGATAATATAGCCTCTAAGTTCACTGTACGACTAAGTATCTGAAGTTCACTCATTATGTGCATCGAGACTGTGGCTACTTGCTGTCGATGATCTACTGGCAACTGTTGCGCAGTAGGCTCATCCCCACGTGATCATATACATGGGCATTACCCGTTGCTCCATATCCACTGGCAAATGGATTAGTTCATATCAATTCTAAGACTTATCATGGTACTGGCATCACGCCAGCTGGTGCATCAAGCAGATTGCCTTCGACATCTCTGTACTTCGCTCCATCTCTTGATGCACTTGACTCGTATCTGTGCATCTTCAGTCGAGGATATAATCACAGCGTCACTGTCGAGATTCACGACGACAACACTCGCATGGCCAGATACTCTCTGCATCAGGCATCGGCCTTCCAGCAGTTAGCATACTCGCTTGAGCCTTGCACGCTGCAACGAACTGCCATGCCTGCTGACTGGCGCTCACATGTCGACGACTAGAGCTCGGCAGCGCGACCATTGGTGTGACGATGCGCATGGCTGATGCCCATGGTGACGACTCCTTTGAGATCTCACAGGCTGCGTATTGATGACCGCTTTACCTAACTTCATGTTACTGTGATAGACTCTCATATCATATCAAGCAGTCGACTTGCGAACTGGAGGCTTCAGCATTTCAGGCAGGCAAGACGATAGACATTGCACAAGGCTCATTGTCTAAAGGCCAATCTGGCTCCGACGTGGTTACAGGCACATGTTTGACCGTGTCGTATCAAAACTAAATTTCGTATCATCCAGAATCTGCTATGAGTGAATCTTCATATTCCTTATCTTCTAAATACAGTCATCGTTCATTGAATCTTCTGGGTCAAGACATTCTATAGCCAACTTTGAAGCGAAGTGCTCATGATGTAAGTGAAGGACCCAGCTTCGCCAAGTACTGTGAAACGAATGCTCGAATTGCAGTCCGCAGCCTAATAGAGCTCTATTTATAATGCTTCAGACTTGTCGCAGATACGTTTCAGATACACGTCATTTAGATGACTGCAGTCAGTTATGAAGTTCAATTGGTTGGCTAATCTTGGTCATAAATTAATGACTACGTTTACAAAATGTAACTTCTAGAATTAGGATCAGGATCTGTCAATATGCATTCTATTCTAAGAAGTCCACAATTTCGATATACGTGCATTGAAACGTATGCATGTGGAAAATGTTAGTCGATTGAGTAGCAATGTTCATAGAATCCAAAGTGCTCTGCATGAATCTAGATTATGACCATTATTGTATTATTTATCTATCTCCAATAAACTAGGATGCAGTAATCACATTGATGCAGAGTACAAATTGCGATAATCTCTAATTAACGCTAATGTCTTAAACATGAATCGCAATATCCATGGCATTCACATCTGACTACCAGCAAGCGATCTATGTCTAGTAATTCTAATGCTAGTAGTGAAATTGGCATCATTAAGATCACATGATCTGAATCCATGAAATTCTGACATGATCTCTGTGCATCTTTAAGCATGTACGTTAGGCTTGTCAGTTCCATTCACCATCTGCATATCAGTATTTAGGACATGCGTATGATGGACTAATTAGCCAATTCAACATAGTACATCTATCCATTCAGCATTCCATAGCTGAAATTTGCATCGTAAAAGTATCACTCAATTCACTGGAATATTGAATCAGTTCCTTTATGCTTCTATGAAGAATGAAATCTGTCTTTAATGAAAGCAGTTCTATTGAATTCATTCGCAAAATATATCTGCATATTACAAATCTTAATGAAATCCAATGATTGACAGTCAAACTCAACAAGCGTTCAGCTTTGATTCAAATCAGATTAGAGTGTTGACTCGGTATTCAATGTTTTCATCGAACTCCTTTCTTAAATGTTATCGAGACATCACGTTGACAGCCGATTCAAGCTTCGTAAGCAGCCAAGTTACATATATCTCATAAGTATAAGATCCTTAAGCACATTAGATAATCTGAAATCATCATTCAAATTCAGTAACCACGGCATAAGCATTGTCTCCATTGGCACAACAAAAGTGTTCAGTCGATCCAATGCAGTGAAAAGCATAATTATTTAGCCCTCATTCAATCGTGATATTTCATGCATTGAATCCATCAATTAGTGTAAAGTTCGAATCTAGGTGACATTTCTTCAAAAGCTGATCGACTTCCTGGAATCCAGATTCTTGGAATTAAAACATCGAGATGCGTACCACAGCAAGCCAGTGACAACGAAACTCTGCACCGTATTGCGCGAAGCCATCGAATGATACGTCTCGAATCTAGCTTCATCGCATCTGGTCTACGACGCAGTATCTATACGACCGATCATGTTTAAAGTCGATAAGTCTACCTATAGCTCAAGCGAAGCTTGCCATTTGAGCTTAGTCGACGCGTATATGCTCGCACTTATTCATTCGACTGCAAAACGATCAGCTAATCTCAAATGCCGATGTCGGTCAGTCATATTTCAATCAATTGCCTTAGCAATGGCTTGAAGCTATTTCACAAAATAGCACTATCGTGCAAACTTGCCGTCAAAAATCTATGCTACATAACAAATGAGCGTGAATAAAGTCGCTTGAGCTTTCATCTGATTAACTTTTCAAAGAAGCTTTCTTAAGCTTAAGCCATGACACTATACGTGCTTATGACCGACTGTTCAGCGACCATTTCTCAACTTGAGCAGTTCAGCAACTGATAGCATGATTTGACCGTCTGAGTCTTTTTTCCGTTGAACATCATAGTGCAATTTGTCGTCCGATCGGTCTGAACCATGGACTTTATGCTTAGCTGTGCAACTTATGCCTTCCTATATACCACGGCAGGTTCTGCAAGCACTGAACGATGTTCAGATCCTATGGTGCATGACAGCACTACCCGGTTTCCATGTGATTTACTACAAGACTAGTCATGTAACCTTCCTACGTCAAAACTAGAAAGGCTAGAGCTGGCGAAGCTCGGCAACGTCACCTCAGCGCGTCTCCTTTCATGGATGATGCTTGTAGTCGGCCATCGAGAGTCAAGGTAGTCATCAGACAGTTGGGCTTACATCTAAGCTCGATCTTCACTGCATGAGTACTGCCTACTGTCGCGATGGAAACTTACGTTCACGATCATGACAGCTTTGTCAGTTATTTTCATCAAGGTTGCTATACCAGACTCTAGTTAATAACAGCAGACTTCGGGCTACGTTCAGACTCGATCAGGACGATCTGTAATCTTGCTTTAATAGGTACATCTTCGAAGCTAATGATCAAAGGTAGAAAACACGAGCGACATGTCAGTCGCAATTATGCGAGTTAGTGAATCTGTATTGCCCTTAAGACATGCAATAAATGATTGACTTCATCTCAAATATCGAGATCTATGGATTTGCATCTTTAGGAATAGACGTTTAAGTGAAGCCAAATAAATTAGAAGTAGAATATGATCAATTAGAGTTATATTAAGTGCTTGATTGGATTAGGAGCTAATGCATGTTGACAGGTTCATGTCACAACATAGACTGTTATTAAGTCATATTAAGAAGGATTCGATTAGAATGTTGATTATAGACCATTAGAAATAATTGACATACTTATTGTAACTGCTGCTGTTTGACTAACATAGATGAACATAGAGTCTGAATTAGATGCGCAACTCCTTACGAAAACCTTGTTGCTACAAGCGCGATGCTGATTTAAGTCTGACGTAGATTTAGGGTAAACGTGTGCATGATTGACGTCATCTGTCTTGATTCGTTGCTTAGGTATTCTTTTCCCATACGCTATATGCATCTCAAGTGAGTCATAGTCTAATTGAGATCCGTTTTGGATCAGTAATGTCGAGGATTCACGAATATTAGTAGATTGGCGACAACACAATCGCAGTTGATGCATCATGCGTCAACATGATCTAGTGTTATCTTGCCGATAAGATCTTGTAGATACGTGTAGGAACCATAGTGGTCGTTTGAGGTTGATTGACGGAAGTTTTGGGAATTTCAGAATGAGGTGGAGAATCAACGTGACCGAAAGATAAAGTTCCTCGATCGGATCGTGGAGGAGAATACTTAAGTCACGAATTTGGTACACACTTAAAGAAATGTGGAATCGTTTCACAACTCACGCCGCTGGAACACCTCAGCGAAGCGGTGTGTCCGAGCGTCGTGTCGCACTCTATTGGATATGGTGCGGTCTATGATGTCTCTTGCCGATTTACCGCTATCATTTTGGGGATACGCTCTAGGGACAGCTACATTCACTTTAAATAGGGCACCGTCTAAATCCGTTGAGACGACACCGTATGAATTATGGTTTGGGAAGAAACCTAAGCTGTCGTTTCTAAAAGTTTGGGGATGCGATGCTTATGTCAAGAAACTTCAACCTGAAAAGCTCGAACCCAAGTCGGAAAAATGCGTATTCATAGGATACCCTAAGGAAACTGTCGGGTATACCTTCTACTTAAGATCCGAAGGCAAGATCTTTGTTGCCAAGAACGGATGCTTTCTGGAAAAAGAGTTTCTCTCGAAAGAAGTAAGTGGGAGGAAAGTAGAACTCGATGAAGTACTACCTCTCGAACGAGAAAGTGGTGCAGCGCAGGAAACCGTTCCTATGATGCCCACACCAACTGAAGAGGAAACCAATGATGACGATCAAGGTACTTCGGATCAAGTTGCTACTGAACTTCGTAGGTCCACAAGGACACGTTCCGCACCAGAGTGGTACAGCAACCCTATCCTGGAAATCATGTTGTTAGACAACGGTGAACCTTCGAACTATGAAGAAGCGATGGCGGGCCCGGATTCCAACAAATGGCTTGAAGCCATGAAATCCGAGATAGAATCCATGTATGAAAACAAAGTATGGACTTTGACAGACTTGCCCGATGATCGGCGAGCGATAGAAAACAAATGGATTTTTAAGAAGAAGACGGACGCGGATGGTAATGTTACCATCTATAAGGCTCGACTTGTCGCTAAGGGTTATCGACAAGTTCAAGGGATTGACTACGACGACACTTTCTCTCCCATAGCAAAGCTGAAGTCCGTCCAAATCATGTTAGCAATTGCCGCATACTATGATTATGAGATATGGCAGATGGACGTCAAAACGGCATTCCTTAACGGACATCTTAAGGAAGAGCTATATATGATGCAGCCGGAAGGTTTTGTCGATCCTAAGAACGCTAACAAAGTATGCAAGCTCCAGCGATCCATTTATGGACTGGTGCAAGCATCTCGGAGTTGGAACATTGACTTTGATGAGATGATCAAAGCGTTTGGGTTTATGCAGACTTATGGAGAAGTCTGCGTTTACAAGAAAGTGAGTGGGAGCTCTGTAGCATTTATCCTATTATATGTAGATGACATACTCTTGATGGGAAATGATACAAAACTTCTGGACAGCATTAAGGCCTACTTGAATAAGTGTTTTTCAATGAAGGACCTTGGAGAAGCTGCTTATATATTAGGCATCAAAATCTATAGAGATAGATCGAGACGCCTCATAGGTCTTTCACAAAGCACATACCTTGATAAGATTTTGAAAAGGTTCAAAATGGATCAGTCCAAGAAAGGGTTCTTGCCTATGTTACAAGGTGTGAGATTGAGCTCAGCTCAGTCACCGACCACGACAAAAGATAAAGAAGAGATGAGTGTCATCCCCTATGCTTCAGCCATAGGATCTATTATGTATGCCATCTTGTGTACCGGACCGATGTAAACCTTGCCGTAAGTTTGGTAGCAAGATACCAAAGTAATCCGGCAAGGAACAACTGACAGCGGTCAAGAATATCTGAAGTACACGAAAAGGACAAAGGACATGTTTCGCGTTATGGAGGAGACGAAGAGCTCATCGTAAAGGGTTACGTCGGCGCTACCTTCGACTCAGATCTGGATGACTCTAAGTCACAAACCGGATCGTGTATATGTTGAATGGTGGAGCGGTGAGCTGGTTCAGTATGTAAGCGAGCGTCGTGGCGGGATCTCGTGTGAAGCGGAGTACATGGCAGCCTCGGAGGCAGCGCATGAAGCGATTTGGGTGAAGGAGTTCATCACCGACCTAGGAGTCATACCCAATGCGTCGGGGCGATCAAACTCTTCGTGACAACACTTGGAGCTATTGCCCTTGCCAAGGAGCCCAGGTTTCACAAGAAGACCGAGCACATCAAGCGTCGTTTCAACTCCATCCGTGAAAATGTTCAAGATGGAGACATAGAGATTTGCAAAGTGCACACGGATCTGAATGTCGCAGATCTGTTGACTAAACCTCTCTGGGCAAAACATGATCAACACGAAACTCTATGGGTGTTCGATTCATCACAATGTAACTAGATTGGTGACTCTAGTGCAAGTGGGAGACTGTTGGAAATATGCCCTAGAGGCAATAATAAAAGTATTATTATATTTCATTGTTCATGATAATTGTCTTTATTCATGCTATAACTATATTATCCGGAAATCGTAATACACGTGTGAATACTTAGACCCCAATATGTCCCTAGTGAGCCTCTAGTTGACTAGCTCGTTGTGATCAACAGATAGTCATGGTTTCCTGACTATGGACATTGGATGTCATTGATAACGGGATCACATCATTAGGGGAATGATGTGATGGACAAGACCCAATCCTAAGCATAGCACAAAGATCGTGTAGTTCATTTGCTAGAGCTTTGCCAATGTCAAGTATCTCTTCCTTCGACCATGAGATCGTGTAACTCCCGGATACCGTAGGAGTGCCTTGGGTGTATCAAACGTCACAACGTAACTGGGTGCATTATAGGTATCTCCGAAAGTATCTGTTGGGTTGACACGGATCGAGACTGGGATTTGTCACTCCGTATGACGGAGAGGTATCTCTGGGCCCACTCGGTAATGCATCATCATAATGAGCTCAAGGTGACCAAGGTGTTGTACGGGATCATGCATTACTGTGCGAGTAAAGTGACATGCGATAACGAGACTGAACAATGTATTGGGATACCGACGATCGAGTCTCGGGCAAATAACGTACCGATTGACAAAGGGAATTGTATCTGAGGTTTGATCGAATCCTCAACATCGTGGTTCAATCGATGAAATCATCGAGGAGCATGTAGGAGCCAACATGGGTATCCAGACCCGCTGTTGGTTATTGCCGAGAGTCGTCTCGGTCATGTTTGCGTGTCTCCCGAACCCGTAGGGTCTACACATAAGGTTCGGTGGCGCTAGGGTTATTAGGAAGACTAGTATGTGACTACCGAATGTTGTTGAGTCCCGATGAGATCCCTGACGTCACGAGGAGTTCCGAAGGGTCGGAGGTAAATATTTATATATGGGAAGTTGTTAAAAGGACACCGGAAAGTTTCGGGGGCGTACCGGTATTGTACTGGGGCCACCGGAAGGGTTCCGGAGGTCCACCGGGAGGGGCCACCCCTCCCGGGGGGCCACTTGGGCTGCGTGGGGAATTAGCCAGCCCCTGGTGGGCTGGGCGCACCCCCTCCCTTGGGCCCTTGCGCCTAGGGTTGAAGGGGGAACCCTAGAGGCGCCCTGCTTGGGGGCAAGTCCCCCCTCCCCTTGGCTGCCGCCCCCTCTAGATGCATCTAGAGGGGCCGGCCCCCCTTCTCCCTTCCCCCTATAAATATAGGGGTGAGGGGAGGGCAGCCGCACCACAAGCCAAGGCGCAGCCCTCCCCTCCCCAACACCTCTCCTCCTCCGTTGTGTGCTCGTGAAGCCACAGCCGAGATACCGCTTCTCCACCATCACCACGCCGTCGTGCTGCCGGTGGAGCTGTCTTCCTCAACCTCTCCTTCCTCCTTGCTGGATCAAGACGGAGGTGACGTCACCCGTATCGTACGTGTGTTGAACGCGGAGGTGCTGTCCGTTCAGCACTTGGTCATTGGTGATTCGAATCACGTCGAGTACGACTACATCATCACCTTGCAAGCTTCCGCACGTGATCTACAAGTGGTATGTAGATGCAAACTCTCTCCCATGACTCGTTGCTTAGATGAACTCATATATGGATCTTGGTGAAACCGTAGGAAATTTTTTAATTTTCTGCAACATTCCCCAACAGTTACCAACCGGTACTAAAGGGCTCCCCTCCCCCGGCGCTGGCTCGTGCCATGTGGTGGCCCTTTAGCGGCGGGTTTGTGCAGAACCGGTACTAAAGGGGGACCTTTAGTCCCCACCCTTTAGTGCCGGTTACAGAACCGGCACTAAAAGGCCTTACGAACCGGTGCTATAGCCCGGTTCTGCACTAGTGACACAACGGAACTAGCCGGCCGTGAAGTCACTTTATTTTGCCGAGTAGCACTGTTTGGCTCTTGGCAAATCTTTGCCGATTGTCCGACGGATGGTTCTCGGCAAATTCATGTTTGCTGAGACCTCTATGCCGGATGGCCTTTGTCGAGTGCAACTCTTGGCAACGGCTTTGCTGGCGGTATTTGGTCCTTTGCCGAGTGTCCGTGGCACCCGGCGTATAGATCAATTCTAGTAGTGTGACCTCACATAGTTGGTGCGATGAGATCAACAAAGCAAGAAAATAATTCCCCGCAAAAAAGCAAGGAAATAATTTACTTGTGTGGCTGTGTCGCGTCTCGTGTGGATGTAGAGCTGAATCAGCGAACTGCAGATCGTCCCCAGTAGTTCTCTTGCGAGCACTCCACTGCGAGGCTACAACGTCCAGATCTTCAGCCTCCGGGTAAGAAAGCAACGTCGAGCCGGTAGAGCCAGTCGCCTCCATGTACGAGCTGCCGCGCTCGAGCCAAACGAAGCAGCTGCGCCCAGCCAGGATCTACCTCCTCGAGGTCGGGGCCGGAGCTCTCGAGCTGGTCAGCCGCTGCGGCCACCCAGGATCCATGCCTGGCTGAGCGCTCGAGCTGCTGCGTCCGGCGAGAGAAATGGCCAGCGGCAGGAGTCGCAATCCGGGGAGAGTGTATGGGGGCAAGGAGGAGGACATCGCGGTGGCTTCATCCCCTCCGTCCGGCTTCTGAGTTCTGACGGAGAAAGAAGAGTAGGAAGGCAATACGACTGACAATCGTTCTGGAAAGAAAATCGGTACCTCCACAAGTTGTATGACCGTACGAGTGGATCTGTATTACGATTCGGTCCAACGATTGGACAGAAAATCGGACGTCCCACTTTCCCTTCCGGTTTTTTATCGCACGGGTGGAACTCCGATTCTGACTCCGGGATCTGATTGGATTATGCTGTGGTATATATACATGATGAAATAAGGGAAGGCAAGGCGGCGAGTCTTCCTCTGCTTCAACTAGGCGGACAAGAAGTCGCCGGTCTGCGCCAACTCTGCTTTGTGGCGTCAAGTTGGAGGCTGCGCCACCGATCGAATCGATGGAGACCTCAGGTGGAGGCATCCACGCTCTAAGCGACCACGCTCTGGTGCACATCCTCGTCCGCCTCCCATCGGTGTCGGTGCTCCGTTGTCGCGCCGTCTGCAAGGACTGGCATCGTGTCACCATCGACCGTTCCTTCCTCGTCGCCCACGCCGCCAGCTGCCCCCGTGAGATGGTCGTCCAATTCACCAGAGACCCGTACGCGGCAGTGCAAGCCATGTCTCTCGAGCCGACGCAGCAGCAACCATACCGCTTCCTTTGCTGACTATGACCGCTCCGGCGACATTGAGAATGTCATATATTCTCTCCATGGTCTGCTTGTGTTAAGACAAAGTTGCGACCTGTTCGTCATCTGCAACCCGGCTACCAGGCAGTGGACCAACCTGCCCGAGTTGGGTCCCCAATCCTACTGCTCAGTCTTTGAGTGCGGCTTCTACTTCCACACTTCTTCCGGCGAGTATCGCCTTTTATGCCACGCCATTGAGAAAGAGAAGGAAGAATTTACTAATTCTAATTTCAAACCTGAGACGAGGCGTCGCTACTACATCCTCTCGGCCGGTGCCATCCTACCACGTCGACTTGGGCCAGCTCCTTCTGACCCATCTGGTAATTTACCAATGTACGAGGTTCCGGTGGCTTATCGTGAAAACCTACATTGGCTCTCTATTCACCCTCAAGCCAATCACACCAAAAAGATGCTAGCATTCGACACGGCTTCCGAGACATTCCGACTCATGTCCCAACCCTCGCCGAGACAATACCGTGAGGACATCCTTATTTGAGCTTGATGGGGAGCTCTGTGTCGCTGCTATGTCACAGAGCTTAACATCCCTGGACATATGGGGCCTACAAGACTACAAGGCGGAGACCTGGACATTGCTCCATCGGGTTCATGTGCCGATGCCCGTACTATACAAACGTGATGAAGTATCGGTGAGCAAGGTAATCTCTCTTGGGAACGGTGCCATCCTCATCGGATGTCCTAAATGTAACGTGGCCAGGATGTACCACCTCAAAGACAAAAGGATGATTTGCGAAGATTTCACATTCGGTAGTGTAGTAGATCCCAGATTCCTTGTATTTAATGAGAGCCTCGTGCCACATGCTTTTTTTGACTCCCCTCGCTGCCCGGATCTCGAGATTATATACTTCGCCTAAGGGAGTTAGCATCTTTTTGCAGCAAAAGTATTTTCTTCATTTTTTTATTGTTAGTGGTAGGCGATGTGTCGTGATGCGTTTGTGGTGGCTTATCTAAGACCTTAGATTCTTGGAGATGCTTATATGAATAATATCGTATATATGTATGTGCACATTTCTAAGGGGGTAAGTGTGTGCTTGTCTGCATGCGCATCTGTTTTTTGAAAAATAAATGAAAAGAAAATATGATGTATTCGGCGCGTATCATCCTATCTGGATATCCATTTTTTTGTTGCAAAATGTCCTATTCAGTTATCATACTCCAACTTTTTTTGCGGGGTTAAAGGGATTTCATTGCTCAAACTGGAGGAAGCTCCTCCAAACAAAGTTGGGGTACATTAGCAGGGCTAGATTTTAGCCAAACTGCTGTCTTAGCTTCTACACGACCAAAAGTAGCCAACCTATGACTGCCAGTATTTTGGCACCTACTAATATGAGCAATGGAACAATCCTTATCAGCAAGAAGCGACTTCACTTCATTTATCATCATCACATGCAGCGACCTATCCTCCGCTGGTGCCCGAATCGAGTCCACGGCAACCAGACAATCCATCTCGACATCCATAGGAAGTGGCGACCATTGCATAGAAAAGTTTAAGTTCCTCCAAGCAGGCTGCAAGTTCAGCTTGCAAGGGATTTGCGCAGTTAACCAGGCTTCTGCAAGCCGAGAAAATGATGGCACTGTCGCTATCGCGCAGTACCATGCCCGCACCTGCCTTTCCAGAAGCTTCACAGTAGGACCCATCAACATTTAATTTTATACGACCATGGGCTGGAGGTTGCCATTTGATGTGGAGAGACTGAGTGCCCTCTGCATGTGATAGCAGCGGCAGCCGGCCTCCATCATCAATCACCATTTTACCTTTAACAAGATCACCTGTAGGATACCTCTTGATAGCGAGCAACGACGATTCATAGCTGAGTAAGAATCGGCAAGATACTTCAACTGGGGGCAGACGTTTGTCGTGGACGATTTCCTTTCTAACGTGCCAAGAGCGCAAGAGTACCATCAACACTCGCATGCGGCCATCGGCTCACAGATTGTGCAGGACGTCAAAGAGCCATTCAACGCCCGTAGGACGCACAGTGGTTAAGTTCGGCAAGTTCCAATGTTTGGCCATAGCTCGCTAGAGCTCCACCGCGCGGGGACATCTGCAAAACACATGGAACGTGTCCTCCCGCTCCATCGCACATAGTGGACATGTATCAGTAATCTCCAGTTTTTGTGTCTTTTTGTTAGCCCAAGTGGCCAATGAGTTTGATGCAAGCTTCCACGCAAATATACGCACCTTAGGCGGAGCAGGGCACCTCCATATTAGTGCCCAGACGGCACGTCGCCCGTCCGGTGCCCTGCTCGCTGCGAGCGACGATGGTAGGAGTCTTTTGTTGAGGGCGAGACGATATGCACTCCACACCGAGAAGACGCCAGTACGCTCCGCCGCCCATGCCATAAAATCACCAGCTTGACTTAAAGAAGCTTTAATCTTCAATATCTCCATGACGTCCACATGCAAGAAGTGTTGTTGGAGAAGAGGTACGTCCCAATTGCCATGGTCGTCCAAGAGTTGACTGACTCGCCGTAGTCGACAGCGCCCTTGCTGTGGGAGATCGGGCCTCGTGCAACCGGGTGCGGAATCCATTGATCTCGCCAGATGCGGACCGACGCGCCGTCCCCAATGCACCAAATTAACCCCTTCTTAAGGAGGTCGAGGCCGTGTACAATAGACTGCCATGTCGAAGACGCATTGCCGGAGAAGACTGTATCCTCCAGGCTCCCATTGGGGTAGTACCGAGCCTTGAGAACCTGCGCGCACAAGCTGTCAGGGTTAGAGAGAAGTCTCCAAGCTTGTCGGGCAAGCAAGGCTTGATTGAAAAGCCGAAAATCCCGGAAGCCAAGCCCGCCCTGCTCTTTTGGCCTGATCATAGTATCCCATGCCCTCCAGTGGGTCTTTCTTCTTCCTTCCTTCGCTCCCCACCAAAAATTCCTAACCATGCGAGTAAGATCATCACAGACGCTACGAGGAAGCGAAACACCCCCATCAAATATGTGGGTAAGGACTGCGCAACGGCTTTAATAAGAATTTCTTCCCGCCTTGTGATGCACCTTCACCCCATATTAGAATTCTCTTTGTGAGTTGTTCCTGTAGACTCTAGAAACGTCCTTGGACATACGTCCTGCAGGTGTAGGTAATCCCAGGTATCATTCCTCAAAATTCATATTTTGTACCTGCAATGCTTGGGTGACTGCAGCTTGGTCCTCAAGCCGGCATCTACTGCCAAAAAGTATCGAGCACTTTGAAGGATTTATGAACTGTCCAGTAGTTCTCTCATAAGTAGCCAAGGCATCTTTGATCTCCAAGGCCTCTGCTGTCGTGGCACGGAAAAACAATAGAGTGTCGTCCGCGAATAGCAAATGGGAAATGTCGGGCGTCCGGGGACACACTCGCACTGTGGTGATCTGTCTCTGCTGTACCTTCTGTTTCAGGATAGCATCAAGTCCTTCAGCCACAAACAAAAATAAGAATGGTGATATTGGGTCTCCCTGCCATAATCCACATGACGGTGTGAACGAATCCGAGTTGGCTCCATTGAATTCGACACTATATGTCACCGAGGTCACGCACGTCATAATCCAATGCACCCAACGGTGAGCAAAGCCTAACTGTTGCATCATTCGCCTTAGGAATTCCCAATCCACCCTGTCATATGCCTTGGACAAATCAAGCTTGTATGCACATACACTTCTATCCGGGTCCTTTTCCTGTTTGATGGTATGAATACACTCAAATGCAATAAAAGCATTGTCAGTGATGAGTCTGCCTGGAACAAAAGCGCTCTGCTCCGGGGCCACAATATCATCCAACAATGGCCTTAGACGGTTTACAAGGCACTTAGAGATCACTTTGTAGATAACGTTGCACAAGCTTATGGGACGAAACTCGGAGAGCCGTTTTGGGTCGGCTACCTTTGGAATCAAAACTATGGATGTGGAGTTGACTCCCTCAGGCATGATACCCGACTCAAAGAATTGTCTCACAGCCACAATTACCTCCTCCTTCATGATACCCCAGTGGCGCTGAAAAAAATCTAGCCGGAAAGTCGTCAGGACCTGGCGCTTTGAGGGGCCCTATCTGAAAGAGAGCTTCACCGATTTCCTTATCTGTGAAGGGGGCACACAATTTCTCATTCATGTCTGCAGTCACTTTTGCCTGAAAAAGCTGGATAAGCTCCTCGGGATCAATGTTAGGATCAGCCGTAAACATATTCTCAAAGTACTCCTGTGCCATTTTCAGCATGGTATTTTGTTCCTGCTGCCATGTTCCGTGGTTGTCCATCAGCCCCTTAATACTGTTTTTTCTGGCTCTCCACACTGCTTTACGGTGAAAAAACTTAGTATTTCTATCTCCTTCTTGGAGCCACAACATCTCCTCTCGATATAGCAACTCGTTCATAGCATCCATTTCCTTCCTCAGTTCGGCTCGGTCGGCATTCATGTGCATAAGCTCTTCTAGGCGTGATCGGGACTTCTCAAGCTCTCTAGTAACATTGCCGAATTTTTTATTACTCCAGAAGTGCAGCGTACCCATCACCTTCCCAAGTGCCAGGTGAACATCACGCAAACTTCTTTTGCTGCCCGCCTCCTTCCATGCATCTGCGACCACCTCCTCAAGAGCTGGCTCACGCTCCGACATCAGTTCGTACCGGCGAGGCGGCGACACCGGCCCGGCCTAGGAGCCGTATCTGGGATGCACCGCACCAAGAGTGGGCACTGGTCCGAACACGGGGAAACAAGGTGTACCACTGTGGCCTCAGCAAACAAGTCACGCCATGAGTTTGTAGCCACAGCACGATCTAGCCGTACCTGGACATTGGCTCGCCCTCCTCTTCTATTATCATATGTGAAAGGGTAACCTGCAAAACCCAGATCAATCAGTCCACAAGTTTCAAGTGCATCTCTGAAAATTAGCATTTGTCCCGGGGAGCGCGGCGTTTCAGACATATGTTCATAGTCCCACATAGCCTCATTGAAATCTCCAACTAGTAACCAAGGCATATTAGTGCTACTATGCAACCGGCGAAGACCATCCCACATAAGATATCTATTTTCGACTCTTGGTTCACCATACACAAATGTGATCCGCCAAGGAGGGTCATCAGTTGCTGCACGAACATAAACATCAATCCATCTGTTATTAGCTTCTTTGATCTCCACTCTTACAGAGTCATGCCAAAACAACGCAAGGCCTCCACTACGACCATCACTACTGACTCCATCGAAACCAGCGAGCCCCAAACGAGAACGAAGACGATGCATTTTTTCTTTTGGCTGTCTAGTTCCACACAAGAACACAAACTTCGGAGAATGAGCACCCACTAGTGCTACGAGATCACGAACTGTACGAAGGTTCCCCGCCCCTCGACAGTTCCAACTTAAGCAATTCATTGCTCCTGACGGGGCACCACACATGGCCTGCCCCGTCAGTTCACGGGCGGCCCCATGGCCGGTTGCCTCCATATCCACCGAACGCTCCACACTGCTTGCTTCCTCATCCATAGCTGCAATTGAGGCCAGTAGCCTCCATATCCACCGAGCACAAGAGTTATCTTGTCGGCTGAAGTACACACATGTGTAGCAGAACCAAGAAGATGCCCATACTGTATCTTGTAGTCTACCCGGCCTCTCTTCTCTTTGATCGTTTCTATCATTGAGACGGGCACTTCCAATGCCTGTTCATGAAACACTCCTTCCTCTTCAAACTCTTCGAGCACTTCCTCTCCCTCCATGAACTCCTCCGAGCTTGCTATCTCGAGCCTATCCATGCTGCAGTTCTCTTCTTGTGCCATACGAACTGATGGCCTCCTTCTGTCCGCAATTATGAGCGCACACGCATCCGGGTTGGGCGCCAGGAGTGCTTCGGTTCCCTCACCGGACGGCTTCGAGCGGGCAGCATCCGCTATGGGAGCCCCATGATCGCCCCCACCGCCTTGCGAGTTCACCTCTGCATTCACCGGCGACTTACCCATGGTTCGTGACGACGACGGCATCGGCTGTGCGGTGCAACGCAGTTGCTTCGACAGCATCTGGGGTAGGGATCGATCTGGCGGATCACTCGGTTTCTGGTGCCACCATGGACTACCCCTAGGATTAGATGTATATCCAGCCACGAGCAGTTTCATGGGGGAGTAGTAGTAGGACGAATCCATCCCAGACTCATGGCGTAATCTAGGTGGAAACCTAGACTGGGCCTTTCCATGACGGTAGACAGCGGGATCGCTTCCACCCTTGGGGCCAAGCGATCGGGGAGCGGACGCAGCCGCAACAGGGCCACCATGCCGCGGGAGCGCACATGTGGCAGCGGTGCCGACCACCGGCAGGCCAAAGCCCGGCGGCGGCGGCGGCGGTGGCGGTGGCGGCGGAGGCAGGGCCCCATGGTCGCCGGACTCCTGAAACCCTAGCATATTCTAACGTATTGTTCTGGCTTCTCTATCGTACTCCAACTTCATTCATCTTATAGCAACTTCTGCTAGACATGCTTTTACTTCTAATTCTTTTGTGTTTTGGGAGGGTAGTCTTGCTAGCTTTATTGTCCCGGCTGTAATGAACGATGTATCGTTATTAAATTTGAAATAGAGTGCGCCATGATGGCATTTCCTCAAAAAAATCTCAGCCAATTCACGTCAAACTGTAGCGCTGTACGAGGTCTTTATTTTTCGGAAATGTTAACGCCCACACGTGTGGGCGTTTGCAGATCACCCACACGCTTCCACCACCACTTATTTTGCCACGTATGAATACATGACATCAGCAGAAATCTTTTTGGTTTTTGGCTTAAAAATGTTTTATCTCCTAAATAAAAAAGCGAACTAAAAATCTGTTTTCACCATTAAATCCGTCTCGACGAGATCTTCAAAACTAGACCCATGTTGATATGTTTCGACGAATTTTCTTTTTGCCCAGAAGTTGCCATGATGTTTACACTATAGTTGCCATAGTGCTTAAACTAAAGTTGCCATGTGGCAATTTTAGTTTGTAGATCATGGCAATTTTAGTTTTTTTATGATGGCAATTCCAGTACTTTGACCATGAAAATATTTTTTATTGAACCATGGCAATTTTAAGTGCATGTATCGTGGCAATTTTAGTTTATGGTGCATGGCAAGTCTAGTTTCTTAATTCTTTGGTTTATAATATGTTAAAATTGCTTTTAAATATAAAAGAAAATAGTTGAAACATATCATGGCAACTTCAGTGTAAATATCATGGCAATTCATGTGCAATAGACATGGCAACTTTTAACAAAAAAAATCGCCGAAATATATCGATATGAGATCTAGTTTTGAAGATCTCGTCGCGAGGGATTTAATGGTGAAAACGGATCTTCCATCGGATTTTTCATTT
This sequence comes from Aegilops speltoides, assembly GCA_021437245.1. Taxonomy (NCBI): domain Eukaryota; kingdom Viridiplantae; phylum Streptophyta; class Magnoliopsida; order Poales; family Poaceae; genus Aegilops; species Aegilops speltoides. Next base: position 13,054,697 of record CM038145.1, read on the forward strand.
AAGAGATAAAACATTTTAAAAACTGAAAATCCAAAAAGATTCTCGCATGCATGCATGCGATGACGTGGCAATGTATTTACATTAGAGACGTGTTGTGCGTCTCCTTTCCCGCCACACGTGTGGCAGTTATCGGAACCCTTATTTTTTTGAGGGGAATGTTGTACGAGGGGGAGCTCCTAGTCAGCGCTGCAGGCGCCCGTTAACGAGCTAACGCCTACACTATCGCTGGCATGGGCCGTCCCAACGCGCGCTTGCACTCGTTCGCTTTTTTGAAGTAAAAAAGCAATAAAACCTGAGGAGAGCTGGGATTCAAACTCTAGATTGCTTTATTGCGAGTGCAACATACTAACCACCAGAAGAAACTAACTTTGTTGTCTTTTACAAGAAAACAGTTCTAGTTAACCTTTTCGTGCAGTAAAAAACATTAATATATACTCAATATAAATTATCTCAAAAAAGAAACGTAAATTCGAAAAAAAGTCCATCAAATTTTAAGCAAAGTTCAAAAAATGAAAAAGGTTCATCAATTTTAAAAAAAGTGATTCGAAAATTTTCACGAAATTAGAAGAAAAGTTCATCGGATTCGAAAAAAAGTTCATCGAATTCAAAAAAAAGTTCATTAGATTCGAAAAAAGTTCATCGGTTTTGAAAAAGTTCATCGAATTCAAAAAAAGTTCAAAGAATTTGAAAAAGTTCATCGCATTTAGAAAAAGTTCACCGAATTTAAAAAAGTTCATGTAATCTGAAAAAAGTTCATCGAATTTGAAAAAAGTTCATGTAATATGAAAAAAGTTCATCAAATTATAAAAAAGTTCATCGGATTCAGAAAAAGTTCGCCAAATTTGAAAAAAGTTCATGTAATCTGGAAAAATTTCATCGATTTTAAAAAAATTGTTCATCGAATTTGAAAAAAGTTCATGTAATCTGAAAAAAGTTCATCGAATTCAGAAAAAAGTTCATCGAATTTGAATAAAATTCATGTAATCTGAAAAGGTACACCGATTTAAAAAAACATGACATTCTTTTAAAAATCATGCGTTAAAAAAACAAAAAAAGAAAGAACAAAAGGAAAACGAATAAAACCGTCAAGAATTCGCGAACCAGAAAAAACAAAATAAAAAGAAAGAGCGACTTAACTTAGCACACAACAAGCGCGATGTCGTATAAATAACGATCTGCTTGGCGGCTGCCCAATCGTTGGGCAGTCAAGCCAACCGCCCGATCCATGACTCGAACCGTCAGATCTGTTTCCTTGCACCCCCTTCCACCGCGTTGACTTCTTCTTCCTCTCCTTCTTCTTCACGCGCCCCCCCAACCGCTCCTGCGCGGCGACTAGCCCCTCACCGGACCTCCCCTAGTCCCACGCTGCTGGATCGCTCTTAAATCGCCGCCGATCGCCGTCCCGTCATTGTCGCATCCATACTCACCCCTCGGTCTGCGAAAGCCCCTTTGTAGCAAAAAATGGCGCCGTCTTGAAGCACACTGGCACCCCCTGTCGTTGCAACACCTAGCAGCCGCCATCGTCGCTGCACTGTCGTGTCGCCGATGCAGCTCTCAACGTCACCGCTCGCTGCCATTGACGAGTCAGGTTGAAGCTTTTTATCTCATCGGTTGAAGCTTTTCTCTATGCCTGTTGAAGCTTTTCTCGCGGATTGAAGCTTTCCACCATGCCAATTGAAGCTTTTTTCACCTGAGCTTGAAGCTTTTTTCACAAAGGGTTGCAGCTTTTTAGTCTGCAGTTGCAACAAAACACACAGAGAGACGCCGCGGTCGTCGTCGAGGAGGATTTTCTCTATCTCTGTTTGAAGCTTTTTCATCAGCGGGTTGAAGCTTTTTGTCAAAAGGTTGTAACTTTTCCTGCATTTCGTTGTCTAGTTGAAGCTTTTTTATCTACTGGATGCAGCTTTTGTGTCCATGGTTGTAGCACGGGGAAACGCCGTTTGCAACTCTCCCAAGATCAGCATGATTGCAGCTCCTCCCCGTGGTCATGGTTGTATACACGGCACCTCGGTCCTCCGGCGTTTTGCTGTCGCCGGTTGCAACAAAAGGGAAGAGAGGAGGAGGAAGAGGAAGAGAGGGAGAAGGAAGAAAAAGGAGGTGGGAATGAGAGCGGGGCTGCAACCTCCACATCCATGTGCGACGGCGAGCTGCTCCACGCGCTACAATGGAGGAGGCGAGGTGGGATCAGGCAGAGGTGGAAGGAAGAAGAAGCAAAGAAAAAGAAAAAAAAGAAAGAAAAACGTTTGGGTCAACTAAGCGCGCGCGTGCCAGCGTGTCCTGTGCGTGAAAAAGGAAGAGACCGGCCGAGCGCTTCGGCCGGCGCACCGTCCCCAAACACTTCCCTTTCTGTTTCATCAGATGATCGAGAGCCTTCACCACTTTCTGTATCGACTGCCCGTTATTCATGCAGACAAACCCTAGCTATGACCGCCTCTACCCTAATTTTTTCGTGCTTTAATTCTTTAACGCCTCCACCCATAGTTCTTACCTTCCGCCCCCGATAGACGACCTTCGATTTCGAATCTTTGTTTTGTTTCTCTTTCCAGTTCTAATAAGATCCCACGATTTCAAAAGAAAAAATAGAGCCTTGGCAGCCACACCAACGCAATTCCAGTGGTGGATGTTAGCTAAACTACTAAGTAGTTAGCTTCTCTCGAGTCAAAGTAGAGGATCAAAGAGCAGCTAGGAGAAACAACAGGAGGAGTGTCAAGTAAACTGCAGCTGCATATGCAGTCTATACTGAAGGAAATATGCCCTAGAGGCAATAATAAAGTTATTATTTATTTCCTCATATCATGATAAATGTTTATTATTCATGCTTGAATTGTATTAACCGGAAACATAATACATGTGTGAATACATAGACAAAACTATAGTCACTAGTATGCCTCTATTTGACTAGCTCATTAATCAAAGATGGTTATGTTTCCTGACCATAGACATGTGTTGTCATTTGATTAATGGGATCACATCATTAGAAGAATGATGTGATTGACATGACCCATTCATTAGCCTAGCACTTGATCGTTTAGTATCTTGCTATTGCTTTCTTCATGACTTATACAAAGTTCACGCAACTATGAGATTGTGCAACTCCGTTTACGGAAGAACACTTTGTGTGCTACCAAACGTCTACAACGTAATGGGTGATTATAAAGGTGCTCTCTGGTGTTTCCGAAGGTACATGTTGGGTTGGCATAATTGAGATTAGGATTTGTCACTCCGATTGTCGGAGAGGTATCTCTGGGCCCTCTCGGTAATACTCATCACCTAAGCCTTGCAAGCATGTAACTAATGAGTTAGTTATTAGATGACGTATTATGGAGCGAGTAAAGAGACTTGTCGATAACGAGATTGAACTAGGTATTGGATACCGCGATCAAATCTCGGGCAAGTAACATACCGATGACAAAGGAACAAAGTATGTTGTTATGCGGTTTGACCGATAAAGATCTTACGTAGAATATGTAGGAACCAATATGGACATCCAGGTCCGCTATTGGTTATTGACCGAGAATGGTTTTAGGTCATGTCTACATAGTTCTCGAACCCGTAGAATCCGCACGCTTAACGTTTCGATGACAGTTTTTATGAGTTTATAAGTTTTGATGTACGAAGTTTGTTGGTCCGGATGTGATCACGGACATGACGAGGAGTCTCGGAATGGTCGAGACATAAAGATTGATATATTGGACGACTATATTCGGACACGGAAAGGTTCAGGAGTTTTCGGAGAAAACCGGAGTCTTAGGGGTTCTGGAACCCCGGAGAGTTAATGGGCCACATGGGCCTAGGTGGGAAGAGAGGGCGGCCAGGGGTGGGCGCGCCCTCTCCCTCCAGTCCGAATTGGACTAGGAAGGGGCCCCTTCCTTCCCCTCCTCGATCTTGACTATATCTCCCGTGTCGAAGCACGACTTAGAGGCATAACGCATTGAAAGCAATGTCGCAAGTGAGGTAATCTTCGCACAATCCATGTAATACATAAGGAAAGAGATACATAGTTGGCTTCGATCGCCACTTCACACAATACATAAATAAACATCCATCATTCAGTTTACACTCAAGGTCCGACTACGGAACCAAAATAAAAGAAGAATACCCCAAATGCAACACAGATCCCCGATCGCCCCAACTGGGCTCCACTACTAATCGTCTAGAAATGAAACATAGTAACGACCAAGTGCCTCATCAAATTCCCACTTCAGCTCGATTCGCCATCTGCTACCGGCATCACCGTACTGCATCTGTTTTGGTAGAATCTAAGAGCCACGGGGACTCAGCAATCTCACACCGCGAGATCAAGACTATTTAAGCAAGGAAGGCTGGTGTAACAAGGAGGAGCTGCAGCAAGCGACTAGCATATATGGTGGCTACATCGCAAAAGAGAGCGAGAAGAGAAGCAAAGCACGATCGTGAAGCTAGTAGCGATCAAGAAGTGATCCTAGAACAACTGCGTCAAACATAACTCCAACACCGTGTTCACTTCCGGACTCCGCGAGAAGAGACCATCACGGTTACATACACGGTTGATGTATTTTAATTAAGGTCAACTTCGGTTTTCTACAACCGGACATTAACAAATTCCTATCTGCCTCATAACCGCGGGCACGGCTTTGAAAGATAATACCTGCGGGGTGTCCCAACAGCCCATAACAAGCTCTCACGGTCAGCGAAGGAATAGACCTTCATCCAAGACACTCCGATCGGACTCGGTATCCGGTACATCAAGACATTTCGACAATGGTAAAACTAAACCAGCAAGACCTCCCATTGTGCCGACAAATCCCGATAGGAGCTGCACATATCTCGTTCTCGGGGCACACCGGATGAGCAGACGTCGGGTTGGCATAGACCCTGGTTGCCCAAGGCGCCGGACATCGCTTCGAGTTGGACCAACACTCGAAGGAGCACCGCACAGGGGGCTAAAATAAAGATGACCCTCGGGCTCGCGAAAACCCAAGGGAAAAAGGGTATAGGTGGAAAATGGTAAAACCAAAGTTGGGCCTTCTTTGGAGGAGTTTTATTCAAAGCGAACTGTCAAGGGGTCCCATAAATCACCCGACCGCGTAAGGAGCATAAAATCAAGGAACATAACACGGTATGGCGGAAACTAGGGTGGCAAGAGTGGAACAAAACACCAGGCATAAGGCTGAGCCTTCCACCCTTTACCAAGTATATAGATGCATTAATTAAAACAATAGATATTGTGATATCCCAAAATATCCATGTTCCAACAAGGAACAAACTTCATCTTCACCTGCAACTAGCAACGCTATAAGAGGGGCTGAGCAAAAGCGGTAACATAGCCAAACAACGGTTTGCTAGGACATGGGTGGTTAGAGGTTGACATGGCAATATGGGTGACATGATATAGCAAGTGGTAGGTATCGCAGCATAGGCATAGCAAAAGAGCGAGCATCTAGCAAGCAAAGATAGAAGTGATATCGAAGGTATGGTCATCTTGCCTGCAAGGTTCTCAGAGTTGTCGAAGGCTTGATCCTCGTAGGCGTTCTCAACAGGTTCCTAGTACACGTACTCGTCTCCCGGCTCTACCCAAAGCAAGAACACAAGCAATGGAACAACAATCAAACAAGGAGCAATGCACAAGCAATATGATGCAATACATGACATGCTATGCGAGATGTGAAATGCAATGCATATGTGTGCTCCGGAAGGAAAATGATGCACCGGGCATCAACTTGGCAAACCAAGTACGCCGCTGGAAAGATGAGATGATTTCGGTTGAAATCGATATAAAGATCACCGGAATTGGATGCACGGTTTGCAAATGACAAGCAAAACAAGAATGACGCGAATCTGCGTTTAACAGCCCGATGCTACTTAGCACGCAACAAAAAATTATGCTACAACACCCCAACATAAAAACAAAGCATATGGCAGTGATCTACAGGAGATGCTTAACAAAAAGGAACACTGAGCTACGGCTAAATCACATCATAACATGTTCAAACAAGCATGGTGAAAGTGCAAAAAATATCAGGTTCACAGACTTAGTGAAAATACTAACATGCGAAATTAACATCGAGAAGGCATGTTTAGAGCAAACAAACAACATGCTACAGGAACTTATAATAGAAAAACAAGGCATGGCATGATTCTACTCAAAGCATATATCAATAGTCCCTTACTGACCATAAGCCAAAAACGACTCTAAGAAATGATGGCACCCATGTAAACATAGCAAGTTTTATTACAGATTTCAGACTTAGCAGAAAAACTGGGCATGGCAAAATCAGATAACGAGTAGGCATGTTCGTGAGCTCGATGCACTCACTACAAAGCATCTCATGATAAACTAAGCATACACCCATCAGGAAGACATGGCATAGAAGCTATACATGGCAAGAACAACATCATAGCATACACGGATCAACTACAACGACCTCGTGAAAATTGAATCTCATGCAAACAATCTGCCAGGAAACATTTTCAAGCAAAAGTAGAGCACGAAAAGGACATGCTAGACTACTCCACAAACACCAACAAAGGCATGGATGGATAGAGCACATCCATATGTTCAAAACACACTTACTGATCATGCTCAAAAGGGGCATAGATCTCTCTGTAACAACATGAACATATGGCATAAAATTAACAGCAGGACAAGACTTAGTGAAAACACTAAGTTCACAAATCAACAACATCATCATCCCTACTTTGCATGCTTGTTCTAGTCAACACATAACTCACAAAAATACATGGCAAACACCCCTGGAAAGATGGCATGGCAAAGTTCAACTCACATGTAGGACTCAAGTTCATAGGGTGCACACATAAATCATGGCAAAAATGACAAAAGAGCTCGAGCTGATAAGATTCTGGAACTAACGATCTGAAGCCCTCTTCCAACAGCATTTCGGGCATCAAGATGAGCTCAAATGCAAATGAGGCAATGGAACCAAATGATGTACTCTTCGAGGCGACCAATTTGACATATTATACACCCAAAACAGAGCCACGGGTGCGGAGATGTGATGCAATGAAAATGCACGAAAATTAACACAGATTTAGGACTTAGTGGAATTCGGGGTACGGGGAAAGTCAACCTCTAGGGCCTTCCTCAGATCGGATCCAGGTCGGGGTCGGACGCCGAGGTCGCCGGAGTTGGGAGGGCGCCGGCCGGAGGAAGACAGGCAGGGCGTCCGCGCGGGCCGGGCGCGGTCGGGCGGCGCGAGGACGGCGAGGCCGGCCGGCGGAGAGGCGGCGGCGGCAAGGCGGCTTGCCTGCGCGAGGAGGGCAGGCGGGCGGAGGCCAGGCGGCGTGTGGTGTGGCGTGGCGCATGTGCTGGCGGCCGCCACGTGGCAGCTCCGGAGTGGCTCTGTGGGCGGGCGGACGTTATTCGACCCTCCGGACACGTCCGTGGCGGATCTGGGATTTTTAGGGTTAGGGTGGATCGATCCAGAAATTCGGGGGAGGGGTCTTTATATAGGCATAGAGGGAGCTAGGAGAGTCCAAATGAGGTGTAGTTTTCGGCCACGCGATCGTGATCGAACGGCCTAGAGCATGGAAGTGACTTAGATGGGTTATTGGGCTGTTTTGGAGGGTTGTTGGGCTGCAACTCAAAAGAGGCCTTTGCGAGAGCGCGGTTAACCGTTGGAGCACCAAACGAACTCCAAATGACCCGAAACTTGACAGGTGGTCTACCGGTGCTATACCAGGGCCACTTGGCAAGGCTCGGTCCATTCCGAGAATGTTCAACACCCGCACACGGAAAAAGAACAAGAGGGGTGCGCCGGGGAACATAGGAGTGCGGATTGCAAAAGCAGACAGCGGGAAAATGCTCGGAATCATGAGGGCGAACACGTATGCAAATGAGATGCACATGATGACATGATATGAGATGCATGACATGGACAAAATGCAAAACGAAAACAAAACCCAACCACGGAGGGAATATCATAGCACATATCCGAAAATGGCAAGAGTTGGAGTTACAAATATGGCAAGTTACATCCGGGGTGTTACAACACTCCACCACTACAAGAGGATCTCGTCCCGAGATCTAGGACTGAAAGAACTCCGGATATTCGGAACGGAGGTGATCCTCGCGCTCCCAGGTGGCTTCTCGGTCGGAATGGTGTGACCACTTCACTTTCAGGAATTTGATTGACTTGTTGCGAGTCTTGCGCTTGGTTTCTTCAAGAATAGCAACGGGGTGCTCATGATAAGAGAGATCTTCTTGGAGGTCAATTTCTTCAAAGTTGATAGTGCGTTCAGGAATCTTGAAGCACTTGCGGAGCTGTGACACGTGAAACACATCGTGCACGTTTGCAAAGTTGGATGGAAGCTCAAGTTGATAGGCGAGATCGCCTCTTTTGCCAATGATCTTGAAAGGACCCACGTATCTAGGGAAAGCTTCCTTTGATACCGGCGGCGAGTACCTTTCATTGGAGAGCGCGAGGTAGACATGGTCTCCGATTTCAAAAGCCACATCACGGTGCTTGTCATCATAATAGCCCTTACGCGCGAATCGCGGCTTTAAGATTCTCACGAATGACTTTGCACATTTCTTCACTTCGTGATCAAGTCGTTGCCAAGAAGTTGGCGTTCACCATCTCGGACCAATTGAGAGAGTCGGCACTTTCGCCATAGAGAATTTCGAATGGGGCCTTGCGAACTCGCTTGGAAGCTGTTGTTGTAAGAGAACTTCGGCATATGGAAGACACTCTTCCCACTTCATGCCAAAGGAGATGACACAAGCCACGAGCATATCTTCAAGGATTTGATTGACTTCGCTCGACTTGGCCACTTGTTTGAGGATGGAAAGCTGTCTTTGAAACGAATGTTGGTGCCCATGGCCTTCGAAAGGAGTCCCGAACTTAGAAGTGAAGATGCTTCCACGGTGCAGAAGAGATCAATTGCGGAATACCGTGCAAGGAGACAATTCTGGAGGTGTAAAGCTCTGCCAGCTGAGCTGCTGTGATAGATTCTTTGACAGGAAGAAAATGAGCCACTTTAGTAAGCTTGTCAATGACAACGAAGATGGCATCATTTCCACGCTTGGACTTAGGAAAACCAGTCACGAAGTCCATCTCGATATGATCAAACTTCCATTCTGGAATAGCAAGAGGTTGGAGGAGACCAGCTGGTCTTTGGTGTTACCTTTCACCCTTCTGCGGACATCACATTCATTCACGAATTGAGCAATTTCTCGCTTCATTCGAGTCCACCAATCTGACCGCTTGAGGTCATGATACATCTTTGTACTTCGGGATGAATGGATAGGAGGGAATTGTGTGCCTCATTCATGATGACTTTTCTCGGATCGCCTTTGGGAACCACAATCGATCCTCGAAGAAAAGAGTATCTTTGTCGTCCAAGCGATAGCACTTGTATTTGGAAATGCCCTTGACAATACCACGTTTCACCTTCTTCACCATGGCATCCAGGAGTTGTGCCTCTCGAATTTGATCTTCCAAAGTAGGAGAGACTATGAGGTTGGCAAGAAAGCCTTGAGGAACAACTTGAAGATTCAGCTTGCGGAAAGCTTCACAAAGATCCGGTTGGAATGGCTTGAGAATTAGACTGTTGCAATAAGCCTTTCTGCTCAAGGCATCTGCAATCACATTCGCCTTGCCAGGAGTATATTCAATACTTGGATTGTACTCTTGAATCATTTCGACCCATCGAGTTTGCACGAGGTTGAGGTTTGGTTGAGTGAAGATATACTTGAGACTCTTGTGATCGGTGAAAATGTCCACTTTCCTTCCCAACAAGAGATGTCTCCATGTTATCAATGCATGGACAACTGCCGCCAACTCGAGATCGTGAGTGGGGTAGTTCTTTTCGTTGGGCTTCAACTGGCGAGAGGTATAGGCCACAACCTTCTTCTCTTGCATTAACACAGCACGAGACCTTGCAAGGAAGCATCACGAAAAACTTGAATGGCTTGGATTCATCAGGAGGAGTCAAGACAGGAGCTGTAACTAGCTTCTCTTTGAGGGTATTGAAACTGACGTCACACTCAGGCGTCTAGACATACTTGACATGCTTCTGGAGGAGGTTGGAAAGAGGCTTTGCAATCTTAGAGAAATTCTCAACGAATCTTCGGCAATAGCTTGCAAGACCGAGAAAACTGCGGAGCTGCTTGACATTCTGAGGAGGTTCCCAATTCAGAACTGAAGACACCTTCTCGGGATTAATAGCGATGCCCTTGGCGGAGATGATGTGACCAAGATAAAGAACTTCATCAAGCCAGAACTCACATTTGGAAAACTTCGCATAGAATTGATGCTCTCTGAGCTTGTCGAGCACCAATCGCAAATGTTTGGCATGATCCTACTTGTTCTTGGAGAAGACCAAAATATCATCGAGATACACCAAGACGAAATCATTGGTGTAGGGGTTGAAGATAAAGTTCATCATGCGAGAGAAAGTTGGAGGAGCATTGACAAGGCGAAAGACATGACAAGATATTCATAAGAACCAAAGCTTGTTCGAATCTTTGTCTTGGGAATATCTTGTTCACGAATCACGAATCTGATGATAACCCATACGGAGGTCAAGCTTGGAGAATACTTTAGCACCTTTGAGTTGCTCGAATAGCTCATTGATGTTGGGAAGTGGGTACTTGTTCTTGATTGTCTTCTTGTTCAATGGGCGGTAATCAACACAAAGTCGGTCCGTGCCATCCTTCTTACGGACAAAAGAACTCCACATCCCCATGGAGATGAACTCGATGCGATCAAACCAGACGCTCTTGTTCATCGAGCTGCTTCTTCAATTCCTTCAGCTCCTTGGGTCCAAGCTTGTAAGGGCGCTTGCAAGCGGGTTCGATGCGGGCTCAAGATCGATAACGAATTCGACCGGCCGATGAGGAGGCATACCGGAAGCTCTTCTCGAAAGACATCTTGGTACTCTACAAACGACTGGAATTTGAGAGATAGCATCAATTCGCCCTTCTCATTGAGAGAAAACAACCAATGGTTTCATCACGGCGGCATAGATGATAACATCCTCGGAAGGGTGTGTCAATTGAATTTCCACAGCAGCACAATCAAGTTGAGCCTTGTCTTTGAAAGCGATCCATCCCAAGAATTAGATCAATATCGAGTCACCAAGAACAATTGGAGAAGACAGAAATCTATAGTCGCCCATCTTGATAGAGACATCCCGAACCATGGAGCTTGCGTTCATGAATTTACCCGGAGAGACAACTGATAACGGTCTAGGCAAATCTTGAAAAAACATCTCATGCATAGATGAAAAAGGTCTTGAGATGAAACTATGCGATGCACCAGTATCAAATAAGACTTTTGCAGGAATATCATTAACTGAGAGATTACCCATTATCACGTCAGAAGAATCCTCTGCTTGCGCTGCATTCATCATGTTCACCTTGGCAGACTTGGGATTATGCTTGACCACTGCATTGCTTGAAGACCTCACAGGAGGAGGAGGAGGAAGGCGCCTTTGGTTATGGCATTTGTTCGCATAGTGACCCTTCTGCTGGCACTTGTTGCAGTCACCTCTGAGGCGGACGGTGATAAGGAGCATTTGACCTTGGAGCTTGTGGCTGAGACTTGTTACGATAGATTGGGTTGGGTGGGTGGGAAGATCCACGACCACCGAGTTCTTCTTGGTAAAGTAAGGCCGACGGAACGGAGGAGGAGGAAGGTAGAACTTTTGCTGCTTAGCTGCACCTTGAGAGGAAGAAGACTGAACTGCATCCCTGATTCTCTTCTTTGAAGCCTCACACTTGAGCTGAGCACCTTCTTGCTTGAGGGCCATATTGTAGAATTGATCAAACTGAGTAGGCTCAAAAAGAACAAGAGCTAACTGCAGATCCTCTCTAAGGCCACCTCTGAACTGATAGATCATACTTTTCTCATCAGGAACGTCTTGTTTAGCGAATCGAGCAAGTTTCTGAAACTGTATGTTGTATTCGTACACTGACATGTTTCCTTGCTTGAGATTGCGGAACTCCTCACGCTTGCTCTCAACAACCTTTGGTAGGAATGTGGTGAGCTTTAAAGTCCCGGCAGAAATCAGTCCAAGTAATCACTCGACCACCTCTGGAATCCTTGTATTCTTTGAAACCAATCAGCTGCTGATCCTTGAGCTCAAAAGACGCGAACTTGACGTAGTCCTCGTGTCCGACATTGCTGCATTGAAATGCTTGTTGCTATCCACGAGCCAATCGTCGGCGTCGTGGCCTCGGCACGATGGTGAAAGACTTTGGCTGGTTTGCAAGGAACTGGTTGAGGGTAGGGAACGGGGCTGATGATAGAACTGCCCTTGACCTTGATTCCCTTGGTTGCCTTGGCCTTGGTTACGCTCTTGCATCAATTGGATCAACAAGCTGGCGTTGGCGTTAGTGGTTGCCATCAAAGTTTGCCATGCCTCCGGGCGGAGGTGGAGGTGGAGGGTTCGCTGATTCCCATCACTGCGTTCCGGATTACGGCGCGTTGGCGGAGCCATCTGAAGAGGTGACATCCGTTAGCATCTTGATGAGCAGATAGACAAGTTGAATCAGCGGATAGAAATTGCAACATATAGTCTTCACAATAAACATTGAATAGAGATGAGCGAATGAATTCCAAAGTAAACATCACGTCCATTAAGGTGAAAGCCACTTGATAAGAGATTGATGAATGAAAATAAAAACAAGGTATGAATGGAACAAATATGTGGTAAGGATTACCCAATCACAAACCAAATATCTGCGGAAGAAATGCTAGAGCTACTTGAATCCCACCTATAAACTCCGAAACTTTCGGTTATGCAATCGGTGATGGGGATACAGGGGAAGCAATATATCTCACCCAAACTAACAATCCCTACATCCAGGTGTATCCATCCTTCAACACATAACCAAGAAACCTTCGAAATCGTGTACCTCAACCTTCGAAAAGCATCCGTTATGCGAGTCATGGCAATACTCCCGTACTCACCTCAGTACTGGGTTAGCGGGGTTATCTCACCAACGAACTGCATAAAAGAGATTTTCGATGTCTGTCGGAGTAATGGGCCATGGGTAGGCAGACCCAGGACCCAAGATCTTTCAAGACATCGGGGCGGGCCGCGCCCCTCAGCCGAGTCCCAGCAGGGCGACCTTCGGGAAGGCCGAGTCCCAGCAGGGCGACCTTCGAGAAGGCCGAGTCTCAGCTGGCGACCTTCGAAGAAACCGAGTCCCCAGACGGCGACTCTGGACCAAGCCGACTCCGGGCTTGCGACCTCTCAAGGGGCCGACTCTGAGAGTCGGCCGCAACCTTCACGAAGATCAACGCGGGGTACAGCCCGTCGTGGCTGTCCCCTCGGACCCACGGGAGGAAGGCATGGCTACAGTGAGCCGCGTCACCAGGAGATCTCCGGTGAGGCGCGGCACTGCTGCCATGCCACCCCTGACCTCAGCCACAGTGCACAAGGCCTTTGTACCCACGACAACAGCCTGATGGCCCGGAGATTGCGGGCTCTCTCGTCGATAAGATAGAGGAACTCGGCGGAGAGTCGAAGACGGCCTGCAGAGTCGACCTCCTCGGTCGGCCGCCTCTGGCGAGGCCCCACCAGCCATAAACCAGTTAGACGGGAGTGGCAGCAGTGATCACTGACGGTAGCGGCACTGTTCCCACGACCCCATGACCAAGCCTGCGTCATCAGTGTCTTTGCCTGTTTCGGCTGTCATGGGACCCAATGGCGGCCGTGAGCCCAGTCAGCGAAGAGAAGACAGCCTGCAAGAGATCGGCGGCCAGGGCCACGCCAGTCAGTTACCCTTTGTACCCCGAGTAGGCCTATAAACCCCCCGGGGCACCCATGCAAAGGGTTCGGCCCTGGATAGGTTTTAGACATATAGCAAGAGGGAAAGAGCTAGCCTTGCTCCTTCCTGCCTCCACACAGCTCGAGGAGCACCATTGTACTATCGCCCCATAGTGATCATGCAGAGACCCCTTAGAGCAGCAGTAGGGGTATTATCTCCTCGGAGAGCCGCGAAGCTGGGTAAGATTCGCCGGCGTGCATGTCTTCGCCTCATCCGTTTCGAGCACCGCGACGTTCTACTCGCCCCCACCATGATAAGCCACCCGTTGGCATATGTCGCATCAACCCCGACATTTGGCGCCCACCGTGAGGCGAGGTGCACCGTCGTCCGGAGATCTGTGCGGACGAAACCCTCTTCCTCCTGGCGGCGCCAGCCCAGCTTCTCGCGGATAGGGTCTGACGGCAGCGCTTCTTGTGGCGTCGAAGCCGCTGCGCCCATGGCGGCCTCGCCAAACTCATTGGTGAGGTGCGCCTCTTTGACGAGCCTGCGCCGAGCACCAGCGCGGGTGGCCCCGAGAACCTTCTCGCGGGCCTCCTTGACCAGCTTCAAGTCGCCGGCGAGCCCGCCGTAGACTTGGAGTCCGTAGGCTCCTCTGACCCGATGCTGGTCGACTCCGACGTCGTATCGCTTGATACCTTCCCCACCAACGTGGTGGTTTATGACGAGCCGCTTCCGTACGAGGAGAGCGACGGAAGCGCCGTCACGGAGGTGCTCGTCATCGGCCACGGCGAGCGCTCCGGCGAAAACGCCCAGGACCCGCTGCCCGTGGCCCTGCAAGACCTGTCCGCGCCCCTCCCGGAGGACGCGGACGCAGAGATGCTGGAAGAACGCCGCCTTCAGCTCATCGAAGGCGCCAAGAAGTTGGCAAGTATGAGACGCTTGTCCGAAGCATACCAGCGAGGTGGATCGCCTGTAAGCGGCTCGCCCGCTCGACCGGGCCGAGCCGTCTTGGCGCGGTCGAGCCGAGCGCGCCGCCATCGCCGATCTGTTGGGCGGCGCCCGTCACGCCACCCTGCGGAGAACATCCGCGCCACCAGCGGCGGCGAGGCGGAGGACCTCGGCGGCGAAGAGCGCCGTGTGATGATGGGCGAGTCCAGCGGCTCCTCGTTGCTGCGGTTCGCTGCGCGAAGCAGCGGCGGCTTGACACGACCTGGCAACAGAAGAATGACGACTTACCCCTCGCCCGAGATTAAGCGCGACCTCCGGATGCCGATGGCGGAGTCCGCGGGAGGAGGAGAAAGAGCCGGCTGCAAGCCACGATCGGACTCGCATCTCCATCGAGCGAGACCAAGACGGTCGCCCCAGAGCAGTGGAGCGGCGAGATGATTATCTACCTCCCCCGCCTCGGAGAGAACGACGAGTCTCCCGCCGCTGTCGAGCATCCGACTCTCGGAGATCGCCTTGGTCGCCGAGAGAGTCGGAGAACGACGCCCGCCACCGGATCGACCAACTCCACGGATCCTGGCGTTAGAAGAAGAAAACGAACCGGGTCCGCCTTGCCGGGCCCCGCATCGTAGACGAGCCCTTCCCCAAAGGGTTCACGCTCCTCGAGACACGCCCAAATACACCGCTCCGTGAAGCGGAAGATTGGCTGATAGACTACTCTCGGCCGTCGGCATTACCAGCGGCAACAAAAGCGCGCCGTCAAGTATGTTCCCCTCATGCTCCAGGCACAGACCGGACATGGCTGAACAACTGAAGCCCGTAGCATCAACAGCTGGGTCGACTTCACGAAGCCTTCGTTCGCAACTTCACCAAAGCGCGTACAAGCGACCTCCGAAGCCGCGCCAGGCTCTCCTTGTCGTGCAAGGCCCGAGGAATCAGCGCTACTATCTCACGCTACTGGGGCGACTCCGAAACTCCTGCGAGGGCGTGCGAGGTGCAGGCCATCGAGTACTTCTGACGGGTGCCGGAGGGCACCCTCCTCAAGCACAAGCTCCTCTGCGACGAGCCGAAACCCTCGGCGAGATGCTAGTCATAGCAACAAATGCCACGGCCGACTCCTCTATGAAGACGGAGATCCAAGTCAATGCGGTGGCAAGGTGATTCCCCAGCTCCCGAGCGCCGGGTGGAGACGCCGCCGACGGTAGCAGCAGAGCGACAACAAGCGCCGGCCCCCACCGACTTCCAACAATCGGCAGGTCGCGCGATGAAGACCAGCAGCGGAGGGCAGCCTCGGCCAAGCGGCGAGAAGGCGGCAAGTCCAACCGCTGCCAGCTTTCTCCTATGAACAGACTCGGATGGTCCTTGCAAGTTCCATAAGCGGCGCTGGCCGTCGAACCATACCACCGAAAGTGCCAGCGGCTCGTCGGGATCGCCAAGGGAGGCGGCCTCGCCCCTCCGCCGCCGCGGGGCGCAGCTGCCTCCGCCGCCTCCGCGGCAGCGGCACGGCCAATCGGCGCGGTCCAAGACGAAGTTCGAGTAAGAAACACGGAGCGTCGTAGTGTTCACCGGTCGACAGATGACCGGCGCGGCGGCGCCAGGCAGCAGCAAGAAGTTAGCGCGTAGCGTGAAGCCCCGAGTTCATGCATTGATGCGAAGCCTATCACTGAGTCGGGCGGATCACCCGAGGTGATGCGAGTCGAGCTCTTACGCTATGGTTCTTGGAGCAACCTTGGCATTGATAAGCGGGCCGCCCGTTTCTCGCGGGTCCCGATAGACGGAGGCAGCAGCATAAACATCTGCACAAGGATACCATGGAGAAGCTCGAATCGGCGGAGGCAGCTGCGAGCAGCCGCACCGTGTTCCATGGGATCGTGCACTGCCTCTCCTGCTCGCCCGATTGGCAAGATTCGATAGATGTCCTCTTGGAGAAAAAGATCACTTCCGCCGAGAACCGATCTGGTTCGAGGTGGTGGACTTGAGAGCCCGTACCACGCTCTGCTAGGCGGCCTGCCACAGCCAAGTTCATGGCGGTTCCCCACTACGCCTATCTCAAGATGAAGATACCGACTTCCAAGGGGATCCTGACCGTTGCCGGCGACTACAAGAAGTCGTCCGCCTGCGCGGCCGAGAGCAGTCGGCTGGCCGAGTCTCTGGTGATCGCGGCCGAGAAGCGGCTCCTTGACCGTGTCGTGGCGATGGCTGGAAAGCAGCCAGAGATGTCGCCAGACCCCAAGGAGTTGGAGGCAGAAGGATCATTCAAGCCGGCCAAAGAGACCAAGAAGATACCCTTGGACCCGGAGCACCCAGAGAGGTACGCGATCATGGGCACGGGCCTTGACAGCAAATAGGAAGGCGAGCTCGTCGATTTCCTCCGTGAGAATCGGGACATCTTCGCATGGTCCCCCAAGGACATGCCGGGTGTACCGACGGAATTCGCCGAGCACAAGTTACATGTCAGGCCAGATGTGAAGCCAGTCAGGCAGCCCTTGCGCCGCCTGTCAGAAGAAAAGAGGAGAGTAGTTGGAGAGGAGATAGCCCGGCTCCTGGCAGCCGGCTTCATCATGGAGGTGTTCTTTCCGGAGTGGTTGGCTAACCCCGTGCTAGTGTTGAAGAAGAACAAGCAATGGCGGATGTGCATCGACTACACCAGCCTCAACAAAGCCTGCCCGAAGGATCCATTCGCTCTGCCAAGGATTGATCAGGTGATAGACTCCACAGCCGGATGCGAGCTGTTGAGCTTCTTGGATGCCTACTCAGGATATCACCAGATCAAGCTGAATCCAGCGGATAGGCTGAAGACCGCCTTCATCACGCCGTTTGGAGCCTTCTGCTACCTGACGATGACGTTCGGCTTGAGGAATGCCGGCGCCACCTTTCAGCGTTGCATGCAGAAATGCCTCCTCAAGCAACTCGGCAGGAATGCCCATGTTTATGTGGATGATGTGGTGGTGAAGACGGAGAAGTGTGGGACGCTGCTAGAGGACCTCAAAGAGACTTGAGAATCTGCGCCGATTCCAGATCAAGCTCAACCCAGAGAAATGCGTGTTCGGAGTCCCAGCCGGCCAGCTCCTGTGTTTTCTGGTCTCCGAACGCGGCATAGAGTGCAAACCTGTGAAGATCAAGGCCATTGAGAGGATGGAGGTACCCAGCCATTGTTGGATGTCTTGAAGTTCACCGCTGCTTGGCTTCCATAAGCCGATTCATCGATCGGTTGGGAAAGCTCGCCATTGTATCAACGATGAAGAAGACCACTTTTTTCGAGTGGAACCACAAGGAAGATGAGGCATTTCTCCAAGCGAAGAAGATCTTTGGCGACTCCCCTGTGTTGGCGGCTCCGACTCCCAAAGAGCCCATGCTTTTGTACATCGCCGCCACCACCGGGTTGTCGGCCTGATTATTGTAGTCGGCGCAAGGAGGAAGGCAAAGCGCTCGGTCCGAGAGGCCGATATATTACTGGCGAGGTAATCTGTCGACCTCCGCGAAACTACCCTCACTACCGAAAGATGTGCTCGGCGTGCATTTTGCCGCCAAGAAGTGAAAGCCCTATTTCCAAGAGCATCCAATCATCGTGGTTTGCACTGCCCCACTCGCCGAGATCATCGGAAGTCGAGATGCTTCGGCCGAGTGGCCAAGTGGGCTATCGATCTAGCTCCTACGATCTACTACCAACCGCGCACCCGCCATCAAATCGCGGCTGGCGACTTCCTCGTCGGGGCGAGACCCAATACTTGCCGCTGCGCTGATTCTACTCATTGGCGACTACATTTCGACGGCTCCAAGATGCGCTCCGGCCTCGGGCCAAGGCGTAATCCTCACCTCCCCAAAGGCGACAAGCTCAAATCGTCTTGCAAATCCACTTCGCCGCCTCCAACAACGTCGCCCGAATATGAAGCGCTCATCCACGGGCTCCGGCTTGCCAAGGAACTCGGCATCCGCCGGATCACGTATCTGGCGACTCCGACTTGGTGGTACAGCAGTCATCTGGCGGCGGGGCGCCAAAGACGCAAACATGGCAAGCTACCGCTTCTTGGTGCAGCAGCTCGGCGGATATTTTGAAGGATGCGAGTTCCTCCACGCACCAAGAAGCGACAACGACCAGCAGATGCTTTGGCGCGATCGGCTCTACTGCATAGCGATACCTTCGGTGTCGCCCTTGGTAACCTCCTCAAGCCGTCTATCAAGCCTTCACCAGAGTCCGACTCTATCTTCGTGCCGGCCCCCCCAGAGATAGTCGGATCCGACTCCAAGACCCCAGCAAGCGACCTCAAGAAAGCCATAGTCGGCCCGGGGACTGCGCCAGTCGGCCCGGGGACTGCGTTAGTCGGCCCGGGGACTGCGCCAGTCGGCCCGGGGACTGCCCCAGTCGGCCCAGAGATTCCCTCGATTCAGCAAGCGGCAGCAGAGTCCAACCCGCCGCCTCCCAGCCCAGCCGCCCTCGTCCAAGTCGCTGTGGTAGCAGTCGAAGAGGTAGCAGCACCTTCATGGGCACAGCCCATCCTCAAATTCTTAGTCAACAAGGAGTTGCTGCGAGACGAGACTACGGCTCGTCAAGTACAACGCCAGCGGCAGCCTACACCATAGTCAGCAGAGTTAGTCGACGCCTTGGCGTCCTTTGGCGTCCACCAAGATGCGTGGAGTCGAGAGCAAGGCCAAGGCGATCCTCAAAGACATCCATCGTATGCGAGTGTGGCCACCATGCGGCCTCGAGGCGCTTGTGGCCAAAGCCTTCGGCCGCGGTTTCTTTTGGCCGACTTACCTGGAAGAAGCTAAGAACTAGTCAAGAAGTGCAAGGGTGCGGGTGTTCGCTCCAAGCCCCTTCACCGGCCTCTGCATTGAAGATGATCCCCATCGCTGGCCCTTCGCATGCAGGGGCCTAGACATGGTGGGACCTTTCAAGGCGGCCCGAGGCGGCTGACCCATTGCTTTCGTCGCGATGGACAAATTCACCAAGTGGGTGGAAGCAAAGCCCATCAAGAAATTAAATGGGCCCACAGCAGTGACTTTCATTGCCGACATCACAAGGCGGTATGGCATACCACACAAGATCATCACGAACAACGGCACCAACCGCCAAAGGCGCCTTGGCTCGTTTACGCGACGCAGGCATCCGATGGACTTAGTGTCCGTTGCCCATCCGCATCAAGCGGCCAGGTGGAGCGAGCCAACGCCTCATCCTATCCGACATCAAGCCTCGATTGGTCGAACCACTCGGCCTTCGGCATTTGTTGGTGGAAGAACTGCCTGCCGTCCTCTGGAGTCTGCGCACGACTCCGAACAGATCAACCGGCTTCACGCCGTTCTTCCTCGTCTACGGTGCCGAAGCCGTCATCCCGACGGATATACAATTCGACTCTCCGCGAGTCTCCATGTACACCGAAGAGGAGGCTGAAGAAGCACGCCAAGACGGCGTCGACCTGCTGGAAGAGGGCCGGCTGTTGGCACTCAGCCGGTCCAGCATCTACCAGCAGAGTCTGCGGCGATACTACAATCGCAAGGTCAAGCCAAGATCATTCCAAGAGGGCGACCTTGTGCTCCGGCTGATTCAGAGAACAGCCGGCCAGCACAAGTTGTCGGCGCCTTGGGAGGGCCCCTTCATCATCAGCAAGGTGCTGGGAAACGACGCCTACTACTTGATCGACGCTCAGAAGCCTCGAGCATGCAAGAGAGACGACTACGGCAAGGAGGCAGGCGCCAGTGGAGCATAAATCTTCTTGAAGATTTTACACCTGATCTGATGTATCGCGCTACTCCCCCTTTTCTGTATTAAAGTACTAAGACCTTAGGCCCCCCGAGTCGAGCTCGGGGACTGCCTTTTTGATTATCTGTATGATATGAATCTCGCTTCTGAAATGCTTCCTCCGCTTTTATTATACCGTCCGGCACCGGGTCCGACGAGTCGGCCCGGGGACTCGCCGCCTTGTGCTATGAAACGCTCCCTGAGGTCAGACAAGTAATGTGCCGCGCTCAAAGCCGTCCCCTACAGAAAGCCACAGCTCGCAGAGCGACTGTAGGTAAAGCGGGAGGCGGAAAGCAAGCGCACACATGAAAAACGGCTAAGGACTTAACAGCTACGCAGAGCAGTCAGCTCATAGTTTCAACCTTTATTAAGAACGGCTGACTTTGAGAGTCGGCCGGCCGATTTCCAGCCAAACTTGCTACGACACTTTAAACGACTAAGTACTTGCCCCCCAAGGTAGCTGAACGCTTGACCCAGCGGCAGTCCGCAGAGCGGCTGCCCAGATGGCAAGGCGGCAACCAAAGGAAGGCGACAAAGGAAAACAGTCTAAAAAGAGCCAAAGCAAGCGGAAACTTGATAAATATTTACATAAGGCCCTTGGCCGAATACACCCCACGGGTGGAATTGTTCGCAACTAACAAGTTTTTTAAGCAAGAACAAAAGAAGCAGGTAAGGCTGATGCATCCTAGGGGGCGGCCTCCGGAGCCGGAGGGCCGGAGGCGGCGGTAGCTTCGGGCGTCGGGGCAGTCGGCTGGGCGGTCTCGGCTTGGTCGCCCTCGGCGACGATTGCCTTGTCGTTCCGAGGCTCGTTGCTGGAGGCATGATCAGGCTGAGGCTGGTCGCCTTCTTCGTGCTCTGGCGCCTCCTCCTCCTCGCCTCCGTCCTCCGACTCGCCCTCCCCCTCGGTGCTGGAGCCGATTACTTCCGCAGAGTCCTCTTCATACTCTGGATGCATCCCGAACCACTCGGGCGGAGCCTCCTCGCCGTCGGCGGTCCGCTCGGGCACGAAGACACTAGTGTCCGTGTACTCGGCGATGGCCAAGCCATGCTCGGCAGGCGCCTTCCACGGCCTCGAAGCTCGGCCTGGGCCTCCGGCCGGGCGCTGCCAGCGGTCAGGTCCAGCCAGGTACCAGCCCTTGCGAACTCCAGGGGCCCGGCGTGCTCGCACGGGCCGAGGAGCCTTCAAGCCTCGGCGACCGGCGGCGACCTCCAGCCGGTCGGCCGTCCGACTGGCGGTGCGAAGAGCCGGCACCTCCGGCCACAGGGCGGTGACGATTTGGGCGCCGGCGCGTTGAAGACGGCGCATCAGACGGTGAGCAGGCCGAAGGCGAGCCCCGATGCTCAAGATCTGCTCGTCCACGGTCCGAGGGGCGTTGGCGGCAATCACTTCGCCCTGCGCCCTCCGCTCCTCCCGATCCGCCTCGATGGCCGGAGGGACGGCCTGCGAGTGGCCCGGGAAGAAGTCTGCCAAAAACAAGAAGAGGAAGCAGTCAGAAAACCAGAAGATAGTTCGACAAGGAATCGAAAGACCAAAAAGAGAAGACAGGAGTTACCGTCGACGACGTCCTCGATCACGTGGTAGCCGGAGGTCAGCATCGCCTCGCGGTCGGTCCAGGCGGCCCGCTCCATCTCGAACTCGGCTAGGAGGGCCTCTTCCCGCGACTTGGCGTCCTCCTGCGCTTTCCGAAGCAGATCCCTCTGCTCGGCCAGCTGCGTCGCCAGAAGGTCGCGCTCTTGGGCGAGCTTGTCGCACTCTTCCTCCTTAGCGCGACGGGCGGCGTTGGCTTCATCTAGCTGCCCTTGAAGGGCGGCGTTGGCGTCTGAAGCCCAAAGAAAGATAAACGTCGTCAACAAAGAAGGTCGCCGGGAGATCCGGCCCGACTGCTCAGCAGTCGGCCCGAATCTCGGGGACTACAGCCAGCAGAGTAGCTAAGCGCCGCCACGAAGAAGAAAGAAGGAAAGTCACGAGAGATCCGCCCGATCACTTGCAGCGATCGGCCCGAATCTCGGGGACTACAACCAGCAGTCCGGCCTACACAAGAAGAAAGAATCCGCTTACCTCGACTCTCCACCAGATCGGCGGTCCGCTTCCTCAGCTCTTCAACGTTGCGGTTGAAGGCGGTAGCGCGGAGGTTGTGGTACTCCTGCAAGGCCGGCAAAGCAAAGTCAGCCTTCGAGATCGCTAAAAGGAGTTCCGAGCCGCCTGCTCAGCAGCCGACTCCGAACTCGGGACTACACCAGATGGGTCTTATGGCGCGCCTTCACGAAAAAAGACAAGAGAACCAAAAACAAATCATACCGGACTGAGGCCCGCATGGCGAATGCGTCCCCGGTGTAGAGTTGGAAGCCGCCTTCCTTGCGCAACTTGACTGACGTCCGAAGCGCTGGTTCAGCGGGCGTTGTCGCCAGCGCACCCAGCGGTGGGCGCGGCACCGAAAACCTCGGCGTCAGATTCGCCATCTTTGGGCGTCCGTCTCCCGAGCCCGCGGCGCGGAGCTCGTCCTCTCGACTCGGCGGCGTGTCGGCACGGCGACCTGCAGAAGCAGCTGCGCGTCGGCGTCGTCCGCAGTCGGCGGATCCTGCGGGTCCGCTGGCTGCTTGCCGTGCGGCCTCGAAGACGGAGGCGGCGGGGGTGGCGGAGGCGGCGCGCGAGTGTCCGAGCCCGAAGCATCGCCACCTTCCTCGGCGAGAGGGTTGGCGGTGCCGACCTCCCTGGTCTGCCCCGTGAATTCAGGAGGCGGCGCGGCGGCGGGGGGACAAGCATCGCCGCGCGCGAACGGCCGCCTCGGCATCCCGTTTTGGCGGGCGGCGGCGCGCACGGCCTCATCCAGATGTCGCTGGGCGTTGGCGGCCGCCTTGTCGGCCTGCGCCTTCTCCAAGCGCTTGGTCTCCTCCTCCGCGAGCTTCTCCCGTGCGTTCCGCTCCGTCGCCTCCCGGAGATCGGCGGCGGGGTCGACCCGCCGCGTGTTGGAGGGCGTCGCCCCCGACCCCATGACGGAGGGCGCGGCGACTCTCTCAAGGGAGAGGGGGGCGCTGGAGAGGAGAGGGGCGAGAATCGAAGCAATTCAAGCAAAGTCAGAAAGAGCAAAGAGTAAAGGACTTACGAAGAGACAAGCGGCGGCCTTTTCACTTCCTTCCGGAAGCGGTTGGCCTTCGCGGCCGCCTCCTCCCGCTTGGTCGCGGCGGCGGTCCCCCTGGGCTTCTTTGGCCGGCCGTCGAGCGCACTCGGCCCGGTGTGGCGCTTCTTCGACCCGGCCTGGTTGGATGGGCCGACTCTCGGTTGGCGGCGCGGGATGACTTCTGCGTCGATGTCATCCTCGGGCCAGTCGGCGAAGGTCGCCGACGGCCTGAGGCCGCCCTCCTCCTCCTCCCCGCCGCCTTGGCGTCGGCCTCAGCGCCTTGCGGCTCCCTAGGTCGGGTCGTCAATATCGCTGACCTCGCGGTCGGGGCGTACTCACGCTGGAGTTCGCTCGAGCGCCCGGCAGCAGGCGCCAAGAGGGGATTCTGCTCAAAGCAACCGACAAGATCAGAGCTCGAGGTCGGATACAAGCAAGATCGGAGCGCGGATGGAAAACTTACCACTGGCGGAGGGTTGTCGCGCGAGTACGGCACCTTGCCGAACTGCCACTCGTCGGTGAACTTGTAGTGGGCGATAAGGTTCACCATGTTCGCCACTTCCCGCTGCATGTCTTTGGTGCACAACCGGTGGGATCGTGCTTACGCTCATCTGGCAGATGAGGTGGGGCCGCCTTGAGCGAAGCACCGGCGCGCCACAAAAGGCGGCGGGGAGGTCGGAGGCGACGAGCCCTCGACTGCGTCAAGGCTCGAGGCGCGCCACGGCGCCGACTCCGGAGGCAGCGTCTTCGACCACCAGGACCAGCGGCGGCCCGGCGGGCGGCTCGGGGTTGAAGGGCGGCAAGTTGACCCAGTCGCCGTCGGTGGCGACGTTCTTCACGTAGAAGTATGTCTTCTGCCACATCTTCATCGACTTCACCAGCCGGATGGGCGGGAAAGGGTTGTCGGCCGTCGTGCACCGTGACGCGATGAACGTGCCGCACTGCGCCGGCGTGCCGGCAGCCTGCGTGCCGAGCTTCGAAGAGAAGAACTCTCCCCACAGCTCGATGGTGGGGAGAACTCCGATGTAGCCCTCGCACAAGGTGGCGAAGGCGGAGAGAAGCACCACCGCGTTGGGGGTGAGGTGGTGCGGCTGTAGCTGGTACAGCTCGAGGAACGAGCGGAGAAACCCGCTCGCCGGGAGGCCCATCCCGCGCATGAGGTGCGAGCGGAAGATGACCCGCTCGCCTGCCTCGGCCGGATTCTCCCGCCGGCGCGGGGCGGGCTGCACCGATCAGCGCTTGAAGGCGGCGGGTCCGCGGAGGAATTCGATGTCCTCGCGTCCATGTCTGAGCCGTCCCCACTCGCCGGAGCGCGCGGCGGTGGGCACGGCGGAGGAGGAGCTCATCGTCGGCGAAGAGGAAAAAGCGACGGCGGCGGGCGGCGAGAGCAAGAAGAAGCAGGGAGAGTCGCGCGTGCTATCTTGCCGCTCCCCGACCTATTTATAGCCTTATGGGCTGAGAAGCGAGGGCGGCGTGGGGATTAATCGCGCCCACGACCCCACGGCGCCCGATTAAAAACCCCACGGTTATCGCCGCAGATAACGGCGTGGGGATGCTTTCGCCCTCGGCCGCAGCGGATCCGCTCGGGGCCAAAAGCGCGGTAGTGGCGGGCCCCACATGGCGGCCCGTCCGTCCTGCAGCGTGGGCGGCAGGCTATCGCCTCCGCGTGGCGTTACGATAGGGACCGTCTCGCAGATGGCGAGGAAGCGTGGCGACACGCCGCTGGTTTCCCGCCATGACTTGCGGCGAGCGCCTTTTGCGGGCCGGGCCGGCTCCTACGAGGCGGCCCGAAGACGCGGCAACCGAATCTCAAAGCCGGCGCCGCAGAGATTGAAACTGCCGAAGCCCCACGAGGTGGCGCCCTCCGGGCTTCGCCAGCTTCGGGGACTACTGTCGGAGTAATGGGCCATGGGTAGGCAGACCCAGGACCCAAGATCTTTCAAGACATCGGGGCGTGCCGCGCCCCTCAGCCGAGTCCCAGCAGGGCGACCTTCGGGAAGGCCGAGTCCCAGCAGGGCGACCTTCGAGAAGGCCGAGTCTCAGCTGGCGACCTTCGAATAAACCGAGTCCCCAGACGGCGACTCTGGACCAAGCCGACTCCGGGCTTGCGACCTCTCAAGGGGCCGACTCTAAGAGTTGGCCGCAACCTTCACGAAGATCAACGCGGGGTACAGCCCGTCGTGGCTGTCCCCTCGGACCAACGGGAGGAAGGCATGGCTACAGTGAGCCGCGTCACCAGGAGATCTCCGGTGAGGCGCGGCACTGCTGCCATGCCACCCCTGACCTCAGCCACAGTGCACAAGGCACTGTACCCACGACGGCAGCGCGTACGGCCCGGAGATTGCCGGGCCCTCCGTCAGTGAGATAGAGGAACTCGGCCGGAGAGTCCGAAGACGGCCCTGCAGGAGTCGACCTCCTCGGAGTCGGCCGCCTCCTGGCCAGGGCCCCACAAGCCATAAACCAGATTGGACGGGGAGTGGCAATGATGATCACCGACAGCGGCGGCACTGTTCCCACGACCCCATGACCAAGCTGCGTCATCAGTGTCTTGCCAAGGTTTCAGCTTGTCCATGGACCCGCCATCAGCGGGCCCAAGTCAGCGGCAGAGAAGACGGCACAGAAGAGAGACCGACGACCAGGGGCCACGCCCGATCAGATTACTGTACCCCGAAGGGTAGGCCTATAAAACCCCCTGGGCACCCATGCAAAGGGTTCGACCCGATAGGTTTTAGACATATAGCAAGAGGGAAAGAGCTAGCCTTGCTCCTTCCTCGCCTCCACACAGCTCGAGGAGCACCATTGTACTATCACCCCATAGTGATCATGCGGAGACCCGTGAAGCAGCGATGAGGGTATTATCTCCTCGGAGAGCCCCGGCTGGGTAAGATTCGCGGCGTGCATGTCTTCGCCTCATCCGTTTCGAGCACCGCGACGTTCTACTCGCCCCCACCATGATAAGCCACCCGTTGGCATATGTCGCATCCAACCCCCGACAATGTCGGCGTACTAAACTCAGGTATTCCAGAACTGCAACGATAAAATTATGACGACAACACCTCAGAGCTCAACTCCCTGGGACACCTCCACTAAAAAAACCCTGCTGACGGGAGGCACCAAGACAATGTTGTCATCATAAAACCATCGGAACGATTCTAAGATACCCGTGATCCTAAAAAATTTTTTAGTGAAATTTGAGGAGAGGAAAGTCAAAACTTCTCGTCGGAGACCTCACCAGAGCGATTTAAGGAACGAGGAGTAAAAGAATTCCTAACTCTCCGATATATATAATCCTAAATGACTCAAAACATTTTTCTAGACACAACTCGGCGCTAAAAGCGATCAGCGGTGGGGCTCCTAAGGTCGGGATGGCTCGATTACCAACTTAGCGCCCTCGATGCGGCTATATCTCCCACGTGTCGAAGCACGACTTAGAGGCATAACCGCATTGAAAGCAATGTCGCAAGTGAGGTAATCTTCGCACAATCCATGTAATACATAAGGGAAAGAGATACATAGTTGGCTTACAGTCGCCACTTCACACAATCCATAAATAAACATCCATCATTCAGTTTACACACAAGGTCCGACTACGGAACCAAAATAAAAGAAGAATACCCCAAATGCAACACAGATCCCCGATCGCCCCAACTGGGCTCCACTACTAATCGTCTGGAAATGAAACATAGTAACGACCAAGTGCCTCATCAAATTCCCACTTCAGCTCAGTTGCGCCATCTGCGCTGGCATCACCGTACTGCATCTGTTTTGGTAGAATCATGAGCCACGGGGACTCAGCAATCTCACACCAGCGAGATCAAGACTATTTAAGCAAGGGAAGGCTGGTGTAACAAGGAGGAGCTGCACAGCGACTAGCATATATGGTGGCTACATCGCAAAATAGAGCGAGAAGAGAAGCAAAGCACGGTCGTGAAGCTAGTAGCGATCAAGAAGTGATCCTAGAACAACCTGCGTCAAACATAACTCCAACACCGTGTTCACTTCCCGGACTCCGCCGAGAAGAGACCATCACGGTTACATACACGGTTGATGTATTTTAATTAAGGTCAACTTCGGGTTTTCTACAACCGGACATTAACAAATTCCTATCTGCCTCATAACGCATGAGCACGGCTTTGAAAGATAATACCTGCAGGGTGTCCCAACTTAGCCCATAACAAGCTCTCACGGTCAACGAAGGAATAGACCTTCACCCAAGACACTCCGATCGACTCGGTATCCCAGACATCAAGACATTTCGACAATGGTAAAACTAAACCAGCAAGACCTCCCATGTGCCGACAAATCCCGATAGGAGCTGCACATATCTCGTTCTCGGGGCACACGGATGAGCCAGACGTTGGTTTGGCATAGACCTGGTTGCCCAAGGGCGCCGGACATCGCTTCGAGTTGGACCAGCACTCGAAGGAGCACCGGCCGGGGCTAAAATAAAGATGACCCTCGGCTCGCGAAAACCCAAGGGAAAAAGGGGTATAGGTGGCAAATGGTAAAACCAAAGTTGGGCCTTGCTGGAGGAGTTTTATTCAAAGCGAACTGTCAAGGGGGTCCCATAAATCACCTGACCGCGTAAGGAACGCAAAATCAAGGAACATAACACCGGTATGACGGAAACTAGGGTGGCAAGAGTGGAACAAAACACCAGGCATAAGGCTGAGCCTTCCACCCTTTACCAAGTATATAGATGCATTAATTAAAACAATAGATATTGTGATATCCCAAAATATCCATGGTCCAACAAGGAACAAACTTCATCTTCACCTGCAACTAGCAACGCTATAAGAGGGGCTGAGCAAAAGCGGTAACATAGCCAAACAACGGTTTGCTAGGACATGGGTGGTTAGAGGTTGACATGGCAATATGGGTGACATGATATAGCAAGTGGTAGGTATCGCAGCATAGGCATAGCAAAAGAGCGAGCATCTAGCAAGCAAAGATAGAAGTGATATCGAAGGTATGGTCATCTTGCCTGCAAGGTTCTCAGAGTTGTCGAAGGCTTGATCCTCGTAGGCGTTCTGAACAGGTTCCTCGTACGCGTACTCGTCTCCCGGCTCTACCCAAAGCAAGAACACAAGCAATGGAACAACAATCAAACAAGGAGCAATGCACAAGCAATATGATGCAATACATGACATGCTATGCGAGATGTGAAATGCAATGCATATGTGTGCTCCGGAAGGAAAATGATGCACCGGGCATCAACTTGGCAAACCAAGTATGCCGCTGGAAAGATGAGATGATTTCGGTTGAAATCGATATAAAGATCACTGGAATTGGATGCACGGTTTGCAAATGACAAGCAAAACAAGAATGACGCGAATCTGCGTTTAACAGCCCGATGCTACTTAGCACGCAACAAGAAACTATGCTACAACACCCCAACATAAAAACAAAGCATATGGAAGTGATCTACAGGAGATTCTTAACAAAAAGGAACACTGAGCTACGGCTAAATCACATCATAACATGTTCAAACAAGCATGGTGAAAGTGCAAAAAATATCAGGTTCACAGACTTAGTGAAAATACTAACATGCCAGAAATTAACATCAGGAAGGCATGTTTAGAGCAAGCAAACAACATGCTACAGGAACTTATAATAGAAAAACAAGGCATGACATGATTCTACTCAAAGCATATATCAATAGTCCCTTACTGACCATAAGCCAAAAAGGACTCTAAGAAATGATGGCACCCATGTAAACATAGCAAGTTTTATTACAGATTTCAGACTTAGCGTAAAAAACTGGGCATGGCAAAATCAGATAACAGTAGGCATGTTCGTGAGCTCGATGCACTCACTACAGAGCATCTCATGATAAACTAAGCATACACCCATCAAGAAGACATGGCATAGAAGCTATACATGGCAAGAACAACATCATAGCATACACGGATCAACTACAACGACCTCGTGAAAATTGAATCTCATGCAAACAATCTGCCAGGAAACATTTTCAAGCAAAAGTAGAGCACCAAAAGGACATGCTAGACTACTCCACAAATACCAACAAAGGCATGGATGGATAGAGCACATCCATATGTTCAAAACACACTTACTGATCATGCTCAAAAGGGGCATAGATCTCTCTGTAACAACATGAACATATGGCATAAAATTAACAGCAGGACAAGACTTAGTGAAAACACTAAGTTCCTGAAATCAGCAACATCATCATCCCTACTTTGCATGCTTGTTCTAGTCAACACATAACTCACAAAAATACATGGCAAACACCCCTGGAAAGATGGCATGGCAAAGTTCAACTCACATGTAGGACTCAAGTTCATAGGCTGCACACATAAATCATGGCAAAAATGACAAAAGAGCTCGAGCTGATAAGATTCTGGAACTAACGATCTGAAGCCCTCTTCCAACAGCATTTCGGGCATCAAGATGAGCTCAAATGCAAATGAGGCAATGGAATCAAATGATGTACTCTTCGAGGCGAACAATTTGACATATTATACCCCCAAAACGGAGCCACGGGTGCGGAGATGTGATGCAATGAAAATGCACGAAAATTAACACAGATTTAGGACTTAGTGGAATTCGGGGTACGGGGAAAGTCAACCTCTAGGGCCTTCCTCAGATCGGATCCAGGTCGGGGTCGGACGCCGAGGTCGCCAGAGTTGGGAGGGCGCCGTCCGGAGGAAGACGAGGCCGGGGCGTCCGGCGGGCGGCGCGCCTTGGCGGCGCAGGCAGCGCTGCCGGGCGGCGCGGAGGACGGCGGAGGTCGGCGGAGAGGCGGCGGCGGCGGCGGCAAAGCGGCGCGGAGCGCGGCGCTGGAGGACGGGCGGCGGCAGCGGCGCGGCGGCGGGCGGCAGGCAGCGGCGGGCTAGCCGGGCCGGGCGGGCTGGCGGGCTTCGGCGGCGGCGGGCGCAGCGGCGCGCACGTGGCAGCCCCGGTGGCTCTTGTGGCGCGGCGAGGACGTTATTCGCCCGCTCCGGACACGTCCGGCGGCGGCGGATCTGGGATTTTGTTAGGGTTAGGGTGGATCTGATCCGAAATTCGGGGGAGGGGTCTTTATATAGGCATAGAGGGAGCTAGGAGAGTCCAAATGAGGTGTAGTTTTCGGCCACGCGATCGTGATCGAACGGCCTAGAGCATGGAAATGACTTAGATGGGTTATTGGGCTGTTTTGGAGGGTTGTTGGGCTGCAACTCAAAAGAGGCCTTTGCGAGAGCGCGGTTAACCGTTGAGCACCAAACGAACTCCAAATGACCCGAAACTTGACAGTGGTCTACGGTGCTATACCAGGCCACTTGGCAAGGCTCGGTCCATTCCGAGAATGTTCAACACCCGCACACGGAAAAAGAACAAGAGGGGTGCGCCGGGGAACATAGGAGTGCCGGATTGCAAAACGGACAACGGGGAAAATGCTCGGAATCATGAGACGAACACGTATGCAAATGAGATGCACATGATGACATGATATGAGATGCATGACATGGAAAAAATGCAAAACGAAAACAAAACCCAACCACGGAGGGAATATCATAGCACATATCCGAAAATGGCAAGAGTTGGAGTTACAAATATGGCAAGTTACATCCGGGGTGTTACAACGAGGGTACATGGACATACACTCTCCCCTCTCGTTGCTATATCATCACCATGATCTTGCGTGTGCGTAGGAATTTTTTCGAAATTACTACGTTCCCCAACAGTGGTATCAGAGCCTAGGTTTTATGCGTTGATGTTATATGCACGAGTAGAACACAAGTGAGTTGTGGACGATATAAGTCATACTGCCTACCAGCATGTCATACTTTGGTTCAGCGGTATTGTGAGATGAAGCGGCCCGGACCGACATTACGCGTACGCTTACGCGAGACTGGTTTCACCGTTATGAGCACTCGTGCTTAAAGGTGGCTGGCGGGTGTCTGTCTCTCTCACTTTAGTTGAACCGAGTGTGGCTATGCCCGGTCCTTGTGAAGGTTAAAACGGAGTCTATTTGACAAACTATCGTTGTGGTTTTGATGCGTAGGTAAGAACGGTTCTTGCTAAGCCCGTAGCAGCCACGTCAAATTTGCAACAACAAAGTAGAGGACGTCTAACTTGTTTTTGCTGGGCAAGTTGTGATGTGATATGGTCAAGACGTGATGCTATATTTTATTGTATGAGATGATCATGTTTTGTAACCGAAGTTATCGGCAACTCGCAGGAGCCATATGGTTGTCGCTTTATTGTATGAAATGCAAACGCCCTGTAATTGCTTTACTTTATCACTAAGCGGTAGCGATAGTCATAGAAGCAATAGATGGCGTAAATGACAACGATGCTACGATGGAGATCAAGGTGTCGCGCCGGTGACGATGGTGATCACGACGGTGCTTCAGAGATGGAGATCACAAGCACAAGATGATGATGGCCATATCATATCACTTATATTGATTGCATGTGATGTTTATCCTTTATGCATCTTATCTTGCTTTGATTGATGGTAGCATTTTAAGATGATCTCTCACTAAAATTGTCAAGAAGTGTTCTCCCTGAGTATGCACCGTTGCCAAAGTTCGTCGTGCCGAGACACCACGTGATGATCGGGTGTGATAAGCTCTACGTCCATCTACAACGGGTGCAAGCCAGTTTTGCACACGCAAAATACTCAGGTTAAACTTGACGAGCCTAGCATATGCAGATATGGCCTCGGAACACGGAGACCGAAAGGTCGAGCGTGAATCATATAGTAGATATGATCAACATAATGATGTTCACCATTGAAAACTACTCCATCTCACGTGATGATCGGTTATGGTTTAGTTGATGTGGATCACGTGATCACTTAGATGACTAGAGAGATGTCTGTTTAAGTTGGAGTTCTTAAGTAATATGATTAATTGAACTTAAATTTATCATGAACTTAGTACCTGATAGTATCTTGCTTGTCTATGTTTGTTTGTAGATAGATGGCTCGTGATGTTGTTCCGTTGAACTTTAATTCGTTCCTTGAGAAAGCAAAGTTGAAAGATGATGGTAGCAATTACACGGATTGGGTCCGTAACTCGAGGATTATCCTCATTGCAGATGAAGAGTTACGTCCCGAAGCACCGCTGGGTGCCAACCTGCTGCTGATGCAACCGACGACGTTAAGAACGTCTGGCGAGCAAAGCGATGACTACTCTATAGTTCAATGTGCCATGCTTTACGGCTTAGAACCGGGTCTTCAACGACGTTTGGAACGTCATGGAGCATATGAGATGTTCCAGAGTTGAAGCTAATATTTCAAGCAAATGTCCGGATTGAGAGATATGAAGTCTCCAATAAGTTCTATAGCTGCAAGATGGAGGAGAATAGTTCATCGGTGAACATATACTCGAATATGTCAGGTATAACAATCACTTGATTCAACTGGAGTTAATCTTCCGATGATAGTGTCATTGATGTAATTCTTCAATCATCGCCACCAAGCTACAAGAGCTTCGTGATGAACTATAATATGCAAGGGATGAACAAGACTATTCGAGCTCTTCGCGATCTTTGAAAGCCATGGAGGTAGAAATCAAGAAGGAGCATCAAGTGTTGATGGTCAACAAGACCACTAGTTTCAAGAAGAAGGGCAAAGGGAAGAAGAAGGAACTTCAAAAGAACGGCAAGCAAGTTGCTGCTCAAGAGAAGAAACCCAAGTCGGACCTAAGCTGAAATCGAGTGCTTCTACTACAAGCGATCGGTCCTTTGGAAGCGGAACTGCCTCAAGTATTTGGCGGATAAGAAGGATGGCAAAGTGAACAAAGGTATATGTGATATACATGTTATTGATGTGTACCTAACTAGAGCTCGTAGTAGCACCTGGGTATTTGATAATGGTTCTGTTGCTAATATTTGCAACTCGAAACAGGGACTACGGAATAAGCGAGCACTGGCCAAGGACGAGGTGACGATGCGCATGGGAAACAGTTCCAAAGTCGATGTGATCGCGGTCGGCACGCTACCTCTACATCTATCGTCGGGATTAGTTTTAGACCTGAATAATTGTTATTTGGTGCCTGCGTTAAGCATGAACATTATATCTAGATCTTGTTTGATGCGAGACGATTATTCATTTAAATCAGAGAATAATGGTTGTTCTATTTATATGAGTAATATCTTTTATGGTCATGCACCCTTGAAGAGTGGTCTATTTTTGAATCTCGATAGTAGTGACACACATATTCATAATGTTGAAGCCAAAAGATGCAGAGTTGATAATGATAGTGCAACTTATTTGTGGCACTGCCGTTTGGGTCATATCAGTGTAAAACGCATGAAGAAACTCCATACTGATGGACTTCTAGAATCACTTGATTATGAATCACTTGGTACTTGCGAACCGTGCCTCATGGGCAAGATGACTAAAACACCGTTCTCCGGAACTATGGAGAGAGCAACAGATTTATTGGAAATCATACATACAGATGTATGTGGTCCGATGAATGTTGAGGCTCGTGGCGGATATCGTTATTTTCTCACCTTCACAGATGATTTGAGCAGATATGGGTATATCTACTTAATGAAGCACAAGTCTGAAACATTTGAAAAGTTCAAAGAATTTCAGAGTGAAGTAGAAAATCATCGTAACAAGAAAATAAAATTTCTACGATCTGATCGCGGAGGAGAATATTTGAGTTACGAGTTTGGTTTACATTTGAAAAAATGCGGAATAGTTTCGCAACTCACGCCACCTGGAACACCACAACGAAATGGTGTGTCCGAACGTTGTAATCGTACTTTACTTGATATGGTGCGATCTATGATGTCTCTTACCGATTTACCACTATCATTTTGGGGTTATGCTTTAGAGACGGCCGCATTCACGTTAAATAGGGCACCATCAAAATCCGTTGAGACGACGCCTTATGAACTGTGGTTTGGCAAGAAACCAAAGTTGTCGTTTCTTAAAGTTTGGGGCTGCGATGCTTATGTAAAGAAACTTCAACCAGATAAGCTCGAACCCAAATCGGAGAAATGTGTCTTCATAGGATACCCAAAAGAGACTGTTGGGTACACCTTCTATCACAGATCCGAAGGCAAAACATTCGTTGCTAAGAATGGATCCTTTCTAGAGAAGGAGTTTCTCTCGAAAGAAGTGAGTGGGAGGAAAGTAGAACTTGATGAGATAACTGTATCTACTCCCTTATTGGAAAGTAGTTCGTCACGAGAACTTGTTCCCGTGACAACCACACCAATTAGTGATGAAGCTAATGATATTGATCATGAAACTTCAGATCAAGTTTCTGCTGAACCTCGTAGGTCTACCAGAGTAAGATCCGCACCAGAGTGGTACGGTAATCCTATTCTGGAAGTCATGTTACTTGACCATGACGAACCTACGAACTATGAGGAAGCGATGATGAGCTCAGATTCCGCAAAATGGCTAGAGGCCATGAAATATGAGATGGGATCCATGTATGAAAACAAAGTATGGACTTTGGTTGACTTGCCCGATGATCGGCAAGCCATTGAGAATAAATGGATCTTTAAGAAGAAGACTGACGCTGATGGTAATGTTACTGTCTATAAAGCTCGACTTGTTGCGAAAGGTTTTCGACAAGTTCAAGGGGTTGACTACGATGAGACTTTCTCACCCATAGCGATGCTCAAGTCTGTCCGAATCATGTTGGCTATTGTTGCATTTCATGATTATGAAATTTGGCAAATGGATGTCAAAACTGCATTCTTGAATGGATTTCTAGAAGAAGAGTTGTATATGATGCAGCCGGAAGGTTTTGTTGATCCAAAAGGTGCTGACAAAGTGTGCAAGCTCCAGCGTTCCATTTATGGACTGGTGCAAGCATCTCGGAGTTGGAATAAACGCTTTGACAGTGTGGTCAAAGCATATGGTTTTATATAGACTTTTGGAGAAGCTTTGATTTACAAGAAAGTGAGTGGGAGCTCAGAGCATTTCTAGTTTTATATGTTGATGACATATTATTAATTGGAAATGATATAGAATTTCTGGATAGCATAAAGCGATACTTGAATAAAAGTTTTTCAATGAAAGACCTCGGTGAAGCTGCTTACATATTGGGCATCAAGATCTATAGAGATAGATCAAGACGCTTAATAGGACTTTCACAAAGCACATACCTTGACAAAATTTTGAAAAAGTTCAAAATGGACCAGGCAAAGAAAGGATTCTTGCCTGTACTACAAGGTGTGAAGTTGAGTCAAACTCAATGCCCGACCACAGCAGAAGATAGAGAGAAAATGAAAAATGTTCCCTATGCTTCAGCCATAGGCTCTATCATGTATGCAATGTTGTGTACCAGACCGACGTATGCTTAGCAATAAGCTTGGCAGGAAGGTACCAAAGTAATCCAGAGTGGATCATCGACAGCGGTCAAGAATATCCTGAAATACCTGAAAAGGACTAAGGATATGTTTCTCGTATATGGAGGTGACAAAGAGCTAGTCGTAAATGGTTACGTCGATGCAAGCTTTGACACTGATCCGGATGATTCTAAATCACAAACCGGATACGTGTTTATATTAAACGGTGGAGCTGTAAGTTGGTGCAGTTCTAAACAAAGCGTCGTGGCGGGATCTACATGTGAAGCGGAGTACATAGCTACTTCTGAAGCAACAAATGAAGGAGTCTGGATGAAAGAGTTCATTTCCGATCTAGGTGTCATACCTAGTGCATCGGGACCCATGAAGATCTTCTGTGACAATACTGGTGCAATTGCTTTAGCAAAGGAATCCAGATTTCACAAGAGGACCAAGCACATCAAGAGATGCTTCAATTCCATTCGGGACCAAGTCCAAGTGGGAGACATAGAGATTTGCAAGATACATATGGATCTGAATATTGCAGACCCGTTGACTAAGTCTCTCTCACGAGCAAAACATGATCAGCACCAAGACTCCATGGGTGTTAGAATCATTACTATGTAATCTAGATTATTGACTCTAGTGCAAGTGGGAGACTGAAGGAAATATGTCCTAGAGGCAATAATAAAGTTATTATTTATTTCCTCATATCATGATAAATGTTTATTATTCATGCTTGAATTGTATTAACCGGAAACATGATACATGTGTGAATACATAGACAAAACTATAGTCACTAGTATGCCTCTACTTGACAAGCTCATTAATCAAAGATGGTTATGTTTCCTGACCATAGACATGTGTTGTCATTTGATTAATGGGATCACATCATTAGAAGAATGATGTGATTGACATGACCCATTCTGTTAGCCTAGCACTTGATCGTTTAGTATACTGCTATTGCTTTCTTCATGACTTATACAAAGTTCCTGCAACTATGAGATTGTGCAACTCCGCTTACGGAAGAACACTTTGTGTGCTACCAAACGTCACAACGTAATCGGGTGATTATAAAGGTGCCCTACAAGTGTTTCCGAAGGTACATGTTGGGTTGGCATAATTCGAGATTAGGATTTGTCACTCCGATTGTCGGAGAGGTATCTCTGGGCCCTCTCGGTAATACTCATCACCTAAGCCTTGCAAGCATGTAACTAATGAGTTAGTTATGAGATGACGTATTACGGAACGAGTAAAGAGACTTTCCGGTAACGAGATTGAACTAGGTATTGGATACCGACGATCAAATCTTGGGCAAGTAACATACTGATGACAAAGGGAACAAAGTATGTTGTTATGCGGTTTGACCGATAAAGATCTTCGTATAATATGTAGGAACCAATATGGACATCCAGGTCCCTCTATTGGTTATTCACCGAGAATGGTTTTAGGTCATGTCTACATAGTTCTCGAACCCGTAGGGTCCGCACGCTTAACGTTTCGATGACAGTTTTATTATGAGTTTATAAGTTTTGATGTACCAAGTTTGTTCGAGTCCCTGATGTGATCACGACATGACGAGGAGTCTCGGAATGGTCGAGACATAAAGATTGATATATTGGACGACTATATTCGGACACCGGAAAGGTTCCGGAAGTTTTCGGAGAAAACCGGAGTGCCGGGGGGGTTACCGGAACCCCCCGGGAGAGTTAATGGGCCACATGGGCCTAGGTGGGAAGAGAGAGGGGCGGCCAGGGTGGGCCGCGCGCCCCCTCTCCCTCCAGTCCGAATTGGACTAGGAGGGGGGCGGCGCCCCCCTTTCCTTCCCCCCTCTCCTCCTTCCTTCCCCCTCCTAGTAGGAGTAGGAAAGGAGGAATCCTACTCCTACTAGGAGGAGGATTCCTCCTCCCTTGGCGCGCCCCAAGGGGGCCGGCCGGCCTCCCCTCTCCCTCCTTTATATACGGGGGCAGGGGGCACCCCATAGACACACAAGTTGATCTATGGATCGTTCCTCAGCCGTGTGCGGTGCCCCCTTCCACCATATTCCACCTCGGTCATATCGTCGCGAAGCTTAGGCGAAGCCCTGCGCCGGTTGAACATCAAGATCGTCACCACGCCGTCGTGCTGACGGAACTCTCCCTCGACACTCGGCTGGATCGGAGTTCAAGGGACGTCATCGAGCTGAACGTGTGCTGAACTCGGAGGCTCCGTAGTTCGGTGCTGGATCGGTCGGATCGAGAAGACATATGACTACATCAACTGCGTTGTGCTAACGCTTCCGCTTACGGTCTATGAGGGTACGTGGACATACACTCTCCCCTCTCGTTGCTATATCATCACCATGATCTTGCGTGTGCGTAGGAATTTTTTTGAAATTACTACGTTCCCCAACATATACGCACACATACATGCACTAAGATAGTACTACTCAGATTTCAAGCTGGCTTGCTTCTTACAACTGAAGGACGTTGGTCCTTATATAGTGGATTACAAGTTGCCTTTGAGCTGCACGTATACAGCCAGCACACACACCTACTACATCCACCTCACACACCTAGAGGCTACACTACGTACTAGAGTTTATTTCTTGCATGCACAGCTCATGCATGCACCATTCTAATGAAGACACGTTGCTTCCTTACTAGCTAAGCTTGCCGACATGCATTTGGATATTTCACAGCATTCAACTAGCTCATGCATTGCACTTGCCGACAGCCTGATATTTTGAGTACAATGCCGACGGGACAAGCAAGATTATATTCTAACACTCACCTCCCTAATCTTGTTGCCTCTTGAGATTTGGTATGCTAATTCGCTCTCTCATTTCTAGGAACTTGAGTCTGCCGAGTGGCTTAGTGAGAATATCCACAAGTTGATCTTTAGTTGCGACGTACTCCATCTCAATTTTACCATCTTCTACGCACTCGCGTATGAAGTGGTATCTTGTATCGATGTGCTTGCTCCTGTCTTGATAAACCGGATTCTTGCATAATGCAATTGCTGATTTGTTGTCCACTCTCGGTGTAACCTTGTTATCGATTGCATTTTCAATTCATTCAAGAAAGCGTCGAAGCGGATGCCTTGACAAGCTGCTGTAGTAGCAGCAATATACTCCGCCTCACATGATGATAATGCTATTGTCTTTCGCTTCGATGCCCAAGTTACCAAATTTGGACCAAGAAAAAATATAGTGCCAAGAGTGCTCTTTCGGTCATCAACGTCTCCAGCCATGTCACTGTCACTATAGCCCACAAGACTATAGTTTTCCAAGCTCTTTCTCACATAACGACATCCAAAATTAATTGTACCACGGATATACCTCAAGATTTGCTTAACTGCAGCCATATGCTCCTCGGTTGGATTTTCCATGTAGCGACTCACTATTCCAACCGCATATGCTATGTCCGGTCTTGTATTTACCAAATATCAAAGACTACCAACTATACTGCGGTAGTCCGTCTTATCAACCTGAGGACTCTTGCTTGATTTACTCAACTTCAGCCTCGCTTCCGTCGGTGTCTGCGATGGGTTGCAATTAGCAAGCCCACACTTCTCCAATATTTTTGCTGCATAAGATGATTGACACAAGAGAATTTCTTCATCTTTCTGGTGTACCTCGATCCCCAAATAATAACTTAATAATCAAAGGTCACTCATGCTGAATAATTTCTTCATCTGCATCTTGAATTTTTCAATTCCAGTGGTGCTTGTTCCTGTGATAATCAAGTCATCCACATATACACCAACTAGGAGACTTGTATCACCAATTATTCTCTTGTAGACAGCATGCTCCAGTGGGCTTTTCTCAAACCCAAGTGACACTAGGCTTTTATCAAGTTTTGCGTACCATGCTCTTGGGGCTTGATGAAGCCCATATAATGCCTTCTTGAGTTTTAACACCTTGTCCTCATTACCTTCTTGTTCATGACCGGGTGGTTGCATCACATATATATATTCCTTCAAGTCGCCATTAAGGAAAGCGGACTTTACATCCATGTGATGCACCTCCCATCCTTCTTGAGCTGCCAACGCTATGAGAAGTCGCACAGTTTTGAGTCGTGCGACTGGTGCAAAACTTCATCATAATCAACTCCTTGCTTCTGCACATAGCCTTTAGCAACGAGACATGCTTTGTGCTTGATAATACTGCCTTGTGAATTTTTCTTTACCTTGAATACCCATTTCAAACCTATGGGTCTATGTCCAGGTGGTAGATTAACAAGCTCCCATGTTCCATTCCTCTCAATGGAACCAAGCTCTTCTTCCATTGCGCGCCTCCAACATGCATGCTTGTTGGCCTCCTTAAAATTTGTTGGCTCTTCCATGGCTAGCAAACAAAGACCGGAATAATTATCACTGACCACCTGTTGACTCATCGTAGACGTCCAAAAGAGGACGGACTCGCTTTGGTGGTGTAGACGTGTCATATGCGACACCGCTCTTCGTGACACCAATAGGTGTGCTAACCTCATCACTTGTACCACCAGTTGTTGTTGTTGGTGTGTTTGGTACAGCTCCTGTACCATCAGTACTTGCCTTGCTCGGGGAGCTAGGACAACTGTCAGTGTCGCTCATTGCTCCTTGTGGCACCATGTTATTTCCTGCATCAGTGTGAGGTGGATAATATACTATAAATTCATCACCAAGGTTGTCTGCACCTTCACCTGACACGGGCTCCCATGCCCATGGTCTGTTTTCTTCAAACACGACATCTCTTGAGACATGTAGCCTTTTTAACACTGGATCATACATACGATATGCCTTTGTACCATCCTCATAACTGATAAACACCATTGGCATGCTGCGGTCAGCAAGCTTCTTCACATGTGGATGCACCACCTTGACATGTCCAACACAACCAAAGGTGCGAAGATGACGCACACTTGGTTTCTTACCGTAGAAAGCTTCATATGGTGTTTTACCGATAACGCTCTTTGTCGGTGAACGGTTCAGGAGATAAACTGCCGTTGACACGGCTTCTCCCCAAAACCTTCCAGGCATTCTCATGCTCTTCAACAAGCTTCTTGCCATAGAAACCACCGTCTGGTTTCGTCGTTCCACCACACCATTCTGTTGTGGTGAATATGGCGCGGTGAGGAACCTCTTGATGCCCAAGTTCTCACAATACTCGTGGAACTCATGAGAGGTAAATTCTCCTCCTCGGTCATCTTGACGCCTTCACTTAGCGTTCACCTCCATTTCAGCACCAATTTTTATCTTCTTGAATGCGGCAAAAGCTTCATCTTTATTTTTGAGAAAAGCAACCCACATATATCTACTATGATCATCAACAACCAATAAGAAATATTTTTTACCTCCTGGTGTTGCTGGCATTATTGGGCCGCATAAATCTCCATGCACAAGTTGCAGCGGTCTGTCTGCTCGGTAGGATGCTGCCACCAGAAACGGCGCACGTCGTTGCTTGCTAATCATGTATCCATCACAAATCTGGTTAACATGTTGAATGAGGGGCATACCTTCCACCATTTCATGATGTGCTAAGTTATGCAGAGCTTGAAAATTGAGATGCCCAAAACGTCCATGCCATAGCCATGCATCTTCCTTGATGCATGCCAAAAGACACACAGGTTGTGTCAGGTTCAGGTTGAGTACGTACAACCTGCTCCTTGTCCGCTTCACTTTAGCCAGTATCTTCCTGTGGCGGTCGTATATGTACATAAATCCATGCTCAAGAACTATTCTGCAACCATTCTCATCCAGCTGACCAAGGCTCAATATGTTACTGTTCAGACTCGGGATGTAATATACGTTGGTGAGGACACGATGCTCCCCAGTTAGGCACTCAAATAATTTAGTTCCGCGCCCACATATCGCCACGGTGGAGTCGTCGCCGAACCGGACAGTGCCTCGCACTGAAGTGTCCAACTCGTTGAACACTTCCATGCGTCCCGTCATGTGATTACTAGCTCCTGTGTCGAGGTACCACTCGGCACTCTTATCCATAGACCCTACTGTGGGAATCACCTTGTCTTCATTCAGCATGACCATGTCAGACACCTCCTCCGCACATGCCGAAAAGAGCAAAGCGGGCTCATCATCTTGAGCCTGTGCGAGGTGCACTTCCTTGCCACGAGCACGACGTGGTTTACGACACTCGGAAGAGTAGTGTCCAAAAATACCGCAGTTGAAGCACTCAATATTGCTCTTGTGGCAGAACCCATTTGTCCCGCGACCACGGCCTCCTCTTCCGCGGCTAGGACCGCGGTTGCCTTGCCGTCCGCGACCGCGGCCGCGACCACGGCCACCGTAGCCCTCATGACTACTACTGCTGTTGTTACACGATGACGATGCTTCACCGCCTCCATATTTTTTATCTCGAGCCACCCACTCGGATCGAGTAACCAGCAAGTGCTGCTCACCTTCCTTGTCACCACTGCCACGAATTCTCTCTTCATGAGCTCTGAGACGACCAACGAGCTCCTCCATGGTCATAGTTTTGAGATCGCCAAACTTCTCGATTGAGGATGCAATTTGCAAAAATCTAGAAGGTACAACCCGGAGAAACTTACGGACGATAATGGAGTCTTCCACCTTCTCGCCCAACGCTCGGATGCCGTTGACAATCGTAGTCAACTTCATGGCGAAATCATCCACTGATTCGCTTTCCTTCATGCGAATCAACTCGAAATCACCTTTCAAGGTCTGAAGTTTCGCCTCCTGGACGCGCTCCGCGCCCATATGTATCACCTTGAGCGCCTCCCATGTCTTCTTGGCCGATTCCTTCTCAACCAACATTAGAAGTACATCCTCCGGGATACCCTGATAGATGACCGCGATGGCCTGTCTATCCATGTGCTCGTCTACATCGTCCTTGATGACAGCATCCCACACACCGTGTGCCTGCAGGATCATTCGCATCCTTAGTGCCCATGAAGCATAATTGTTTCGTGTCAACATTGGACACCGCAGCGACATGCCGCTTTTTGCTGCCGCTGG
Organism: Aegilops speltoides; assembly: GCA_021437245.1. Lineage (NCBI taxonomy): Eukaryota > Viridiplantae > Streptophyta > Magnoliopsida > Poales > Poaceae > Aegilops > Aegilops speltoides. The sequence goes on from CM038145.1 coordinate 13,097,433, forward strand.
CACCACAGTGCTTCCAAGATCTTCCTTTGGTGGCATGTATCTTGGCATAAATCAAAGCTCTGATGCCAAATGTTAGCTAAACTACTAAGTAGTTAGCTTCTCTCGGGTCAAAGTAGAGGATCAAAGAGCAGCTAGGAGAAACAACAGGAGGAGTGTCAAGTAAACTGCAGCTGCATATGCAGTCTACACGCACACATACATGCACTAAGATAGTACTACTCAGATTTCAAGCTGGCTTGCTTCTTACAACTGAAGGACGCTGGTCCTTATATAGTGGATTACAAGTTGCCTTTGAGCTGCACGTATACAACCAGCACACACACCTACTACATCCACCTCACACACCCAGAGGCTACACTCGTACTAGAGTTTATTTCTTGCATGCACAGCTCATGCATGCACCATTCTAATGAAGACATGTTGCTTCCTTACTAGCTGAGCTTGCCGACATGCATTTGGATATTTCACAGCATTCAACTAGCTCATGCATTGCACTTGCCGACAGCCTGATATTTTGAGTACAATGCCGACGGGGCAAGCAAGATTATATTCTAACAGTGGAGCACCCCAGCACCGTCCCGACGTCATTAGGAAGTCAATGCCCATGCACAAGAGCAGCTCAGCGACACATAGATACGTACCATGCTCGAGTCCTTCAAGTAGCCATTGAGATCCGAATCACTGCAGTGGAGGCTATCGCCAAGGCCTGTCTCCTTTGATTATGGACGTCAAGCTTGCTTAAAAATCTCACATCACTTTATGAACCTTGACACTCGATTATTCTTTCTCTACTAAGAGTAACTCTAATAGTTCCTGTATCCAAAAAAACTTTCATTTACAGTAATTGAGGGGGAAAAAAGGCCTCCAACAGCTCCCGTAAACCCGTATAAAGCGCAAAGTTCCTTTGTAGCTCAGGCTACATGAAACCTCTTATCCTCTGCAATCCTTTGTAGTACAACAATCGGCCGTCTTCTTCATCCGCAACCACAGCTCGCCGCCGATCGATCCGGCCTCGTCTGAGCTTGGATGCTCTGCTGGAACCGCTGTGAACTCCGCTCCTTTTACCCTCTGTGCCCTCATCGAATCCGTGCTCTAGCGCCGTCACCCGCAAGCCCGAGCACCATCGTCCGCCATTGACGACGAGCTCCTTGCTGGAATAGTTAGTTTGAGATAGAGTTGTATAGGGATAGATATCTTGTTTAAACCTTGTACCCTTCTCTATCTCTTCTTCTGTTATTCTCCTGTAACGATCGTTCTCTGTAACGAACGATCTCTCTCGATCTCGTCTTGTAAGCCATGACATTGATTCTATATATACAAGTGCGGCCCGAGCAAAGGGTTCAACGGTTCCTAATACATTTCACATGGTAACTGAGCCTCTTCCTCAATAGACTAGGAATAGATCGCATCTAGCTACAACGCGACCGAGCGACATGTCCACCACCTCCGCCGCCATGCACGACGGCCAGCACCATGGGTGCGCTCACCACCTCCTCATCTTCCGCTTTTGCCTCCTCCACCTCCACCAACACCTCCCTCCTCGGATCACCACCACAAGAGAAGCTTACGAGGGGCAACTCCCTGCTCTGGAAGGCCATCGTGCTGCCCCAGATCAGGGGTGCACAGGTGGAGCACCACCTCGACGGGAAGAGCTCGGCACCGCCGGCCACACTCACCATCACCAAGGACGGCAAGGAAGAACAAGTAGTCAACTTCGCCTGATCCCTCTGGTATGCACGGCAACAACAGCTCCAAGGATTCTTGATGGGATCCCTATCCCGTGAGATCCTGGCCCAGGTTGCGACTCTACTGACGCCGACCGAAGTATGGCATGCCATCCATGCCATGTTTGCTGCCCAAAGCCAAGCTCAAGCAATCAACACCCGCATTGAGCTAACGAATCTTCAGAAAGGTAACATGACCATGGCCGAATATCTTGGAAAAATTAAGAGCCTTACCGATGAAGTAGCTTGCACCGCCGCCGCGCTCTCCGATCCTGAGATTGTGTCGAAGATCCTCGCCGGCCTGGACATGGATTACAATCCTGTTGTCTTGGCCCTTGCTGCTCGGGTGGAACCGATCACCGTTCAGGAGCTGTACAACCAACTCTTGAGCTTCGACGCTCGCCTCAGCCTTCTTCACGACACGAACATTCGTCAGTCCTCCGCCAACTCTGGGTCTCGTGGCCGTGGCTGTGGGCGCGGTCACCAGGGGCAATGCAGCAGCGGGAGCGGGCACGGCAACAACGACTACACAGACAACAATAGCAATGGCTACAACACCATCGGCGGCAGCAGCGGCTACAACAATAGGGCAGGGGGTGGCGGCTTCAACTCCAACTACAGCCGCCGTCCCACTTTCTCCCGTGCTCGTCCTCGGTGTCAACTCTGCAAGAAGGCGGGCCATGAAGTCATGGACTTTTGGCACAGGTACGATGAGAATTTTGTGCCTGATTCTCTGTGGCACCCTTGCTCAGAGAAACCGGAACATCCCGTATTCCAGCCTAGAGATCGAGGAGAAGTCTTTGGAATACGATACTGCTTGACATAGAACAAATCAGCTCTTATTACAAGAATAAATACAACGGTTTGATGCTACAAAGGTTCACATCAGCACGGCGACACTACGCCTACGGTACTACGCTTGCTCTATGCTAGCATCGGAACAACTCGAAGCAGCGGAAATCTTCTAGCAGCGGAACAACGACGAAGGTAGTGAACTCCACTCCGCACGAACTCTGGCTGGGACACGATCTAGCTCGAACGAACGGAAACCACGACAAGCAATCAAGCAATCACGGCATCACCTGCAATCTGGCATGACATGCCAGGTCAGTACATTGAATGTACTTGCAAGCTCACAACAGCCAACAACATCAAGGCAAGACAACAACATAGCATTAAGCAGGTTAATTAAATTAACAGCTACCATGATACAGCAACAACTACTAAGCATGATATAAAACTACTACAATACTGATAAATCACCATCTCAGATCTCCATATCCATATCTCTCTTGGCTAACCGGCCAAGCAATATACCACCTCGATCACCTCGTGATCAAAACCAAACGGTGATCATTCATGTATCACAAACGGGCCAACCTCGTGTTCTTGGATCGGGTTACCTTGTAACCAAACGGTGATCTTTCCGGCGATCACAACCATGACCAACACTTGGTTTCAAACGGTGATCTTTCTGGCGATCACTACCATGACCAACACTTGGTCTCAAATGGTGATCTTTCCGGCGATCACTACCATGACCAACACTTGGTCCCCAACATCATCATCAACATCCTGCCAATCTGTACTGCTCAAAATATCAACATATAAATCACCTATAAGTCATTCCGTCATGTGAGTGTTGCTCGAACGGTGTGACCTAGTACGAACCCATGCCCATGACCGAGGACGCGGCTATCGATAGTTTAAACAAACACACTCTGCAGAGGTAGCGCACTTTACCCACACCACAGAACCCATGGCCTCGCACTCCCATTCGGGTGGACCAACGGCGTTCCGACAAAACCGATCTACTGCCATGACACTCTCCCGACCACTCCGACTCACTCCCCACTGGGCTAGTCCTGGGTGGCCCCGTGTCTACCAAAGACACCAACAGCCACTGTCGTGGCCAAAACAATAACCCGTCCCAAACGGGCACACAAGGCTTATGTCTGCCTACCTGATCAGTGTAGCGCACGCCCATAACCTTCCCTCGTTGGAGGCACCAGCGAGAGACACGGCAATAGCATCGCATTAGGGCCTTCCCATAAAGGCAAATGTGGTTGCACCGGAGAAATCCCGGATCGGTGGCACCTGACCAACTTAATGACGAAATTTATCCCCAAAAATAGAATTATGATAACTGATACTCCGGTATCAACTATCAAACTATAATCCAAGTCATAGCAATATCCAACAAATAATATGAGCATATTATCCTCATATCAAAATACTCCAAAAATAGCATAATATTTCTATCATGATGAATCTAAAAACAATAACTCTACTACTCCAACAACCAGAACAAAGCTATCCAGCTAAGATCCACACATAAGCATCATGAAAATAATCATACTAACCACTAAAAGGCAGCATCACATCCAAAGTAATTCTCCAAAAATATAATAACAGATATCATCATGAAAACAATCATAATATCAACCACTAATACTCCAATGGCAACATGATACTCATCAACTACAAACATAACTCCTAGTAATCCAAACAATAGCATGGCATCAACAAGATCAAAATAATGCTCCGAGAAAATGCCATGCACATATCACAAGTAGCTAAAACAATATTTTAAACAAGTTTAAATAAATTAAACCATGTCACTGCATCACAGTGATGCAAATGGAGGGTGTGGCTTGCATGGGGTGGAAGAAATCACCAGGAGAAAGTGCGAGAAACTCGTGGAACGAATCGCCGGAAATCGTACTCTCTTGGATGGGGCTGAATAAGGGCAAGGGCATAATGGTCATTTTCAGAATGTCAAAACATGGTTAAAATGGTTCCATCAGAATGGGATCGACGAAACGAAGAAGTGGGATTTGGAGCTACGGGTGAAATGTTATAGCTGTTTTAATGCTAGGGACCTCTTTGTAATAAAAATCATCACAAACAGCCCTTAATGTAAAAAAAAGCGAGCAGCACTGGAAATACGCTTGGATGATGCGAGCGTGCAGCAAAAGCCGTGTCCACCTATCCACGTCAGCAGGGGTGGGGCCAGCCTCTGGATCGCTGATGCCTGGGGCCCGCGGGGTCCACGCGCGGACAACGCGCTCCTCCTGCTCCTCCTTCTTCTTTCCCCGATGCCGCACGCAAGGCATAGGAGGGCCGCCGGCGCCGGCACTCGCCTGGCCAGCTCCAGCGAACTCCAGAGGAGCTCCGGCCCTGGAGGAGCTCGTCTCGGAGAGTCGCACCCGGAGATGCATGGCCCGGACGCGAGAGAGCTAGGGCTCGAGCAAAACAAGGGCCGCGGCAGGAGGAGGCTTCGGCCGTTGGCGGGCTCATGGCAAACGGCCATCAGAAGAGGGGGAGGAGTGGTGGGGCGGCTCCAGGGAACTTGGGTAGGCTAATAGAGGTGGTGGACGTGAGGGAGGGGACTCGGCTTGCTCGAATTTGAGCAGTGGCTGGCGGTGGCCAAGGCGGCCAGAGGAGGGCTCGAGGCGCCCTCGAGCTCGCCGGAGTGGCTGAACGGTGTACTGGGAGTGGGAGGGAGCTGCTGGTGAGGTTGGGAGTGGTCGGGGACAACTTAAATAGGCGCGGGGCGAGGAGGCCGAGCTGGCACCACCGCGGACACGTGTCCGACGCCGCGGACGCGTCCCACGCTTGCGAGCTCGGAGGTAGACGACGCAGGAGGAGCAGTGGAGGTTCTCACGGGGAGGAGAAGGCCAACGGGGCACAAGGAGGAAGAAGACGGCGAGCTCCGATCCAAACTGCCATTGTTCGACCATGGGCGCGCGGCGGTTTGCATCTGTGAGGAAGCTGCTGGAGGGGGAGAGGGGTCCGGGGGAACGATGATGACGAGAGGAAGCCAACGGACATGCTCACGAGCGCGAAGACGACGGGGGGGGGGGGGGACGAAGCAGAAACGATCCGCTGGACGCGGCCACTTTGCACAGAGCGCGCGCACAGGCTTGCCAGCGTCGTAGTCACCACGTGAACAGGGGCATTCAATGCTCTACAGCACCCAAAATGTTGTCTAGCTTATAGTCCTTCCTGGGTAGGTCTCAACTGCGGTGGTAACTTGGTTAAAGACTCTGTGGTTAAATGGTAGGCAACCTCTGAAGTTTACCGCAGTAAACTTAGCCATGCACTGGTGATCAACAGGTAATTTCTTGAAGCCAAATAAGTTGTCTGGGGTGTTTAACCAAGGAAGGACTATGATCCTGGAGGTTTTGAGGGGATTTGAACAAAGATTTAATATAGTTGCTTTGCAACTGCCAAATCTGGTCAGAAACTAAACCTGGATGATGCACTCACATGGTGAAGCAACTTGGGCTAAGATTGGGCAAAGCTTGATTATTTGGACACATGAAGATGTTGTAAAAAGCTCATGCCAAATGGACAGGCCAAAATGGCACTTGCTTCACAAACATCATTTCTGTCCAGAAACTTGGAATAATTTTGGTGATCAAATGGATCAATGAAATGATGCCAAATTGGGTGGAGATATGTTTTATGGGTACAAGAATGATCTGGTAATTTATCAGGATTTTTGAAGCAACATAAAATGCACTTGCTTCACAACCTGAAAATATTGCCAGAATCAAAGATTTGCTCCTGTGCTCACATAGATGATTGGCTGGGGCTGCAATTGGGTGGAGGGGGTTAATATGAGCACATTAAGGAGTGTGCAAAAGTTCAACTCATTTGGGTACCCCTAGCTATTACTTCCTTCACAAAGCCTTTTGTCCGACAAAAACTTTGAAACTTCACTGAGGAAGATTGGCTAGGCAAATAAAGTTGAACTTGTGCATGAGGCAATTATTTAGACATATAAATATGCCCAAAAAGGTTGGGAGCCACTAGGCGAAATATAAATGACACTTCCTTCACAAAGTGCCATTCAGGGCAGAATAGAAAAAAGAATATTGGGGAATTATTTTTGAACTGGCCAAGGCAATGTTTGGGCATATTTGAGCTATATATGACCCAATGGAATTATGAGAATTATTTGGGATTTTTGGATGGACAGAAATATAGGTTGCTTCACAACCTAGGGCAGATAGGGTTATTCCTGTAATGAAAAAGGATTTTTCCCTAGAAAAAGAGTTTGGGTTTGGTCAAGAAGTGAATTGACATGATCTTGGCAAGGTTTTGAGAAAGATGAGCCACTTGCGAGGGGGAATGAGGATGATTTCCCAGGTGGCAAGGGCACAGAACCACTCCAAAAAGAAAAACAGAGCAAAAACCAAATAAATCAAAAGAAAAAGAAAAGGGCCAGAAACCAGGCTGTTACAAACCTTCCCCCCTTAAATAAATCTCGTCCTCGAGATTTGGTTGCTCAGGGAACAAGTATGACTTGAGGACATCGTTTCCAACTCGGGTATCCTTTTTCCTTTATTTATTATTCCCACAAGAATTTCAGATGATCAACATACCTTGCTCTTGGTTGGTTTGCTTCACCTTTCCCCAAATTCTGATGGGTTTTTGCTCACATGCCAAATCCTTTTGCTGACATTGATTCTTTCATATCTCAAATATTTTCATCTTGAGACTGGCGTGACAGGGGGCTGACGGACAAATGCTTTTCCTGACAGACTAACCATGTACTAGATTTCGTCGGTGAGTATACCGAGTCTGAGCTAGTTGTTCGGCTTTTGATTTTTCTCATGAGGTTGATATACCCATCTGTGGTAATAGGCTGTGATATGCTTTCATGCTGCCGCTGAAGTCAAACTGTGGAGCTTGCAAAGAAATCTTGGTTCTGACAGAATAGACGTGGATATTCCACACTAACCATGTCAAGCGGGTCAGTAGGTTATGAAAAATCCTTGTAAATAGAGTAGGCCGCTGAGAGTATGACATTGTAGATCCATACGGAATAATGGCCTCCAACTGACTTGGGTATCCGGACCCTGATGGTCGCGCAAAAATCATCATACCTTTGTTGTCAGTCTCATCCTTTTTACGGTCATGATTTTCTTTGTTAGGATACCTTATTGAAATAACTTGGCCACAACTGTCCTTGATTCTTCGTATGACCATGGATGTGATTTGTGTAATGTTTTTGGCATTATTCCTTGTGCTTGTTTTCTGACCAAGGTCCGCACACATATGACATATACCCGGGGTTTGTAGCTGTATGGAGCTCATTGCTGAGGCTTAATCATGCAAGAAGGTGACAAGATTTCATGATATCACCTTGTCAGTTGCGGGAATAATGACTTTGGTATCCATTGTCACGACTGTTGAGTCTGTGATGTCATATCCAAATATTGTCGATCCTTGTAATTCATGATATGTATTTCTGCTCATCTTTAATTTCCTTTCCCTGACTGGGGAGGTTGTTGAATCCTTACTTTTCTTAGGTATATCTGCTAGATCACTGTCGCATCTCGTATGAGTTACTGATATGACTGGGGATGCACTCTCACCATATATAAGAAGGATATGCCACCGAACACTCGATCCTTGCGGTAGGCATATGTTTTGATTGGTTTGTGCTTCCGACAAAAATGCTGCGAGTCTGATCCTTGAACTGTACTGCCATAGATTTGCAACTCATCATATAATCTCTGAGGATGGTGCAATATTGTGGTACTGACGCGGACTGGGTGGCTTACGAGAAAAGCCATTCGAGTAGCTTGCTGAGGAAGACTTGTTAACTTCTGCTCAAATAGTTTGTCTGGGTATCGTGCAGAAGAAGGCTCTATAGCTTACACACGAAGCTTGGTCTGATTATTGTGCTGGAGAAGCCTGAGTTCCGTACTTGAGAAGATTCTCCTTGGGTTTGCTTGTTGAGGAAATTTCATTTTTGTCTGTCAGAAGCCTTTACCGAGGTATCTTGCTGTGAAAGACGGGGTATCGTTTGCCAGAAATTGTTCACATATCATGCTGAGGAAAATTGAGGAGCCTTGCATAATAAATTTCTTCCGACAGCGTGTGGAAGAATACTCGGTTTCTTATATCCAAAACTTCATACTGATATGCAGACTGAAATCCATACACACGCCCATAATATTCTGAAGCTGATTATTTGCATGAGAAAAATGGTTTGACTGTCTTCCTTGAGCATATCACATTCTGACTTTATTTCGGATAGTAACAGATTTCAAGCATCATGCATTGCTGAGCCAAAACTTTGTATATGACCCATACCTCTGTCTGAAAACATACCGTTGATCTTACAACTGACTTGTCTTTCTGCTGGCTGGGTCATAACAGCTGTGAGGATTTTGCACTGAGGTAGACTCGATGCTAATAGTCAATCCAATACACCATTGGTATTCTGAGCAGATTTTAATACCATAATGCAGTTGACTGGGTAGACCAAAATGTTTAGTTGAGCTTCTTCCAAATATTTGAAATCCTTATTACTTCTTCGAGTCCGGTGTCGGTGGATGAGCAACTCTTTATAGGGAAAAATAATGTAACACCGGGGCCCAAAAGAAAGAAGCAAAAGAAAACTCAACTAAACAAAAGCACACAACAAAAATCAATTCACACAATCAATGTCACATATGACTGCTAGTCACACAATATGCATGCCTACCTAAGCACACAAATCTCGTGGGATCTCCGGTTCTACGATCTAGCATGATGTGACCATGTGCACGAGGACAAATAAATGTGTGGAAGAATTGGTGTAAACAGCGCTACACCAAGTGCTAGCTTAGCCTGGTGGCAACCTGAACTAGCTCGGAGGCGAGGACGCACTCGGTAATCATGTAGTGGGACACGAAGGTCGCAACCACATTATTATCAAGTGGACGGAAAAAGATCCGTACTCATCCAAGAAATAGGATAGCGCGGAAAAACTAAGACTGCTGACATTGCCCTTTCTTCATAACTGAGATCATTAAGGGTTGCCAACACGACAAAATAAAAGAACGATTCGGGATAGAAACATTTCTATCACCGAAACGATAGGCGAGACTGAAAGAAAGACATCGGCGCAATACCTGAGCACCATTTCTGCAAACAGTGTCGGGATCACTTTGCATCACTCTCCTTGGACAGAAATGACACCAAACACCGAAAGAAAAAGGAACTGGAGAAATGCATAGGCTGAGCTGTAGTGGATCCGAACCGATGCCAGCTACACTCACAAAATAAACCATTAGTAACAAATAATAAGGCTATATGCATGCTATGCAACAAACAAATACAGCAACCAAATGCAATCATCAAGCCAGACTCTATACTACCGATTTCGACTGGTTTCTATCGCTCGCACTGACTAGGGCGTCCTACGGCCAGACCTGCTCTAATACCAAGCCTGTGGCACCCCGGCTCAGAGAAACCGGAACGGCCTGTATTCCAGCCCAGAGATCGAGGAGAAGTCTCTAGAATACGACACTGCTTGACATAGAACAAATCAGCTCTTATTACAAGAATAAATACAAAGGTCTGATGTTACAAAAGGTTCACATAAGCACAGCGACACTACGCCTGCGGTACTACGCTTGCTCTATGATAGCAGCGGGACAACTCAAAGCAGCGGAAATCTTCTAGTACTGGAACAACGACGAAGGTAGTGAACTCCACTCTGCAGGGACTTTGGCTGGGACACGATCTAGCTCGCATGAACGGAAACCACGACAAGCAATCAAGCAATCACGGCATCACCTGCAATCTGGCATGACACGCCAGGTCAGTACATTGAATGTACTTGCAAGCTCACAACAACCAACAACATCAAGGAAAGACAACAACATAGCATTAAGCAGGTTAATTAAATTAACAGCTACCATGATACAACAGCAACTACTAAGCATGATATGAAACTACTACAATATTGATAAATCACCATCTCAGATCTCCATAACCATATCTCTCTTGGCTAACCGGCCAAGCAATATACCATCTCGATCACCTCGTGATCAAAATCAAATGGTGATCATTCACGGATCACAAACGGGCCAACCTCGTGGTCTTGGATCGGGTTACCTTGTAACCAAACGGTGATCTTTCTGGCGATCACAACCATGACCAACACTTGGTCTGAAACGGTGATCTTTCTGGCGATCACTACCATGACCAACACTTGGTCTCAAATGGTGATCTTTCCGGCAATCACTACCATGACCAACACTTGGTCCCCAACATCATCATCAACATCCTGCCAATCTGTACTGCTCAAAATATCAACATATAAATCACCTATAAGTAATTCCGTCATGTGAGTGTTGATCGAACGGTGTGACCTAGTATGAACCCATGCCCATGACCGAGGACGCAGCTATCGATAGTTTAAAAAACACACACTGCAGAGGTAGCACACTTTACCCACACCATGGAACCCATGGCCTCGCACTCCCATTCGGGTGGACCAACGGCGTTCCAACAAAACCGATCTACTGCCATGACACTCTCCCGGCCACTCCGACTCACTCCCCACCGGGCTAGTCCTGGGTGGCCCCGTGTCTACCAAAGACACCAACGGCCACCGTCGTGGCCAAAACAATAAATCGTCCCAAACGGGTACATGTTCACATAACAACAACAACGGGCACTCAAGGCTTATGTCCACCTACCTGATCAGGGTAGCGCGCGCCGCATTAGGGCCTTCCCATAAAGGCAAATGTGGTTGCACTAGAGAAAGCCCGGTTCTGTGGCACCTGACCAACTTAATGACGGAATTTATCCCCAAAAATAGAATTGTGAAAACTGATACTCCGATATCAACAATCAAACTATAAACCAAGTCCTAGCAATATCCAACAAATAATCTGAGCATAATATCCTCATATCAAATTACTCGAATGATAGCATAATATTTCTATCATGATGAATCTGAAAACAATAACTCTACTATTCCAATAACCAGAACAAAGCTATCCAGCTAAGATCCACAATTAAGCATCATCTCCGAAATTAATACTCCAAGCAAGAGAACATTGACTAGCATCATGAAAATAATCATACTAATCACGAATAATCCAAAGGCAGCATGACATCCAAAGTAATTCTCCAAAATATAATAACAGATATCATCATGAAAACAATCATAATATCAACCACTAATACTCCAATGGCAACATGATACTCATCAACTACAAACATAAGTCCTAGTAATCCAAACAATAGCATGGCATCAATAAGATCAAAATAATGCTCCAAGAAAATGCCATCCACAAATCACAAGTAGCTAAAACAATATTTTAAACAAGTTTAAATAAATTAAACCATGTCACTGCATTACAGTGATGCAAATGGAGGGTGTGGCTAGCCTGGGGTGGAAGAAATCACCAGGAGAAAGTGCGAGAAACTCGCGGAACGAATCGCTGGAAATCGTACTCTCTCGGAGCGGGCTGAATAAGGTCAAGGGCATAACGGTCATTTTCAGAATGTCAAAACATGGTGAAAATGGTTCCATCAGAACGGGCTCGACTAAACAAAGCAGCGGGCTTTGGAATCACCTGATTTTGAGCTACGGGTGAAAAGTTATAGCTGTTTTTTGCCAGGGACCTCTTTGTAATAAAAATCATCACAAACATGCCCTTAACAGAAAAACAGAACGCGCACTCTGGGAAATACGCTTTTGGTGGATGAAAGTATACAGGGCAAAAGCCGTGTCCACTTATCCACGTCAGCAGAGGTGGGGCCAGCCTCTGGGTCGCTGACGCCTGGGGCCCGCGGGGCCAACGCGCGGCCAACGCCCTCCTCCTGCTCCTCCTTCTTCTTTCCCTGATGCCGCACGCAAGGCAGAGGAGGGCCACCGGCGCGGAGCTCACATGGCCAGCTCCGGCCACCTCCAGAGGAGCTCCGTCCGTGGAGGAGCTCGTCTCGGAGAGGCGCACCCGAAGACGCATGGCCCGGACGCGGGAAAGCTAGGGCTCGAGCAGAACAAGGGCCGTGGCGGGAGGAGGCTTTGGCCATCGGCGGGCTCGCGGCAAACGGCCACCAGAGGAGGGGGAGGAGTGATGGGGCGGCTCGAGGGAACTTGGGTAGGCTACTGGAGGTGGTGGACGTGAGGGAGGGGACTCGGCTTGCTCGAATTTGAGCAGTGGCCGGCAGCGGCCAGAGGAGGGCTCGAGGCACCCTCGAGCTTGCCGGAGTGGCTGGACGGGGTACTGGGAGTAGGAAGGAGCTGCTGGTGAGGTTGGAAGTGGTCGGGGATGGCTTAAATAGGCGCGGGGTGAGGAGGCCGAGCTGGCACCGCCGCGGACGCGTGTCTTGCGCCGCGGACGCGTGCCCACGCTTGCGAGCTTTGAGGTAGACGACGCAGGAGGAGCAGTAGAGGTCCCACGGGGAGGAGAAGGCTAACGGGGCACAGAGAGGAAGAAGACGGCGAGCTCCGATCCAAACTGCCAATGTTCGCCCGTGGGCGCGCCGCGGTTTGCGTCGGTGAGGAAGCTGCCGGAGGGGGAGAGGGGTCTAGGGGAACGTCGACGACGAGAGGAAGCCAACGGACATGCTCACGAGCGCGAAGACGACGAGGGGACAGCGGACGAAGCAGAAACGACACGCTGGACGCGGCCACTATGCACAGAGCGCGCGCACAGGCTTGCCAGCATCGTAGTCACCACGTGAACAGAGGCATTCAATGCTCTACAACACCCAAAATGTTGTCTAGCTGATAGTCCTTCCTGGGTAGTCTCAACTGCGGTGGTAACTTGGTTAAAGACTCTGTGGTTAAATGGTAGGCAACCTTTAAAGTTTATCGCAGTAAACTTAGCCGTGCACTGGTGATCAACAGGGAATTTCTTGAAGCCAAATAAGTTGTCTGGGGTGTTTAACTAAGGAAGGACTATGATCCTGGAGGTTTTGAGGGGATTTGAACCAAGATTTATTATAGTTGCTTTGCAACTGCCAAATTTGGTCAGACACTAAACTTGGATGATGCACTCACATGGTGAATCAACTTGGGCTAAGATTGGGCAAAGCTTGATTATTTAGACACATGAAGATGCTGTAAAAAGCTCATGCCAAATGGACAAGCCAAAATGGCACTTGCTTCACAAACATCATTTCTGTCCAGAAACTTGGAATAATTTTGGTGATCAAATGGATCAATGAAATGATGCCAAATTGGGTGGAGTGATGTTTTATGGGTAGAAGATTGATCTGGTAATTTATCAGGATTTTTGAAGCAACATAAAATGCACTTGCTTCACAACCTGAAAATATTGCCACAATCAAAGATTTGCTCTTGTGCTCACATAGATGATTGGATGGGGCTGCAATTGGGTGGAGGGGGTTAATATGAGCACATTAAGGAGTGCACAAAAGTTCAACTCATTTGGGTACTCCTAGCTAGTACTTCCTTAACAAAGCCTTCTATCTGACAGAAACTTTGAACTGAGGAAGATTGGCTAGGCAAATAAAGTTGAACTTGTGCATGAGGCAATTATTTGGACATATAAACATGCCCAAAAAGGTTGGGAGCCACTAGGAGAAATATAAATGACACTTCCTTCACAAAGTGCCATTCAGGGCAGAATAGAAAAAGGAATATTGGGGAATTATTTTTGAACAGGCCAAGGCAATGTTTGGGCATATTTGAGCTACATATGACCCAAAGGAATTATGAGAATTATTTGGGGATTTTTGGATGGACAGAAATATAGGTTGCTTCACAACCTAGGGCAGATAGGGTTATTCCTTTAATGAAAAGGAATTTTCCCTAGAAAAAGAGTTTAGGGTTTGGTCAAGAAGTGAAGTGACATGATCTTGGCAAGGTTTTGAGAATGATGAGCCACTTGGGAGGGGGAATGTGATGATTTCCCAGGTGGCAATGCCACGGAACCACTCAAAAAAGAAAAACAGAGCAAAACCAAATAAATCAAAAGAAAAAGAAAAGGGCCAAAAACCAGGCTGTTACATTCTCGTCATGTTGCTGCCGCCATGCGTGAACAAGGAGGAGAAGGTGTTCGGTACATTGACTCCGGTGCAACGGACCATGTCACAAGTGAACAAAGCAGCTTGCCCTCCGTGAACAGTACCATGGCAATGATCAAATTCACACCTCAAGCGGTGGAGGTATGGATATCCAGCACATTGGTCAAGCTTTTATTAATTCCCCTACCCTTAAACATGATCTAGTGTTAAAATATGTACTTCATGTTCCTCAAGCCGACAAAAATCTTGCATCCATGTCTCGTTTAGCCAATGATAATAACATCTTCTTTGAAACTCACCCTCGTTACTTTTTTATAAAGGATCGGGCAACGAGGGAACTCCTCCATCACGGTAGATGCATTGGAGGTCTCTACCCCATCACATCCGGAGCACTTAGCCACAAGCATCGTCAAGTCTACTCGTTCATCAAGCCCTCTATGGCAAGGTGGCATCAAAGATTAGGACATCCATCTTCGATCATTGTTAAACAAGTAGTCAATAAAGGCAATCTCTCATTGTCACATAGTCCCATTAGTGAGTCTATTTGTGAAGCTTGTCAATGTGCCAAGAGTTACCAACTCCCTTATCCCAAGTCGAATAGTGTTTCTCATGCTCCTTTAGAACTTATTTTCAGTTATGCATGGGGTCATGCAAGAGATTCCTTTGGCAGAAAAATATATTAAGTTAGTTTCATTGATGACTTTAGCAAGTTTACATGGATTTATTTGCTCAAGTACAAATTCGAAGTTTTCTCTATGTTTCAAGAGTTCCAAAAACTTGTTGAACGACACTTTGACAAAAAAATCTCGACAGTCCAAAGTGACTAGGGAGGGGAGTATGAAAAGCTCAACTCTTTTTTCCGTAGCATAGGCATTGAACGTCATGTTTCTTTCCCTCATGCTCACCAACAAAACGGCTCCGCTGAGCGAAAACATCGCCACATTGTTGAGGTTGGCTTATCCCTTCTTGCTCATGCGTCTATTCCTCTCAAGTATTGGGATGAAGCATTCATTATTGCCACCTATCTTATAAAACGTCTCCCTAGTAAAGTTATTGGCAACATCACTGCATTGGAACGGTTATATCATCAAAAACCCGACTACAATTCTCTCAAAATATTTGGGTGTGCTGGCTATCCCAATCTATGTCCATACAATCACCATAAACTTGAGCTTCGCTCAACTCAATGTGTCTTTATTGGCTATAGCAATCTTCATAAGGGATACAAATGTCTAGAAGTTGCAACTGGACGGATTTATATTTCTCGAGATGTTGTTTTTGATGGAACTCTTTTTCCGTTTGCCAAACTTCATCCAAACGCCGGAGCCCTTCTTCGTGCTGAGATAGCACTTCTTCCAAATCACGGGGGTGAATTAAATAAAACTGACCATGTGCAAAATTCTGTTGAAAATAGTGGTTCTGATGATGTTCATGCAAGATTGGGGCGTCATTTTATGTGTGCAGAACAGGACAAGAATGGCACAAAAAATGGAGCAGATACACCTGGCAGCAGCGGCGCGTGATCCGGCGCTGATCCACGCGTCATCCCTACCTCCGTCGTCGCGTGATCTGATGGGGATCGGCATGCAGCCAATCAGGCGCACGCCAGTGCGGGCCCATCTCGTCCTGACACGGCTGTGGCCGACAGCCTCCACCTGGTGGACCCCGCCAGCCCACGCGCTAGCCCACGCGTGAGAGAAACCGCGTCTCCACACGGCACACAGCACGCTGGGGACCCGCGGACCGAGCGAGCTGCCGACAGCGGGGCGCCTGCGGGACCAGGATCTCCCTCGGATCATGCTACATCTTGAGCTTGCGTTGGTTTTCCTCGAAGAGGAGAGGGTGATGCAGCAATAGTAGCATAAGTATTTCCCTCAGTTTTTGAGAACCAAGGTATCAATCCAGTAGGAGGCTCCTCAAAAGTCCCACACACCTACACAAACAAACTGAGAACTCGCAACCAACGCAATAAAGGGGTTGTCAATCCCTTCACGGCCACTTGCAAAAGTGAGATCTAATAAAGATAGTATGATAGGATAAATATATTTTTGGTATTTTATAATATAGATGCAAAAAGAAAAGATGCAAATAAAAGTAGATTGAAAGAAAATATGATAAGAGATAGACCCGGGGGCCATAGGTTTCACTAGAGGCTCTCAAGATAGCATAAGTATTACGGTGGGTGAACAAATTACTGTCGAGCAATTGATAGAAAAACGCATAGTTATGAGATTATCTAGGCATGATCATGTATATAGGCATCACGTCCATAACAAGTAGACCGACTCCTGCCTGCATCTACTACTATTATTCCACACATCGACCAACTCCTGCCTGCATCTAGAGTATTAAGTTCATAAGAACAGAGTAACACATTAAGCAACATGATATGATGTAGAGGGATAAACTCATGCAATATGATATAAACCCCATCTTGTTATCCTCGATGGCAACAATACAATACATGCCTTGCATCCCTTTCTGTCACTGGGTAAGGACACCGAAAGATTGAACCCAAAGCTAAGCACTTCTCCCATGGCAAGAAAGATCAATCTAGTAGGCCAAACCAAACTGATAATTCGAAGAGACTTGCGAAGATAACTCAATCATACATAAAAGAATTCAGAGAAGATTCAAATATTATTCATAGATAAACTTGATCATAAACCCACAATTCATCGGATCTCGACAAACACACCGCAAAAAGAGTTTACATCGAATAGATCTCCACAAGAGAGGGGGAGATCATTGTATTGAGATCCAAAAAGAGAGAAGAAGCCATCTAGCTAATAACTATGGACCCGTAGGTCTGTGGTAAACTACTCACAACTCATCGGAGGCGCAAGGATGTTGATGTAGAAACCCTCCATGGTTGATTCCCCCTCGTGAGTGCCGCGAAGGCTCAAGATGGGATCTCGCGGATCTGAAAGGTTCTGGCGGTGGAAATTGTGTTTCGTGGTGCTCCGGGATGTTTTCCGGGTACGTAGGTATATATAGGAGGAAGAAGTACGTTGGTGGTCGCCCGAGGGGCCCACGAGACAGGGGGCGCGCCCTACGGGGGGGCTCCTATCTCGTGGCTGCCTCGGCTGCTTCTTGACTTGCACTCCAAGTCCTCTGGATCACGTTCGTTCCAAAAATCACGCTCCCAAAGGTTTCATTCCATTTGGACTCCGTTTGATATTCCTTTTTTCGAAATACTGGAATAGGCAAAAAAAACAGCAATATGGGCTGGGCCTCTGGTTAGTAGGTTAGTCCCAAAAATGATATAAATGTGTAAAATAAAGCCCATAAACATCCAAAAGGGGTAATATAATAGCATGGAACAATAAAAAATTATAGATACGTTGGAGACGTATCAAGCATCCCCAAGGTTAATTCCTACTCGTCCTCGAGTAGGTAAATGATAAAAAAGAAATTTTTGATGTCGAATGCTACCTAGCATAATTCATAATGTAACTTCTTTATTGTGGCATGAATGTTCAGATCCAAATGATTCAAAATAAAAGTTCATATTGACATAAGAAATAGTAATACTTCAAGCATACAAATCAAAGTAATCATGTCTTCTCAAAATAACATGGCTAAAGAAAGTTATCCCTACAAAATTATATAGTCTGGCTGTTGCTCTATCTTCATCACACAAAGTATTTAATCATGCACAACCCCGATGACAAGCCAAGCAATTGTTTCATACTTTAATAATCTCAAACTTTTTCAACTTTCACGCATGAGCGTGAGCCATGGACATAACACTATATGTGGAATAGAATGGTGGTTGTGGAGAAGACAAAAAGGAGAAGATAGTCTCACATCAACTAGGCGTATCAACGGGCTATGGAAATGCCCATTAATAGATATCAATGTGAGTGAGTAGGGATTGCCATGCAACGGATGCACTAGAGCTGTAAATATATGAAAGCTCAACAAAAGAAACTAAGTGGGTGTGCATCCAACTTGCTTGCTCACGAAGACCTAGGGCACTTTGAGGAAGCCCATCATTGGAATATACAAGCCGAGTTCTATAATGAAAAATTCCCACTAGTATATGAAAGTGACAAAATATGAGACTCTCTATCATGAATATCATGGTGCTATTATGAAGCACAAGTGTGGAAAAAGAGATAGTAGCATTGTCCCTTCTCTCTTTTTCTCTCATTGTTTTTCTTTTTCTTTTTTTTCTTTCTTTCTTTTCCTTTTTTTTCTTTGGCCTTTCTCTTTTTTTTTGGCCTTTCTTCTTTTTTTTCTTTTTTTTTCTTTTTGTAAAGTCCAAAGTCTCATCCCGACTTGTGGGGGAATCCTAGTCTTCATCATCCTTTCCTCACTAGGACAATGCTCTAATAATGAAGATCATCACACTTTTATGGATTTACAACTCAAAGCTAGAACAGGGTATGACTCTATATGAATGCCTCCGGCAATGTACCGGGATATGCAATGAATCAAGAGTGACATGTATGAAAAATTATGAAGGTTGCCTTGCCACAAATACAATGTCAACTACATGATCAGGCAAAGAGCAATATGACAAAAGTAATGCGTGTCATATGAACGGAACGGTGGAAAGTTGCATGGCAATATATCTCGGAATGGCTATGGAAATGCCATAATAGGTAGGTATGGTGGCTGTTTTGAGGAAGGTATATGGTGGGTGTATGGTACCGGTGAAAGTTGCACGGTACAAGAGATGCTAGCAATGGAGGAAGGATGAGAGAGTGCGTATAATCCATGGACTCAACATTAATCAAAATAACTCATATACTTATTGCAAAAATTTAGAAGTCATCAAAAACCAAAGTACTACGTGCATGCTCCTAGGGGGATAGATTTGTAGGAAAAGACCATCGCTCGTCCCCGACCGCCACTTATAAGGAAGACAATCAATAAATAAAATTGTGCTCCAACTTCATCACAAAGCGGTTCACCATATGTGCATGTTACGGGAATCACAAACTTCAACACAAGCATTCTTTAAATTCATAATCACCCAACTAGCATGACTTTAATATCACTACCTCCATATCTCAAAACATTTATCAAGCATCAAATTGATCATAGCATCCAATTCACTTTCTATGATAGTTTTTATTATACCCAACTTGGATGCTCATCATTCTAGGACCAACTTTAAAACCATAGCAAATACCATGCTGTTCTAAAAGACTCTCAAAATAATATAAGTGAGGCATTAGAGACTAGTAATTTCTTCAAAATTAAGACACCACCGTGCTCTAAAAGATATAGGTGAAGCACTAGAGCAAAAACTATCAAGCTCAAAAGATATAAGTGAAGCACATAGAGTATTCTAGCAAATTCTAATCAAATTGGCTTCTCCCAAAAGGTGTGTACATCAAGTATGATTGTGGTAAACTAAAAAGCAAAGACTCATATAATACACAACGCTCCAAGCAAAACACATATCATGTGGCGAATAAAAATATAGCTCCAAGTAAAGTTACCAATGAACGAAGACGAATGAGGGGATGCCTTCTCGGGGCATCCCCACGCTTAGGATTTTGGCTATTATTGAATATCTTGGGGTTCCATGGAAATCCCCAAGCTTAGGCTCTTGCCACCCTTTATTCCATAATCCATAAAAGCTTTACCCAAACCTTAAAAACTTCACAACACAAAACTCAACAGGAAATCTTATAAGCTCCGTTAGTGAAAGAAAACAAAACCACCACATAAGATACTGTAATGAACTCATTCTTTATTTATTTTGGTGTTAAACCTACTGTATTCCAATTTCCTTATGGTTTATAAACTAATTTACTAGCCATAGATGCATTGAAATAAGCAAACAACACACGAAAAACAGAATCTGTCAAAAACAGAACAGTCTGTAGCAATCTGTAACTAAAGCAAACTTATGGAACTCTAAAAATCCTAACAAAATAGGAAGTCCTGGACAATGTTTTTTCTTAACATAAGAAAAAAGAATCAACTCAAAAGAACGTTTCTGTGATTTAACAAAATTATATTCGTGCGCGCAAAGTTTCTGTTTTTCAGCAGAATCAATTCAACTATCATCGTAGGTTATCCTATAGGTCCTACTTGGCACAAACACTAATTAAAAGATAAAAACACATCTAAACAGAAGGTATATGCAAGATTTATTACTAAACAGGAGCAAAAACAAAAAACATAAAGAAAATTGGGTTGCCTCCCAACTAGCGCTATCGTTTAACGCCCCTAGCTAGGCATAAAGCGAAGATAAATCTAATGGGTGCCATCTTTGGCACTCGGAGAGGAGGATCTCCTTTCTATGGCATTCATTATTCTATTTAAGGTAAGCACATGGCCATTAATGGAAGAAGTAAGATTAAGCACGTTACGGAAGTTTGCCTCTAAACTAGACTTCATCTCTTTAATAATTTCATTTTGATAAAAGCACAAGAGAGTAGTTGATTCAACCTTATCATTCATAGGGTGCCCAAATATGGTTTTCATTTTTTTCATAAGTATCTATAGCATCCTTTTCAAGAAAACTTCCTTCAAAAATAGAATCTAAAACTTTTTTAAAAGAAGCGGGCAAGCCAACATAAAAACTTTTTAAGTAATCTTCAATTTGATATTGTGGCACATAGCTAGCCCGAATCCTTAATAACCTATCCCAAGCATCTTTTAAAGACTCATCATGTAAATAGCGAAAAATTCCAGAGTCATCCTCATTAAAATTATTCAAGCTCTCATTGGAGATCCCGGTGGGTCTTTCTATAGCGTCATTATTCATGAGCTTAGAGAGGATAGAGGGGTTATCCAAGGTACTAAAACCTAGGAAAGGGCCCTTAGTTCTTTTTGATTCGGCCATGGAAACGGGAAGGCAAACGAAAAAGAGAGGAGGGGATTGGGAAAGAGAGATCGAATAAAACGGCAAGGGTGAAGTGGGGGAGAGGAAAACGAGAGGCAAATGGAAAATAATGTAAATGCAAGGGAGATGGGTTTGTGATGGGTACTTGGTATGTCTTGACTTGAGCGAAGACCTCCCCGACAACGGCGCCAGAAATTCTTCTTGCTATGTCTTGAGCGTGCGTTGGTTTTCCTCGAAGAGGAGAGGGTGATGCAGCAATAGTAGCGTAAGTATTTCCCTCAGGTTTTGAGAACCAAGGTATCAATCCAGTAGGAGGCTCCTCAAAAGTCCCACGTACCTACACAAACAAACTGAGAACTCGCAACCAACACAATAAAGGGGTTGTCAATCCCTTCACGGCCACTTGCAAAAGTGAGATCTAATAAAGATAGTATGATAAGATAAATATATTTTTGGTATTTTATAATATAGATGCAAAAAGTAAAGATGCAAATAAAAGTAGATTGAAAGCAAATATGATAAGAGATAGACCCGGGGGCCATAGGTTTCACAAGAGGCTTCTCTCAATATAGCACAAGTATTACGGTGGGTGAACAAATTACTGTCGAGCAATTGATAGAAATGCACATAGTTATGAGATTATCTAGGCATGATCATTTATATAGGCATCACGTCCATAACAAGTAGACCGACTCCTGCCTGCATCTACTACTATTACTCCACACATCGACCGACTCCTGCCTGCATCTAGAGTATTAAGTTCATAAGAACAGAGTAACACATTAAGCAAGATGACATGATGTAAAGTTATAAACTCATGCAATATGATATAAACCCCATCTTGTTATCCTCGATGGAAACAATACAATACGTGCCTTGCAACCCTTTCTGTCACTGGGTAAGGACACCGCAAGATTGAACCCAAAGCTAAGCACTTCTCCCATGGCAAGAAAGATCAATCTAGTAGGCCAAACCAAATTGATAACTCGAAGAGACTTGTGAAGATAACTCAATCATACATAAAAGAATTCAGAGAAGATTCAAATATTATTCATAGATAAACTTGATCATAAACCCACAATTCATCGTATCTCGACAAACACACCGCAAAAAGAGTTTACATCGAATAGATCTCCACAAGAGAGGGGGAGATCATTGTATTGAGATCCAAAAAGAGAGAAGAAGCCATCTAGCTAATAACTATGGACCCGTAGGTCTATGGTAAACTACTCACAACTCATCGGAGGGGCAAGGATATTGATGTAGAAGCCCTCCATGGTCGATTCACCCTCCGGCAGAGTTCCGGCGAAGGCTCCAAGATGTGATCTCGCGGATACAGAAGGTTACGGCGGTGGAAATTGTGTTTCGTGCTGCTCCTGGATATTTTCGAGGTACGTAGGTATATTTTCGAGGTACGTAGGTATATATTGGTGGCCGCCTGAGGGACCCACGAGACAGGGGGCGCGCCCCACAGGGGGGCGCGGCCTCCTATCTAGTGGCTGCCTCGGCTGCTTCTTGACTTGCACTCCAAGTCCTCTGGATCACGTTCGTTCCAAAAATCATGCTCCCGAAGGTTTCATTCCGTTTGGACTCCATTTGATATTCCTTTTCTTCGAAATACTGAAATAGGCAAAAAAAACAGCAATATGGTCTGGGCCTCCGGTTAGTAGGTTAGTCCCAAAAATGATATAAATGTGTAAAATAATGCCCATAAACATCCAAAAGGGGTAATATAATAGCATGGAACAATCAAAAATTATAGATACATTGGAGACGTATCAGATCACGAGCTGGACCCCTGTGCAGATTGTGCGTGCGAATCCCTCTCGGATCTAGAGTCGGGTTCCTTTGCGCGGGATTCTACAGCATCCCCTTCACCGGGCGCCTACAGCACCAGCAGCTCATCGACGGCACACTCGGTCATAGTCAGGTATTATCAAAGCTAAAGAATACACTGACGGCACGGTCAGGTATGACAAAGTTAAACATGCTTTTCTCAGTAGTATTGGTGAACCAGCTCATTTGCATGATGCTCTTGCACATAAAGATTGGAAAGAAGCTATGGATCATGAATATGATGCACTCATGAAAAATAAAACATGGCATCTAGTACCACCAAGGCAGGTTCACAATGTCATTGATTGTAAATGGGTATACAAAATAAAGAGAAAATCTGATGGAAGCATAGACAGATACAAGGCTAGACTAGTTGCCAAAGGTTTCAAATAGAGGTTTGGTATTGATTATGAAGATACATTTAGTCCTGTTATTAAGTCAGCTACTATTCGACTTGTACTGTCTATTGCTATTTCCAGAGGGTGGAGTTTACGACAACTAGATGTTCAGAATGCGTTTCTTCATGGTGTTCTTGAGGAAGAAGTGTTCATGCGGCAACCACCAGGATATGAGGACCAAAGTGCACCACACTATGTCTATAAGTTGGATAAAGCTTTGTATGGTTTGAAACAAGCCCCGCGAGCTTGGTACTCAAGATTGAATATGCAACTACAACAACTTGGGTTTACACCATCTAAAGCAGATACCTCATTGTTCTTTTATCATAGAGATAATATCACTATATTTGTTCTTGTCTATGTTGATGATATAATTGTGGCTAGTTCAAGTGCACATGCTAGAACTTGTTTGCTTAAAGATCCGAAGTTGGAGTTTGCTCTCAAGGACTTAGGTGATCTTCATTATTTTCTTGGCATAGAAGTTAATCAAATAAAGGATGGTATACTTCTTGCACAGGAAAAATACACCACTGACATACTCAGGAGAGTAGGATTGGAAAATTGTAAACCTATGAGTACACCAATTTCAACTTCAGAAAAACTTACAGTTGAAAGTGGAGAGACACTTGGACCGGAAGATGCAACAAAATACATAAGTGTTGTTGGTGCTTTACAATATTTGACTCTTACTCGTCCTGATATTTCTTACTCTGTGAATAAGGTATGTCAATATTTGCATGCACCTAGAACAACTCACTGGACTGCAGTAAAAAGGATTTTGAGGTACCTTAAATATTCAGAAGGTCTTGGACTTCAGATTACCAAGTCTTTGTCTATGCTTGTTACTGCATACTCTAATGCAGACTGGACAGGGTGTGCTGATGACAGAAGGTCCACAGGTGGTTTTGCTGTTTTTATGGGAACAAATCTTGTGTCTTGGAGTGCAAGAAAGCAAGCAACCGTCTCTAGGTCAAGTACAGAAGCTGAATACAAGGCCTTAGCAAATGCTACAGCTGAAGTAATGTGGATACACATATTACTCTATGAGCTTGGAATTAAAGCACCATAGGCTGCGAGGTTATGGTGTGACAATATTGGTGCAACCTATCTCTGAGCCAATACAGTCTTTCATGCACGCACAAAACACATTGAAGTTGATTTTCATTTTGTCAGAGAAAGAGTAGCTCGAAAGCTACTGGACATTCGATTTATACCTACTGGAGATCAACTTGCTGATGGGTTTACAAAACCTCTCACCATGAGAAGGTTGGACAAGTTCAAGTACAATCTCAACCTTAGCAAAGTTTCACAAGGTTCATATTGAGGTGGAGTGTTGGAATAGTTAGTTTGAGATAGAGTTGTATAGGGATAGATATCTTGTTTAAACCTTGTACCCTTCTCTATCTCTTCTTCTGTTATCCTCCTGTAACGATCGTTCTCTACGAACGATCTCTCTCGATCTCGTCTTGTAAGCCACGGCATTGATTCTATATATACAAGTGTGGCCCGAGCAAAGGGTTCAACGCTTCCTAATATGTTTCACACTCCTTGCTCACATGCCTCTGCTTAAACCTGTGTCGCCATCGTGCTTGAAACACTCCCACAAAGCGGTACCGCACCTCAGCTCGCTCGCTTGTGCACCGCAGCGCCGGGACCATGCAAGCCGTGCTCCGGTCACCGCCAAACTTGTCGTTGTCGTCTCGACGGGCCACCCGAGCACCAGCTAGTTCCACCGTTGGATGCGCCTTGCTCCCAGCTCTTCATAGGGCCCAACTGCAGCTCAAACCATCGCTTGTAGGTGAATCCCGAGCGCCGCCGCGGCGATATTTGGTTGTTGGCGACAACCTCACCTATCTGAGCCATTAACATGTGGGCCTGGTTGTCAGGTAATTAGATTAGGTGCTAATAACCATATTAAATAACCCCAGCCACTGACATGTAGACCCATTGTATTAATTAACCCGACTAACTAAAATAAATAGAGTAAATGAAAAACCCATTGACCCCGCATGTCAGCTTTAACCACTCCCTAGTCAGCGTTGCCTGAGCCCACTAGACAGTGAATGGCTAGCTAGGCTGCAAGTAACAAACGTATTCTTTGGATTTTATAAATCAAAAATTTATTTATGAGTTACAGAAAATACTCAAAACTTTGAAAAACATAGAAAATAAACCATAACTCAGATGAAAATATTTTATATATGAAAAATTATCAGAAAAATCCAATGAATATGTTGGTGCCATGTTCATGCATGTTTGAACTACTTAAACCTACTGTTTAGGTTGAATGAGTTAAAGGCATTTAAACGATTAGTTTGAAGTTTGGATTTGCTATATACAATTCATCTTGCATAAATTTTGCTAGATCTTTGATTAAGTAGCTACATATGCACCTTTAAATGATTTTTGTAAGAATAAAGAGTAATCCATGAAGCAGCTGTAGTTCAAATTTGACCCAGTTCCTACTGAATCGACGAAGAATTGTCTTTTTGATGAGAGGTGGATCGGAAGCTTTTGACACACAACCATTTGTTTAATTGTACATAAACATGGCCTAATATTTTTGAAAAATTGAGTTGTGCCATTTTGCAACAAATACTCCCTCCGTCCCAAAATAAATGTTTTGAGCTTAGTACAAATTTGTACTAGAGCTAGTACAAAGTTGAGACACTTATTTTGGGACTGAGGGAGTATTTGGTAGGTCCTTCACAAAAAACCCTTTTTGGCACTCGGGAAATGGAAAATGATTTTTTCTGCAATGAAAATAAAAAATCTCTTTGCCAACATTGCTTGCCAATCTAAGATGCACCGTTTTGCACATTATGAGATTATTTGAACAGTCTATGCCATGAATGTGGCCATTTAACTTGAAAGTCATGGATCTTCATAGATGATAGCTCGTTTCTGAGAACACTTTTTTAAGACATATGCCGTAGTCTAAGGTTGCTATTTTTCCTGGAAACAAGGTCACATAATGGCATAATGCAACGGTTTTGATTTTTTTATGATTTTTTTAATTTCTTATGCCCGTTTCAAAATGCGGTCAAAATGGCGGGCTTGACCATTCGTAGCTAGGGGTTGAATCTTGCAAAACTTTTGGAGTATCTCTGATTAAATAGATACTTGTGTACCTAGAAATTATTTTTGAAAAAAATAAAGAGCAAACTATGAGGCATCTGTAGTTTAAATTTGACTCGCCTCCTACCGAATCAGCGGAAATTTGTCTTTTTTATGAGAGGTGGATCAAAAACTTTTGACACCTAACCATTTGGTCAATTGTACATTAAATATGGCCAAATATTTTAGAAAATTGATTTGGTCCAATTTTGCAACAAATATTTGGTAGGTTCTTCACAAAAAAACTCATTTTGGGCACTCGAAAAATGAAAAATAAAATTTTCGTGCAAAGAAAATGAAAACCTCCTTAGGCAATATTATTTGTCATTCCAAGATGCAAACTTGTGTAAAATATGATATCATTTGAACAAACTATGTCATGAATGTTGCCACAATTTGAACAAACTATGATATCATTTGAACAAGTTTTGAACAAGTTTTGAACATCATTTGAACAAACTATGTCATGAACAAACTATATCATTCGTAGCTAGGGGTTGAAAGTGATGGATCTTCATACATGATAGCTCATTTCTGATAACAATTTTTTAAGACATTTGTCGTAGTCCAAGTTTGTTATTTTTTCTGGAAACTAAGTCACATATAATGACATTGTTGCATTGGCCTTCGGTGGACCAGGAGATTGAGCCCCCCACGTGGCCCACGAACCTGAAGGGTTACGGGTACACATTGAGTCCCGGAATGATGTCACCAATCTCCTTGGGGCTCAAGGAGACCCAACTATTATCTCTTTCATGCTTGCACAAATTTGATGTCGTCATTACGATAGTGTAGCAGGCACACACATATAACCCTGAAGTTCGACATGTTGAAGCTCCTTCTCACCGGACCGACGTTGTTTCTGCCACCGGCGATAACGAGAACCAAGGTGTGTTTCTTTGGGGTTCTTGATCAACTTTCAGACTTCCTGATTGATTTCTGGGCTTGAATCTTTACTTCTGTTGTTTTAGTAGGTTCTTTGACCCCCGCCGCCGACATGGATCCTGCTAACCGGACGGGCGACATCCAGAGCAAGATCCCTGTCGACACGATGAAGCTATCTTCGGCGTTGGAATTTCCAGGTATGTCAAAGTTCAGCCAATTACTTTTCTCTCCTTCTCTATTTTTTTCTGATCTTGGTGGCAGTACAAGAACTATGAGTTTGGTGAGCAGCAGACCGTGAATCTTTGGGACCAAGCGTGCTTCTTTCGGTTTCTAATCAATTTTCAGATTTCTCGATTGATTAGTGTGCATGCATCTTTACTGTCGTCGTTGTTTTGCAGGTTCCTTGAGCGCCGCCGCCGCCATTGATCCCGCTCACCAGACAACCGACATCCAGAACAAGACCCCCATCAACATGATCAACCTGTCTTTGGCGTCGAAATCTTCAGGTATGTCAAAGTTCAGCCAATTGCATTGCTCTCCTTCTCTATTTTGTTCTGATCTTGGCGACAGTCCAAGATATATGCATTTGGCGAGGAATAGAACATCAATGTTTCTTTGGGTTTTTGATTAAGTTTCAGAGTTCTTGATTGTACGAATCTTGACTGTCGTCCTTGTTTAGGAGGTTCTTTGACCACCACCGCTACCATCAGTGAAAGCAGATCCCCCTCAAGTTTGTCTGTGTGTGGGGGCACAACTTCGACAAAACCATGACTGATATTCAGATGCTAATAACAAGCCTTCTGTGCTCAAGATGGCCCATGGCGCCAATTGACCGAGCTACATTCTTTGGAAGTGGGATATTCCGACATGCGTCTCAGTGTCAACAACGGAGATCTAATTCAAGTGGGCTTTGTTATAGCCAAGAATTGAAGCTTCCAGCAGCTAGTGATATATGAATTCAATCTTATGTTTGATTCCACAATAAGGCCAAGTGATAGCAATAACGTCAAATTTTTGGAGCACGCTGGAGGTTTTACTGATTTCGGTTATCTCATCAGGGGGCTGTAAGGCAGCAAAAAATGTCTGAAGATCATCTTCAATTCCTAAGCTCTATCGCAAATGCCTTCCATCACAGTTACGACAAAATATAATTGTTTATACTAAACTTTATTATTTGTTCATAAATCAATTTTTTTAGAAATCAGAATCATAACTAGTTATATATTGTAAGTTTAAACTATTTTTTGGTGATAGAAGTTAAAATTTCTCAATACATTTTGTCTTCAAAAACACGTTAAACAAAATTAATCCACTTGACCGTGAGAAAATAAGAAATGACGGATGGCATGTGCTTTTAGGTTATTTCTAACTTTTGCATTATATGTGTATTTTCGTTTATTCTTAAATATTTTAGTAGAGTTCTCTTATATATATATGGTATAACAACTATATTGATAAAGGTCTTTTATAATTATAATTAGATCTAGGCAAATAAAAAACTCTAGATTATACTAGTAAATGCGTACGTGCAACGCAAGTTAATATTTAGGCAATATATTAATTGCACACGGATATTAGGTACGCTATTATTTGTGTGTTAATTCTGTGATTAGTGCAATATTTGGTATGATATTAATTGCATGTTAGACACGTTAAATGCTCGCCATTCAAGCAGTCTAGGTCGTTGGATTGACTTAGTTTGATGGTCGAGATAAGTTGGATCTGCCCCTTCGGATCTTTTTATATTGGTATAGATAACATGTTTACAAGAAGCTCTCACATAATCATGGCATGTTGCTTTCTCTTTTTTCATGCTTTTTTAGAAAAGGAGGTTGAAAACCCAGCCTCTGCATCCAAAGGATGCAAAAAACCATTTTTATTAAATTATTCAATAAAGGTCTGGAAAAAACATACATCAAACAATCTAAAGCCACCAAACAACATCTACAAACTTGATGATGGGGGATGCCATCACAATGCCCCACCAGCTAGATCCCGTGGCATCATAGAGCCACCTGCATGGAGGACCGAGAGATCTCAAAAGGTCTGGCAGACACTAAGCGTGCACCGCTTTTACACGACTTCAGAAGCTGCCACCACCATCGCACCGTCGACTCTACTTGTCAGCGCCAGAATAGCTGTCGACACTTTCATGGCGCCAAACAACGCCACAGCTATATGCTCATCCATAATAAACATCCGCCATCGAGACTCTGCTACACCATGCCGCCGAGACCCATCACCATCGACATGGTAGAAACGACACCATTCCGCATGTGAACCCCTTTAGTCAACACTTGTTCAAAAGACGGTGGCCCGGGCAGGGTGTGCAGTGCTAGAGGCCACCATCGTCGGATACGTAAGACCAAGATCAAGGGTTCCCCAAGAGCAGACGACTCTTCCATACAAGTCTAAGCAATGTTCCAACACAGATACGCCTTCGAGATCACACAGATACCGAAGCGTCGTCCTCCGAGTAAAAAGCACAGCAACAGAAGCCAAGCTTGAAAAAACAGAGAAGGCACCGAGGGATCCAAAAACAACCACTTTCAGGGAAACACATTCCCTTAGCACACCAACTCTTTCTCCTCGACATGGACTCACATCAAGTCTTTACACTTGGAAGCGCATGGTGTTCTTCTGCACAAACGGTACTTGTATTCCAGTTGTTGTGTACAGTTTCAAGAGCTATCACACAAAGTGGATATACAATTTTGATACATTATAAGCAGGGTTCCTAATTCTTGTGGACGATACCATGTTGAATTACTCGGCAAGAAGAATAGCATATAATTTAATTGACCCGTAAAGCTTAGATCAGATGGATGCTCCACTTGACTGGGTGGTGGGTGCATGTCTTACACCATCGCCGGGTGGAGATGTTTGCTCAAAGGAACTCTCAGATTCCTTGTTCACCACTTCAACTTGTCCCATTATCTGAAATAAGAGAAACATAAAGTACAAATGTTAACCCGCAAAAAAAAAGTACAAATGTTTTCCCATTCGTATTGCCAATATTATACTACCTTCAAAATTACTTGTCGCTCAAATAGATGTAGTTAGGTTGTTTCGATTATGATCTAGCAAACATCCCTGAGATATTTTAACACAAGAACTATGTGTACAAAATGCACCAGAAAAACGACTCTGTACAGATGAGAAAGTATGAGAAAAAACCGGTGATACTTATCGTACAGGGAGACCACATCAAGTTTTTTTTTTTTTTTTGCTTTTATACATGTTGACCTATCAAAGTTGGCATAATGCATCCCCTCAAAAAAAAAAGTTGGCATAATGCACAAAATACATCCGATTCACAAAAGTCCGTGCAGGAGTCTGTCTCTCTTTGTTCATAAATAAAAGTTATTTTGAATATTTCAATATGAATTACATATGAATTGGAATGAGTAAACAAACACTCTAAGACATGTCCATGTACATTTGATTCGCATATAAAAAGTTAAAACACCTTATATTTGTGAAACGATGGGAGTAGCTGGGAGGCGATGCATGATTAAAATGCCATTTGCCCAACTTTGCATAGAATCCATGTAAAACGGTATATCTTTACATGGTAGGGTTATCGGAGAAGTACTTTTGAGTTACTTTATCCATGGCAGTAGCTTCTCTATACAATTCCAGCGCTTCCTCCATGGTCTTGGCCTCTGATAAAAGCGGCAATCTATTCTTAGGGTGAGGGTGAGTAGCTAGTAGGGTGCCCAATATATTATATCACTAAGTTCTCTAGGATTGGAGGCCTCACAATCAATTGAAGTCTTCAATTGAAATTTGGTCACCCAATTTTGACCGGGTCAACAATTTATCAAAACTCTTTTTATTCATTTTTTAATACAAATACACTATACTTCCTAATTTTTAAAGCTGCGAATGAATTGTTGCTTCAATTTAGGATCGGGTCACCCGATTTTGACCGGGTCAACAATTTCTCAAGGAGCTCTCCCATTTAATTGTTTTAATTCTCTATGTCCCTAATTTTAAAGCTCTTTCATTCGATTGAGCTATTCAATTTTGGATTTTTTACAATTTTAATCGGGCCAACAATTTTTCAAATCAATCAGCAGCAACCGGCCTATAAAAACATATCAACCCCTCGCGGACTCCCATCACCCAGAAAAAAGTGCCACCATGTGATGCTATAGCATAAATATAGTACATGCAACCACCGATGCAAAAATTTCCCCCATAAATATGGGTTAATTAGCGGATAACACAGAATCACGCCGCGAAAGGCCCACCAAATAACCTCATTATAAATAAAATAAAACACACTTCATCATCTCCAACACCGGCCAAACTAAATATTCCATCAATGTCAAAATATAAGGGATATTAGTTTTTGGAAAGTCAAATTTCTTTAACTTTGACCAAGTTTAGAGCCAAAAAATACCGACATCCACAATATTAAAAAATAATATGAAAATTCATTTCATAATGAATCTAATAATACCAATTTGATATTATGAATTTTGGTATATTTCTCTACAAATTTGAAGAAAGTTAAACAAGTTTTACTTTTCAAAAATAATAATACACCATATATTTTGAAATAGAGTGAGTAAAGAAATTTAAGAATTCCAACAACATCAATGGCGCAGCAAAGCACGCCCAACCCTTCTAGTATATCACTAAGCTCTCTAGGATCAGAGGCCTCACAATCATTGAGGTATTCAATTGGAATTAGTCACCCAAATTTGACCGGGTCAACAATTTCTCAAAACTCTCTCATTCAACTTTTTTATACAATACATTAGGCTTTCTAATTTTTAAAGCCTCACAATTAATTAAGGCTTCAATTCAGAATCGGGTCACCGGATTTTGACTAGGTTAACAATTTGTCAAGGAGCTCTCCAGTTTAATTATTTTAATTCACTATGTTCCCTAATATAAAATCTATTTCATTTGATTGAGGTATTCAATTTTGAATTTGATGTAAGATTTTGATAAAAGCATATCAACCCCTCACGCACTCTTGTCAGCGAGAAAAAAGCGCCATCGTATGATACTATAGGACGTATATAGTACATGCAACCACCGATGCAAAAATTGCCCCACATAAGTATTGGTTAATTAGCGGATAACGTAGAATCACACCGCGAAAGACCCACCAATGAACCGCATTATAAATAAACAGAAAACACACTTCATCATCTCCCCCACGGCTAAACTAAATATTCTATCAGTGCCAAAATATAAGGGGTATTATTTTTTTGGAAAGTCAAATTTCTTTAACTTTGACCAAGTTTAGAGCCAACAATATTGACATCCACAATATTAAACAAAAATATATGAAAATTCATTTCATGACGAATCTAATAACACCGATTTGATATAATGAATTTTTGATATATTTTCTCTACAAATTTCATCAAACTTAAAAAACTTTTACTTTTAAAAAAAATACTATATATTTTAAAATAGAGTGAGTAAAGTAATTTAAGAATCCCAACAACATCAACGGCGTAGCAAAGCGCGCCCAACCATTCTAGTACAAAATCATCTTCATATGAATTAGCTTGCTCCTGAGCGACCGCAAGGGCATGGTCTGGATGGAAACCAGCGGCACCGAGTAGCTAGATTCCAATGAGGTCCGCCTCTAGCTCCATCCTACATACATAGGCCTCTACCTTCGTCGAACCTCATGTCCAAAAAAAATGAACCCTAGCCCACGGGAAGGAAATAACTTATGATAAACTCCATGTCTATGCCTCTCATGTCGATATCCTCATCCCCGCGCGCGCGCGCACACACACACACACACACACACACACACACACACACACACACGCACGCACGCACAGAGTACGCGATGGCTTGAATTATTTTGACCAGGGGTCGGGCCCAATTTTTTTGAAATCATGAATATTTTTTTGAATTTCCGAACATTTTTTCAAATTCATGATTTTTTATTAAACTGTGCATATTATTTACGAATTCATGAATATTTGTTTTAAATTTTTATCATTTTTTGGAACTCATGAATTATTTTGTTGTGTTACCAAACATTTAGAAAATTCACAGACATTTTTTCATTTTGACGAACATTTTTTGAAATGCACGAACATTTATCAAATTAATGAATATGTTTTGAATCAGCGAACATTTTTTGAAGCGATAAACATTTTTGAAATTTCGGACATATCTTCTTAAAATGCATGAACATTTTCTGAATTCATTAACATTCTTTCAGAATCATGAATATTTTTTAAATCCGCGAGCATTTAATGATGTCTAGAACAGTTTTCGAAATCATGAACATTTTTTGAATTTGCAAACATTTTACGATTTCACAAATCTTTTTCCAACATTCTTATTTTCTTCATTTTTAATCCTTTTTAAGATCCCTAATTATTTTGAAACCATGTATAAAAGTAAAAAAAATAAAAATAAGATAGAAAGAAAAGTAGAAAAACCAGAAACAAAAGACGACACTCAGAAAAAAGTAAAACAAAGAAAAACCGAAACGAACTGAAGAAAACCGATCTGCCTAATGGGCCGGCCTGCTCAGCGAAGAGAACGGGCGCTTATGCACCTGCGTCATGGGCCGGCTCAAATAAACCGTGCTAGCACTGGTTTAGTTCCCTTGAACACTCGTTCAGAAAAATTGGTGTTGGTTCGCTTGGTCTTGTATTTCTCTGGTTCACTTGGTTTAGTCAGCTCCCTGTTGACTGGATGTTGTTGACCAGTGACCAGTGCCCATGTTGACCGTTGTCATTTTGTCAAAGTTCGCAAAAAAAAAACGTGAAAATAAAAAGTTTGACAAATAAAAAGCACAAAAAAAAAATTCATGGAATCCGAAAAAAGTTCATCAAATTTCAAAAAAAATAATCTTGAATTTGGAAAAAGTTCATTGATTTCCAAAAAAGCGTGAATTTGATAAAATGTACATAAATTTCGAAAATAAGTTCTTCAGTTATGAAAAAAAGTTCGTTTGTTTGAAACAATAATAGGTTTCCAAGAAAAGTTCACAAATTTGAAAATAAAAAGTCCATCAATTTCCAAAAAAAAAATCATTTTTCTTAAATTTCAGTAAATCCAAAACAAGTTCATAGGTTTGAAAAAATCATGGTTTTGCAAAAATAAATAACGAATTTGGAAAAATATCATCAACTTTTAAAAAAGTACATCTATTTGGGAAAAAGAGTTCATCAAATTTGAAAAAGTACATCGGTTTTGCAAAATGGTCGTCGAATTTGAAAAATGGAAAAATAAAAATAGAAAGAAATGTAAATAAAATACAATAAAAAGTAAAGAATAATAATAAAAACAATGAAAACTGGTCAGAAAATGTTCATCGCAGAAATTTGTTGAATTTGCTATCAATTTTTTATGAAAGGGCTTTAAACTATTTTGGAAATGCATCTATTTTATTTTCAAAAGGGTTTACAAAAAGTTCAGAAAGTAATCAGATCATTTTATATAATTCACCTGACAAACAACTACAAAAGAGTATACATAAGTACACATCCACCTATGACTGACAGTGCAGCTAAATTCCTTCTATCCCTACTCTTAATGGCATACATTAGATGGTTTTTTCATCAATCGCGGGGCGACAGATCAACAAATATCACAAGAGAAATTGATCGCTGGAGCCATTGCACCATTCTCACACGATCATCATAAAGGGATCAGGGAAGTGTCCATCCGATCTAGTTTTTTTTTTCTGCGAGCATTCAATAATCTACCAGTAGTTTGTATTTTCCTCTCGTAGGATCAGACACACCAATCCATGATCGATTTTTTTCTCAAAAAAAAAAAAATTCCATGATCGATCATGAAGGAGAGAGGAAGAGAAAAGGAGAAGTTGTCCCGATCTTTCTTGCCTTCTCACAAGATCATCATAAATGGCAACGACAAAAACGGCCACCGGAGCGGTCCGCCTCGTCGTCGTCTTCGACCTCGTCTACGACACCGTTGGCGAGCTCCTACACATGGCCACCGGCATGGTCCACCTCGTCGTCAACTCCGGCCTCGTTTATGATGCCGTCAGCGAGCACCTACACACGGCGATCGACGCGGTGCATCCCGTCATCTCCGGCCTCGTCTACGATGCATCGGCGAGCTCTTCCACATGGCCACCGGCGCGGTCCGCCTCATCGCCGACTCCGGCCTCGTCTACAATGCCGTTGGCGAGCTCATACACACGGCGATCGACGTGGTCCGTACCGTCGTCTCCGGCCTCGTATACGACCCCGTCGACGAGACGCCGAACATGGCCACCGGCGCGGTCTGCCCCATCGTCGTCTTCGGTCTTGTCTACAATGTTGTTGTCGGGACCCAAGCACGACCACCTCCTCCAGCCAGCGCCGATCGCTCAGCGGCTGGTCTCGCGTCTGTCATATATGCATGCACGGCTCCTCCGCTCGCATTGTAGAAGTGCATGCTCTAACCAATACAACCAAAAGACCGATCTGATGGAAGAGACTAGGCGGCACATTATACGTCAACACTCCCCCTCACGTGTGGCTCCCTTAGACCTAAACGTGCACCGAAAGTGGGCTGCAATTTAATTGCGCCAGCCGGGTCTTGAACTCAAGACCTCTTGGCTCTGATACCATGTAGAAGTGCATGCTCTAACCAATGCAACCAAAAGACCGATCTGATGGAAGAGACTAGGCAGCACATTATACGTCAACACGCATATCCCACTGGCATGCACATTAAGAACGGAAGGAGAAGAAAGGAAATTCCTTTGATTGCCAAATCAATGTCGATTAGTGCGTGGCTAAGAGAAGGAAATGTTGGTTCATATCGGCTATGACCGGGTAAAAATCAACGCTAAGTTGGATCGGCCATGAACCAATGTATGTAGTACTTGACCCCAACAGTATCGCTGGGGCACCTCTAACCGACAGATGGTCAGTTCACGTACGTTTTATCCAGCCCCCTGAATTCCCTAAAACCCTAACTGATCTGAGGGTGTGCTGAAGCAATGGGAAGGCTAAGACCACCCGCGGCCGCCTCTAAGGGCAGTGCCGGTGTTCATGGGCCTTCTCCTCGACTATGGCGCTCCGGCGATGATTGCTTCGACTACATCAACCACAAGTACTGCCCGCACAATGCAGGCAATAGCGTCATCTTTAATTTCTTGTAAGCACTCCCTAACTCATTTGTTAATGTTAATTAGGTGCACTAGTTGGTGATCAGTTTGATTCAATGTTCTCCCTAATGAGGAAATAGATCTAAGAATGGTATCAAGGTTGATCTGATCATCCTAGTGACCTGAGCATGTTAATTCTGATCAGGGAAAAGTTAAGCCTTGCCTATTATCTACTGGGCATGCTTTTGTTAACATTGAGTCCTAATCGGATGGAAGTTTATGTCCTAATGCAATGCTGTGGGAACTTAAAGAACTTGTTCATGCCTAATCCCTTTTTTTATCCGAAAGTTCATATTTTAGGCATTTCTAATAATGATTAAGTCTCAAATTAGCTGATTTTTGCTTGCTAATGAACTAATGTTCGCGTGAACTGCCCACGTGCCCGTCGCGGGGGCCCGTGTACACCGGGGGACCGTGTTGTTCGGTGCCGGCCATAAGGACTTTGGCCGTGGACTCGACGCTCTCGCACTCAGACCCCTCCATGGAGTCCTTGTGGAGATAGCCAAAAAGGTCAAGGGTGGGCTCGTCGGGCTCGAGTGCCACCACCTGCCCAGTCGTGGCTTCAAGGGCCATGAAGTGCCTGACCCAGCGCTAGCCATGAGCGCCCAGAGCGCTTGCGGTGGCACCCAGCGGGAAGCAGAGGAGTCACTCGGTACGGAACCGGTGGCTGTCCAACGAGGCTTTCTGAAGCTACGCCGAATCATCGACGATGAAGCTGAGCATTCCGAATCGGATCTCACCACCGAGAATCATGATGATGATGAAGAATTCCACCAGCGCTGGATAATCTCTAGAGGCATAGCCCCACGGTAGGTGCGAACTGTTGAGGCAACAAACCTGACAATGAGTACTAGGGGTATGAACTAAGGGCAGAGCCTAGCTATGGCGCAAGTGTACCACTCGGATTTTATGAGTTCGGGCCCCTCTCGGAGAGGCAACAACCGTACATCTCGTGTGCAGAGGCTTGTGTTTTCTCTTGGGGTATAAGATTACAATGGATGTTGAACCCTTGCTTCAGAACTGAGGAGCGGCTTATATAGAGTGCGCCTTGCTACGTCTTGAGCTTGCGTTAGTTTTCCTTGAAGAGGAAAGGGTGATGCAGCAAAGTAGCGTAAGTATTTCGCTCAGTTTTTGAGAACCAAGGTATCAATCCAGTAGGAGGCTCCTCAAAAGTCCCACGCACCTACACAAACAAACAAAGAACTCGCAACCAACGCAATAATGGGGTTGTCGATCCCTTCACGGCCACTTGCGAAAGTGAGATCTGATATAGATAATATGATAAGATAAATATATTTTTGGTATTTTATAAGATAGATGCAAAAAGTAAAGATGCAAATAAAAGTAGATTGAAAGCTTATATGATAAAAGATAGACCCGGGGGCCATAGGTTTCACTAGTGGCTTCTCTCAAGATAGCATAAGTATTACGGTGGGTGAACAAATTACTATCGAGCAATTGATAGAAAAGCGAATAATTATGAGATTATCTAGGCATGAACATGTATATAGGCATCACGTCCGCAACAAGTAGACCGACTCCTACCTGCATCTACTACTATTACTCCACACATTGACCGACTCCTGCCTGCATCTAGAGTATTAAGTTCATAAAGAACAGAGTAACGCATTAAGAAAGATGACATGATGTAGAGGGATAAACTCAAGCAATATGATATAAACCCCATCTTTTATCCTCGATGGCAACAATACAATCGTGCCTTGCTGCCCTAACATCCTTTGGGAAAGGACACCAAAAGATTGTACCCAAAGCTAAGCACTTCTCCCATGGCAAGAAAGATCAATCTAGTAGGCCAAACCAAACTGATAATTCGAAGAGACTTGCAAACATAACTCAATCATACATAAAAAAAATTCAGAGGAGATTCAAATATTTCTCATAGATAAACTTGATCATAAACCCACAATTCATCGGATCTCGACAAACACACCGCAAAAAGAGTTTACATCGAATAGATCTCCACAAGAGAGGGGGAGAACATGGTATTGAGATCCAAAAAGAGAGAAGAAGCCATCTAGCTAATAATTATGGACCCGAAGGTCTGTGGTAAACTACTCACAACTCATCGGAGGGGCTATGGTGTTGATGTAGAAGCCCTCCGTGGTCGATTCCCCCTCCGGCGGAGCGCCGGCGAAGGCTCCAAGATGGGATCTCATGGATACAGAAGGTTACGGCGGTGGAAATTGTGTTTCGTTGGCTCCCTAGATGTTTTCGGGGTACGTAGGTATATATAGGAGGACGAAGTACATCGGTGGCCACCAGTGGGGCCCAGGAGATAGGGGGGTGCGCCCAGAGGGGGTGGGCGCGCCCTCATGTCTCCTGGCCGCCTCACAAGCTTCTTGACTTGCACTCCATGTTCTCCAAATCACGTTCGTTCCAAAAATCACGCTCCCGAAGGTTTCATTCCGTTTGAACATCATTTGATATTCCTTTTCTTCGAAATACTGAAATATGCAAAAAAAAACAACAATTCGGGCTGGGCCTCCGGTTAGTAGGTTAGTCCCAAAAATGATATAAATGTGTAAAATAAAGCCCATAAACATCCAAAAGGGGTAATATAATAGTATGGAACAATCAAAAATTATAGATACGTTGGAGATGTATCAAGCATCCAAAGCTTAATTCCTACTCGTCCTCGAGTAGGTAAATGATAAAAACAGAATTTTTGATGTGGAATGCTACCTAGCATAATTCTCAATGTAATTTTCTTTATTGTGGCATGAATGTTCAGATCCAAATGATTCAAAATAAAAGTTCATATTGATAAAAGAAATAGTAACACTTCAAGCATACTAATAAAAGCAATCATGTCTTCTCAAAATAACATGGTGAAAGAAAGTTCATCCCTACAAAATCATATAGTTAGGCTATGCTTCATTTTTGTCACACAAAGATGTTCCCAGATTCTATACCCCCGATGACAAGCCAAGCAATTGTTTCATACTTAAATAATCTCAAACTTTTTCAACCTTCACGCAATATATGAGTGTGAGACATGGATATAGCACTATGGGTGTAATAGAATGTGATGATGGGGATTGTGTGGAGAAGACAAAAAAGGAGAAAGTCTCACATTGACGAGGATAATCAATGGGCTATGGAGATGCCCATCAATTGATGTCAACATGAGGAGTAGGGATTGCCATGCAACGGATGCACTAGAGCTCTAAATGAATGCTCAACAAAAGAAAACTAGTCGGTGTGCATCCAACTTGCTTGCTCACGAAGACCTAGGGCATTTGAGGAAGCCCATCGTAGGAATATACAAGCCAAGTTCTATAATGAACAATTCCCACTAGTATATGAAAGTGACAACATATGAGACTCACTATATGAAAAACATGGTGCTACTTTGAAGCACAAGATATGAGACTCACTACATGAAGAACAAGATGCTACTTTGAAGCACAAGTGTGGAAAAAGAGATAGTAACATTGCCCTTTTTATTTATTTTCTTTTTATTTTCTTTATTTTCTTTTTTCTTTGGCCTTTATTTTTTCTTTTGTCCTTTCTTTTTTTTTCTTTTTGGGCAATGCTCTAATAATGATGATCATCACACTTTTATTGATTACAACATATGAATTACAACTCAAAACTAAAACAAGATATGACTCTATATGAATGCCTCCGGCGGTGTACCGGGATGGTGCAATGAATCAAGAGTGACATGTATGAAAAATTATGCATGGTGGCTTTGCCACAAATACGATGTCAACTACATGATCATGCAATGGCAATATGACAAAAGTAATGTATGTCATGATGATGATGAAAGGAACGGTGGAAAGTTGCATGGCAATATATCTGGGAATGGCTATGGAAATGCCATAATAGGTAGGTATGGTGGCTGTTTTGAGGAAGATATAAGGAGGTTTATGTGTGATAGAGCTTTTCGTATCACGGGGTTTGGATGCACCAGCGAAGTTTGCACCAACTCTCAAAGTGAGAAAGGGCAATGCACGGTACCGAAGAGGCTAGTAATGATGGAAAGGTAAAAGTGCGTATAATCCATGGACTCAACATTAGTTATAAGAACTCATATACTTATTGCAAAAATTTAGAAGTCATCAAAAATGAAGCACTATGCGCATGCTCCTAGAGGGATAGATTGGTAGGAAAAGACCATCGCTCGTCCCCGACGGCCACTCATAAGGATGCACAAGCCAGCTACACTTCATGTTTCAAATTTGTTACACAACTCTAACCATACGTGCATGCTACGGGACTTGCTAACTTCAACACAAGCATTCTTTAAATTCATAATCACCCAACTAGCATGACTTTAATATCACTACCTCCATATCTCAAAACAATTATCAAGTATCAAATTGATCATAGCATCCAATTCACTTCCTATGATTGTTTTTATTATACCCAACTTGGATGCCTACCATTCTAGGACCAATTTTATAACCATAGCAAATACCATGCTGTTCTAAAAGACACTCAAAATAATATAAGTGAAGCATGAGAGACTAGCAATTTCTACAAAATTAAGCCACTGCCGTGCTCTAAAAGATATAAGTGAAGCACTAGAGCAAAAACTATCAAGCTCAAAAGATATAAGTGAAGCACATAGAGTATTCTAGCAAATTCAATCAAGTAGGCTTCTCCCAAAAGGTGTGTACAGAAAGGATGATTGTGTTAAACTAAAAAGCAAAGACTAATATAATACACGACGCTCCAAGCAAAACACATATCATGTGGCGAATAAAAATATAGCTCCAAGTAAAGTTACCAATGAACGAAGACGAAAGAGGGGATGCCTTCCCGGGGCATCCCCAAGCTTAGGCTTTTGGCTACTCTTGAATATCTTGGGGTGACATGGGCACCCCCAAGCTTAGGCTCTTGCCACTCCTTGTTCCAT
This sequence comes from Aegilops speltoides, assembly GCA_021437245.1. Taxonomy (NCBI): domain Eukaryota; kingdom Viridiplantae; phylum Streptophyta; class Magnoliopsida; order Poales; family Poaceae; genus Aegilops; species Aegilops speltoides. The sequence continues at coordinate 13,139,011 of CM038145.1, forward strand.
AGTCCATCAAAGCTTTACCCAAAAACTTGAAAACTTCACAACACAAAACTCAACAGGAAATCTTATAAGCCCCGTTAGTGAAAGAAAACAAAACCACCACATAAGGTACTGTAAGGAACTCATTCTTTATTTATTTTGGTGTTAAACCTACTGTATTCCAACTTCTCTATGGTTTATAAACTATTTTACTAGCCATAGATGCATCAAAATAAGCAAACAACACACGAAAAACAGAATCTGTCAAACACAGAACAGTCTGTAGCAATCTGTAACTACCGCAAACTTCTGGAATCCTAAAAATCCTACCAAAATAGGAAGTCCTGGACAATTTGTCTATTTATCAGCAGCAAAAAAGAATCAATGCAAAATCACGTCTTTGCGATTTGACAAAACTAATTCCGTGCGCGCAAAGTTTCTGTTTTTCAGCAAAATCAAATCAACTATCATCATAGGTTATCCTATAGGTTCTACTTGGCACAAACACTAATTAAAAGATAAAAACACATCTAAACAGAAGGTAGAAGCAAAAATTTAATAATAAACAGAAATAAAAATAAAAAACACAAATAAAATTGGGTTGCCTCCCAACTAGCGCTATCGTTTAACGCCCCTAGCTAGGCATAAAAGCAAAGATAGATCTAAGTAGTGCCATCTTTGATTTTAAGATTTTTAGCGGAGTCATGCTCGAATCCGGGAGGTTCTTTACGTTTCCCTTCATACTCGGAATTTTTAGATCTAAAGAATCCAACCTCTTATTGCAAAGAGTAATTAACATATTCATGCGGTGAAGATTTCCGCTAACACTTTTAAGAGGCTCAAGAGATTTTTGTAAAATTTTTGTTACGTCGCAAATCTTTCCAAACACTTGTGTTTCTTCTTGGGTAGGATGTGATCCTCCCTTTTGAGGTAGTGTTCCCACTATTCCCTCTATAATTCCATGAGCAATACTAGGATCAATTTCAAAAAAATTTCCCTTGGCAATGCAATCCAAGAGTTGTCTATGCGTCATATTTAACCCAACATAAAAATTGCAAAGAAGAACTCTAAAATTCACCTCTAGGGTGCATTTGCGGTAAGATTCCATCATCTTATACCCAGCATCTTTTAAGTTTTCTCCTTGCCTTTGCTTGAAGTCAAGAACTTCAAACTCGGGAGACATAGGAGCGGACAAGGAACTAGACATAACAACGAGCAAACAAAAGGCAAGCGAAAAAGAGGATGAGATTGGGCAAGAGAGGCCGAATAAAACGGCAAGGGTGAAGTGGGGGAGAGGAAAACGAGAGGCAAATGGAAAATAATGTAAATGCGAGGGAGATGAGTTTGTGATGGGTACTTGGTATGTCTTGACTTGAGCGAAGACTTCCCTGGCAACGGCGCCATAAATCCTTCTTGCTACGTCTTGAGCTTGCGTTGGTTTTCCTTGAAGGGAAAGGGTGATGGAGCAAAGTAGCGTAAGTATTTCCCTCAGTTTTTGAGAACCAAGGTATCAATCCAGTAGGAGGCTCCTAAAATGTCCCACGCACCTACACAAACAAACAAAGAACTTGCAACCAACGCAATAAAGGGGTTGTCAATCCCTTCACGGCCACTTGCGAAAGTGAGATCTGATAGAGATAATATGATAAGATAAATATATTTTTGGTATTTTATAAGATAGATGCAAAAAGTAAAGATGCAAATAAAAGTAGATTGAAAGCTTATATAATAAAAGATAGACCCGGGGGCCATAGGTTTCACTAGTGGCTTCTCTCAAGATAGCATAAGTATTACGGTGGGTGAACAAATTACTGTCGAGCAATTGATAGAAAAGCGAATAATTATGAGATTATCTAGGCATGATCATGTATATAGGCATCACGTCCGCAACAAGTAGATCGACTCCTGCCTGCATCTACTACTATTACTCCACACATCGACTGACTCCTGCCTGCATCTAGAGTATTAAGTTCATAAAGAACAGAGTAACGCATTAAGAAAGATGACATGATGTAGAGGGATAAACTCAAGCAATATGATATAAACCCCATCTTTTTATCCTCGATGGCAACAATACAATCGTGCCTTGCTGCCCTAACACATCGGAAAAGGACACCGCAAGATTGAACCCAAAGCTAAGCACTTCTCCCATATCAAGAAAGATCAATCTAGTAGGCCAAACCAAACTAATAATTCGAAGAGACTTGCAAAGATAACTCAATCATACATAAAAAATTTCAGAGGAGATTCAAATATTTCTCATAGATAAACTTGATCATAAACCCACAATTCATCGGATCTCGACAAACACACTGCAAAAAGAGTTTACATCGAATAGATCTCCAAAAGAGAGGGGGAGAACATGGTATTGAGATCCAAAAAGAGAGAAGAAGACATCTAGCTAATAATTATGGACCCGAAGGTCTGTGGTAAACTACTCACAACTCATCGGAGGGGCTATGGTGTTGATGTAGAAGCCCTCCGTGGTCGATTCCCCCTCCGGCGGAGTGCCGGCGAAGGCTCCAAGATGGGATCTCACGGATACAGAAGGTTACAACGGTGGAAGTTGTGTTTCGTTGGCTCCCTGGATGTTTTCGGGGTACGTAGGTATATATAGGAGGAAGAAGTACGTCGGTGGCCGCCTGTGGGGCCCAGGAGATAGGGGGCGCGCCCAGAGGGGGTGGATGCACCCTCGTGTCTCCTGACCGCCTCGCAAGCTTCTTGACTTGCACTCAAGTTCTCCGGATCACGTTCGTTCCAAAAATCACGCTCCCGAATGTTTCATTCCGTTTGGACTCCATTTGATATCCCTTTTCTTCGAAATACTAAAATAGGCAAAAAAAAACAGTAATACGGGCTGGGCCTCCGGTTAGTAGGTTAGTCCCAAAAATGATATAAATGTGTAAAATAAAGCCCATAAACATCCAAAAGGGGTAATATAATAGTATGGAACAATAAAAAATTATAGATACATTGGAGACGTATCACGCCTCCCCTTGTTGATGCACCTTTACAAGGGGACCTGACCGTTGCGGTTCCCACGTCACCTCTACGCCTTCACTGTCCGAGTGATGCTGGAGAGGCCGACTGGCCGGAAGACTGATGTCTACTACACAACCTTCTTCTTGTAGACGTTGTTGGGCCTCCAAGTGCAGTGGTTTCTAGGACAGTAGCAAATTTCCCTCAAGTGGATGACCTAAGGTTTATCAATCCGTGGGAGGCGTAGGATGAAGAAGGTCTCTCTCAAGCAACCCTGCAACCAAATAACAAAGAGCCTCTTGTGTCCCCAACACACCCAACACAATGGTAAATTGTATAGGTGCACTAGTTCGGCGAAGAGATGGTGATACAAATGCAATATGGATGGTAGATATAGGTATTTGTAATCCGAAAATTTAAAAACAGCAAGGTAACTAATGATAAAAGTGAGCACAAACGGCATTGCAATGGTAGGAAACAAGGCATAGGGTTCATACTTTCACTAGTGCAAGTTCTCTCAACAATAATAACATAGATAGATCATATAACAATCCCTCAACATGCAACAAAGAGTCACTCCAAAGCCACTAATAGCGGACAACAAACGAAGAGATTATGGTAGGGTACGAAACCACCTCAAAGTTATCCTTTCTCTTCTATCTATTCAAGATTCCGTAGTAAAATAAAATGAAGCTATTCTTTCCGTTCAATCTATCGCAAAGTTCATACTAGAATAACACCTTATGACACAAATCAACCAAAACCCTAATGTCACCTAGATACTCCATTGTCACCTCAAGTATCAGTGGGCATGATTATATGATATGTATCACACAATCTCAGATTCATCTATCCACCCCCAAAGTTTCTACCGGAGAGTCAAGACGAAAACGTGTGCCAACCCCTATGCATAGGTTCATGGGCGGAACCCGCAAGTTGATCACCAAAACATACATCAAGTGGATCACGTGATATCCCATTGTCACCACAGATAAGCACGGCAAGACATACATCAAGTGTTCTCAAATCATTAAATACTCAATCCGATAAGATAACTTCAAGAGGAAAACTCAACTCATCACAAGAGAATAGAGGGGGAGAAACATCATAAGATCCAACTATAATAGCAAAGCTCGCGATACATCAAGATCGTGCCATAGAGAGAACACGAGAGAGAGAGAGAGAGAGAGAGATCAAACACATAGCTACTGGTACATACCCTCAGCCCCGAGGGTGAACTACTCCCTCCTCGTCATGGATAGCGCCGGGATGATGAAGATGGCCATCGATGAGGGATCCCCCCTCCGGCAGGGTACCAGAATGGGCTCCCGAGAGGTTTTTGGTGGCTACAGAGGCTTGCGGCGGCGGAACTCCCGGTCTATCTTGTTCTTTGATGTTTTTAGGGTATATGGGAATATATAGGTGAAAGAAGTTGGTCGGGGGAGCCTCGAGGGGCCCACGAGGGTGGAGGGCTCGCCCAGGGGGTGGGCGCGCCCCCTATCTCGTGGCTTCCTCGATGCTTCCCTGGCTTGCACTCCAAGTTCCCGGGATTGCTTCTGTTCCAAAAATAACTTTTCTGAAGGTTTCTTTCCGTTTGAACTCCGTTTGATATTCCTTTTCTTCGAAACACTAAAATAGGCAAGAAAACATCAATATGGGCTGGGCATCCGGTTAGTAGGTTAGTCCCAAAAGTAATATAAAAGTGTATAATAAAGCCCATAAACATTCAAGACAGATAATAAAATAGCATGAATGCTTCATAAATTATAGATACTTTGGAGACGTATCAGCATCCCCAAGCTTAATTCCTGCTCGTCCTCGAGTAGGTAAATGATAAAAGAAAGAATTTATGAAGTGTGAATGCTAGCACGTGCACAAGTTTGATCAATGATAATTTCAATCACCTTTTCTAGCATGATTATATTTCATAACAGTAGTTCATCTCATAAAACTTCTCACGATCAAGTAACAAGCTATTCAGATGTTAAAGCATAGACCATAAACTTTCTGAAAACTAGCAAACTTCATTCTCAGTCATCAAACAACTGTAATTCATCTTATTTTCAGGAAGGGTCTATGTCCGAGCTTTGATTTAGCAAACTCCACATACTTAACTATCATATAGTCTTCTACAATTGCCAACACTCACGCAATACTTAAGGTTATGGAGTTTTAATCGGACACTGAGAAAGATAGGGGCTTATAGTGTTGCCTCCCAACGTATTCACCTCTGGGTGATGTCAACAATAATAGTTCATGCTAACTTACATCCAATCGGATATATATATATATATCAGGATCTTTCCAACACGTGGTGCTTGCTAAAGGATAAAATGAAAAAGGGAAAAGCGAAGATCACCTTGACTCTTGCATAAAGTAAAAGACATAAAGTAAAAGATAGGCCCTTCGCAGAGGGAAGCAGAGGTTGTCATGCGCTTTTATGGTTGGATGCACAAAATCTTAATGCAAAGGAACGTCACTTTATATTGCCACTTGTATATGGACCTTTATTATGCAGTCCGTCGCTTTTATTGCTTCCATAACAAGATCGTATAAAGCTTATTTTCTTCACACTAATAGATCATACATATTCAGAGAGCAATTTTTATTGCATGCACCGATGACAACTTACTTGAAGGATCTTACTCAATCCATAGGTAGGTATGGTGGACTCTCATGGCAAAACTAATGTAAGGATATTTGGAAGCACAAGTAATATCTCTACTTGGTGCAAGGAATTTTGGCTAGCATGAGGGGCAAAGGCAAGCTCAACATGTTTGAATGATCCATGACAATATACTTTAACTGAAATGTGAGAAAACATAACCCATTACGTTGTCTTCCTTTTCCAACATCAACTCTTTAGCATGTCATACTTAATGAGTGCTCACAATTATAAAAGATGTCTAAGATAGTATATTTATATGTGAAATCTCTCTTCCTTCAATATTCTTTCATGAATTGTTCAAATGACCAATACAATGCTTGCTAACCTTCAATAAATTTACAACCTCTACTTTTTAGATGTGAAGTCATTACTCTCCATGGGATAAGCAAATGAGACATATATAATTTCAGATTTATGACAATCAACTCATTCAACAATTTACTCATAGGATATAAGTGAAGCACACGAGTAAATGAAAAACTACTCCAAAAAGATATAAGTGAAGATCAATGAGTAGTTAAATAATTATGTAACTATGTGAAGACTCTCTCTCATTAAAGAATTTCAGATCTTGGTATTGTATTCAAACAGCAAGCAAAACAAAATAAAATGACATTGCGAGGATATATAGCACAACTCATGTGAAGAAGCAAAATCTTAGGCTCAACCGATACTAACCGATAGTTGTTGAAGAAGAAAGGTGGGATGCCTCACGGGGCATCCCCAAGCTTAGATGCTTGAGATTTCTTGAAATATTATCTTGGGGCGCCTTGGGCATCCCCAAGCTTGAACTTTTGTGTCTCCTTAATTCCTTTTATATCTCGGTTTCCTAAATCTCGAAAGCTTCATCCACACCAAACTCAACAAGAACTCGTTGTCGGTGTCAAAACCGGCGGATCTCGGGTAGGGGGTCCCGATCTGTGCATCTAAGGTTAATGGTAACAGGAGGCAAGGGACACAATGTTTACCCAGGTTCGGGCCCTCTCTATGGAGGTAAAACCCTAATTCCTGCTTGATTGATATTGATGATATGGGTATTACAAGAGTTGATCTACCACGAGATCGTAGAGGCTAAACCCTAGAAGCTAGCCTATAATGATTATGATTGTGATCGTCCCTCTGAGGACTAAACTCTCCGGTTTATATAGACACGGAGAGGTCTAGGGTTTACATGGAGTCGGTTACAAAGAAAGAAATATAATATCCGGATCGCCAAGCTTGTCTTCCACGCAAGGGAGAGTCCCATCCGGACACGGGACGGAGTCTTGAGTCTTGTATCTTCACGGTCCCACGGTCCGGCCAAAGTATATAGTCCAGCTATCCGGATACCCCCTAATCCAGGACTCCCTCAGTAGCCCCTGAACCAGGCTTCAATCACGATGAGTCTGGCTCGCAGTTTGTCTTCGGCATGGCAAGGCGGGTTCCATCTCCGAATACTCCGTAGTAACTATCGAACACTTGAATCATGTCCGGATCTGCTGGCAGCTTTTGTGCATTGTGCTCCTGCATCGTGGCCCGGCCCCACACGAACCAGTTTTACTTGGCCTACCTTGATACGCGTTGCGAGGCGGTTTTATTGGCACATCTTGCCAAAGCAGAGATCGTGTTCCCCTTATCGCGGGATCTTCCATCAATACGGGCGTGCGCAACCCCACGACGACTGTTGGTATGACTCCGTGTTTTTAGATAAGTCCCAAGTGGTCACGCTGAGGATGCTTGATATTCACTCCCTTTATAAAGGGGCCGAGGCCTATCCCTCTTTTCCACCACCCTTGCGCCTTTTCGCATCTCGAGTTCTAACACTCGAAACCCAAGCTCAAGCACCCCAGATCCTCCACAGTGTCCAGATCCAACTCTCAAGGCTGGTGGGTGGCCTCCTTGGTCACAGAGGAGGACATTGCGAAGCTTAGGGGGGGGGTCGGATATCTGACTGCCGACATCCGGCACAGGCTTCCTGCTCCAGGGCAGGTCATCCCTACTCCTGAGCCCAATGAGAGCATTGTATTTGTCTCTCACTTCCTCCGCGGCTTGGGACTCACCCTTGATCCCTTCGTAAGAGGGCTCATGTTCTATTACGGGTTAGATTTTCACGATCTAGCCCTGGACGCTATCCTCCATATTTCGTCGTTCATCGTTGTGTGTGAAGCTTTTCTCCACGTCACTCCACACTTCGGCCTATGGCTCAAGACCTTCAATGTGAAGCCGAAGATGATTGAGGGGCGAAACACAGAGTGCGGAGGTGCTGTAATAAGTAGGAATGTCGATGCTCCATGGCCAGAGGGCTCCTTCCCAGAGGTGTCCGATCTATGGCAGCGAAGGTGGTTTTACGTCACGACTCCCAGGGGCACAAAGTGGGTGGCTGCCCCCAACTTCCGTCCAGGCCCTCCTTCTCAACTAGCATCATGGACCAATGTAGGACGGGATTGGGGATCTACTAGTGATGTACCAATACTGCAGAGCCGTATTCGGGAGCTTCTTGAGAGGGACATTAGCCTTGTCAGCATAATTCAGGTAATGCTAATCCGACGGATGTTGCCGTGCAAGCGCCGGCCTCTCTGGATGTGGGAGTTCAATCCGGAAGGTCCGCAGACTATTCTGCACTTCTTCGGCCTGATGCTCGAAGGGATGTGTAAATTATTCTTTGGACCACAAGTAAAGTGTCCGGATACCACCGAGGATGCGGGCCTGAGCTGCAATCGCCCAGATACCCAAGTAAGTAACCCTGAAGCCGAACACTTCGTTTATATTTATCATAATCCTTATTCTGAAAAATCCTCCGTGGCCAGGAGTGGCTCAGCAAGGCGGAGAAAATCAGGTGTCTGGCGCCACTTCCCGAAGGCTCGCCTAGTCCCACCATAGCCGAGATGCTTGGCCGGGTGCTAAGCAAAATGCCCTCGGGGAAAGACGAAGGGAAGAATAGCGAAGCAGAACTTCACACGTTGCGCATCCAAACCGGGGGAACTGCTACCTCCCCAAAGAAGGATAGCCGGGAAGGGGAATCTAAAGCCTCCTCCCCTCACGGGAAGAAGAGGGCCGCCTTCGAAGACTTGGAGACCGAGGTGCCCAAACAGGGGAAGAAATCTTCACTAGGGGGCCCTGCCCCGAAGGGCGTCCTCACCGCGTCATGCGCGCCGCCAGCCCTCAGCCGAGCTGTAAGTTAATCGTAAACACAAAGGTACTGCTTTTCTCCGAGGAGAATAACCAGGATCCCTTTTTTGCAGTCCGGCTAGCAACTCTTCTCGACAAATTTTGTCTTCGGGGGATCTCCCTCCGGAGATGATGGAGAGTGAGACCCCACCAATCTCTCCGCCTCATGAGGCGGGCGACCCCGAGGTGTCGTCACGGAGGAGTCCAGATCTGCCAAAGCCAGAAGCTAATCCTTCGGCCGCCCTGAGCCCGGAGTGTTCGGCTCCCATGGGGGCGATGAGAAGGGTCTGACACAGTTCGGTGTCCGGCCGGACATACTAACGGGCCTTCTGGAGCGAGCTGCTCTCTCGGAGGAGCACCATTCATTAATGAGCACGGTGCTCGAGAAGATTTCATCTGCCACAAGCGGTTTGAATCAAGCTTTTACGAGCCTGCTCAGAGGCTTTGAGGTATGTAATGAAAAATACATAATTTTTTGGCTGTGACGCACACGCTAGGTGTGCTCCATATGGATAGTAGCCCCTGAGACTCTGGTTGCCAGCCCTAGGCGGCAAACAGAGGATCATATTTTGAAGTAATGATCGCGCTGTGCTTAGCGCAGGTGTCTAAGGATCCGGCAGCTGACCAGTCCGTTGAGGTTTCTGAACTGAGGAGGCAGATTGGAGTTATTGATGCCGACATCACGCTTGTGAACGAGCGGCTTAACGAGTTACGAGGTATGTGCTCTGCTTTCCTTATTATTTATAGGAAAAATTGAAAGGAGTATAATATTAATGTGATATGTTTGGACTGCAGACGGTGCTGATGTCGTGGAATACCTGAGGGCGGAACTTGCCCTAGCCAAGGAACATGCCCGGGCTAGCAACCCTAAAGGCGGCCGATGAATTGAGAGCCGAACAGGCTGCTCATCGCCGAAGCGAAGAGAGAATAGCCGAATTGGCTGTGGAGCTAAAAGACGCCGCCAACCGTTATGAGCTTCTTGAAGAAGAAAATCATGCGAGTAAGGCTGACCTGAAGGAGGCTCTTGATGCGGCCAAGGAGACGCGTTCCGACCTTAGGAATGCGCGGGAGGAGCTTCGACAGGCCGGAGAAATCGCGGCTAGAAACCCCTATTTGTTGCGGATGAAGTTTTTACATCCGAAGTATGCTCCCTTGGATCGACGCTGGAGCCCTGGGGACGCTTATGTGGACTTGGCGAAGAGTACGGCTGGCGCGGCCAATTTTTTCGAGGATCAAGGTGATAAAGAGGTGGAGATGCTGTTCTGGTCGCAATTCAATGCTTCCACGCGCCCATTGCCATTGAGTGAGAAGATGGCTGCTGTGGCTGAGCTTCATAGGCTGTCCGGTCTTGCAATGCGGTCTGTAATAGACCACCTTTGGCCGAAGGGGCCTAAGACGGACAGTTATTTTGGTTTGGTGCTACAATTCCTTGGTGCCGCACACAGATCGATGCCATGAGGAGGTTGGCGTGTATAGAGGGTGCACAGATGGCTCTTGCCCGCGTTAAAGCATATTGGAAAGATATGGAGGCCACCATCGTTGCGACCCAGAATCCGGCGGGAGGCCAGGATCCGGCCGAGCACTACCTGGAGCAGGTAACAGAAGGTGCTCGCTTAATAGAAGCTCAGTGCTTGAAGAATATCATGTTCGAGTGACAAATCGTGTCATTGTAAAAACAATGTTATTTTGATTATGAGGCTATATTTATACTTTGTGCCCGAAAGTATTATTGTGCCTCCTGTGCGCCCGTTTTTATGTATATGTGTAATCTGAAAGTTAGTAGTCGTTGGCTACAGCCCCCACGCGTACAATGCGGGGGTGTTCGCGAAAAATATGCGTAATCACACTGGATCCAACGTCTTGGTCCATTAAGGAGGTGATCGCACGTCGAACTAGGCAACCGGACTATATAGCTGTAACACTTTCACTTAGCCATAGGAGTTTGACGGTGGGGCTACTATGTAGCCCCTGGTACCTTCGCGTGTATCCGAATATGTGCGCATGTGTACATGACTGGGAAACGGTCCTTCGTTAATGCGGAGGAATCCTAAAGATTCCGGTATGTCTTCGGGTGGTTGAACAGTCTCTCGTTGTATCATGACAGTCAGTCTTCGGCTTTCTCTACTGAGGTGCTCATCTGGAATAACCAGGGCACAATCGCAGTAGTTCTTCTTTGGCCGCCTTAGCCGATAAGAACGGAACGTAAGGCGGCAAACCCAGGAGCCGGTCAAACCCAACATTTGACCAAAGACATGATTCGGAGTTGATGCATATAAAGGCCAAACTCGTGACGCCAAACACTCCCGAGGGTATTCAGATTTTGCAACATAAAATGGGCTGAAGAATGCCCTTTCATTATGAACCCTGTATTCCCAGGTACGTGCATTAGTCTGTCGTGGCGAAATGCCAATAACGGCAGTACCCTTTGTGAGTATAGTACCCATGGGATGTGTAAACAACAAGAGACAATAAAAAAGGTTTACACAGGGGCTTAATCTAAAGAGAAACCTTTGAGCGGGGCCCTGCTGCACGTCTGCGCCTTTGTTTCCGTTGTGCCATGTCCTGGAAGGGTATCGCACAAATTGTGTCTGTAAAAAAGAAAAACTCATGTAGAAGAGTATAGCGTAAGCGTGCGATGGATAGTAAAAGTGTAAGACATTGGCCTGTTAATAAGGTCAAGCCAACAGTGGGGCTGTATTAAATATCTATAGCCCCTGGTGTCCTCTATGGGATTATGTACATGGGGCCCTAGCTCAGGTTTATCCGGGCTGCCGGTCTCGTCTAACCGTGTTCGTGGTCTTAACGACCAGTCATGCTTTCTGGTATTAGAGGCCGCTTAGAGTCTGGCTGCTGGAGCCGTCGCGTATTCCTCCGTGCGTGAGGAGCACTCTGTGTTTCCGTTAACGGTGATGACGCCACGTGGACCGGGCATCTTAAGTGTAAGGTAGGCGTAATGCGGTACTACATTGAAGCGGGCGAAGGCCGTTCTCCCAAGCAATGCATGATAGCTGCTTTGGAGGGGAGCAATGGTGAAGAGTATTTCTTCGCTTCTGGAGTTGCCGGGGGAACCGAATGTTACCTCCAGTACGATGGAGCCCCTGCCGTAGGCTTCCACGCCTGGTATCACCCCTTCAAAGGTGGTGTTGCTTTGGCTGATTCTGGATGGGTCTATCCCCATCCTGCGGACAGTGTCCTGGTATATTAGATTAAGACTACTGCCGCCGTCCATGAGGACGTGAGTAAGATGGTATCCGTCGATTATTGGATTGAGCACCAAGGTATCTGATCCTCCGCGCCAAATACTAGTCGGGCAGTCCGTGTGATCGAAAGTGATCAGACAAGATAACTTCAAGAGGAAAACTCAATTCATCACAAGAGAATAGAGGGGGAGAAACATCATAAGATCCAACTATAATAGCAAAGCTCGCGATACATCAAGATCATGCCATAGAGAGAACACGAGAGAGAGAGATCAAACACATAGCTACTGGTACATACCCTCAGCCCCGAGGGTGAACTACTCCATCCTCGTCATGGATAGCGCCGGGATGATGAAGATGGCCACCGGTGAGGGATCCCCCCTCCGGCAGGGTGCCGAAACGGGCTCCCGAGAGGTTTTTGGTGGCTACAGAGGCTTGCGGTGGCAGAACTCCCGATCTATCTTGTTCTTCGATGTTTTTAGGGTATATGGGAATATATAGGCGAAAGAAGTCGGTCGGGGGAGCCTCAAGGGGCCCATGAGGGTGGAGGGCGTGCCCAGGGGGTGGGCGCACCCCCCTATCTCGTGGCTTCCTCGACGCTTACTTGGCTTGCACTCCAAGTTCCCGGGATTGCTTCTGTTCCAAAAATAACTTTTCAGAAGGTTTCATTCCGTTTGGACTCCGTTTGATATTCCTTTTCTTTGAAACACTGAAATAGGCAAGAAAACAGCAATATGGGCTGGGCCTCCGGTTAGTAGGTTAGTCCCAAAAGTAATATAAAAGTGTATAATAAAGCCCATAAACATTCAAGATAGATAATATAATAGCATGAATGCTTCATAAATTATAGATACGTTGGAGACGTATCAAAGACGTCCGAGTGTTGTTGGAGTATCCTAGTGGATTTTCAGGGGTGTGCATCCGAATGCGCCTATGGTCTAGGGACCTTCCAATGATGGTGTGGGACCCTAGGTGGGCCTTAGATGTCAGGTCCTTGACCCTACCAATAGTAGGCGAGCCATCAATAGTAATCATCTTCTTTATCTTTCTATTAAAACAATATGTGATAAATAGGGGAGCAATAATTAAAGGTTCTTCCCCTAGGGTTTTCCTAGGGTATCATATACCCGACGATGATTAGAAGGAAAACACCATAGACGATTATGTGCTTTTTGTGGCACTATAGTGAAGGAAATATGCCCTAGAGGCAATAATAAAGTTATTATTTATTTCCTCATATCATGATAAATGTTTATTATTCATGCTAGAATTGTATTACCCAGAAACGTAATACATGTGTGAATACATAGACAAACATAGTGTCACTAGTATGCCTCTACTTGACTAGCTCGTAAATCAAAGATGGTTAAGTTTCCTAACCATTGACATGAGTTGTCATTTGATTAACGGGATCACATCATTAGGAGAATGATGTGATTGACTTGACCCATTCCGTTAGCTTAGCACTTGATCGTTTAATATGTTGTTATTGCTTTCTTCATGACTTATACATGTTCCTATGACTATGAGATTATGTAACTCCTGCTTACCGGTGGAACACTTTGTGTGCTACCAAACGTCACAATGTAACTGGGTGACTATAAAGGTGCTCTACAGGTGTCTCCGAAGGTACTTGTTGAGTTGACGTATTTCGAGATTAGGATTTGTCACTCTGATTGTCGGAGAGGTATCTCTGGGCCCTCTCGGTAATGCACATCACTATAAGCCTTGCAAGCAATGTAGCTAATGAGTTAGTTACGAGATGATGCATTACGTAACGAGTAAAGAGACTTGCCGGTAACGAGATTGAACTAGGTATGGAGATACCGACGATCAAATCTCGGGCAAGTAACATACTGATGACAAAGGGAACAACATATGTTGTTATGCGGTTTGACCGATAAAGATCTTCGTAGAATATGTAGGAGCCAATATGGGCATCAGGTTCCGCTATTTGTTATTGACCGGAGACATGTCTCGGTCATGTCTACATAGTTCTCGAACCCGTAGGGTCCGCATGCTTGAAGTAAGATGACAGTTATATTACGAGTTTATGTGTTTTGATGTACCGAAGGTTGTTCGGAGTCCCGGATGTGATCACAGACATGAGGAGGAGTCTTGAAATGGTTGAGACATGAAGATCGATATATTGGACGACTATATTTGACACCGGAAAGGTTCCGGGTGAGATTGGGACAATACCGGAGCTCCGAGAGGTTATCGGAACCCCCCTGGGAGGTATATGGGCCTTAATGGGCCTTAGTGGAAAGGAGGGGAAAGGAGCAAGGGAGGGGGCGCGCCCCCCCAAGCCCAATCCGAATTGGAAGGGGGGCCGGCCCCCCTTTCTTTCCTCCCTCCTTCCTCTTCCTTCCCTCTTCCTCTCCTAATAGGAAAGGGGGGAGTCCTACTCCCGGTGGGAGTTGGACTCCCCCCCTAGGGTGCGCCACCCCCCTTGGCCGGCCCCCTCCTCCACTCCTTTATATACGGGGGAGGGGGGCACCCCATAGACAACAGTTGATCATTGATCTCTTAGCCGTGTGTGGTGCCCCCCTCCACCATAGTCCTCCTCGATAATATCATAGCGGTGCTTAGGTGAAGCCCTGCGACGGTAGAACATCATCATCATCATCACCATGCCGTCATGCTGACGGAACTCTCCCTCGACACTCGGCTGGATCGGAGTTTGAGGGACGTCATCAAGCTGAACGTGTGCAAGAACTCGGAGGTGCCGTGCTTTTGGTGCTTGATCGGTCGGGCCGTGAAGACGTACCACTACATCAACCGTGTTGTGCTAACGCTTCCGCTTTCGGTCTACGAGGGTACGTGGACACACTCTCCCCTCTCGTTGCTATGCATCACCATGATCTTGTGTGTGCGTAGGAATTTTTTTGAAATTACTACGTTCCCCAACAGTGGTATCAGAGCCTAGGTTTTATGCGTTGATGTTATATGCACGAGTAGAACACAAGTGAGTTGTGGGCGATACAAGTCATACTGCTTAGCAGCATGTCATACTTTGGTTCGGCGGTATTGTTGGATGAAGCGGCCCGGACCGACATTATGCGTACGCTTACGCGAGACTGGTTCTACCGACATGCTTTGCACACAGGTGGCTGGCGGGTGTCAGTTTCTCCAACTTTAGTTGAACCGAGTATGGCTACGCCCGGTCCTTGAGATGGTTAAAACGTCACTAACTTGACGAACTATCGTTGTGCTTTTGATGCGTAGGTAAGAACGGTTCTTGCTCAGCCCATAGCAGCCACGTAAAAACTTGCAACAACAAAGTAGAGGACGTCTAACTTGTTTTTGCAGGGCATGTTGTGATGTGATATGGTCAAGACGTGATGCTATATTTTATTGTATGAGATGATCATTTTTTGTAACCGAGTTATCGGCAACTGGCAAGAGCCATATGGTTGTTGCTTTATTGTATGCAATGCAATCGCCCTATAATTGCTTTACTTTATCACTAAGCGGTAGCGATAGTCGTAGAAGCAATAGTTGGCGAGACGACAATGATGCTATGATGGAGATCAAGGTGTTGCGCCGGTGACGATGGTGATCATGACGGTGCTTTGGAGATGGAGATCACAAGAACAAGATGATGATGGCCATATCATATCACTTATATTGATTGCATGTGATGTTTATCTTTTATGCATCTTATCTTGCTTTCATTGATGGTAGCATTATAAGATGATCTCTCACTAAATTTCAAGATAAAAGTGTTCTCCCTGAGTATGCACCATTGCCAAAGTTCGTCGTGCCCAGACACCACGTGATGATCGGGTGTGATAAGCTCTACGTCCATCTACAACGGGTGCAAGCCAGTTTTGCACACGCAGAATACTCAGGTTAACCATGACGAGCCTAGCATATGCAGATATGGCCTCGGAACACTAAGACCGAAAGGTCGAGCGTGAATCATATAGTAGATATGATCAACATAGTGATGTTCACCATTGAAAACTACTCCATTTCACGTGATGATCGGTTATGGTTTAGTTGATTTGGATCACGTGATCACTTGGATGATTAGAGGGATGTCTATCTAAGTGGGAGTTCTTAAGTAATATGATTAATTGAACTTAAATTTATCATGAACTTGGTACCTGATAGTATTTTACTTGTCTATGTTTGTTGTAGATAGATGGCTCGTGTTGTTGTTCCGGTGAATTTTAATGCATTCCTTGAGAAAGCAAAGTTGAAAGATGATGGTAGCAATTACACGGACTGGGTCCGTAACTTGAGGATTATCCTCATTGCTGCACAAAAGAATTGCGTCCTGGAAGCACCGCTAGGTACCAAACCTGCTGCAGGAGCAACACCAGATGTTATGAACGTCTAGCAGAGCAAAGTTGATGACTACTTGATAGTTCAGTGTGCCATGCTTTACGGCTTATAATCGGGACTTCAACGACGTTTTGAACGTCATGGAGCATATGAGATGTTCCAGGAGTTGAAGTTAATATTTCAAGCAAATGCCCGGATTGAGAGATATGAAGTCTCAATAAGTTCTACAGCTGCAAGATGGAGGAGAATAGTTCTGTCAGTGAGCATATACTTAGAATGTCTGGGTATAATAATCACTTGATTCAATCGGGATTTAATCTTCCGGATGATAGCGTCATTGATAGAATTCTTCAATCACTGCCACCAAGCTATAAGAGCTTCGTGATGAACTATAATATGGAAGGGATGGATAAGACAATCCCCGAGCTCTTCGCAATGCTAAAGGCTGCGGAGGTAGAAATCAAGAAGGAGCATCAAGTGTTGATGGTCAATAAGACCACCAGTTTCAAGAAGAAGGGCAAAGGGAAAAAGAAGGGGAACTTCAAGAAGAACAACAAACGAATTGTTGCTCAAGAGAAGAAACCCAAGTCTGGACCTAAGCCTGAGACTGAGTGCTTCTACTACAAGCAGACTGGTCACTGGAAGCGGAACTGCCCCAAGTATTTGGCGGATAAGAAGGATGGCAAGGTGAACAAAGGTATATGTGATATACATGTTATTGATGTGTACCTTACCAGAGCTCGCAGTAGCACCTGGGTATTTGATACTGGTTCTATTGCTAATATTTGCAACTCGAAACAGGGACTAAATATTAAGCGGACACTGGCCAAGGACGACGTGACGATGCGCGTGGGAAATGGTTCCAAAGTCGATGTGATCGCCGTCGGCACGCTACCTCTACATCTAACTTCGGGATTAGTTTTAGACCTAAGTAATTGTTATTTGGTGCCAGCGTTGAGCATGAACATTATATCTGGATCTTGTTTGATGCGAGATGGTTATTCATTTAAATCTGAGAATAATGGTTGTTCTATTTATATGAGTAATATCTTTTATGGTCATGCACCCTTAAAGAGTGGTCTATTTTTGATGAATCTCGATAGTAGTGATACACATATTCATAATGTTGAAGCTAAAAGATGCAGAGTTGATAATGATAGTGCAACTTATTTGTGGCACTGCCGTTTAGGTCATATTGGTGTAAAGCGCATGAAGAAACTCCATACCGATGGACTTTTGGAATCACTTGATTATGAATCACTTGGTACTTGCGAACCATGCCTCATGGGCAAGATGACTAAAACGCCGTTCTCCGGAACTATGGAGCGAGCAAATGATTTGTTGGAAATCATACATACTAATGTATGTGGTCCAATGAATGCTGAGGCTCGCGGTGGATATCGTTATTTTCTCACCTTCACAGATGATTTGAGCATATATGGGTATTGAGGGAGTCCTGGACTAGGGGGTGTCCGGATAGCCGGACTATCGTTATCCGCCGGACTCCAAGACTACGAAGATAGAAGATTGAAGACTCCGGCTCGTGTCCGGAAGGTACTTTCCTTGGCGTGGAAGGCAAGCTTGGCGACACAGATATGTAGACTCCTACCATTGTAACCGACTCTGTGTAACCCTAGCCTCTCCGGTGTCTATATAAACCGGAGGGCTTTAGTCCGTAGGACGAACATACATTACAACAATCATACCATAGGCTAGCTTCTAGGGTTTAGCCTCCTTGATCTCGTGGTAGATCTACTCTTGTACTACCCACATCATCAATATTAATCAAGCAGGACGTAGGGTTTTACCTCCATCAAGAGGGCCCGAACACAGGTAAAACATTGTGTCCCTTGTCTCCTGTTACCATCCGCCTAGACGCACAGTTCGGGACCCCCTACCCGAGATCCGCCGGTTTTGACACCGACATTGGTGCTTTCATTGAGAGTTCCTCTGTGTCGTCACCGATAGGCTTGATGGCATCTTCAACCAACAACGCTGTCCTGGGTGAGACTTTTCTCCCGCATGATCTTTGTATTCGGCGGCTTTGCATCGCGGGCCAATTCTCTTGGCCATCCGAGTAGATCGAACGCTACGCCCGGCCGCCGTCGATTCGAAGCTTAAACTTCACGGCCGATGTCCGCGGAGACTTGATCTTCGACGGACTCGAGCCACGCCAAGCGCGCCAAGACGTGGACGATGGGCACGATCTAGCTCTGCCACGGACAAAGCCTTGGTGGTCGCTTTTCTGGATCCGCTTCGGCCATTAGCCCGGAGCCGATCGCCCATATCGAGGGCCGGTGGGTAGATGCCGCCCTGGGGGCTTCAACATCCACGGCGATGGAGCCGAACACTGATCCTGTCCCCCGCGAAACCCGTGATTCCGAGGCACCGGACTCCTCGCCGGACTCCGAACCTCCCGCGCCTCTACCAATCGATCCGGATTGGGCGCCGGTTATGGAATTCACAGCCGCGGACATCTTTCAATACTCGCCTTTGGGCGATATCCTGAATTCACTAAAACATCTCTCGTTATCAAGAGAGTCCTGGTCGGACTATGGCCAGGATGGTTGGGGTTCGGACGACGAAGAAATTCAGATCCCACCCACCACCCACCTTGTAGCCACTATCGATGATCTAACCGACATGCTAGATTACGACTCCGAAGACATCGACGGAATAGACGGCGATACCGAGACGAACAAAAACAGAGCTTATACAAAGACAACAAGACCACCTTGTCACATGACATATATATGGTGGATACCCCAAAGGGGAGCGATAACGAGGACCAACGGGCCACGGCGGAAGATAACCCTGCCGATAACGACCAAAGCGACGGCAAGAACGCCGCGCTTAAGTCCCGCCGACGACAACAACGCTCCCAACGAGCCCGCTATACGGCAGGGCTCACAATCGGACGACGAACATGCACATAAGCAACCGTCCGAACACGACGATTCAGATAACCAATCCAAGCCCGGCGAAGACAATAGTCCGGACGACCATATGCCTGACACGCCGCCAGAGAATGAGAACCTTCGGAAAAGACTCGTCAGCACTGCAAGAAGCCTGAAGAAGGAAAAACGGAAGCTCAAAACAGCGGAAGACACACTCAGAATGAGATGGAGCAAAGTGCTCAACACCACAGATAAGTACGGCAATGACCACCAATCAAAGAGCTACCCGAAGCGCAAGCTGCTACCGGAATTCGACGAGGAGGCCGTAGAGCCTCCACCGTCTAAAAATAGAGGGGCTGCCTGGTTGGATAGATGGCCAGAGGACAGGCCAAATTATGAAAGCGGCGCCACACATAAATCCACCAATGAACTCGGAAGAGTAGATGGCCCAGCCAGGTCCATTTATGGGCCAAAGGAGAAGGCCCCAAGAAGCAAGGTAACACGTCAAGTGTCCGGTGATAACGGCACACACAAATACAGGGGCGCCGCGCACCCGCTATGTTTCACCGATGAGGTGCTGGACCACGAATTCCCAGCAGGATTTAAACCCATCAACATAGAGGCCTACGATGGAACAACTGACCCTGGAGTCTGGATAGAAGATTATATACTACATATACATATGGCCAGAGGAGACGATCTCCACGCCATAAAATATTTACCACTCAAGCTCAAAGGGCCAGCCCGTCATTGGCTTAAAAGCCTCCCAGAAAATACTGTTGGAAGCTGGGAAGAGCTCGAGGACGCGTTTAGAGCAAATTTTCAAGGGACTTATGTCCGGCCTCCGGATGCAGATGACCTAAGTCACATAACTCAACAGCCCGAGAGTCATGAAATTTCGAACAGGTTCCTTACCAAAAGAACCAAATAGTCGACTGTCCGGACGCCGAAGCCTTAGCAGCTTTCAAGCACAATGTCCGAGACGAATGGCTCGCCAGGCACCTCGGTCAAGAAAAGCCGAGGACAATGTCCGCACTAACAAGCCTCATGACCCCCTTCTGTGCGGGCGAGGACAGCTGGTTAGCAAGATGCAGCACCAGCAACCCAAGTACATCCGAGATGAGAGATGGAAACGGAAAATCACGGTGCAAAAAAGAGCAGCGCCGGAACAAAGAGAAAAGCCCAAAGAGCACGGCAGTCAACGCCGGATTTAAAAGCTCACGGCCAAATAGTAAAACACAGCCTCGAAAGGATGACAGTGACGAATTGTCCAACTTAAAGAAGATTTTGGGTCGGATATGTCAAATCCACAGTACCCCCGGAAGGCCTGCAAATCACACCCACAGGGATTGTTGGGTTTTTAAACAGTCCGGCCGACTAAATGCCGAACACAAGGGGCTCGACGCGTCAAGCGAACAGGACAAACCCCACCAGCAGAGCACCAGAAAACAAAAAACTTTCCCACAAGGGGTTAAAGCAGTCAACTCACTTCATGTGATAATACGGAAAAATAGTGCGGCACTTTCCAAAAAGGGCTTTGCACGGTCCAACCCAGCAGACAATAGAGATTGGACATCAAAACCAATCACTTTCGACCACTTGGACTATTCCAGAAGCGTTCGAAATGCGGGTCGGACTCCCCTGATATTGAATCCCACAATAGACGGATTACAATTTACCAGTGTCCTAATGGACGGAGGCAGTGACCTAAACCTGTCAGATTCCGAACAGTCCGTAGGATGGGGATAAACACTGCCAAAATACGACACAGCCGCACTCCCTTCAGAGGAGTAACACCAGGCCCTTACGCCAAGTGCACAGGCTCCATATTGCTAGAAGTCGTGTTTTGATCACCGAACAATTATCAACGTGAAAAATTAATTTTTCACATCGTCCCATTTGAAAGTGAATATCAAGCACTCTTGGGGCGTAAGGCTTTTGTCCGCTTCAACGCTATACCGCATTACGCGTCTCTTACACTCAAGATGCCCGGTCCGCATGACATCATTTCAGTGCAAGGGTCATTTCAAGACCCCGAACTCGGATAGACGAGTCCGGCGTCAGTAGGCTAGGGGCACCCTAGCCGCATACCCCTTCACAGTGGGCTGCGCGCACAAACAACCGCGGGTTCATGCGAACTCTGCTTTAATTACTTATATTTTTTATTCTTTATTCTACATATTTTCCGCACAAATTGTTTTAAACTAAAAGCTCCTCTGTTTCTACAGATGAGCGATGTGCATACCCGTCTAGGATAGCGGCGCAACGGAGACACAGGCGCAGACGTGCAGTAGGGACCCGTTGTGAGGATTCTTTTCAGATTAAGACCCTGCGTAGACCTTTTTTACTGTCTCTTGTTGTTACTATCCCTTGGCTTCTTCTTATAGCCAAAGCGGAGCCTGACTCTTTGGCATCGGCCGTGTCAGAAGACCATGCCGTACCCGGACACTAGGGGCTTAGGGCATCATTCTGCCCATTATTATAAAGACCGAACACCTTAGGGAGTGTTCGGCGTCTCGAGTTAGGCATTATATGCATCAGCTCCGAATCATGTCTTTGGTCGAATGTTGGGTTTGCCCGGCTCCGTGTTTTGCTGCCTTACGCTCAGTATCATCGGCTAACGCGGCACTGGAGAACTATCTGCGATTGTGCCCAGCTTCAGCCGGGCGAGCACCTCAAGAGAGAAAGCCGAAAACTGATCATCATGATGCAGCGAGAGACCGTCAACCACTCGATCGACATTTGGAATGTTTAGAATTCCTGCTTTGACGAAGGACCGCTTCCGGTCAGCACTTACGCACTCGAATTCGGAGAGGTGCGAGGCCACCAGGGCTATATCGTAGCCCCACCCTCGAGCTCCACCGCTAAGTGAAAGAGATAAAGCATTATAGTCCGGATTGCCACGTTAGCTCGCTACCACCTCCTTATAACAGACCGAGACGTCGGATTAAGTGTGAAAACGCTATTTTTTGCGAACACCCCAGCACCTTGTGCGAGGGGTGAAGTCAAGATCGCATCTTTCGGGTTATACACAAGTATATGTAAACGGCCGCACAGGAGAAGTTTTACTACTTGGAAGCACAAGTATAAAAAGTAGTCATACTATAATCATTGATCTACAAGTTAATGCGTTCAATTGAGCGTTACATTTTTTGAGCACTGCGACTCTATTACACGAGCACCACGCATAACTTCCTCGAAATAGTGCTCGGCAGGGAGCCGGTTTTCATCCGAACCCTGGGCAGCAACAGCGGTGGCGTCCATCTCCGGACACTGCGCCTTCACACGGGCTAGAGCCATCCGCGCGCCCTCGATGCAGGCCGACCGCTTCATCTCCTTGATATGCGGCACCGCCCCAAGGAATTGCTGCAGTAAGCCGAAGTAGCTCGTCGCCTTGGACCTCTCTGGCCAGACATGGGCCACGATGTCAGTCATGGCCAGTCCGGACAATCTGTTCAGTTCGGCCCATTCGGCCAACCGGTCTGTCAGTGGAAGAGGGTGATCCGGACTGTGGAATTGAGACCAATATAACTCTTCCGTATCGTGATCCCCCTGGCTCCGGAAGTGTTTCACGGCATCAGCCGCACTCGCAGCCAAGTACATATACGGATCTTCCGAACTCCATAGCCGCTCAAATTGAGCATACTTCGAATCCATAAACCGGCGACGCATCAAAAAAGGCTTGCCAGCCGCGATCTCTCCGGCCTGGCGCAGCTCCTCCTTCATAGCCCGCATTACAGAGCGGGCATCCTTGGCTTCGGCGGTGGCCTTCTTTAGGTCTTCCCGCTCCGATAAGCACTCCTTTTCAAGAGCCTCATTGCGGTCGGTAGCATCCTTTAATTTCATGGCCAATTCGGCCACCTCCGCCCTGCTTAGGCAGTGCGCAGCCTTTTCGGCCTTCAACTCCTCGGCCGCCCTCGCGGCAGCCGCGTCACTCCTTCGGGCTTGCTCCTTAGCTAGAGCAAGTTCGGCCCGAAGGTTCTCCACGGCAGCAGCACTGTCTGTATAAACAACACATAACTTATCAGAGGCGGGCTTTGACCCACTCAATAAAGCAGCTGCGGAGAACTATTTTACCTTGCGACTCGTCAAGTCGCCTGTTGACAAGTGCGATGTCCTCATCTGCCACGTCAAGTTGCCTAGCTAACTCGGCAAACTCACTAGTCCGGCTAGCCCCCGGACCATCCGCCACCTGCATAGGAACGACGGAATTCATTTCTTTAGATTTCGATCCTCAGTACGCTGTCGTTGCCGACAACCTACCGAGTCTCAGGGGCTACTATCTATACAGGGCGCATTTTTTATATGCAAAACTGTTAAAAGACAAAGGGGTGCGCCATTTTCGCATACCTCAAATCCCGCCAGCAAGCTCATGGCGGCATTACGCAATCCGCTTTCAGCGGACGAAATCCTTCCAATCACCATACGCATTAACGCACGGTGATCTTATGAAATGGACGCCCTCTCAAGCAGACTCTTCAGTTCTCCCGGCCGGACTCTGCTGGGTGCCGAACTCTCTGGCCCCTCCGGACTCGGGACGACTCCGTGATTTACACTTGGCTCGCTTCGCCTCATCTGGCGGTGCTGCAGACGGAGGCGTATCGCTCTCCATCATCTCCGGAAGAAGGTCCCCCGAAGATGAACTCATCTGAGAAGGCTGCAGATCCGAACTGCGATATAAATATTTCGGTTACCTACAGAAGCACAAATGAAGGTACTTCCTTATTAATTAACTTCCTCTTTCGTACTCACGGCTCGTTGGAGGGCTGGTCCTTCGGCGATGATTGCGCGTCCGGATTCTCTCCGGACGCTGGACCCCCCGGTGAGGATTTCTTCCCACGCTTAAGGGCTCTAGCCTCCGGATCTTCGGAGGCGGTCCTCTTCTCCCTCTGAAGGGAGGGGTTCTTGGTTCCCTCCTCTTCAGTCGCCCCTTCGGGCGAGGTATTAGCTCCTTTATTTCCCCCGTCGCCCCCCTCTGTGGGCGCAACCTCCAACATTCTGACCAGCACGGGCTCCAGTGCGGTCTCTGGGAGGGGGGCCGGACACCTTATTAGCCTTGATCGCGCCACCCATTCCTGTAAAGAACGACGGGTCAGGAGACAAACTTTTGAAAGGCATATAATAGAATGTCCGGACTCTGAGCTATTTACCTGAGTATCTGGGCGATCGCGGCTTAGGCCTGCGTCCTCGGCCGAATCCGGACACGCCACCTGCGGTCCGAAGAACAGCTTGTACATCTCCGTGGGTGACGCACCCATAAAATTTTGGAGAATACGAGGTCCCTCCGGATTGGACACCCATAGACGGAGAGGACGACGTTTGCAGGGCGGAAGGTGACTGATCAGCATAACCTGCATCACCTTGATCAGGTCGATCTCCCTTGTTTGGAGGTCTCGAATCCGTCCCTGAAGTGAGGGCACGTCCTCGGACGGCCCCCAGTTGAGCCCTTGGTTGACCCACGACATCAGTTGGCGTGGAGGTCCCGGGCGGAATGAGGGTGGCGGCTTTTGCCTGCTGCCCCTTGGAGCGGTGATGTAGAACCACCTCGCTGCCACAATCCAAGTTCCTCTTGAAGGAACCCTCGGCCACGGGCATCGACCTTTGCTTATGGTCGCCCACCAAGACTCGCTTACGCCCCGATCATCTTCGGCTCCACCTTAAAGGTCTTGACCATAGGCCAAAGTGGGGAATGACGCGGAGGAAAGCTTCGCAGACGATAATGAATGCGGAGATGTGGAGGATGGACTCCGGAGCCAAGTCATGAAAGTCCAGCCCGTATAGTAGAACATGATCCCTCTCGCGAAGGGATCCGTCGGGAAGCCTAATCCCCGACGGAGGTGAGATACGAAAATGACGTATTCGCCGGGCTCGGGGGCTGGCACGGCCTGCCCTGGGGCAGGCAACCTGTGTGAAACCTCGTAGGCCAGGTACTTGGCCTCACGCAACTTCAATATGTCCTCCTCCGTGACGGAGGAGGGCATCCACCGGCCCTGGAGGTCGGAGCCGGACATGGTTGAGGATCCGAAGCGCTCGAATCTGAAGCTCTAGGTGTTGGAACTGGGAGCGGAGGAAAGATTCGATGCGAGATTGAAGAACAAGGACATGCCTTGGTCCTCTTATAAAGGGGAAGAAATACCAAGGGCCGTCTCCATGACCATTTAGGATTCCCCTTCGATAGAGGAGGCGTGGCGACGGGAACGGTTGGGTTACCCACACACATATTGATGAGGATCCTGGAATAAAGGGGACACGATCTCTGCTTCGACAAGACGTGCCAAGGAAACCGCTTCGCTAAACGTGCTGAGGTGGAATAATAAAAACGATTCAAACAAGGTCTTGGTAGCGGTGTGATGTCACGCCGCATAATACGTCAGCAGATTGAGTCAGTGTATATGTTTTATTCTCTCTACGGTGGAATGTGGAAATAATTTTTGCAGAGCCGGACACTATCCTGGTGTTCATCATCTCCTCTGGATTATTCAAGGGAGGAACCCGCCTTGCAACGCCGAATATCATGCACGTCGGACTTATCATCATTGAAGACTGGTTCAAGGGCTACTGAGGGAGTCCTGGACTAGGGGGTGTCCGGATAGCCGGACTATCGTTATCCGCCGGACTCCAAGACTACGAAGATAGAAGATTGAAGACTCCGGCTCGTGTCTGGAAGGTACTTTCCTTGGCGTGGAAGGCAAGCTTGGCGACACGGATATGTAGATCTCCTACCATTGTAACCGACTCTGTGTAACCCTAGCCTCTCCGGTGTCTATATAAACCGGAGGGCTTTAGTCCGTAGGACGAACATACATTACAACAATCATACCATAGGCTAGCTTCTAGGGTTTAGCCTCCTTGATCTCGTGGTAGATCTACTCTTGTACTACCCACATCATCAATATTAATCAAGCAGGACGTAGGGTTTTACCTCCATCGAGAGGGCCCGAACCTGGGTAAAAACATTGTGTCCCTTGTCTCCTGTTACCATCCGCCTAGACGCACAGTTCGGGACCCCCTACCCGAGATCCGCCGGGTTTGACACCGACAGGTATATCTACTTGATGAAACATAAGTCTGAAACATTTGAAAAGTTCAAAGAATTTCAGAGTGAAGTTGAAAATCGTCGTAACAAGAATATAAATTTCTACGATCTGATCGTGGAGGAGAATATTTGAGTTACGAGTTTGGTTTACATTTGAAGCAATGCGGAATAGTTTCACAACTCATGCCACCCGAAACACCACATCGTAATGGTGTGTCCGAACGTCGTAATCGTACTTTACTAGATATGGTGCGATCTATGATGTCTCTTACTTATTTACCGCTATCATTTTGGGGTTATGCTTTAGAGACGGCCGCATTCACGTTAAATAGGGCACCATAAAAATCCGTTGAGATGATGCCTTATGAACTGTGGTTTGGCAAGAAACCAAAATTGTCGTTTCTTAAAGTTTGGGGCTACGATGCTTATATGAAAAAGCTTCAACCTGATAAGCTCAAACGCAAATCGGAGAAATGTGTCTTCATAGGATACCCAAAGGAAATTGTTGGGTACACCTTCTATCACAGATCTGAAGGCAAGACATTTTTTGCCAAGAATGGATCCTTTCTAGAGAAGGAGTTTCTCTCAAAAGAAGTGAGTGGGAGGAAAGTAGAACTTGATGAGGTAACTGTACCTGCTCCTTTATTGGAAAATAGTTCATCACAGAAACTGGTTCCTGTGACGACTACACCAATAAGTGAGGAAGCTAATGATGTTGATCATGAAACTTCAGATCAAGTTACTACAAAACCTCGTAGGTCAACCAGAGTAAGATCCGCACCAGAGTGGTACGGTAATCCTATTCTGGAGGTCATGTTACTTGACCATGGCGAACCTACGAACTATGAGGAAGCGATGATGAGCCCAGATTCCGCAAAATGGCTTGAGGCCATGAAATCTAAGATGGGATCCATGTATGAGAACAAAGTGTGGACTTTGGTTGACTTGCCCGATGATCGGCAAGCCATCGAGAATAAATGGATCTTCAAGAAGAAGACTGACACTGATGGTAATGTTACTGTCTACAAAGCTCGACTTGTTGCAAAAGGTTTTCCACAAGTTCAAGGGGTTGACTACGATGAGACTTTCTCACCCGTAGCGATGCTTAAGTCTGTCCGAATCATGTTAGCAATTGACGCATTTTATGATTATGAAATTTGGCAAATGGATGTCAAAACTGCATTCTGAATGGATTTACGGAAGAAGAGTTGTATATGATGCAACCAGAAGGTTTTGTCGATCCAAAGGATGCTAACAAAGTGTGCAAGCTCCAACGATCCATTTATGGACTGGTGCAAGCATCTCGGAGTTGGAATAAATGCTTTGATAGTGTGATCAAAGCATATGGTTTTATACAGACTTTTGGAGAAGCCTGTATTTACAAGAAAGTGAGTGGGAGCTCTATTGCATTTCTAATATTATATGTGGACGACATATTATTGATTGGAAATGATATAGAATTTCTGGATAGCATAAAAGGATACTTGAATAAAAGTTTTTCAATGAAAGACCTCGATGAAGCTACTTACATATTGGGCATCAAGATCTATAGAGATAGATTAAGACGCTTAATTGGACTTTCACAAAGTACATACCTTGATAAAGTTTTGAAAAAGTTCAAAGTGGATCAAGCAAAGAAAGGGTTCTTGCCTGTAATACAAGGTGTGAAATTGAGTCAGACTCAATGCCCGACCACTGCAGAAGATAGAGAGAAAATGAAAGAAGTTCCCTATGCTTCAGCCATAGGCTCTATCATGTATGCAATGCTATGTACCAGACCTAATGTGTGCCTTGCCATTAGTTTAGCCGGTAGGTACCAAAGTAATCTAGGAGTGGATCATTGGACAACGGTCAAGAAAATCCTGAAATACCTGAAAAGGACTAAGGATATGTTTATCATTTATGGAGGTGATAAAGAGCTAGTCGTAAATGGTTACATCGATGCAAGCTTTGACACTGATCCGGATGATTCTAAATCGCAAACTGGATACGTTTTTATATTAAACGGTGGAGTTGTCAGTTGGTGCAGTTCTAAACAAAGCGTCGTAGCGGGATCTACATGTGAAGCGGAGTACATAGCTGCTTCGGAAGAACAAATGAAGGAGTCTAGATGAAGGAGTTCATATCCGATCTAGGTGTCGCACCTAGTGCATCGGGTCCAATGAAAATCTTTTGTGACAATACTGGTGCAATTGCCTTGGCAAAGGAATCCAGATTTCACAAGAGAACCAAGCACATCAAGAGACGCTTCAACTCCATCCGGGACCAAGTCCAGGTGGGAGACATAGAGATTTGCAAGATACATACGGATCTGAATGTTGCAGACCCGTTGACTAAGCCTCTTCCATGAGCAAAACATGATCATCACCAAGGCTCCATGGGTGTTAGAATCATTACTGTGTAATCTAGATTATTGACTCTAGTGCAAGTGGGAGACTGAAGGAAATATGCCCTAGAGGCAATAATAAAGTTATTATTTATTTCCTCATATCATGATAAATGTTTATTATTCATGCTAGAATTGTATTACCCGGAAACATAATACATGTGTGAATACATAGACAAACATAGTGTCACTAGTATGCCTCTACTTGACTAGCTCGTAAATCAAAGATGGTTAAGTTTCCTAACCATAGACATGAGTTGTCATTTGATTAACGGGATCACATCATTAGGAGAATGATGTGATTGACTTGACCCATTCCGTTAGCTTAGCACTTGATCGTTTAGTATGTTGCTATTGCTTTCTTCATGACTTATACATGTTCCTATGACTATGAGATTATGTAACTCCCTCTTACCGGAGGAACACTTTGTGTGCTACCAAACATCACAACGTAACTGGGTGATTATAAAGGTGCTCTACAGGTGTCTCCGAAGGTACTTGTTGAGTTGACGTATTTCGAGATTAGGATTTGTCACTCCGATTGTCAGAGAGGTATCTCTGGTCCCTCTCAGTAATGCACATCACTATAAGCCTTGCAAGCAATGTTTCTAATGAGTTAGTTACGAGATGATGCATTACGTAACAAGTAAAGAGACTTGCCAGTAACGAGATTGAACTAGGTATTGAGATACCAACGATCGAATCTCGGGCAAGTAACATACCAATGACAAAGGGAACAACGTATCTTGTTATGCGGTTTGACCGATAAAGATCTTCGTAGAACATGTAGGAGCCAATATGAGCATCCAGGTTCCGCTATTGGTTATTGACCGGAGACGTGTCTCGGTCATGTCTACATAGTTCTCGAACCCGTAGGGTCCGCATGCTTAAAGTAAGATGATAGTTATATTATGAGTTTATGTGTTTTGATGTACCGAAGGTTGTTCGAAGTCCCGGATGTGATCACGGACATGACGAGGAGTCTTGAAATGGTCGAGACATGAAGATTGATATATTGGACGACTATATTTGGATACCGGAAAGGTTCCGGGTGAGATTGGGACAATACCGAAGCTCCGGGAGGTTATCGGAACCCCCCGGGAGGTATATGGGCCTTAATGGGCCTTAGTGGAAAGGAGGGGAAAGGAGCAAG
Source organism: Aegilops speltoides (assembly GCA_021437245.1). Taxonomy (NCBI): domain Eukaryota; kingdom Viridiplantae; phylum Streptophyta; class Magnoliopsida; order Poales; family Poaceae; genus Aegilops; species Aegilops speltoides. The sequence goes on from CM038145.1 coordinate 13,168,746, forward strand.
TGAGGGGGTGCCCCCCAAGCCCAATCCGAATTGGGTGGGGGGCCGGCCCCCCTTTCCTTCCTCCCTCCTTCCTCTTCCTTCCCTCTCCCTCTCCTAATAAGAAAGCGGGGAGTCCTACTCCCGGTGGGAGTTGGACTCCCCCCTAGGGCGCGCCACCCCCCTTGGATGCCCCCTCCACTCCTCTATATACGGGGGCGGGGGAACCCTATAGACAACAATTGATCATTGATCTCTTAGCCATGTGCGGTGCCCCCCATCCACCATAGTCCTCCTCGATAATATCGTAGCGGTGCTTAGGCGAAGCCCTGCGACGGTAGAACATCATCATCGTCACCACGCCGTCGTGCTGACAGAACTCTCCCTCGACACTCGGCTGGATCAGAGTTCGAGGGACGTCATCGAGCTGAACGTGTGCAAGAACTTGGAGGTGCCGTGCTTTCGGTGCTTGATCAGTCGGGCTGTGAAGATGTACAACTACATCAACCGTGTTGTGCTAACGCTTCCGCTTTCGGTCTACGAGGGTACGTGGACACACTCTCCCCTCTCGTTGCTATGCATCACCATGATCTTGTGTGTGTGTGTGTTGGATATTTTTTGAAATTACTATGTTCCCCAACATATAGGCCATGCGACCCACTAATTGCTGAAGCAATCACTAGTAGAAAAATGACTTTACGTGAGCCCCATTAGTCCCGGTTTGGCAACGGCCCAGTACTAATGTGACCATTAGTCCCCATTCCAGCGGCTAGGAGGCCTGGCATCATTAGTCCCTCGTGTTGAAGCTCTAGTACCGGTTCATGACACTAACCGGGACTAAAGGGATGATGGTAGGTTAGTGTCAGGCTGGGGCCCCACAAGCACATTTAACCCCACATTCGCCGTTGCCAAACCGGGACTCGGCTCGGTGCTCGTCCCTTTGCACCACCCCTAGCTCTTGTGAGGTGCCCCCCATCCACGTACCCATGCATCGCAGCTCGCTGTCGCTAGAACCGTTACAACTTGCCAGGATCCTTGTAGCGTCCCCATCGCTCGTCCCGCCAGCACGTCTCACCCCTCACCCATCGTACCTCGCTAGTTACACTTGGTGGAGGCCAAAAAACATACTCCGCGATCACTTCGCCTAGTGTTACACTGAACAAACCCCACTCAACATATATCTTTGCCAAGTGTTCTTTCACGGACAGCCGACAAAGATTTTGCCATGTGGTTTTCATGACATTCAGTAAAAAGCAATTAAGGCTATGCTTGGATTTGTCGTTTAGCTTAGGCTGACCATAGTGGTGGTAATATAATTAGTATCATGTATTTGGGACTCTGCAAACATGCTTATGTGGCAGGCAATTAAAGAAGAGAGAGAGGGTCATAGTAACATAGGTAGATACCGTATCATAATAAATGTTATGCTACTATGTGTCATGCATGACAATAAATGAGACCATCTATGATACTAATTTATGATACTATGCACTATGGATGTTGTATCATACAGTAGTATCATATGCATGATACTAGTACTCCCCACTATAACCATCCTTAGCAATCCAAGACAATACACTCCTCCGGCCGTCATTTCCCTTTCAGCGGGAAATCGCTACTAGCCCAGTAAGTTACACCTATAGATATAATACATGCGTATTTGAATACACTGATGCCAAGTGTGGCCAGGGGGGGGGGCAAAATGACGACAAACATAGGGGCCTTGCTGAGTGTAAACACTCGGCAAACCACTAACGAGCACAACATAGGCATGCACAACTCATGCCAGGCCACTTCGCCTCCCGGACCACCCCGACAGGCTGGCGACGTTCTCTGTCCTGGCTCGAGCTTCAACACATGACCAATGGCTAAGCATAATTAAAATTTCATATTACTAAGCCACTTTGAATGTTTCTGTAAGTGGGCGAAGTCAAATACAGATACATGAACACATGTGTAGCACCATATCCCATATGTCACCCCGGTCTATCCCCAATCCGGTTATCAAACGATGATTAAGGGTTTTCGGTGGAGGCAACTAAGGCGGTCTCTGTTTACCCCCGATTGCAATGAATAATGGTAAACATGGATGAAGTACCAAAATAATTTAAAAGTGGATCCACATGGAAAATGTATTACAAGGAGATGGAGGGGGATGGTGATGGTGTAGCGGGTGATGATAACGTCGTCTGGAAACATACTTTCGCGCTCTATAAATAAGGCAACAAACCGGTCCAACAACCACTACAAAAAAATACAGTTCCGTGATGATACGTGTTTGTCACAGTAGGTCGCGTTTTTTGTCATGCATGTATATCCATGACAAATTTATGACAGAATCAAGATAGTCATACCTGTGCTGTCGTAGAAGTGTTCCATGACATTACCAAAATTATCATCACGGAAGTGTCCACTTCCATGACGATAAATCGCGCGTCACAGAAGTGCTTTCATCAAGGGTGACCGACACGTGGCATCCACCGTAACAGAACGCCGTTAAGCTATCGGGTCGGGTTTTGGATCCGATAACCCGTTAACAACCCCGACCAATGGGAAATTTCCACGTGTAAAATTCTTATTGGCCGGACGAAACACGTGTCAGCTTGTCAGTGGGTTAGATAGACGCCTATGACATGTCGAGACGTGCCATGGCCCACCACTGGCCCATTTAGCTTACAAATCCGGCCCGTTTGACTTGGTCAAAAGTTAATGGGCTGGCCCATGAAAAGCCTGTTAACGGTCTCTTTGCAAATAGCCCATTTTATGGCCCGTTAACTCACGACCTGTTAGGCACTAAAGGAAATCGGCCCAACAACGTCATGTCGGTCGTCGAATATAACACCATCCCATTTCACTTTTGGCCCATGTATGGCCCACGACGTCTTTCGGCCCATATGAGGCCTTCGTATCTTTCGGCCCTTTACAGGCCCACGGTGACTCTAGCCCACAATGAACAGTAATTTTCTTTGTACCCATTAACGGCCCGTGATTTACATGGGCCGTTTCCAGCCCGTGTTAGCTTTCAGCCTATTGACGGCCCATACGTTCATGGGCTCCTTTTCGGCCCTCGGTTACTTCCGCCCACATCGCCTGTTCCCCAATGGGCCAAATTGCCCATGGCCGAATCGCCCACATCGCATGTTCCCCAAATGGGCCAAATTCGGCCCATGGCAAGAGTCGGTCCGTTACTGGCCTGTTAACCTAATGGGCCAAATTTGGCCCATGGCAAGAGTCGGCCCGTTTCTGGCCAGTCCGTCCTATATTCTGGACCATTAACGACCCGTTATGCCTGTGATAGAATTAAGCTTTTGCAGTCCTACAGCCTGTTAACGGCCCTTTACCGTGCTGGGCCGATACCAATTACGCCCGATTACGGCCCATGTAGACCCATTTATCCGACGGCCCGAGGCCCACCGATTACAGGCCCATTTATCGACGGCCCGAGGCCCACCGATTACCGGCCCATTTATCAACGGCCCATATATGGCCCATGGGTAGTTGCGGCCACTAGCAAACCAGGGAAAAATAAGATTAGGAAATAAATAAGGCCGAAACTAATGCTAGGCTATTAAGGCGATTGCACAGATTACATCCACTCGGCATCAAAGATCGCCACCAAGCAAATATAGGGAACACCCTACACTATACAAAAATGGCTTGTTGTTTTCTTGAGCCGTGGTGGCACGTTAAGAATAAATTTTGTATCGCACCAAAACAAATTACAACTATATAACAAAAGGAAGGTTGGCATAAAACTTAACAGTCTAGCAGATAAATGCACCAACAGAAGTTCAAAAGCTCGGTTCATTTGACCTGACTATTATGTTTTCATGTTGTATTATCCGATGGAGCACCATAACCCTCGCCTTCATTTCCCCTAGGCTCCTGAACAACATAGCAAATGTCTGATAGTCTGGTTTCAAAACCATGCATATCTTGACGACATTGAGCAATGTTTCTCCTTGTTTCACAAAGGGCCTCTGTTAGGGAATGGACTTGTGTCCGAGCGCAGATACAACATTGCTTTGAGCTTGCATATCTTGATCATGAGGCGCTTTGGACGATATTGCCTTAACAACCAACCCAAGATACGCAGAACGTGCTTTTGGCACTCGTTAGTGGACAGTCTTGACCCATCAAGTAAGAGCTGACATTGCGGTTATAGTTGCCTCGCCACCTTCAGAAGGTGGCGGTTCCACCATTTTTTCTATAGCTCGCTGAAAAGTTGAGGTTTTACATTAGTAGTACCAGAACAGTAGATATTAAGGAGGCAGCAAAACCAAACAAAATAGCTTTGGTCTATATACAGAACTTACTCTGGTGAACCCATGTAAAATATTAGTTGTATTTTATTGCAAAGTACATAATAAAACCAGGTTCCAAACATATGACCATGTACCATCGCTAATGTATTGTCTATTTCTTCACATTGTATTGAGGGCTAAGGATAAAGAGAGGAAGTTTATAATACGGTAAGCATAGTATGACATCATTCATATCACAAAACAACTAAGAACAGACAAACAGGTAATTGTAATGTTGTGTGGGCAAGTCCAGCACGGAACTAGATTACGGTTCAAGATCAAAGGAACATCACTCCTCCCTTTTAAACCTTGTAAGGTGCAATGATACGCTAAGACATTTGTGTATAAAATTGAAAAGAGTAATAGACATTGGCTGCAAACCATGCTATTCAAGGCACAAGTCAGAGTAAGTAGTAGTTAAAAGGCTTGAGGATTAAGGACTTACAACAGCGGCTTTGACTGGTGTAGTCATGCCCTTCTTCTTGCTGGTGTGACAGTCCTTGAAGATTTCCACATCATTTGGTTCAGGTACTTTTTGGTCCTTGCGGGCTTTCCTCTGCATTTCGAACAAGTGAATATAGATCTGATAATATGGTACAACGAAAAGAGTGAAACAGCAGCTAATTACAAGAGCCTCGCAGTGTCGAATGTAGCTACGAGATCCTGTCGTCTGTTGGAATTTCACTTTCGTACAGTTGGCCTTGTTCTTTGAACAGTTCACCTACAAGAAGACAGATTTGTGTGGCACATGCATCAATAGGACTTCAACATGTGATCTGATCACATATATATAATGTACCTGATACTTCGGATCAGACCAGTGTTTAACAAGGCCCCTCCAGTCTTCATTCGATATATTTTCCATTGGAGATGTTTGGGAAAGTTCACTGTTAGCCTTGCCTTCAAAGTGAGTTTTCCTCAAGTTATATCGATACTGTCGCAGAGCAGACTTGAAAACATGGGTGCAAGCTTGTCTGGTTGCATCATCTTGGCTATCCAACTTGAACCTCATCTGTTGAAAATTATGGGAGTCTCATTATCGCAACCTAGAAAGTATGGGATGAGCAAGACGATATTACTAGTTTCCATACATAACCATACTTACAGATAAATGGTCGAGGAAGGTGTTGAACTGGTTTCATCCTTGTCATTCCCTGTCTTCAATCCATGTTGGGAGGATACGTACATGACACCTAACGGCAACCGCTGCCTCGATACTAACTTGGCGACTCAGAGCATCACGTGGCCTTTTAAACCTGCCTCAAAACGGATCTCCATTCTTCCCCCTCTAGATTTAGTTAACCTATCGAGCATTATCCCTGATGTTTGTTTCCTCTTGCGCCTAGGTGCTAGTCCAACAATGAACTGTGAGACTACATATAAAGAAGCATGCAACTGTAACTTGACTCCAGCAACTACCTTCTTGCTATTGAAGCTCACAAGGTTCATCTGATATTGCCAACTCGTTTTGTGTCAAGAGTGCTTGGGAAGTAGTGTCAGGTGGCAAGGGAGCTTGGGAACGTGCTGCTAGCTCACTTGACGCACGAGTATGTCGTGCAACTGGTAGTATTGTGGTAGGTGTTGCAAGAACTAGGGCTGTCTCTGCTTGTTTGGTGGCAGCTATTTGTTTCTGTTTGGCTTTTTTTGCAGCTCGTGTAGCATGGGATGCCGTGTTTGTAGAATTTTCCGCTGGACTTTCACCTTCTATTGCACCATCTGTACCAGCAGAATCTATAGGATTCATCCACTTCTCATTCCCTGCCATTCTGTGTTTCTTCCTCTTTCTCTATGCCATGTTAAGTCAAGCCGACAAGAAAAATAAATAAAAATTTAGTTCTTCAAAACAAATTGATGCGTGATGCAGACAAACTGAACTTTGATGTTAGACAACCACGTGATAGGAGGATGTAATATGTATGAAAAACAAGACGGAAGAGATAACCAGAACTATGATGTGTAAACTAAGAAGAAGACATTTCACCAAATTAGAAGCAATGCAATGGAAGGTAGACACCATATGAAAGATGCTACAAATATCGCTCTGCCAAGTTAACGTTGTCTCAAAGATAAATGGTGTTTAAACAAATGTGAAGCAAGACAAGAAATAAATCATATGCAAGATGCAAACAACATCACACTACCATGTTAGAGGTCTCTCATCATTAGTGCCATTGCATATTCATAGCATTGCATATTCACAGCTTATGATGTGTAAACTAAGGAGAAGACATTTCAACAAATTAGAAGCAATGAAAGCTAGACACCAGATGAAAGATGCAACGAATATCACTCTACCAAGTTGAAACTGTCTCGTCATAAGTGCCATTTCAACAAATTAGTAGTACAAGCTAGAAAAGAATGTGAGATGTAACCTATATCACACCCCGAAGTCAAACATGTCTTATGATAAGTGATTGTTGCAGGTTACACAATAGTAGTAATTTGATGTAAGAACATGGTGTGATAGACAGATATTGTATGTTCTAGAAACAAGAACACGTGTCTTATTCAAGTATAATGTGTAAAGTAAGCAGATGGAATTCAACAAAATTAGAAGCAATACAAGCTAGACATCACACATAACATGAAACCACATATAACAGTGCCAAGTTAGAGGGAGCACCAGTGATGCTGCACTAGGGGAGACGTGCTCATCATAAACACAGCTTTGTTGAGTGTCTATGCATGTGTTGTCTTGGAAATCATGTTGGGGCTGTGGAGGAGTAGAAACTGTAGAGGCCCTCTGTTTGGAAGGAGCATCTTTATCCGCTGCCTTGCAAACTTCCTTCTGCTTTATTGATTTTGAATTGTCAAGTAAAACCAACAAGAAAAAGCAATAAAATTCTCTCTTCAGAACTCATTCATGCATGATACTGACAATCACTACTTTGATGTAAGGCAAACACATGATACCAGGATGGAATATGTATGAAAAACAGGACGACATGGCATGTTCACAACTGTTTGTGTAAACAAGCAGAAACCATTCCAGCAAATAAGAAGCAATGCAAGCTAGACACCACATGAAAGATGCAACCAATATGACTCTGCCAAGTTAAAAGCGTCCCATCATAAATGGAAGTTCAACAAATTAGAAGCAGCGCATGCTATAAATCATATGAAAGATGCAACTAATATTGCACTGCATATACTAAAGGTGTCTCGTCATATTGATTGATGCGGGATACAAAAAAACAATAGTTTTATCAGGACATGCTTAATAGACAGATGTACTATGTACTAAATACAGGAAGGCATGTCACATTAACATGTATAATGTCACATTTACAGGAGTATAAGCTAAGCAGACTAGCACATGCAGTTTAACCAGATTGGAAGAATTACAATCTAGACACCATATGCAACATGCAACCACATATCACGCTGCCAAGTTAGAGCAAGCACCTGCAATGCTAGTGTAGGGGAAATGCTGTAATCAACTATAGAGCTATGTTCACTATCTTCATCTAGCATTTCTGTTTCTTGAGAATCATGTCGGGAGGCTGACGCTGCATTCTTTAAATGAGGAGTAGTCCCCTTGCCTGCCTGCCTCGTCATAAGTGATTGATGAGGGATACACAAGAACATTAGTTTGATGTAAGAACATGGTTAATACACAGATGTACTAGTATGTACCAAAAACAGAAAGGCATGTCATATACAAAGGTATAATGTGTAAGCTAAGTAGATGCAATTTAACCAAATTGGAAGCAATACAAGCTAGACATCCGGCTGGAGTGGTGAACATGATCATCTAGGACCTGAGAGCCTGGTGGGAGGCGGGCTGCTTCGCCACCATCGCGGCTTTTTAGTTGGCTTCGGTGATGCTGTCTTTTTGTTGGGCTTGTCACCGGCTCGGCCGGGCCTCGACTAGCTATTTGTCTTCTGGTGCTCACGGGATGGTGGTTCATGTAAAAAATATCTTTCCTTATCTTAATAGTGACCGACTTCGGCCTTTCGAATACAAGCTAGACACCATATGGAACATGCAACCACATATGACACCGCGAAGTTAAAGCAAGCACCTGGGATGGTGGTTCATTGCGAGCGAGGTCATCAACTCCAGAGCAATGTTTACCGTCTCCATCTGCTGACACCGCACCCTTTAAAGCACTGTAACGTGCCGCGCCTAGCTGCGTAGAAAGCTGGCACGACTTGTATCTTTTCTTTTTTGCTTCGCTTTCGGCAGACTCTGAAATACCCTTGCATAAAAACACAATAGTGAGAGTATGGATGAAGTGTGTGCAGAACTAGTGCACTGTAAAAGTAGCAGATAGCAGGTGGCTGAAAAATAAATGACAGGAGACATATGATAGCTCTACAACATTGCATGGCAAACAAAATTAGATTCTACTCCGTATGATTTTGTAATATATGAGCACAGGAAATGCAGGTACTCCTCCAGCACACCACCACATGTGGTCATATATAAGATAGCAGTCGACTGAAAATAAATAGGTCAGTCGATTTTTTTTAATGAACCATCCGATCTATAAGGAACGGGCAGATGGCCTTTGTCTACCTCCCGCCAGTCACTGTTCACGATCTTTCTTGATCCGCCAGCGACCACCGGCCTAGACTCGTGCCTCCGCCGCCCCGCCCTCCCATCGACCTCACACCACCGCCTTGCTTGGCAGCGCCCCCAAGCCATCCCTTTAATCCCGGCTGACCTCCAGATCGGGTGCCAGTAGCTCTAGGCCGCACACGCCCCTAAGATAAACACCAAGGCGTTGCTTCCCCAGTGTAATAGTCGTACTAGCGCCTGTTACGCCGGGGAATGCTTCCGTTAATTGGGAATCAACTGGCCAGAAATTGAAATTCAGGGGGGCGACAGACCTCTAGCTAAGGTGAAATAGTATATGAGGAGAAACCTTGTGCATCGCGAGTTACTAGGAACATCTAGTATCAAGAAGAAGCAGTCAACTAGTGTCTTCTGTGGGATGAATACCGTGCAAGCAGAGACGTAAGATTTGCACGAATAAGGGAAGAGGAGTACCTTCTTCGGTTGCCGCTGTGGTCACCTCCACATGTCGCGTCGATCTTCTTGTTTTTACCGGGGAAACCGATGTTCTGGAGGGTGCAGGCTTGGATGAACCCATGGCCAAATTGTTGACTGTGTTGTCGTGGCTATATGTCGGCGGAGGGGAAGCAGATCTGAGGCGGCGAAGGACCGCGTAGCGGGAACAACTCCAGTGCGGTGGAGGGTGGCAAAGTTGGAGCGGCAGCGGTGAGGCGCAGGACGGCGTGGTTGAACTGGCTCGGGTACGGACGGCTCGGCCTCGGCTTCAACTGCTAGCCATGGAGGGTGTTGCAGTTGAGGTTGCGATGGACGACGACATCAGGGTATCGGCTCCAGCGTGATGGAGGAGGGCGGCGGTTGATGGGTGGGATGGGGTGGTGGACGGAGGACGCCGGGGTTTCGCGGCTGGTGGAGAGGTAGTTTTGGCACTCACGGAGTACGAATGGGGAATCATACGGGTGGGAGGAACCATGTTTCGGTCTGGGACGCGCTTGTTTTTGGCTTTTTTGAACAGAAGATGGGACGCGCTTGTTTGAAATTTGGGGAAAGTACAAACTTTGCCCCCCTCTTAAATTTGCTAGTCGAGGGTAGGATGGTAATCCCAGGTGTCCCAAATAGTGGGCGGGAGCGATTTCGGCTGCGCGCATGTGTGCTTGGGCGGCCATTGTGTATGAATGTTTTTCGGAGGCGGTTGCGTGGCGTCTAGATGAAGCTACAAACCTACCCTGGTTTAGACCTTTGGACGTTGGGCCGGTAGGTTTCACAGGTCGGAGTTATTAGAAAAGTAATTTCCTTGTACTACCAAACATTGGTCTCACGCGGTTTCGAGTGAGTAGAGGCTCTTTTGGCGCTTCGTTCAAAATTTTGAAACACAAGCATTCACGTTTAGAGTACTCTTGAACTATGAGGATTGACCTAAATAGACAACGTTATATTTGACCTTGTATGTTTGAAAACCTCATTAAATTATCCGCTTCCTTTGAAATTTTGACACTTGAAAATCCTATAACTACGATTATTTTAGAATGGAGGAGCTAAATTTGAATCTATTTTGTACACAATTACATATGCTATTATGTACAAAATCAGAGCAAAGATTGGTACCCCCATAGTTTAGGTATGGTTTACAACTGCCATGATATCAAATTCAAATAATTGAATGGACTTCATGTTGAATTCGATTTTTTTAAACCACCTTAGGTTGAATTCAAATGTATGCTAGTTCATAGGTAGCTATTTATAAATGTCCATTGTGTAACTTTCGTATGTATAATGTGCTTTACACACACAACATGAACTATACTCATGTTTACATTCGATTGCTAAAGCGATGCATACATTGTGGATCAATTGTGTTGAATAACTATGTGAGTTCAAAATACTAACTATGTGGATCAATTGTGTTGAATAACAACATAGACATGCTCAAATTGGATAGAATCTAGATGTCTGATGGATCAATGACCGCTTCTTACGCGAATTGCAAATATCATGATCCCATCCTAATATTTGGATACAATTTATATCTTTAATCAATGTGTAGAGCAGTCTTTTACGTGTAGTTTCACTCTCCATCGATGGTCTCTCACACATGCTCACACACTCTCTCCTGAGGTGTCTTTCTCGCACACATGCTCTAGATATAACCCTCCCTCCCTATCGTAGCCATTTACAACTGTTTTCACTAACCTTTATCACAAGCACTCTTCCTCTCGCAAACATACACACGCACAATCCTCATCGACCCTTTCTATATACATGGACCTGCTACGTGTCTCATGTACGCACATTATCTTTACGCCTGTCTCTCACGCATTATCTCACACCTCTTCCTAATCGACGAGTATGATTCTAGCAGAGCATTCTGTAGGATGCCTCTTAAAGTTAGGTTGGATGAATAGTAATATCAGAGATAAAGGGGTTACCTTAGTCCGAGAACCTAGGGTTACAAATCCTAGCCCGCTTTGTCAGTGGACATAGAGTCCTTCACAATTTTGCTATCTTTGTATTGTACGACTAGTCATCCATGGGTCTTCCTAAATGTGTCATGGGCCGACCAATGTGGTGCAGGACGGAACCGAACGAAGGGCCTCACCTCGACCCACCGGACCTCACGCGATGACACACCCTCTGCCCCCACGTCTCATTATCTTCTCGCACCCACACATACCAACACAAACACCACACACACATAAAATTTCTCCTGGTGCCTCTATTCCCTCCCCCCTTGCATATACACACTCAAGGGAATGGAATCTCTTGTCGTGACGTCATATTCATCTCTCTCTCTCTCTCTCTCTCTCTAGACCACTCTCATTTCTCGTGCTATCCCCCCCCCCCCCGGTCGGCCCCTCTTTCCATGCCTCTCTCGAATACGTAATACACACACATACCTCTCTAGGCCCCGCCAAATGCATCAACTACACATTCACACATGTTACATCACGTACCCCATTGATCTAAAAAGCCCTCTCTTCACGTTTATTTCGCATACAACATTCCTTTTGAATAAAGTGTGGCCAAAAAAATATTTTAGAGTTTCTACATATATACAACATTACAAAGTTATATGGACACTAGTAGAAAAGGGGGCAATGGTCCAGGCCGGGCCAGCCCATTAGTCTCGGTTCAATCCAGAACCGGGACCAATGGGGGCATTGGACCCGGTTCGTGAGCCACGGGGGCCGGCCGGGCCACGTGGGCCATTGATCCCGGTTCGACTGGACCTATTGGTCCCGGTTGGTGGGACGAACCGGGACCAATGGTCCTCGCTCTTGGCCCACCCACATTGGTCCCGGTTGGTGGCTTGAACCGGGACCAAAGGCTGCCCTTTAGTCCCGGTTCGAGCCACGAACTGGGACCAATTAGTTGCCTATATATACACTCGCCCGCGAGCAGAGCACTCCCACTGCTCTGTTTTTCTGGCCGGCGAGGGGAGAGCTTTGTGGTGCTCTAGCTCACCTCCTATGCACACGAGGTGTTCGATGGAATGCCCGAGCCACACTACTTAAGCTTTCTCCTCTCCAAGCTCGACCTCCAAGCTCCATTTTCCTCAATATTTGTCTAGGTTTAGTGGTCCATCACGTCCCGTCCCCGTCTTCACCGCCGTCGATCGCCCGCGCCGATCTCGTCGCCGGCACCACCGTGGTGAGCCTCTTGTTTATCTTCTTTCTGAAAGGAAAAAAAATTCTTACTTGTATGTTTATATAGATACTTGTATAATTTTCTTACTTTTATTATTGCATCTTATATAGTGCGATGGTTTTGGTATCCGCCCCCCATAGGCCCTAGTCCTGTCTATGATTCGGATGTGGTATATATTATCTTTTCATAACTATTGGTTCATTTATTGTTTATGACAATTATGCCGACCAACGTGACATAGATTTTATTTATCTAGGAGGTTGTTGAACCAGAAATTCCAACCGACCCTATTGTCGAGAGGTTAAATTTAGTTGAAGAAGAAAACCATTTGTTGAAGGAAAAAATTAGAAAAATTGAGGAGGAGAAGATGATACTGGAGTTGCATGTTGCGGATGTCGTCGATGATCACAACATCAAGATGGATGCAATGCGCTTGAAGATTAGAAAGATTAGAAAATATGCCATTCATACCGAGGCTTGGTATCATTATGCTGTTGGATTAGTTGTTACATTGGTTGCGATTATGATCGCATTTGTTTTCGCATTGAAATGTTTTACATAGTTTCAGTGTATGGTTTAATTAATTTAGATGCTCTGCAGAGCTTTATGTTGTTAGATGAGAACTATGTTTGTACTTTGGTTTTAATGTGATGATGAACTTCTATTAATTTGGTCACTTAATTATCTATTCATGATGTTCTGTAATGATTTTTGACACACTTAATTATATATAATGCACGCAGATGAACCGACAATGGATGTACGGTTCAAGACACACCTCCGAGTACATTAAGGGCATGCATGATTTTCTCGAAGTGGCTGAGGCAAACAAGCAGAATGGTTTTATGTGTTGTCCATGCCCTATATGTGGCAATACGAAGTACTCTGACCGGAAAAATCCTCCACACCCACCTGCTTTACAAGGGTTTCATGCCACACTATAATGTTTGGACGAGGCACGGAGAAATAGGAGTTGTGATGGAAGACGGCGAAGAAGAAGAGTATGATGACAACTATGTGCCCCCTGAATACGGTGATGCTACTGAACATCAAGAGGAACCAGACGATCTGCACGATGATGCTGCAACGGGCGAAGCTGCTGAATATCAAGAGGAACCAGATGATGTGCCCAATGATGATGATCTCCGCCGGGTCATTGTCGATGCAAGGACGCAATGCGAAAGTCAAAAGGAGAAGCTGAAGTTCGATCGCATGTTAGAGGACCACAAAAAAGGGTTGTACCCAAATTGCAAAGATGGCAACACCAAGCTCGACACCGTACTAGAATTGTTGCAGTGGAAGGCAGAGAATGCTGTGCCTGACAAAGGATTTGAGAAGCTACTGAAAATATTGAAGAAGAAGCTTCCAAAGGATAACGAATTGCCCGACAAGACATATGCAGCAAAGAAGGTCGATGCCCTCTAGGATTGGAGGTGCGGAAGATACATGCATGCCCTAATGATCTGCATCCTCTACCGCGGTGCATACAAGGATCTGAACGCATGCCCGGTATGCGGTGCATTACTGATATAAGATCGACGAGATGACCTCGGTGATGTTGTGGCGAGCCCCCGGAAGAGGGTTCTGCGAAGGTGATGTGGTATGCTCCTATAATACCACGGTTGAAACGTCTGTCGAAACGGAGAGCATGCCAAGTTGATGCGATGGCACAGTGAGGACCGTAAGAAAGAGGGGAAGTTGAGAGCTCCTCACGACGGGTCGCATGGAGAAAAATCGAGAGAAAGTACTGGGATGAGTTTGCAAGTGAGCCAAGGAACGTATGGTTTGCTTTAAGCGCGGATGGCATTAATCCTTTCGGGGAGCAGAGCAGCAATCACAGCACCTGGCCCGTGACTCTATGTATGTATAACCTTCCTCCTTGGATGTGCATGAAGCGGAAGTTCATTATGATGCCAATTCTCATCCAAGGCCCTAAGCAACCCGGCAACGACATTGATGTGTACCTAAGGCCATTAGTTGAAGAACTTTTACAGCTGTGGAATGGAAACGGTGTATGTACGTGGGATGAGCACAAATAGGAGGAATTTAACCTAAAGGCGTTGCTGTTCGTGACCCTCAATGATTGGCCCGCTCTCAGTAACCTTTCAGGACAGACAAACAAGGGATACCACGCATGCACGCACTTTTTACTTGACACCGATAGTATATACATGGCAAGCTGCAGGAAGAATGTGTACCTGGGCCATCGTCGATTTCTTCCGACCAACCATCAAGTTCTAAAGAAAGGCAAGCATTTCAAAGGCGAGGCAGATCACCGGAAGAAGCCCGCCATGCATACCGGTGATCACGTACTTGCTATGGTCAATGATTTACACGTAATCTTTGGAAAGGGTCCCGTGGACTAGCTGTTCCGATTGACGCCGGGGACACGCACCCATGTGGAAGAAGAAATCTATATTTTGGGACCTACCCTACTGGAAAGACCTAGAGGTCCGCTCTTCGAACGACGTGATGCACGTGACGAAGAACCTTTGCGTGAACCTGCTAGGCTTCTTGGGCGTGTATGGGAAGACAAAAGATACAACTGACGCACGGTAGGGCCTGCAATGTTTGCACGAAAAAGACGGCATGCCTCCAAAGCAGTATGAAGGTCCTGCCAGCTATGCTCTTACCAAAGAAGAGAAGGAAATTGAGGGAGTCCTGGACTAGGGGGTGACCGGACAGCCGGACTATCAATATCCGCCGGACTCCCAGACTACGAAGATAGAAGATTGAAGACTCCGGCTCATGTACGGAAGGTACTTTCCTTGGCGTGGAAGGCAAGCTTGGCGATACGGATATGTAGATCTCCTACCATTGTAACCGACTCTATATAACCCTAGCCTCTCCGGTGTCTATATAAACCGGAGGGCCTTAGTCCGTAGGACACAACATTACATCTCAACAATCATACTGAAGGCTAGCTTCTAGGGTTTAGCCTCCTTGATCTCGTGGTAGATCTACTCTTGTACTACCCATATCATCAATATTAATCAAGCAGGACGTAGGGTATTACCTCCATCGAGAGGGCCTGAACCTGGGTAAAAACATTGTGTCCCTCGTCTCCTGTTACCATCCGCCTAGACGCACGCTTCGGGACCCCTACCGAGATCCGCCGGTTTGACACCGACATTGGTGCTTTCATTGAGAGTTCCTCTGTCGTCACCGATAGGCTCGATGGCATCTTCAACCATCAACGCTGTCCCGGGTGAGACTTTTCTCCCGGACAGATCTTTATATTCGGGCGGCTTTGCATCGCGGGCAATTCTCTTGGCCATCCGGAGCAGATCGAAGCTACGCCCGGCCGTCAGTCAGATTTGGAAGCTTGAACTTCACGGCCGATGACCGCGGAGACTTGATCTTCGACGGACTCGAGCCACAGCCAAGCGCGCCGCACTGTGTCGATGGGCATGATCTAGCTCTGCCGCCGGATAGTACTTTGGAGGCCGAACTCGAATCCGCTCCGGCTACTAGCCCAGAGCCGATCGCCCATGACAAGGGCCGGTGGATAGACGCCGCCCTGGGGGCTTCAACGTCTACGGCGATGGAGCCGAGTACCAATCTTGTCCCCTGCGAAACTTGTGATCCCGAGGCACCGGACTCCTCGACGGACTCCGTGCCTCCCGCGCCCCTGCCAACTAAACCAGATTGGGCGCCGGTTATGGAATTCACCGCCGCGGACATCTTTCAACACTCGCCTTTTGGTGATATCCTGAATTCTCTGAAGCACCTCTCGCTATCAGGAGAATCCTGGCCGGACTATGGCGGGGCGGTTGGATTCGAGGCGACGAAGAAATTCAGAGCCCACCCACCACCCACTTTATAGCCACTGTCGAGGATCTAACCGACATGCTAGACTACGACTCCGATGACATCGACACTATGGACGACGATGCCGGAGACGAGCAGGACCCAGCGCCCACAAGGCACTGGAAGGCCACCTCGTCATACGACGTCTACATGGTGGATACCCCAAAAGAAGGGGATGGCGAAAAAGCAGCGGAGGAAGATTCTTTGAAGAAGCAGCCTAAACGTCGGTGTCAGCGGCGCCGCTCCAAATCCCGCCACAACAAGAATGGAGAATCCGGCACGGGAGACAACAACACTCCGGAGAGTGCGAAGACGACCCTCTCTGCAAGACTCAGCGCGGAGGGCCTTGGCAAGCCCCGCGACAGGTGGCGGCAGCGAATGGGTTGAGGATTTATAACTATATGCCTCCTCCGAAGACGAAGCGAGCCTCAACGATGATGAATTCGTCATACCCGAGGATCCCGTCGAACAAGAGCGCTTCAGGCGCAGGCTCATAGCCACGGCAAATAGCCTAAAGAAAAAGAAGCAACAGCTTCAGGCTGATCAAGATCTGCTAGCCGATTGATGGACCGAGGTCCTCGCGGCGGAAGAGTATAAACTCGAACTCCCCTCCAAAAGTTACCCAAGACGCAAGCTGCTCCCCCGATTAGAGGAGGAAGCATAAATACCTTTATCACCAGCGCACGACATGGCTGACCGAGCACCCCGTGGTCGTGACAGAGAGGCATTCAGGCCTCCAGCCAAGACCGTACCCCGACATCGATCCAAGAGTACGGTTGAAAGGAAAGGAAGCTACCGGACTTGCGAGACATCTTGGAGGACAAAGCAAGGCAATCCAGATCCATCTATGGATCATGTGGGCGCCCTCGACCCACGATTTAATACCGTCGCACCGGACATAACACCGCCGGGCCGAACACAGCGATAGCGCTCCTCGAGCTGCGTCGCGATATCGCTCAATCTGAGCGCCGCACACCCGTTATGCTTCATCGACGAAGTAATGGATCATCAGATCCCCGAAGGGTTCAAACCCGTGAACATCGAATCTTACGATGGTACAATAGACCCCGCGGTGTGGATCGAAGATTATCCCACATCCATATGGCCCGCGGCGACGATCTCCATGCCATCAAATATCTCCCACTCAAGCTTAAAGGACCAGCTCGGCATTGGCTTAACAGCCTGCCCGCAGAGTCTATTGGGTGTTAGGGAAGACACGAGGCGCGTTCCTTGATAACTTTCAAGGTACATACGTGCGACCACCAGACGCCGATGACCTCAGCCACATTGTTCAGCAGCCAGACGAATCGGCCAGACAATTCTGGACACGGTTCTTGACGAAGAAAAATCAAATCGTTGACTGTCCGGATGCGGAGGCCCTCGCAGCCTTCAAACATAACATCCGGGATGAATGGCTAGCCCAGCACCTGGGGCAGGAGAAGCCGAAATCCATGGCAGCCCTCACATCATTAATGACCCGCTTTTGCGCGGGAGAGGATAGCTGGCTAGCCCACAGCAACAATCTCCGCAAAAATTCTGGCAGTCCGAACATCAAGGACAACCACGGCAGGTCACGTCGAATAAAAAACAAACGCCGTACTAACGGCGACGACAAAGAGGATATTGAAGTTAATGCCGGATTCCGAGCCTCCAAACCCGGTCAACGGAAGAAGCCATTTAAAAGAACAACTCCGGGCCCGTCCAATCTGGACAGAATACTCGACCGCTCATGCCAGATACATGGCACCCCCGAAAAGCCAGCTAATCACACCAATAGAGATTGTTGGGTGTTCAGGCAGGCTGCCAAGTTAATTGCCGAACCCAATGACAAGGGGCTAAATAGCGACGACGAGGAAGAGACCCGGCCGCCGAACAACAAAGGACAGAAGGGTTTCCCCATAAGTGCGGACGGTGAATATGATTCTGCGACCCATATACCCAAGAGGGAGAGGAAGCGCGCACTACGGGACGTCTATGCGATGGAGCCAGTCGCCCCGAAGTTCAATCCATGGTCCTCCTGTCCAATCACTTTTGATCGACGAGACCATCCGACTAGCATACGCCATGGCGGATTCGCGCGTGGTCCTAGACCCAATCGTCGATGGATTTCACCTCACAAGAGTCCTGATGGACGGCGGTAGCAGCCTGAACCTGCTTTATCAGGACACAGTGCGCAAAATGGGCATAGACCCATCCAGGATCAAACCTACTAAGACAACCTTTAAAGGTGTCATCCCAGGAGTGGAAGCCAACTGTACAGTTCCGTCACCGAAGTGGTCTTCGGATCCCGGATAATTTCCGGCGAAGAGTTAATCTTCAATATAGTCCTGTTCAGTGGCGGCTACCATGCCCTGCTCGGACGAACCGTTCTTGGTTCAGCGCGTGCCGCGTTATGCATACCTAAAGCTCAAGATGCGGGCCCTCGCGTAGTCATCACGGTCAATGGAATACTGAACGCTCCCTCTCGAGCGGAGGAACATCTGGCTGCTCTCGCGGCGAAATCTGAGCAGCCTTCTACGGCAATTCTCTAGTCCGGCAGCTAAAAAGCCGGACACATTAAAACGCGCCCGGAGCAACAACAACCAAGACCACCTGGCACGATCAGAGCACGCGTAGCAATGCGGCCCCAACCCCCGCCCGCGCATGGTCACTAGAGTAACACTCCGCGTACATCATTACGCTTTGGAGATACCATGGGCGCAGGGGAGGGGCTTAACCACAAGGATTAAAGAGTGCGGCTCGACCACACCAGGGGCTCGTGCTAGCGCCCCCCTTGGTTTTATTTTTTATCTTTTCCTTTTATATATACAGGACTCTACGAAACAGAAGCCCTGTCCGACGGCGAACTTGCCAAACTCATGATGCAACAGTCAGGGATTAAAGAAGGCTGCGATGAACACTCAGGTGGTCTCCGTTATGAGCATTAAATTCGATTACATACACCAAGTCTGCAGCTTATCCCTGGAGGGGGACATGTTAATTTAGTCCGAATCCCTTGCTTACCGCACTATTTGTATCAGTCCGCTCTATTAGCAGACCTTCTTTCATAAATAATGCAGCATTTCCTTCCTGCAAGTACATTAGTTTTTCATTGCAATTGCGTTATCTTTCACATATGTTCATTGTATGACATCTTGCACCCGTATACTTTGGTACGGCCGAATACACCAGGGACTTCTGTTCCCCATGTTATGGTATGATTAAGTCCGAACACTTTCACAAGTGCGGCACCCCGAACTTATAGCATTATATAAATCAGCTCCGAATCATGTCTTGGGTCAATAGTTGGGTTTGCCCGGCTCCTATGTTTTGGTACCTTACGTTCCGTTCCGTCGGCTAAGGTAGCACTGGAGAACCATCGCGATTGCGCCCGGTTGAGCCGGTTAACGCCTCGATGGAAAAGCTAAAACTGACCGGCATGATAGGGCGAGAGACCGGTCGCTGTTCGAGAGGTTCTTCGGGTCCTTAAAGGCTCATGCCGCTTGAGCGAGTTCGGATGATGTCCGACGAAGGCGTGGATAGCGCCCGGATTCAGCCTTCGAATACCGGGGGCTTCACGAAATTTAAAATTATAGAATTTTATGGCTAAGTGAGAGTGTTCAAGCATTATAAGTCCGATCGCTTTGGTTCGCCGTGTGTTGGCGCCTCCCTAGATGGACCCAATAATGGGAACAAGAGTGCTGAAGTTTATCACCGAACACCCTAGCACTCGTGGCTTGGGAGCTGAAGCCAACGACTTGCCATCTCTCAGATTTTACAAACGGCCGCATAGAAGGTAATATTTTAAATTCAACAAAGCGTTGCTCATGGCGCATATAAGCGAAGTTTTCAGCGCCAGATAAACATACTGTGAGTTCACTCAAGGATTACATTAAGGGGCACTCATCCGCAATATCGCGGGCTCCCTTCAGACAACTTTATAGTATCGCTCGGCGACGGTGCTCCTTGCCCGGGGCGCGGATCCGTGAGAAGCTTCTCCGCATCCAGCTTGCCCCATTGCACCTTTATGCGGG
This sequence comes from Aegilops speltoides, assembly GCA_021437245.1. Classification (NCBI taxonomy): domain Eukaryota; kingdom Viridiplantae; phylum Streptophyta; class Magnoliopsida; order Poales; family Poaceae; genus Aegilops; species Aegilops speltoides. The sequence continues at coordinate 13,189,013 of CM038145.1, forward strand.
CAAGGGCCCGACGAGCGCCTTCTATGCGGCGGATCGCTGATCACATCCAGCCTGGGCATGCATCCACTAGCCGCCGCACTAGGCCAAAGTAGCTGCGAGCATGGCCTTCCCGTGCCACACCGGATCAGTGAGGCCCTTCATGGCCTCCTCAGCCACCTTGTGGAGTTCGACCAGCTGCTTCACCGGTCGCTTGGGGGCACCGGATGGCGGTCTCAGCAGATTGAGACCGAAGACCTTCTCCATCGAGCTCCCTCCTCGCCACGATAGAATCTGGCGGCATCGGGCGCACTACGCAGCAGATCCGCAAACGCCTCGAGAGCTCGAATTCGGTAAGTATCCGTAATTTACATTAACATGCTTGCTCGCATGAAAAACGCCTTACCGCCGCTATCTTCTTCATGTCCTCTATTTCCATATGGGCCTTCTGGGCCTCGGCCTTGGCGGACTCGGCCCTATCGAGAGCCGAGGCAAGCTCGGACTCTCGAGTCTTGGAGTCACGCTCCAAACTCTCATGTTTTTACATGAGAGCCTGTAGCTCTTGCCGCACTTCCGCCACCAGCGCCGCTTGCTTTTCTCGCTCAGTCCGTTCTGTGGCCGCATTGCGTTCGGCCACGGACACGGCATCTTTCAGGGCTGCCACCTCGTTAGCGGCCCCTGCATTACATATATTATCCTGGTTAATCTTGTTTGCAACCAAAACCCTTTTCTGTAAGGTACCTACTTAAAGTGGTGTTATTCACCTTCTTTTTCCTTGAGCTGCCTCTTGGCATGGCCGAGCTCTTGCTCCGACCGCTCAAGATCTTTCTTCAGCGCCTCGACCTCCGCCGTTAATGCGGCAGAGGTCAACAGCGCAGCCTGCAAACCCATATCGACATATTTTTTAAACAACCCTGCGTATATCTTGTTAGATCCTTAGTCCGGCTTTTCTTTCCGAACACCGGACTAAGCATCAGGGGCTACTGTCTATGCGGCATTATATTACTTAATTTTAACCTTCTTACCTCAAAGCCTGTTAGAAGGTTGTTGCAGGCTTCGGTCAGCCCGCCCTTGGCAAGCTGGACCTTCTTAATCACCGCACTCATGAGAGTGCGGTGTTCTTCGATGGGCGCGCTTTGGCGCCTCCGGCAGTTATCCGGTGCCTCCGTTGGGCGGAGGCCGCCCGGCGTCACGATCCTGCCCCTCTTTCGAGGGCTGCTTGCCGGACTCTGAACCGCTACGGTTCCGGAGTAGAGTCCGCACAAAGTCCGAGGCTGCTCGCGGCGCCTCCGGAGCTTCCCCCTGGCGCGTCCCCCTATGGGATTCCGCCTTGTCGTCTTCGGCGCGTGGGGTAGAGGCAGTCGGGATGGAATTTACATCCGACGGCGCCAATGACCCGCTCATCGAGTCGGGAAAGTCGTCGACGGCCGGACTAAAGGAACAATGCGGCATTAGAAGGACATTACGTGACATACAATATACGGCATATGAATGATCCGGATACTTACGATCCTGCCCGACGCCGGGCCCTTGGAGGCCACTCGTCCTCGCCAACGTTGATGTTGGCGAAACTGTCCGGGGGGATAGTTCTCCCCCTCTTGGACCCTTCGGACGCCCCGGTTGGGGAGGCCTTCCTCTTTCTCTCTCCCTCCTCTGGGAGAGAGTACTACTCCTCCTCCTCGTCTTCAGGGGAGGAGTCCTCGTCATCGTCATCAGACGCCTGATTGCGGGAACTCTTGCGAGTCCCCGCGGCCACCTTCTTGACCTTCTTCTCCGGAACCACGTACGGTGCCGGGACCAGCAGCCTTGCTAAGCGGGCGTCCACTGGTTCTTCTGGCATGGGAGCCGGGCTGATGAGCAGCTCGGCCTTCTCCATCCATTCCTGTCAAAGGAAGAGGCGGATTAAAAACCTCGCTAGAGTCAATCTAATTACCACAAGTGTCCTGTAATGGGGTCAAATCACTTACCCGTCGGGCGGAGATCGCAAACTGAATCATGGTCTTGATCGCGATGCGGGCGCATCAGCGCTCTTGAACAGCACTCGGCAGGCACCTTCGTACGTTGTATCGAAGAGCCCGCTCAACGCCTGGTGTTGTTCCGGATTAAACTCCCACAGATTAAATGCCCTTTCTTGGCATGGGAGAATCCGCCGGAGGAGCATGACCTGGACCACGTCGACGAGCCGGAGCCCATTGCTCATTAGCTTCTTGATGCAGGCTCGAAGTCCCGTCACCTCCACCGGAACACCCCACTGCAAGCCCTTCTCTTTCCAGGAGGTGAGCTGCATAGGGATTCCAGATCTGAATTCGGGGGCCGCCGCCCATGTGGGCTGGCGCGGCTCGATGATATAGAACCACCCCGATTGCCACCCCTTGACAGAGTCCACGAAGGTCCCTTCTAGCCAAGGGACGTTGGGCAACTTGCCCAACATGGCACCTCCGCATTCGCTTATGTCCCTTCACAATCTTGACTTGCGTTGAAGGTCTTGAGCCACAGGCGAAGTGGGGCGGATGCGAGAAAGGCCTCGCATGCCGACGATAAACGCCGAGATGTTGAGGGCGAAGTTCGGCGCTAGATCGTGGAAATCCAGGCCGTAGTAAAACATGAGCCCCGGACGAATGGATGGAGCGGAAAGCCCGATCCATGGAGGAAGTGGGAAGGAAGGCGACCCTCTCATGAGGCCCGGGTGGGGATGAGCTGCCCAGCGTCGGAGCGATGCGCGATGTCGCTGAAAGGTATCCGCGTCGCGCAGCTTGGTGATGTCCTCCTCCTTCGCGGTGGAGGCCATCCATTTGCCTCCCCCTCCGGACATATTCGGAGAAGGGTTGAGGTGAGATGCGCGAGCTTGGGCGTTGGAGCTTGAGTTCGCAGGGAAGGATAAGCGAAGGAGGAAGAAAGCGTAGGTGAGAAGGTAAATCCTTATCCCTTATATATAGGCGGACAAAATTATGCGTCCCTCACCAGCCTGGTAAAACTCGCTTATCTCCCAAGCGCCACCATCAATGGCGCGTTGGGTTACTACGCACGTATTGATGAGAATCCGGAATAAGGGGAACACGATCTACGCTTCAACAGGGCGTGCCAAGGAAACCGCTTATTAAACGTCTTTGAGGTGGTACAATAATTCAAACAAGGGCTTGGTGCGGTGTGATGTCACGCCGCGCCAATCGTCGGCAGATCGGATCGAGATATGTGTTTTATTCTCTACGTTTGGAATGTGGAAATTATTTTGCGAGCGGACACTATCTGGTGTTTATTATCTCCTCCGGATTATTCAAGGAGGAACCCGCCTTACAATGCTGAACATTATGCATGCGGACTTATCGTCATTGAAGACTGGTTCGAGGCTCTTGAGGAGTCTGGACTAGGGGTGTCCGGACAGCGGACTATCAATATCCGCCGGACTCCTAGACTACAAAGATAGAAGATTGAAGACTCGGCTCGTGTCCTAAGGTACTTTCCTTGGCGTGGAAGGCAAGCTTGGCGATCTGGATATGTAGATCTCCTACCATTGTAACCGACTCTGTGTAACCCTAGCCTCTCCGGTGTCTATATAAACCGGAGGGCCTTAGTCCGTGGGACACAACATTACATCTCAACAATCATACCAAGGCTAGCTTCTAGGTTTAGCCTCCTTGATCTCATGGTAGATCTACTCTTGTACTACCCATATCATCAATATTAATCAAGCGGGGCGTGAGGTATTACCTCCATCGAGAGGGCTGAACACAGGTAAAAACATTGTGTCCCTCGTCTCCTGTTACCATCCGCCTAGACGCACAGTTCGGGACCCCCTACCCGAGATCCGCCGGTTTTGACACCGACAGAAATCTTCTTTGAATGCCTGCTTAGTATGAAGGTCCCGACTGGTTTCTCGTCGAATATAAAAAGAATAATAAATATGGCAGAGAAAAAGTTCAGAACCTAAAGTCTCATGACTGCCATGTGATTATGACGCAACTGCTTCCGGTTGCATTGAGGGGGATCCTACCGGAAAACGTCCGATTAGCCATTGTGAAGCTATGTGCATTCCTGAATGCAATCTCTCAGAAGGTGATCGATCCAGAAATCATACCAAGGCTAAGGAGTGATGTGGTGCAATGTCTTGTCAGTTTCGAGCTGGTGTTCCCACCATCCTTCTTCAATATCATGACGCACATCCTATTTCATCTAGTTGACGAGATTGTCATTCTGGGCCCCGTATTTCTACACAATATGTACCCCTTTGAGAGGTTCATGGGAGTCCTAAAGAAATATGTTTGTAACCGCGCTAGGCCAGAAGGAAGCATCTCCATGGGCCATCAAAGAGAGGATGTCATTGGGTTTTGTGTTGACTTCATTCCTGGCCTTAAGAAGATAGGTCTCCCTAAATCGCGGTATGAGGGAGACCCGACTAGAAAAACACGCTTGGAAGGGACTCAATAATATGCAGGGGCGGATATTCTTGGTCTCAAGCACACTACAGCTCTCTGAAACTCTACCTTGGTGACCCGTATGTCGGTGAACACAAGAACATCTGCGCTCAAACACCGGAGCGGTCGACGATTGGATTACATGTGGACACATCGGGACTTTCAGCAGTTGGTTGGAAGCACGTGTCGGAGGTGACAACACTGTTTGTGATGAGCTGTACTTGTTGTCCGAGGACCATCTTTGACGGTATTGATTTGGAAAGGATACGATATAAATGGGAATACATTTTACACGATTGACCAAGATCAAAAGAGCACCAACCAAAACAGCGGTGTCCGCTTTGATGCAACAACCGAGAGTGGAAAGGACACATATTATGGTTACATAGTGGACATATGGGAACTTGACTACGGAATGATTTTAAGGTCCCTTTGTTTAAGTGCAAATGGGTCAATCTGTCAGGAGGCGGGGTACATGTAGACCCACAGTACGGAATGACAACAGTGGATCTGAAAAATCTTGGGTACACTGACGAACCGTTCGTCCTAGCCAATGATGTGGCACAGTTTATCTATGTGAAGGACATGTCTACTAGACCGAGAAAGAGAAAAGATAAGGAAGCGAATACATCATACGATGAGCCAAAGTGCCACATAGTTCTTTCAGGAAAAAGGGACATCATGGGAGTGGAGGGTGAGGGAGTCCTGGACTAGGGGGTGTCCTGATACCCAGACTATCATCATCGGCCGGACTCCAAGACTATGAAGATACAAGATTGAAGACTTCGTCCCGTGTCCGGATGGGACTTTCCTTGGCGTGGAAGGCAAGCTTGGCAATACGGATATGTAGATCTCCTACCATTGTAACCGACTCTGTGTAACCCTAGCCCTCTGCGGTGTCTATATAAACCGGAGGGTTTTGGTCCGTAGGACGAACAACCATTACAACAATCATACCATAGGCTAGCTTCTAGGGTTTAGCCTCCTTGATCTCGTGGTAGATCTACTCTTGTACTACCCATATCATCAATATCAATCAAGCAGGAGTAGGGTTTTACCTCCATCGAGAGGGCCGAACACAGGTAAAAACATCGTGTCCCTTGTCTCCTGTTACCATCCGCCTAGACGCACAGTTTGGGACCCCCTACCCGAGATCCGCCGGTTTTGACACCGACATTGGTGCTTTCATTGAGAGTTCCTCTGTGTCATCACCGATAGGCTCGATGGCTCCTTCGGTCATCAACAACGAAGGCGCAGTACAGGGTGAGACTTTTCTCCCCGGACAGATCTTCGTATTCGGCGACTTTGCACTGCGGGCCAATTCGCTTGGCCATCTGGAGCAGATCGAAAGCTACGCCCCTGGCCGTCAGGTCAGATTTGGAAGCCTAAACTTCACGGCTAACATCCGCGGAGACTTGATCTTCGATGGATTCGAGCCACAGCCGAGCGCGCCGCACTGTCACGATGGGCATGATTTAGCTCTGCCGCGGGACAGTGCCCTGGAGGCCGCACATAAGTCCACTCCGACCCTTAATTCGGAGCCGACCACGCAGATCGAGGTCGGATGGCTAGACGCCGCCTCGGGGGCTGCAACCTCTACGGCGATGGAGTCGAACACTGACCTTGTCCCTTATAAAGCCCATGACTCCGAGGTGCCGGACTCCTCGCCGGACTCCGAACCTCCCGCGCCCCTGCCAATCGAATCCAATTGGGCGCCGATTATGGAGTTCACCGTCGCGGACATCTTTCAGCACTCACCCTTTGGTGACATCCTGAACGCTAAAGTATCTCTCGTTATCAGGAGAGCCCTGGCCGACTGCGGTCAGGATGGTTGGGATGCGGACGACGAAGAAATTCAAAGCCCACCCACCACCCACTTTGTAGCCACTATCGACGATCTCACCGACATGCTAGACTACGACTCCGAAGACATCGACGGCATGGACGACGATGCTGGAGACGACAAAGAACCAGTGCCAACGGGGCACTGGAAAGCCACCTCAACTCATGATATATATATGGTGGACACCCCAAAAGGGAGCGATAATGAGGAACAACGGGACGCGGCGAAGGATAATTCCCCCGAAAAACTACCAAAACGGCGACGCAAGCGCCGCTCCAAGTCCTGCCTCGATAACAACAGCACCCATAACGACCCAACCGTAGAGCAGGGCAAACCAGTGGACGGTGAACACGCAGTCAAGCCACCATCCGAACAGGATGAATCGGACAATCAACCCATCCTCGGCGAAAACAACAGTCCAGGCGATCTAACGCCGGACACACCAACGGAGCGTAAAAACCTTCGCAAAAGGCTTGTCGCCACTGCAAGAAGCTTGAAGAAGCAGAAACAAAAGCTCAAAACAGCGGAAGACATACTCAGAATGAGGTGGAGCAAAGTACTCAAGATCGCGGACAAATATGGCAATAGCCACCAAACAAAGAGCTACCTCAAGCGCAAGCTGCTGCCCGAATTCGACGAGGAGGCCGTAGAGCCCCCACAGTCAAAAAGCAAAGAGGCCGCCTGGCCGGATAGACGACCAGATGACAGGCCAAGAGCGACAAGCGGCACCGCACACAAGCCGGCACATGATCCTCGCAAAACATATGGCCCGGTCAGGTCCATTTATGGGCCAAAAAGAGGGCTCCAGGAAGCAACACAACACGCCGAGTGTTCGAAGACAACGGCACACCCAAATACAGGGGCGCCGCACACCCACTATGATTCACCCACGAGGTGCTGGATCATGAATTTCCAGCGGGGTTCAAGCCCGTAAACATAGAGGCATACGACGGAACAACAGACCCCGGAGTCTGGATTGAGGATTACATCCTGCACATACATATGGCTAGAGGAGACGATCTCCACGCCATAAAATATCTGCCCCTCAAGCTCAAAGGGCCAGCTCGGCATTGGCTCAAAAGCCTCCTAGAAAATACCATTGGAAGTTGGGAAGAGCTCGAGGACGTGTTTAGAGAAAATTTTCAGGGGACTTATGTCCGCCCTCCGGATGCAGACGATTTAAGTCACATAACCCAACAGCCCGGAGAATCAGCGCGCAAATTCTGGAACAGGTTCCTCACCAAAAAGAACCAAATAGTCGACTGTCCGGATGCCGAAGCCTTAGCAGCTTTTAAACATAACTTCCGAGACGAATGGCTCGCCAGACACCTTGGCCAGGAAAAGCCAAGAACAATGGCCGCGCTAACAAGCCTCATGACCCGCTTTTGCACGGGGGAAGACAGCTGGCTAGCAAGATGCAGCACCAGCGACCCGAGTACATCCGAGATCAGTGATGGAAACGGAAAATCACGGCGCAGAAAGGACCAGCGCCGAAATAAAGAAAAGAGCCCAAAGAACACGGCGGTTAACGCCGGGTTCAAAAGCTCGCGGCCGAACAACAAAACACTACCTCTTAAGGACAATAGTGACGAGCTATCCAACTTAAACAAAATTTTGGATCGGATATGTCAAATCCACAGTACCCCCGGGAAGCCTGCAAACCACACCCACTGAAGTTGTTTGGTCTTCAAACAGTTTGGCCGACTCAACGCCAAACAAAAGGGGCTCAACGCGCCAAGCGAGGATGACGACGAACCCCACCAGTAGAGCGCCGGAAAACAAAAGACTTTCCCACAAGAAGTCAAAACAGTAAACTCACTTCATGTGATAATACAGAACAATAGTGCGGCACCCGCTAAAGTACGTGTCGCACGGTCCACCCCAGCGGAACCCCGATATTGGATGTCAAAACCAATTACTTTCGACCACATGGACTATTCCAGAAGTATTCGAAACGCAGGATGGACTGCTCTGATATTGGATCCTATAATCGACGGACTACAATTTACACAAGTCCTAATGGATGGCGGCAGCGATTTAAAACTGCTATATCCGGACACAATCTGCAAGTTGGGGATAGACCCTACTAAAATTCGCCATAGCCGCACTTCCTTCAAAGGAGTGACGCCAGGCCCTTACGCCAAGTGCACGGGCTCCTTACTACTAGAAGTTGTGTTTGGATCACCCGACAACTTCCGTCACGAAAAGCTAATCTTCCATGTCGCCCCATCCAAAAGTAGCCATCAGCACTATTGGGACGTGAAGCTTTCGCCCGCTTTAACGCAATACCGCACTATGAGTCTCTTACACTTAAAATGCCCGGTCCACGCGGCATCATCTCATTAAAAGGTCTTTCAAGACCCCGGACATGACTAGACGAGTCTGGCACAAATAAACTAGGGGCTCCCTAGCCGCATACCCCTTCACAAGGGGCTGCGCGTACAAACAATAAAGAGCCACTAAAAGCTCAACTTTATTCATTCATTCATACTTCGCTTTCAATAAATTTTTTGCACGATTTCTTTTCAAGCTAAGTTCCTCTCTTTTTACAGATGAACAACGTGTACACCCGTCCAGGATACGGCACAACGGAGACACAGTAGCAGCGTGCAGCGAGGACCCGTGGCAAGGATTCTTTTGATTAAGACCTGCGTAAACCTTTCTTCTCGCTCTTGTTGATTCATATCCCACGGTTTTTTTACCATAACCAACGAGGAGGCTCGCGTTTTGGCATCGGCCGTGCCAGAGATTCTCGCCTGTACCTGGACACTAGGGGCTTAGGGCATTGTTCTGCCCGTTAACATAAAGACCGAATACCTTAGGGAGTGTTCGGCGTCTCGAGTTAGGCCTTATATGCATCAGCTCCGAATCATGTCTTTGGTCAAATGTTGGGTTTGCCCGGCTCCTGTGTTTTGCTGCCTTATGTTCCGTATCATCGGCTAACGCTCCACCAGGAGAACTACTGCGATTGTGCCCGGTTCGGCGGGCGAGCACCTCAAGATGAAAGCCGCTGATCATCATGATACTGCGAGAGACTGGTCAACCACTCGATAGACTACCGAATGTTTAGAATTCTCCGCTTTGACGAAGGACCGTTTCGGTCAGCACATCTGCGCCCAATTCGGAGAACGCGGTGCCCCTAGGGGCTATATCGTAGCCCCACCCTCGAACTCCTATGGCTAAGTGAAAGTGATAAAGCATTATAGTCTGATTGCCTCGTTTGCTACACTACCACCTCCTTCACAGGACCAAGACGTTGGATTAAGTGTGAAAATCGCTATTTTGCAAACACCCCGCACCATGTGCGTGGGGGTCAAGCCGACTGTCATCTTCGTGTTATACACAAGTATACATTAACGGCCGCACAGGAGATATTACAATACTTGAACGCACAAGTATAAAAAGCACTTATATTATATATATCGCCTTACAAATCATAAAAATCATTTAAACATGACATTCTTTGAGCACTGCGACTCTATTGCACGAGCACCCCGCAGAACTTCCCCAAAAGCGATTGCTCGGCGGTAACCGGCTCTCGTCCGAACCCCGGGTTGCAACATCGGTGGCATCCATCTCCGTCCAGTATGTTTTCACACGGGCGAGGGCCATCCGTGCACCCTCTATGCAGGCCGACCGCTTCATCGCCTTGATGTGCGGCACTGCCCCAAGAAATTGCTGCAATAAGCCAAAATAACTCTTCAGCTTGGGCCTATCCGGCCAGACATGAGCCACGATATCCGTCATGGCAAGTCCGGACAATCTATTCAGCTCAGCCCACTCAGCCAACCGATCGGTCAGCGGAAGTGAACGCTCCGGACTGTGGAATTGAGACCAAAACAGCTCTTCCGTCTCGTGATCCTTTTGACTTCGGAAGTGCACAACAGCATCTGCCGCACTCGCTGCTAAATCCGTATAAGGATCCTCCGGACCCCACAGCTGGCCAAGCTGAGCAAACTTCAGATCTGTGAATCTCCTGTGCAGCAGAAAGGGCTTGCTAGCCGCAATAACTCCGGCCTGGCGCAGCTCCTCCTTTATAGCCGTCATTGCAGAACAGGCATCCTTAGCTTTGGCGGTGGCCTTCTTCAGGCTTTCTTGCTCCGCTCGGCGTTCTTTTTCAAGAACCTCATAGCGGTCGGTAACATCTTTCAGCTTCACGGCCATTTCGGCCATTTCCTCCCTGCTTCGGCAGTGAGCAGCCCTTTCGGCTTCCAGCTCTTCGGCCGCCTTCGAGGCAGCTGCATCACTCCTTCTAGCCTGCTCCTTGGCTCGAGCAAGCTCTGCTCGAAGGTCCTCCACAGCAGCGGCACCATCTGCATAAAACACACATGTTGTAAGGAGTGAGCTTCGACTCCCTTACTAGGTGACCACGGAAAAACAACCTACCTTGCGACTCGTCAAGTCATTTATTGACCAGCGCGATGTCCGCATCTGCAACTAGAGTTGCCACCTTAGTTCAGCAACCCCATCAGTCCGGCTAGCCACCGGACTATCCGCCACCTGTGTAGGAAAGGCGATAATTAATGCCTGAGATTATGATCCTCGGCACGCTGTCGTTTTCGACAACATACCGAGTCTCAGGGGCTACTATCTATATAGGGCACACTTTATGTCAAAAGGTATGTCATTTTTACGTACCTCAAACCCTGCCAGCAAACTTCTGACGGCATCATGCAACCCGCCCTCGGCGGATGAAATTCTTTCAATCACCGTACTCATCAATGTACGGTGACCTTCTGAGATAGACGCCTTCTCGAGCAGATCCCTCAGGTCCCCCGGCCATACACCAGTTGGCGCCGAACTCTCCGGCCCGGCCGGACTCGGGGATACCCTCCATGATGACACCTCAGGGTCATCCGCCCCGCCGGACGGTGCGGCAGATGGAGGCGTTTCGCTCTCCATCATCTCCGGACAAAGCTCCCCCGAAGACGAGCTCAGCTGAGAAGGACGGAGATCCGAACTACAAGGTAAAACCTTAAGTTATCCTCAGAAGCAAAAATAGGGATGTCCCTTATTACAAAACTCCCCTTTTCTACTTACGGCTCGCTGGAGGGCTGATGCCTTGGGGAGAGGGTGCGGCCGGGGCTTCCCCTGGCGCAGGACCCTTCGGTGAAGATCTCTTCCCCCGCTTTGAGGCCTTGACCTCCGGGTTTTCGGAAGCGGTCCTCTTCTCCCCTTGGAAGGGGGGATTCTCGATCCCTCCTTTCTCGAAAGCCTCCTTGGTAGAGGCGGTAGCTTCTCTGTTTTCCCCTTCGCCTTCCTCCAAAGGTGCAACCTCCAGCATCTTGACCAACACGGGATCCAGCGTGGTCTCCGGGAGGGGGGGCGGACACCGTATCAGTTTTGCTTGCGCTATCCACTCCTGTTCAGAGGACAAGTGGTCAAAAGGCAAATCCAAGAAATGCAAACGAACGGTATGTCCAGACACAAAGCTACTTACTTGTGTATCCGAGCAATTGCAGCTTAGGCCGGCGTCCTCGATCAATTCCGGACACACCTCTTATGATCCGAAGAACAATTTGTACATCTCCACGGGTGTCGTACCCATGAAGTGTTGGAGAATTTGTGGTCCCTCCGGATTGAATTCCACAGCCAGAGAAGACGACATTTGCAGGGTAGAAGACGCCTAATCAGCATGACCTGCATCACCACGACCAGATAGATCTCCCTCTCTTGGAGGTCTCGAATCCGGCCCTGCAATAGGGGTACGTTCTTTGACGGCCCCCAGTTGAGCCCTTGGTTGACCCATGCCATTAGCCGTCGTGGAGGTCCCGAGCGGAAGATGGGCGGCGACTTCTGCCTGCTGCCCCTGGGAGCGGTAATATAAAACCACTCCTGTTGCCACAAGCCAAGCTCCTCTTGGAAAGAGCCCTCGGGCCATGGAGCATCGGCCCTCCTGCTTACAACCGCCCCGCCGCACTCTGCTTGGCGCCCCTCGATCATCTTCTGCTCCACGTTAAAGGTTTTGAGCCACAAATCAAAGTGGGGGGTAGTGCGGAGGAAGGCCTCGCAGACGATAATGAATGACGAGATGTGGAGGATGGACTCTGGAGCCAGGTCATGGAATTCCATCCCATAGTAAAACATGAGCCCTCTCACAAAAGGATCCATCGGGAAGCCTAAACCCCGACGGAGGTGGGACACGAACACGACGCTCTCGCCGGGCTCGGGAGTAGGAATGACTTGCCCTTTGGCGGGCAGCCTATGCGAAATCTCGCAGGTCAGGTACCTGGCTTCTCTCAACTTTAGCACGTCCTCTTCTGTGACAGAGGAGGGTATCCACCGGCCCTGTAGGTCGGAACCGGACATTGCCGAAAGTCCGAAGCGCTCGAATCTGGGGCTCTGGGTATTGGAACTCAGGGCGAGGGGCAGAGCTGATTGAGGATTGAAGAAAAAGAAACAAGCATTGGTCCCATTATAAAGAGGGAGAATACCAAGAGCCGGCCCCGTTACCGTTTGGGACTCGCCTTCGATGGAGGAGGCGTGCCAACGGGCACGATTGGGTTACCCACGTCCGTATTGATGGGAATCCTGGAATAAGGGGAATACGATCTCCGCTTCGACAAGACGTGCCAAGGAAACCGCTTCGCTAAATGCGCTGAGGTGGTATAATAAAAACGATTCAAGTAAAGGCTTGGTAGTGGTGTGACGTCACGCCACAAAATACGTCAGCAGATTGAACTTGTGTACATATTATTCTCTCTACGGTGGTATGTGGAATTTATTTTACAGAGCTGGACACTATCCTGGTATTCACAATCTTCTATGAATTATTCGGAGGAAGAACCCGCCTTGCAATGCCGAAGACAATATGCGCGCCGGACTCGTCGTCATTGAAGCCTGGTTCAGGGGCTACTGAGGGAGTCCTGGACTAGGCGGTGTTGGGATAGCCGGACTATCATCATCGGCCGGACTCCAAGACTATGAAGATACAAGATTGAATACTTCGTCCCGTGTCCGGATGGGACTTTCCTTGGTGTGGAAGGCAATCTTAGCAATACGGATATGTAGATCTCCTACCATTGTAACCGACTCTGTGTAACCCTAGCCCTCTCCGGTGTCTATATAAACCGGAGGGTTTTAGTCCGTAGGACGAACAACCATTACAACAATCATACCATAGGCTAGCTTCTAAGGGTTTAGCCTCCTTGATCTCGTGGTAGATCTACTCTTGTACTACCCATATCATCAATATCAATCAAGCAGGAGTATGGTTTTCCCTCCGTCGAGAGGGCCCGAACCTGGGTAAAAACATCGTGTCCCTTGTCTCCTGTTACCATCCGCCTAGACACACAGTTCGGGACCCCCTACCCGAGATCCGCCGGTTTTGACACCGACAGAGGGCAAGACAGACATGTCTGAAGATTATGAAAAGTTTGATGAAATTCCTCCCTTCAAAGTCAAGGCTGACCCCAGCATCCTGATAAACGATGAAGATTATCCATGGTTACGGCGCAATAAGCAAATGACACAAGCAAAGAAAAAGTGAAGACTTTCTCCCACAACTATTATGATGATACCATGCCAACTTTGTAACTGACGAGTATGATACCATTGTCCGTTTTGTACATGCACATGCTATGTGGGTCAATTTATGATACCATGCCAACTTTCAACTTTTTTAGAGTTCATTTGAAATGCTTTAATGTCTTATGGTTCGGCCCTCGTAATAATTAAAAATAGCAACAATAAGTATTTTGTTGTAAGTAGAAACAAAATAAAATAAATAAAGCAAGAAAGAAAACAAAAAAAAAATGTTTTCAAATTTGCAAACTAATGGCACTAAAAGAAAGTTTATAATTTTCCTAATACTAAAAGCAAAAAGAATTGACAAATAAAGCAAAAAAACAAAAGAAAATAAATAATGCAGAAAACAAAACAAAAAAACAACAATAAGTATTCTTTGTAAGTAGAAACAAAATAAAATAAATAAAGCAAGAGAGAAAACAAAAAACAAAAAAGTGTAAAATAAATAAAGCAAGAAAGAAAACAAAAAAAAAAAAAAGTGTTTTCAAATTTTAAAACTAATGGCACTAACAGAAACTTTATAATTTTCCTAAAACTAAAAGCAAAAAGAATTAAAAAATAAAGCAAAAAACAAAAGAAAATAAATAATGCAGAAAACAAAACAAAAAAAACTGGAAAAAAAATAAAAATAGCAACAATAAGTAAAGAAAACAAAAAAACAAAAAAAAATGCCTCCTACTGGGCCCCTACGGCCTGAATACGACATGAAACCCTACAATGGGCCAGGATTCATGCCCGAGTAGGCCCAGAAGGCCCATCAGGCAATGCAATATCACGTAGGCCCGAAAGCCTGTGGTGGAGAGGAGCTCGAGAAGGGTGCGGCAGTGGGGCTTATAAACCATTACGTGCCCCTCTCAACTAGCGAGGTGGGACTAAACTTTAGCCCCGACACGGGCAGCACAGGGGCCTTTGGTCCCGGTTGGTGGCACCAACTGGGACTAAAGGGGGGGGCATTGGTCCCGGTTGGTGGCACCAACCGGTACCAAAGGCCGCCGCTTCCCGCCCTTTGGGCCATCGAAAAAGAGGCCTTTGGTCCCGGTTGGTGGCACCAACCGGGACTAAAGGGTGCATTAGTCCTGGTTGGTCTCACGAACCGGGACCAATGGCTTTGCTATATAAGCAAACACTTTGCAAAAATTCAGAATCTCATCGCCAGTTGCCCTCGACGATGCCGACCCTCCTCGACGCCGCCAGGCTGCTCCACCTTGCCGTCGTCGCCGCCACCACCAAGGCCGTCGCCTCCCCGAGCCCGCGCCGTCCTCGTCGCCGGCCTCCCCGAGCCCGCACCGTCCTCGTCGCCGGCCTCCCGAACCAGCGCCTCTGCCACGCCCCACGCCTCGAGCCCCTGCCTGTCCGCCCAAGCCCGGCGCCCTCACCGTCGCCACCGTCGCCATCGTCATCTAGCCGCCCCCGCCGTGAGCCGCCACGCCGCACTGGCTCTATTTTTTTTCATTTTTATTAGTTTAATTTTTTTTGTTCAATGTATATGTGTATGTATGTGGCTATATATATATGCGGCTCTGTTTTTCTCATTGTTATTAGTTTAGTTTTTTTGTTCATATATATATAATGTATATGTGTATGTATGTGTCTATGTGTATGTAGATGTTCAAAATGTATAAAAAAATTGTTCAGAGCATGTTTTTGTTCATATATGTATTTTTTGTTCATATGTGTATTAATGTTTTCATATATGAAAAAGATAGATTTTTAGAAAAGTTAGGTTTTTTTCTGTTCATAGATTTTTTTTGGTGATATTAATTATTGTAGAATATGCAAATGTTTGTATATTCATATGAACAATGCATTAGGCAAAACCTTTGTTTTTTTCGAAATTTTCTATTTGAACATTTTTTTAAAACAAGCAATACTAAAAGAATGAGAGGAAAAAGGAAAGTAAGAAGAGGAAGAAAGGAGAAGAAGAGGAGAAATAAATAAGAAGAGGAAAAAAGAAGAAAAAGAAGAGGAGAAGAAGAAAGGAATAGAGAAGAAAAAATAGAAATTCTATTTTTAGAAATTCTCTATTCCTTCTTCTCCTCTTTTTTTTCTTTTTTCTTCTTCTTCTTTTTCTTCTTTTCTTCCTTTTCCTTATTTTCCTTTCTCGAGGAGAAGAAGAAAAGAAGAGTAGAAGAAGAAGAAAGGAATAGAGGAGAAAGAAGAAACTTCAACACGAGGGGTGTACGATACCCCTCCCCGATAACATTATTTTCCCATGTATATGTATGTCGCGTCGTTGTCGATATAACCCCCTCGAGATAACTTCGACATGAGGGGCGGTCGATATATATACCCCCTCTCGATCGTGATAACTTATACAATGGCAGCACCCCCCTCGGCCCTCTCGCTCGACCCAAACTCTCGAGGACACACAAACCCTAGAGAGAAAACGATGTTGGTCTCCTACCCCCTCCCGCCGCGCCCCTACCCGACAAATTAACTGTCTCGAGGCCACCCAAATTTACCAAGTTAAAAGAGCATTGTCGTCGAGGCCACCCCAAACCCTTGAAGCGTTGTGTCGAGGCGACCCCAAACCCTAGAAAAGCAGCGTCGAGGCCACTAACATGATTCCTTATTGTGATTAGCTAGCTAGTTCTACGTTTGCCACTAATATATATATATATATATATATATATATATATATATATCCATCTGTACCATGTCGTAAATATTTGCAGAAACTATGGAGCACTCCCGAGACGAAGAAACAGAAGCGATGTTGGGGGACATAATCGCACAAGGAAGTGATGAAGTTGCGTCATTTCTCAACGACAACGATGGTCAGGAAGGACTGGGTGAAGAAGAGGGCTATGTTCATGATGGCTTCGGCCCATTAATGCCGGTAGAAGAAGTGGACTATGTTCATGATGGCTCCGGTGACACAATGGAGGTACAAGAAGGAGACCGTGCTGACTGCTCCGGTGACCGAACCGAGTCCGGCCAGGTATATATATATATTAGTTAAGCCCGTGATGACTAGTTAATTGATGCATACTTTTTTTTGGTATATGTACACATATTAATTACTCTCGTCTTTCTTCCTTATAATTTCTAGCCCTCCGGATCGAGCACAACTTCGGTAAGGAGACGAGGCCCAAAGAAAAATTTGAACTCGGATGAAAAGTTTGAGATCATAGAACCGACGGTGAACCGATTGAACCCATCTGGACAAGGGTTCTTGTTAGGGACAAGATCCCGATCAGCATCCATCAATGGTATAAGCCTAAGGAGGAAGACCCTGAGGTGTCTTATGTCAATGATATGGAGAAAGAAGATCTTTGGACTCAGCTGAAGGCAATTTTCACCCTACCGCCAGAGGAGGATCCGGAGAAGCCAGTTAAAGAGCAATTAATCAAGTCTTGTGCTCTTAAGAGGATGGCAACCCTAATGAGGAGGTGGAGAAAAGAGCTGAACTAGTTTGTCGAGAAAGAAAACACACCAGAATTCATCGGCAAATATGAGAAGATCAAAGATCACTGGCCCGCATTTGTGGCCTACAAGACATCGGAAAAGAGTAAGAAGATGTCGGTGACAAACAAGCAAAATGCTGCGAAGAAGAAGCTTCACCATTGCACGGGGTCAGGTGGCTACCTCAAAGCCAGGCCTAAGTGGTCCAAGGCTGAGCATGATCTGCTTGAAAAAGGGATCGAACCAGAGACAATGTGCTGGCCAGACCGTTGCCGGACTTGGTTCTTCGGGGCTGGCGGAACCTTGGACCTATGAATAGGAAGTGCCAATGGACGGACGAGCAACTGCAAATACCAGTCAAGAACCTTTGACACTATATCGATGCAGCGCAGCGAGGGACGTTCCTTCCAAACAGGGAGAAGGACGAGCTCACAATGGCCCTTGGAAATCCTGAGCACCCTGGACGGACACGAGGCACGCCAGGCTCCATTCCATGGAAGGTTGGTTTTCCGAACGCAGGGGGTGACAAAACCCACAAGAGGAAGAAGAAACTAGAGCAGGACCAACTGCAGGCACTGCACGAAAGGGTAATGGGGCAAGAGGAACGAGAAGAGGCACGAGAAGGAGCAGATCGCAACAAACGACCTGCCGAAGCTTCCCCCGAAACTACCCCGCCATCTCAGCGGAGAAGCAGCATGGCTTCCACCGAGCTGCTTCAGCCGGAGCATGTCTTGACGGCTCCTGCCAGCTATCCCGTGGATGCTATCACGGAGTCTCAAAATTGGCACATTATGGCGCGATGGATGAACTTGAAGGTCAAGGCAGCTGTTGGCCAAGTTTATCCTAGTGGACCCGGCACAACTTATCACGACCAGCCGATTCCAGAAGGATATGCTATGGTGATGGTGGATGCAGAGGGATTTGAGGACCTCGTGCTTGACCACCCTACCGGTGAAGGGGAGATTAGGATGGGTTCTGCTCTGAAGACTCCATGCCTATGGCGGAAGGAGCTCATCAACCTTCTGAACTGGACGCCTCCGGCTCCTCCTCCTCCTCCGGCGAGTCAGGGCACTCCACCTCCTCCACCGCCTCCTCCTCCGACGAGTGACGATCAGGGCACGCATGGCGGCACTCTGCCTCCTTCTCCGGCGCGTCGCGGCACTCCGCCTCCTTCTCTGCCTGCGCCGGCGCTCCCGAGCAGCCAGCAGCCTCCTCCTTCTCCGCCTCGCCAGCAAGGGCGGAAGAGACCACCCGCCGCCCCGGCTGCTCTGGCGCGTCGTAGTCCTTCTCCTCCGCCTTGTAAGCAAGCACGAAAGAAGACAGACGCCGCTCCGTCTGCTCCGGCGTCTAGCAGCACAAGAAGAGGTGAGAGGCAATACATATACGGTCCACCTCTAAAGCCTCTAGAGAAGTTACCGTATGAGAGGACCGAGGAGGAAAACAATACGATCGTGCAGACCCACGTGAAGGAGCTCTTTGAAGGGGTGAAAGCAAAGAGACATCCACCTCCGGAGGAGAAGGTAGATCCGGTGAAAGCAAAGCACGCTCTTGATGCCCTGAGGAAACCGGCAAAGTCTCCGCCGAGAACCAACTATGAGCGCATTACTGAATAGACATATCTCCAAGCGGAGCGGTCGAGAAGTACTGTCAGACATCAAAGAGCAAAAGAACGAGCAGCTGCGAAAAAAATTGACCAGCTCGGCGAACAAGCAAACCAATCGTGCTCTCCGCTCAATGTGTCTAGTGGCAACATCGTCGCTAATGTTCCGGGGATGGTGGCCGGTTATGGCAATCTACAAGATTACCTGCCTGACGATGCACTTCCTGATTTCATGGAGGTGGAAGAACACAAATACGAGTACGGGAAGCCTCTCATCACAGATGAAAAATCTCTAACAACGATGATGTGAAGATTCCATACTTGGTACATGAAAACCTGCAGAGAGTCTGGGGGGACGAATACTTTGTATCTGAGAATTAAAGAGGAGCACGACCTCGTTGGAAATGATGTGTTGCCTGTTCCATTTGTGGAGTTCTTCGAGTTCTTCAATCAAAAGGCCCTCGATAAATTAACAGTCTTTTGCTACTGCCTCTAAGTACTATTTCTGTCATTAAGTCTCTATATATAGCTCGGCTCTTTCATTGCATGTATTTATAATTAATTATCCTCAATATATTATGCAGATTGAAGATCGTCGAGTGCAAAAAAAATGAAATTTATGATATTGCGTTCATTAACACAAATATCATAGATGTATTTCTGGTTGAAAAGCACGTCAAAGAGGCCGAGGACAACTTGCTACAATCGTTGATCAAAAATCAAAACAAAGATACCATACTCTTTCCTTACAACGGCAAGTGAGTGTTACTGTCGTTTGCATATTCGGTTTCCCTTATTACTCGAGCGAGGTTATCGTAATGTAATTGATCAGTTATGCATGCGTCTTGGTACCACTATATTCTTCTGGAGATTAAGCTTGAGCGTGGACTAGTAACCGTCTTAGACTCGAGACGGAAAGATCCCGAAACCTATGCGGACATGACTGAAATGCTCAGCCAGTAAGTTCAACAGATCTTTATCGCACCATATCGGCAACTTTTTGTTCATTTCATGATATCTCAAGTAATAATTATTATTTTCTTTGTCTTGCAGGGTTTGGAAATAGTTCACCGCACAAGCTCCGGGACTGCCGAAGGAGCTGCGATATACTTTCATCAATGCCATTTATAATGCGCATCTCCCGTTGATTCTATAGCTATACTTTCATCAATGCCATTTATAATGCTTCATTATCAGTTTGATTGACCTCTATTTCTCGTAAAGTGCTTGTGGCAGGAACAAGGGAATGATTTCTGTGGATACTACGTGTGCGAGTTCATCCACAACGTGACTTTAAAAAACAAGCGGGGCTACTCTCAAAGACAATATGAAGTGCGTAAGCAATAATATTCACAACTTCATTTTATTACACCATCATTTCTGCTGAGTTTCATTCATATATATGTATTAATTAACCCCCTTCTTCAACTTAGACGTGGCAGACGCGGAATGAACTCCTCGAACCAGATCGCATGAAAGCAATTCAAGAGGAATTGGCGGGATTCTTTCTGACCACGTCATCAATAAAGCCGGAGATACCATGTGGAAGTTGATTTCGAATACTAGGGGACTGTAATTGAGAGATCTTATATATTGTACATGTATGTAGCCAGTAGCGTCGGACGTACATGATACGAAAACTTGTTGTTCGACCAATCTCTCGGAGAAGGAGAGGTCGATCGATCATTTCTCTCGGTATGCATGACAAACTTCTGTACTCACTGGTTCCCTTCATTTTCTTACTAGCTAGCGTCTCGAGGGCTATATGTATATAGTACGTAGCGTCGACCAAGCACGGACATAAAAGAGGACACTTCTCCTATTAATTAGCTAGCTAACACAATATATGAAACACCTAAATTAACCCCCAAAACCCCCAACCCCCCCCCCCCTTCAAAAAAACCCAGCCACTGGAATGCTGACGCGTGGATGTCGGCACCAATCGGGACCAAAGGCCCCCCTGCCTGGGTTCGGCGCACCGGCCACGTGGAGGACCATCTGTCCCGGTTCGTTTTAGAGCCAGGACTAAAGGGGGGAGGTATTAGTAACGACCCATTAGTCCCGGTTCATGAACCGGGACTAAAGGCCCTTACGAACCGGGACTAATAGGTGTTTTTCTACTAGTGGGAGGAGTACGAACGCTAATTTGCATTGCATTGTGCCCACAATGATATTTATTCCGCACTGTGAATTTGTATATTTTTATACTATATACAAAGTTAGTCATAATAAAGAGAAACGAAGAGCATCTCTCTCTCCATCGCATACCCCCCCTGGTACGCCCCTTTCACGTATGCACACAAAACTATCTCCAGGTCGTCTAAAAGTAAGCCCCCAAAAAATTCACGCGTGTTTCATCTTTCCCTCGCGATATATGCAATGACGATCATTGTATTTGAAGCGAAAGCACGATACATTCATTGGACTTCATAATTCACTCATTACGGTCACTGTTTACGTTTAGTGGTTATTATCTGATCCGCGGGCTCACCGTACAACTTTGTATTTGCTCATGACATGACTAGTTGACCAGTTAAACGCTCCACGTGGCACCTCTAGTGTTGCATCACATTATCTCACTAACATCGTGCCCACCTGTCGACTTGTATCTACTCTACATCTATACTATTATAAAATACATAAAATACACTCTTATAAAAAACAGAGTTGGTGATGATGGTGTGCCAGTCATCCTACAATATAGGCCGACCGATTTATATCTGACGGATAGGAAAGAAACTATGGCAATTTTGCAAAAAAAGGTACCCACACACCTCTCCACATTTGCAAATAAGGTCTTCCCTCGTTCATCCTTTTCTCTCACAAGATAAACAAGTCATACAAATGCATCTTGATGTTACGTGCAACGCACGGGCATCTTGCTAGTAAGAATGAAAACAAACGACAAAAAATATTTTGATGGTGGTTCGAAGTCATGACCGCGGGCATAGCGGACAAGGTGGCCTTGTATTGGTATGCTGAGCCGTCTGTTTTAACACACAGGAGCTGGTGTGGTGATTATACACACACGCACGCATGCACACGAACTCCATCCACGCAACACTCACACAAACACATGCACCCACGCACGCACACAACACTCACACGTACACACGCAGCCATGCACGCACGCAACACTCACACGCACACACGCACACATGCATGCACACACCAGTACACCACACGACTAACACACACTCTCACGCTCAAGTGCTCAACCTACACGTGCATGCGCACACATCAGGCCCTGACAGACACATACATAACCAGGTGATTCCCGCGCATGGGTTGGAGCCTTGTCGCGCCTGCGTAAATTTGTGTTTATCTGACCTTTTCCCTATGCGAACTGACAGGTGGGACCCACAAGGAACATGGTCAATTTAACTAGTCAACATGGCGCCACGCAGACTATTTGGCCGGTCAACAGAGTGAAGGAAATTTGCCCTAGAGGCAATAATAAAGTTATTATTTATTTCCTTATTTCATGAAAAATGTTTATTATTCATGCTAGAATTGTATTAACCGGAAACATAATACATGTGTGAATACATAGACAAACATAGTGTCACTAGTATGCCTCTACTTGACTAGCTCGTTTATCAGAGATGGTTATGTTTCCTAGCCATGGACAAAAGAGTTGTCATTTGATTAACGGGATCACATCATTAGGAGAATGATGTGATTGACTTGACCCATTCCGTGCTTAGCACTTGATCGTTTAGTATGTTGCTATTGCTTTCTTCATAACTTATACATGTTCCTGTAACTATGAGATTATGCAACTCCGTTTACGGAGGAACACTTTGGTACTACCAAGCGTCACAACGTAATGGGTGATTATAAAGGAGTACTACAGGTGTCTCCGAAGGTACATGTTGAGTTGGCATATTTCGAGATTAGGTTTTGTCACTCCGATTGTCGGAGAGGTATCTCTGGCCCTCTCGGTAATGCACATCATTATAAGCCTTGCAAGCAATGTAACCAATGAGTTGGTTACGGGATGATGCATTCTGAGCGAGTAAAGAGACTTGCGGTGGCGAGATTGAACTAGGTATTGGATACCGACGATCGAATCTCGGGCAAGTAACATACCGATGACAAAGGAACAACGTATGTTGTTATGCGGTTTGACCGATAAAGATCTTCGTAGAATATGTAGGAACCAATATGGGCATCCAGGTCCGCTATTGGTTATTGACCGAAGGCGTGTCTCGGTCATGTCTACATTGTTCTCGAACCGTAGGGTCCTTGCACGCTTAAGGTTTCGATGGCGGTTATATTATGAGTTTATATATTTTGATGTACGAAGTTTGTTGAGTCCGGATGTGATCACGGACATGGCGAGGAGTCTCGAAATGGTCGAGACATAAAGATTAATGTATTGGATGGATATATTTGGACACGGAAAGGTTCGGAGAAGTTTGGAGCTACCGGAGGTTCTGGAACCCCGGGAGGTATATGGGCCTTATTGGGCCCATATAGGAAGAAGGGAGAAGGAACAAGGGAGGGGGGCCGGCCCCCCCTTTCCTTTCTCCTTCCCCCTCTTCCTATTACTACTACTAGTACTTATTCCTAATACTAGTACTCTTTCCTTCCCCCTTCAAATAAGATAAGGAAAAGGGGGGGAAACCTACTTGGAGTAGGTTTCCCCCTGCTCTATGGCGCACCCCCCTTGGGCCGGCCTCCTCCTCCCTCCCTCCTTTATATACGGGGGTAGGGGGGCACCCTAGAACACACAAGTTGATCATTGAGATCGTTCCTTAGCCGCGTGCGGTGCCCCCCTCCACGATATTACACCTCGGTCATATTGTAGCGGTGCTTAGGCGAAGCCCTGCGACAGGAGAACATCAAGATCGTCGCCACGCCGTCATGCTGATGGAACTCCCCCTCGGAACCTCTACTGGATTGGAGAACGAGGGTGCGTCATCGAGATGTCGTGTGTCAAGAACTTCGGAGGTGCGAATAACGTGCTGGATCGGTTGAACCGGAAGGCGTCGACTACATCAACAGCGTTGTCATAACGCTTCGCTTACGGTCTATGAGGGTGCGTGGACATACACTCTCCCTCTCGTTGCTATATCATCACCATGATCTTGCGTGTGCGTGGAAATTTTTGAAATTACTGCGTTCCCCAGCAAAGGGCATCCGAGCCTAGGTTTTATCGTTGATGTTATATGCACGAGTAGAACACAAGTGAGTTGTGGGCGATATAAGTCATACTCCCTACCAGCATGTCATACTTTGGTTCAGCGATATTGTTGGATGAAGCGGCCGACCAACATTACGCGTGACGCTTACGCGAGACTGGTTTACCGCCGTGCTTTGCACACGGTGACTAGCGGTGTCTGTTTCTCCAACTTTAGTTGAACCGAGTGTATACGCCCGGTCCTTGCGAAGGTTAAAATGGAGTCTATTTGACAAACTATCGTTGTGGTTTTGATGCGTGGTAAAACGGTTCTTGCTAAGCCCGTAGCAGCCACGTAAAATTTGCAACAACAAAGTAGAGGACGTCTAACTTGTTTTTGCAGGGCATGTTGTGATGTGATATGGTTAAGACGTGATGCTATATTTTATTGTATGAGATGATCATGTTTTGTTGAAGTTATCGGAAACTGGCAGAAGCCCTATGGTTGTCTCTTTGTTGCATAAAGATGCAAGTGCCTAATAGTTTACTTTATCGCTATGCGATAGCAATAGTTGCAAGAGCAATAGTTGGTGAGAGATGATGAAGATCATGGTGTCGTGCCGGTGACGATAAAGATCATGACAGTACTTTGGAGATGGAGATCAAAGGCGCAAGATGATCATGGCCATATCATGTCACATATTTTGATTGCATATGATGTTTATCTGTTATACATCTTATTATGTTTTGATTGACGGTAGCATTTTAAGAAGATCTCTCACTAATTATCAAGAAGTGTTCTCCCTGAGTATGCACCGTTGCGAAAGTTCTTCGTGCTGAGACACCACGTGATGATCGGGTGTGATAGGCTCTCGTTCAAATACAACGGGTGCAAAACAGTTGCACACGCGGAATACTCAGGTTATACTTGACGAGCCTAGCATATACAGATATGGCCTCGGAACACAGAGACCGAAAGGTCGAGCGTGAATCATATAGTAGATATGATCAACACAGTGATGTTCACCATTGAAACTACTCCATCTCACGTGATGATCGGACAAGGTTTAGTTGATTTGGATCACGTGATCACCTAGATGACTAGAGAGATGTCTGTCTAAGTGGGAGTTCTTAAGTAATATGATTAATTGAACTTAAATTTATCATGAACTTAGTCCTGGTAGTATTTTGCAAATTATGTTGTAGATCAATAGCTTGCGTTGTTGCTTTCATATGTTTATTTTGATATGTTCCTAGAAAATTATGTTGAAAGATGTTAGTAGCAATGATGCGGATTGGATCCGTGATCCGAGGTTTATCCTCATTGCTGCCTGAAGAATTATGTCCTTAATGCACCGCTAGGTGACGGACCTATTGCGGGAGCGGATCTGCACGTTATGAGCGTTTGGCTAGCTCAATATGATGACTACTTGATAGTTTTGTGCACCATGCTTTATGGCTTAGAATCGGGACTTCAAAGATGTTTTGAGCGTCATGGACCATATGAGATGTTCCAGAAATTGAAGTTAATATTTCAACCAAATACCGAGTTGAGAGATATGAAGTCTCCAACAAGTTCTATAGCTAAAAGATGGAGGAGAATCGCTCAACTAGTGAGCATGTGCTCAGATTATGCAGGTACTACAATCGCTTGAATCAAGTGGGAGTTATTCTTCCAGATAAGATGGTGATTGACAGAATTCTCTAGTCACCATCACGAAGTTAATAGAACTTCGTGATGAACTATAGTATGCAAGGGATGACGAAAACGATTCCCGAGCTCTTCGTGATGTTGAAATCGACGAAGGTAGAAATCAAGAAAGAGCATCAAGTGTTGATGATTGACAAGATCACTAGTTTCAAGAAAAGGGCAAAGGGAAAGAAAGGGAACTTCAAGTAGAATGACAAGCAAGTTGTCACTCCCGTGAAGAAGGCCAAAGCTGGACCTAAGCCTGAAACTGAGTGCTTACACTGCAAAGGAAATGGTCACTGGAAGCGGAAATGCCCTGAATATTTGGTGGGCAAGAAGGATGGCAAAGTGAACATAAGTATATTTGATATACATGTTATTGATGTGTACGTTACTAGTGTTTATAGCAACCCCTCAGTATTTGATACTAGTTCAGTTGCTAAGATTAGTAACTCGAAACGGGAGTTGCAGAATAAACAGAGACTAGTTAAGGGTGAAGTGACGATGTGTGTTGGAAATAGTTCCAAGATTGATATGATCATCATCGCACACTCTCTATACTTTCGGGATTAGTGTTAAACCTAAATAAGTGTTATTTGGTGTTTGCGTTGAGCATGAATATGATTTGATCATGTTTATTGCAATACGGTTATTCATGTAAGTTAGAGAATAATTGTTGTTCTGTTTACATGAATAAAACCTTCTATGGTCATACACCCAATGAAAATGGTTTGTTGGATCTCGATCGTGTGATACACATATTCGTAACATTGAAGCCAAAAGATGCAAAGTTAATAAGATAGTGCAACTTATTTGTGGCACTGCCGTTTAGGTCATAGCGGTGTAAAGCACATGAAGAAACTCCATAAAGATGGATTTTCGAAATCACTTGGTTATGAATCATTTGATGCTTGCGAACCGTGCCTTTTGGGCAAGATGACTAAAACTCCGTTCTTCGGAACAATGGAAAGAGCTACTAACTTATTGGAAATAATACATACCGATGTATGCGATCCAATGAGTGTTGATGCTCGTGGCAAGTATCGTTATTTTCTGACCTTCACAAGATGATTTGAGCAGATATGGGTATATCTACTTGATGAAACATAAGTCTGAAATAGTTGAAAGGTTCAAAGAATTTCAGAGTGAAGTGGAAAAATCATCGTAACAAGAAAATAAAGTTTCTGCGATCTGATCATAGAGACAAATATTTGAGTTACGAGTTTGGTCTTCAATTAAAACAATGTGGAATAGTTTCACAACTCACGCCACCTGGAACACCACATCGTTATGGTGTGTCCAAACGTCGTAACCGCACTTTATTTGATATGGTGCGATCTATGATGTCTCTTATCAGTTTACCACTATCATTTTGGGGTTATGCATTAGAGACAGCTGCATTCACGTTTAAAATAGGGCACCATCTAAATCCGTTGAGACGACACCGTATGAACTATGGTTTAGCAGTAAACCTAAGCTGTTGTTTCTTAAAGTTTGGAGTTTCGATGCTTATATGAAAAGGGTTTTCAACTTGATAAGCTCGAACCCAAATCGGAGAAGTGCGTCTTCATAGAATACCCAAAGGTAACTATTGGGTACACCTTCTATCACAGATCCGAAGGCAAGTTATTCGTTGCTAAAAATGGATCCTTTCTAGAGAAGAAGTTTC
This sequence comes from Aegilops speltoides, assembly GCA_021437245.1. Taxonomy (NCBI): domain Eukaryota; kingdom Viridiplantae; phylum Streptophyta; class Magnoliopsida; order Poales; family Poaceae; genus Aegilops; species Aegilops speltoides. The sequence continues at coordinate 13,216,260 of CM038145.1, forward strand.
TCTCGAAAGAAGTGAGTGGGAGGAAAGTAGATCTTGATAAGGTAATTTGTACCTTCTCCCAAATTGGAAAATAGTTCATCACTGAAATCAGTTCCAGTGATTCCTACACCGATTAGTGAGGAAGCTAATGATGATGATCATGAAACTTCAGATCAAGTTACTACGAACCTCGTGGGTCTTCCAGAGTACAGTCCGCACCGGTGTGGTGCGGTAATCCTGTTCTGAAAGTCATGTTACTAGACCATGATAAACCTACGAACTATGAGGAAGCGATGATGAGCCCAGATTCGCAAAATGGCTTGAGGCCATAAAATCTGAGATATGATCCATGTATGAAAACAAAGTATGGACTTTGATTGACTTGCTCGATGATCAGCAAGCCATGTTAAATAAATGGATCTTCAAGAGGAAGACGGACACTGATAGTAGTGTTACTATCCACTAAGCTTGACTTGTTGCAAAAGGTTTTCAACAAGTTCAAGGGGTGGAATACGATGAGATTTTCTCACTCGTATCGATGCTTAAGTCTGTCTGAATCATGTTAGCAATTGCCACATTTTATGAAATCTGGCAAATGGATGTCAAAACTGCATTCCTTAATGGATTTATTAAAGAAGAGTTGTATATGATGCAACCAGAAAGTTTTGTCAATCCTAAAGGTGCTAACAAAATGTGCAAGCTCCAGCGATCAATCTATGGACTGGTGCAAGCATCTCGGAGTTGGAATATACGCTTTGATAAGTTGATCAAAGCATATAGTTTTATATGGACTTATGATGAAGCCTGTATTTACAATAAAGTGAGTGGGAGCACTACAGCCTTTCTGATTAGTATATGTGAGTGACATATTGTTGATCGAAATGATGTAGAATTTTTCTACGCAAAGCATAAAGGAGTGTTTTAAAGGAGTTCTTTAAAAGAAAAAACCTCGATAAAAGCTACTTACATATTGAGCATCAAGATCTATTGAGATAGATCAAGGCGCTTGATAAGATTTTCAATGAGTACATACCTTGGCAAGATTTTGAAATAGTTCAAAATGGAACAGTCAAAGAAAGAGTTCTTGCCTGTGTTGCAAAGGTATGAAATTGAGTAAGACTCAAATCCCGACCACAGCAGAAAATTTAACTAGTCAACATGGCGCCACGCAGACTATTTGGCCGGTCAACAGAGTGAAGGAAATTTGCCCTAGAGGCAATAATAAAGTTATTATTTATTTCCTTATTTCATGATAAATGTTTATTATTCATGCTAGAATTGTATTAACCGGAAACATAATACATGTGTGAATACATAGACAAACATAGTGTCACTAGTATGCCTCTACTTGACTAGCTCGTTTATCAGAGATAGTTATGTTTCCTAGCCATGGACAAAAGAGTTGTCATTTGATTAACGGGATCACATCATTAGGAGAATGATGTGATTGACTTGACCCATTCCGTTAGCTTAGCACTTGATCGTTTAGTATGTTGCTATTGCTTTCTTCATAACTTATACATGTTCACGTAACTATGAGATTATGCAACTCCGTTTACGGAGGAACACTTTGGGTACTACCAAACGTCACAACGTAACTGGGTGATTATAAAGGAGTACTACAGGTGTCTCCGAAGGTACATGTTGAGTTGGCATATTTCGAGATTAGGTTTTGTCACTCCGATTGTCGGAGAGGTATCTCTGGGCCCTCTCGGTAATGCACATCATTATAAGCCTTGCAAGCAATGTAACCAATGAGTTGGTTACGAGATGATGCATTACAGAACGAGTAAAGAGACTTGGCGGCGACGAGATTGAACTAGGTATTGGATACCGACGATCGAATCTCGGGCAAGTAACATACCGATGACAAAGGGAACAACGTATGTTGTTATGCGGTTTGACCGATAAAGATCTTCGTAGAATATGTAGGAACCAATATGGGCATCCAGGTCCCGCTATTGGTTATTGACCAGAGACGTGTCTCGGTCATGTCTACATTGTTCTCGAACCGTAGGGTCCGCACGCTTAAGGTTTCGATGACAGTTATATTATGAGTTTATATATTTTGATGTACCGAAGTTTGTTCGGAGTCCCGGATGTGATCACGGACATGACGAGGAGTCTCGAAATGGTCGAGACATAAAGATTAATGTATTGGATGGATATATTTGGACACCGGAAAGCTTCCGGAGAAGTTTGGAGCTACCGGGAGGTTACCGGAACCCCCCGGGAGGTATATGGGCCTTATTGGGCCCATATAGGAAGAAGGGAGAAGGAACAAGGGAGGGGGGCCCCCCTTTCCTTTCTCCTTCCCCCTACTTCCTATTACTACTACTAGTACTTATTCCTAATACTAGTACTCTTTCCTTCCCCTTCAAATAAGATAAGGAAAAGGGGGGGAAACCTACTTGGAGTAGGTTTCCCCCTGCTCTATGGCGCACCCCCCTTGGGCGGCCTCCTCCTCCCTCCTCCTTTATATCACGGGGTAGGGGGCACCCTAGAACACACAAGTTGAACATTGAGATCGTTCCTTAGCCGTGTGCTGTGCCCCCCTCCACGATATTACACCTCGGTCATATTGTAGCGGTGCTTAGGCGAAGCCCTGCGACAGGAGAACATCAAGATCGTCGCCACGCCGTCATGCTGATGGAACTCCCCCTCGGAACCTCTACTGGATTGGAGAACGAGGGTGCGTCATCGAGCTGTACGTGTGTCAAGAACTCGGAGGTGCCGGAGTAACGGTGCCTGGATCGGTTGAACCGGGAAGACGTACGACTACATCAACCGCGTTGTCATAACGCTTCCGCTTACGGTCTATGAGGGTACATGGACATACACTCTCCCCTCTCGTTGCTATATCATCACCATGATCTTGCGTGTGCGTAGGAAATTTTTTGAAATTACTGCGTTCCCCAACAGTGGCATCCGAGCCTAGGTTTTATGCGTTGATGTTATATGCACGAGTAGAACACAAGTGAGTTGTGGACGATATAAGTCATACTGCCTACCAGCATGTCATACTTTGGTTCAGCGATATTGTTGGATGAAGCGGCCCGGACCAACATTACGCGTACGCTTACGCGAGACTGGTTTTACCGCCGTGCTTTGCACACAGGTGACTAGCGGGTGTCTGTTTCTCCAACTTTAGTTGAACCGAGTGTGGCTACGCCCGGTCCTTGCGAAGGTTAAAATGGAGTCTATTTGACAAACTATCGTTGTGGTTTTGATGCGTAGGTAAGAACGGTTCTTGCTAAGCCCGTAGCAGCCACGTAAAATTTGCAACAACAAAGTAGAGGACGTCTAACTTGTTTTTGCAGGGCATGTTGTGATGTGATATGGTTAAGACGTGATGCTATATTTTATTGTATGAGATGATCATGTTTTGTTGAAGTTATCGGAAACTGGCAGAAGCCCTATGGTTGTCTCTTTGTTGCATAAAGATGCAAGTGCCTAATAGTTTACTTTATCGCTATGCGATAGCAATAGTTGCAAGAGCAATAGTTGGTGAGACGACCATGTGAAAACACATTGATATAGATCAAGATGATGAAGATCATGGTGTCGTGCCGGCGACGATAAAGATCATGACAGTACTTTGGAGATGGAGATCAAAGGCGCAAGATGATCATGGCCATATCATGTCACATATTTTGATTGCATATGATGTTTATCTGTTATACATCTTATTATGTTTTGATTGACGGTAGCATTTTAAGATGATCTCTCACTACTTATCAAGAGTGTTCTCCACAGTATGCACCGTTGCGAAAGTTCTTCGTCTTTGAGACACCACGTGATGATCGGGTGTGATAGGCTCTACGTTCAAATACAACGGTGCAAAACAGTTGCACACGCGGAATACTCAGAGTTATACTTGACGAGCCTAGCATATCTGAGATATGGCCTCGAACACGGAGACCGAAAGGTCGGCGTGAATCATATAGTAGATATGATCAACACAGTGATGTTCACCATTGAAACTACTCCATCTCACGTGATGATCGGACAAGGTTTAGTTGATTTGGATCACGTGATCACCTAGATGACTAGAGAGATGTCTGTCTAAGTGGGAGTTCTTAAGTAATATGATTAATTGAACTTAAATTTATCATGAACTTAGTCCTGGTAGTATTTTGCAAATTATGTTGTACTCCCTCCATTCCTTTATATAAGGTGTATTTGTTTTTTGACAAAATTCCATAATGTAAGGTGCATTTCTTCTAATTCCTCATAATTCCATCGCTAGCCCTTCAAAAAAAGGAGAGTATCTCTCCCCGGATTGCATGCATCTTTTCTTGTAAAGAGAAAAAAGGAAAATATATCTCTCTTGATTGTGTTTATCTCTTTCTTTCCTTTCCTAATGATTTAGTTGCCGCTAATCAATGATTTTGTCAAGGTTAATTTCGTCCTGACATGTGTATAATTATGTGCCTTGGTCACCGTGCCAGAAATAATACACCTTACATAAAGGAATGGAGGGAGTAGATCAATAGCTTGCGTTGTTGCTTTCATATGTTTATTTTGATATGTTCCTAGAGAAAATTATGTTGAAAGATGTTAGTAGCAATGATGCGGATTGGATCCGTGATCTGAGGTTTATCCTCATTGCTGCATGAAAGAATTATGTCCTTAATGCACGCTAGGTGACGGACCTATTGCAGAGCGGATCGAGGCGTTATGAGCGTTTGGCTAGCTCAATATGATGACTACTTGATAGTTTTGTGCACCATGCCTTATGGCTTAGAATCGGGACTTCAAAGATGTTTTGAACGTCATGGACCATATGAGATGTTCCAGAAATTGAAGTTAATATTTCAACCAAATACCCGAGTTGAGAGATACGAAGTCTCCAACAAGTTCTATAGCTAAAAGATGGAGGAGAATCGCTCAACTAGTGAGCATGTGCTCACATTGTCTGGGTACTACAATTGCTTGAATCAAGTGGGAGTTATTCTTCCAGATAAGATGGTGATTGACAGAATTCTCTAGTCACCATCACGAAGTTAATAGAACTTCGTGATGAACTATAGTATGCAAGGGATGACGAAAACGATTCCCGAGCTCTTCGTGATGTTGAAATCGACGAAGGTAGAAATCAAGAAAGAGCATCAAGTGTTGATGATTGACAAGATCACTAGTTTCAAGAAAAGGGCAAAGGAAAGAAAGGGAACTTCAAGTAGAATGACAAGCAAGTTGTCACTCCGTGAAGAAGGCCAAAGCTGGACCTAAGCACTGAAACCGAGTGCTTACCTTTGCAAAGGAAACAGTCCTTTGGAAGCGGAAATGCCCTGAATATTTGGTGGGTAAGAAGGATGGCAAAGTGAACATAAGTATATTTGATATACATGTTATTGATGTGTACGTTACTAGTGTTTATAGCAACCCCTCAGTATTTGATACTAGTTCAGTTGCTAAGATTAGTAACTCGAAACGGGAGTTGCAGAATAAACAGAGACTAGTTAAGGGTGAAGTGACGATGTGTGTTGGAAATAGTTCCAAGATTGATATGATCATCATCGCACACTCTCTATACTTTCGGGATTAGTGTTAAACCTAAATAAGTGTTATTTGGTGTTTGCGTTGAGCATGAATATGATTTGATCATGTTTATTGCAATACGGTTATTCATGTAAGTTAGAGAATAATTGTTGTTCTGTCTACATGAATAAAACCTTCTATGGTCATACACCCAATGAAAATGGTTTGTTGGATCTCGATCGTGTGATACACATATTCGTAACATTGAAGCCAAAAGATGCAAAGTTAATAAGATAGTGCAAGTTATTTGTGGCACTGCCGTTTAGGTCATATCGGTGTAAAGCGCATGAAGAAACTCCATAAAGATGGATTTTCGGAATCACTTGGTTATGAATCATTTGATGCTTGCGAACCGTGCCTTTTGGGCAAGATGACTAAAACTCCGTTCTTCGGAACAATGGAAAGAGCTACTAACTTATTGGAAATAATACATACCGATGTATGCGATCCAATGAGTGTTGATGCTCGTGGCAAGTATCGTTATTTTCTGACCTTCACAAGATGATTTGAGCAGATATGGGTATATCTACTTGATGAAACATAAGTCTGAAATAGTTGAAAGGTTCAAAGAATTTCAGAGTGAAGTGGAAAATCATCGTAACAAGAAAATAAAGTTTCGCGATCTGATCATAGAGACAAATATTTGAGTTCTGAGTTTGGTCTTCAATTAAAACAATGTGGAATAGTTTCACAGCTCACGCCACCGAACACCACATCGTTATGGTGTGTCCAAGCGTCGTAACGCACTTTATTTGATATGGTGCGATCTATGATGTCTCTTATCAGTTTACCACTATCATTTTGGGGTTATGCATTAGAGACAGCTGCATTCACGTTTAAAATAGGGCACCATCTAAATCCGTTGAGACGACACCGTATGAACTATGGTTTAGCAGTAAACCTAAGCTGTTGTTTCTTAAAGTTTGGAGTTGCGATGCTTATATGAAAAAGGGTTTTTCAACTTGATAAGCTCGAACCCAAATCGGAGAAGTGCGTCTTCATAGAATACCCAAAGGTAACTATTGGGTACACCTTCTATCACAGATCCGAAGGCAAGTTATTCGTTGCTAAAAATGGATCCTTTCTAGAGAAGAAGTTTCTCTCGAAAGAAGTGAGTGGGAGGAAAGTAGATCTTGATAAGGTAATTTGTACCTTCTACCAAATTGGAAAATAGTTCATCACTGAAATCAGTTCCAGTGATTCCTACACCAATTAGTGAGGAAGCTAATGATGATGATCATGAAACTTCAGATCAAGTTACTATAGAACCTCGTAGGTCTTCCAGTGCAGGTCCGCACCGGTGTGGTACGGTAATCCTGTTACGAAAGTCATGTTACTAGACCATGATAAACCTACGAACTATGAGGAAGCGATGATGAGCCCAGATTCGCAAAATGGCTTGAGGCCATAAAATCTGAGATATGATCCATGTATGAAAACAAAGTATGGACTTTGATTGACTTGCTCGATGATCGACAAGCCATGTTAAATAAATGGATCTTCAAGAGGAAGACGGACAGCGATAGTAGTGTTACTATCCACTAAGCTTGACTTGTTGCAAAGGTTTTCAACAAGTTCAAGGGGTTGAATCGATGAGATTTTCTCACTCGTATCGATGCTTAAGTCTGTCTCAATCATGTTAGCAATTGCCACATTTTATGAAATCGGCAAATGGATGTCAAAACTGCATTCCTTAATGGATTTATTAAAGAAGAGTTGTATATGATGCAACCGAAGGTTTTGTCAATCCTAAAGGTGCTAACAAAATGTGCAAGCTCCAATGATCCATCTATGGACTGGTGCAAGCATCTCGGAGTTGGAATATACGCTTTGATAAGTTGATCAAAGCATATAGTTTTATATGGACTTATGATGAAGCCTGTATTTACAATAAAGTGAGTGGGAGCACTACAGCCTTTCGATTAGTATATGTGAGTGACATATTGTTGATCGAAATGATGTAGAATTTTACGCAAAGCATAAAGGAGTGTTTTAAAGGAGTTCTTTAAAAGAAAAACCTCGATAAAAGCTACTTACATATTGAGCATCAAGATCTATTGAGATAGATCAAGGCGCTTGATAAGATTTTCAATGAGTACATACCTTGGCAAGATTTTGAAATAGTTCAAAATGGAGCAGTCAAAGAAAGAGTTCTTGCACGTGTTGCAAAGGTATGAAATTGAGTAAGACTCAAATCCCGACCACAATGAGAAAATAGAAAGAGAATGAAAATTCATTCCCTATGCCTCAGTCATAGGTTCTATAAAGTATGCTATGCTATGTACCAGACCTATTGTATACCTTGCTCTGAATTTGGCGAGGGAGTACAATAGTGATCTAGGAGTAGATCACCAGACATTGGTCAAGAATATCCTTAGTAAGGACTAAGGAGATGTTTCTCGATTATGGAGGTGATAAAAGAGTTTGTTGTAAAAGTTACATTAGTGCAAACTTTTACACTGATCCAGATGACTCTAAGTCTCAATCTGGATACATATTGAAAATGGGAGCGATTAGCTAGAGTAGCTCCGTGCAGAGCATTGTAGACATAGAATATTTGCAAGATACATACGGCTCTGAATGTGACAGACCCGTTGACTAAGCTTCTCTCACGAGCAAAACATGATCACACCTTGGTACTCTTTGGGTGTTAATCACATAGCGATGTGAACTAGATTATTGACTCTAGTAAACCCTTTGGGTGTTTGTCATATGATGATGTGAACTATGGGTGTTAATCATATACAGATATGAATATTGGTGTTAAATCACATGACGATGTGAACTAGATTATTGACTCTAGTGCAAGTGTGGGAGACTGAAGGAAATTTGCCCTATAGGCAATAATAAAGTTATTATTTATTTCCTTATTTCATGATAAATGTTTATTATTCATGCTAGAATTGTATTAACCAGAAACATAATACATGTGTGAATACATAGACAAACATAGTGTCACTAGTATGCCTCTACTTGACTAGCTCGTTTATCAGAGATGGTTATGTTTCCTAGCCATGGACAAAAGAGTTGTCATTTTATTAACGGGATCACATCACTAGGAGAATGATGTGATTGACTTGACCCATTCCGTTAGCTTAGCACTTGATCGTTTAGTATGTTGCTATTGCTTTCTTCATAACTTATACATGTTCTGTAACTATGAGATTATGCAACTCCGTTTACGGAGGAACACTTTGGTACTACCAAACGTCACAACGTAATCGGGTGATTATAAAGGAGTACTATAGGTGTCTCCGAAGGTACATGTTGAGTTGGCATATTTCGAGATTAGGTTTTGTCACTCCGATTGTCGGAGAGGTATCTCTGGGTCCTCTCGGTAATGCACATCATTATAAGCCTTGCAAGCAATGTAACCAATGAGTTGGTTACGGGATGATGCATTACAGAACGAGTAAAGAGACTTGCCGGTGACGAGATTGAACTAGGTATTGGATACCGACGATCGAATCTTGGGCAAGTAACATACCGATGACAAAGGGAACAACGTATGTTGTTATGCGGTTTGACCGATAAAGATCTTCGTAGAATATGTAGGAACCAATATGGGCATCCAGGTCCCACTATTGGTTATTGACCAGAGACGTGTCTCGGTCATGTCTACATTGTTCTCGAACCGTAGGGTCCGCACGCTTAAGGTTTCGATGACAGTTATATTATGAGTTTATATATTTTGATGTACCGAAGTTTGTTCGGAGTCCCGGATGTGATCACGGACATGACGAGGAGTCTCGAAATGGTCGAGACATAAAGATTAATGTATTGGACGGATATATTTGGACACCGGAAAGGTTCCGGAGAAGTTTGGAGCTACCGGGAGGTTACCGGAACTCCCCGGTAGGTATATGGGCCTTATTGGGCCCATATAGGAAGAAGGGAGAAGGAACAAGGGAGGTGTGCGCGCCCCCCAGCCCAATCCGAATTGGGGAGGGGGGGCGCCCCCCCCCCTTTCCTTTCTCCTTCCCCCCTCTTCCTATTACTACTACTAGTACTTATTCCTAATACTAGTACTCTTTCCTTCCCCCTTCAAATAAGATAAGGAAAAGGGGGGGAAACCTACTTGGAGTAGGTTTCCCCCTCCTCTATGGTGCACCCCTTGGGCGGCCTCCTCCTCCTCCCTCCTTTATATCTGGGGTAGGGGCACCCTAGAACACACAAGTTGATCATTGAGATTGTTCCTTAGCCGTGTGCGGTGCCCCCCTCCACGATATTACACCTCGGTCATATTGTAGCGGTGCTTAGGCGAAGCCCTGCGGAGAACATCAAGATCGTCGCCACGCCGTCATGCTGACAGAACTCCCCCTCGGAACCTCTACTGGATTGGAGAACGAGGGTGCGTCATCGAGCTGTCGTGTGTCAAGAACTTCGGAGGTGCCGAGTATGCGGTGCTGGATCGGTTGAACCGGGAAGACGTACGACTACATCAACCGCGTTGTCATAACGCTTCCGCTTATGGTCTACGAGGGTACGTGGACATACACTCTCCCCTCTGGTTGCTATATCATCACCATGATCTTGCGTGTGCGTAGGAATTTTTTTGAAATTACTGCGTTCCCCAACACAGAGTGCAATCCGATGCTGAACTGTGAGCAAGTGACCAGATAATCACCGCAAAACGTATATAGTGATCGTAATCAGCTTATTCTGAAGTTCGGTGACCGTATTACTCTTTTCTCTCTATAGGCCCTCCAAAACTACATCTCTACACGTTCTCGCATGTTACATCTAACAACTATGCAATACAGCACTACTACTACACTCTAACACAATAAATCATATGTGTTTTTAGTTTTACTAGATATCATATTGTTACTTATAATTATTCAGTTTGCATACATTAAAATTGCCTTTGAAATGTATGGCCGGTATCATCTACCGCACGGGAAAAATCCCGCCCTTTCTTGTTTAAACGGGTTTGTATTGATGGATCGTGCGAAACAACAAAACTATAGTACTACACAGTACAAGTGACAGTTCACTGGGCCGTCGTGTCGTCTACTCCTCCGTCGTAAGAGTGGAGCGCTTGATTTCATAAATCTTCTAGTCCCTTTCGCCGACATGTGGGACATCAAGCTACCGGGTCCACATGCCATACCGGAATACAGTGCAGAGCAGCCGGGGTGAAGCACCCCAGTCATGGCACCGACGTAGTAATGAGCAATAAGGCGTCAACTCACAAAGCTGCACCTTTCCCGCAGTTAAGTTGGAGGGACGAAGTAATAATGCTAAAGAAGAAGTTGGAGGGACGAAGCAACCATCATTTCACTCGTTGCTGAATCCGCTTCTTCCTCATCTTCTTCAACTTAACCACGTGTTGCTTCGGCCGTTGTTCTGCCTCATGTGGGACGCGGATCAGCTTGGTAAAGCACTGACACGTGGGACCACATGTTAGCAAACCACCAGGACAACGTCCTCCGAAAATAAGAAACCTCCCCCGCCATCCGCGCGGCAAAATCACCTCCTTTTTACTAATCTTTGATTCTATAATTTTTTAGATCAATATAACTGAGATTTGTATAGATAGCACACAGGAGCAAAACCAAGTGGTACAGTTAAGGGCATCCACAATGTGTAGCCAAATGTGAAAATAGCTTTTGGCATTGTGGGAACCATTGTGGACGGTGTTGCCAAAACCAAAAAGATGGAACCGAAGCTCCCTGATTGATTGATTGAAGGAATAGAAAAATGCAACGTCTCTCCTCTTTCGCACATGCTTGGACGCATGTAGTACAGTATAGAGCACAGAGTCTACTCCCCTATCCCTTCTATCACAAATCACAAAGCAGTGAGGCGTCAAATCACAAAGCACAGACGAAGCAACCATCATTTCACTCTTCGCTAACTCCGCTTCTCCATCATCTTCTTCGAGAAATCACCTCACCGCACTAGTACTCCTAGTAGTAGTACTAGTAAAGGACTTCCTGGGTGCAAATAAGGCGGTTGTCTTGGCTTGCAGGCGGCACTTGCAAACGACTTACCGTGGTCTCCCTCAATGGTGTCCTCCGTCGAACGCACTTCAGCAAACCACAAAAAAAAAGTCGTCGACGTCACCGCAATGGGCAAGGAATTTGAATATAGTTACTACCTCCATTTTTTTTGTACACAAGGCCAGTATATCAAAATTACAATTTACAAAGGGACACTAACACTAATCAAGGAAAAAATGATGGGGTTAGCAACCAAGGAAATTAATATCCCCTGCATGCATGCGGAAGTGAGAAGGTTCATTTGCATGGCGCTGCATTAATCAAGCGATGAGGAATGAGATGGTTAGCTCTTTGGTCTTTCGAGAAAAAAATACGCATTAATTGACATGTGAAACGAGGATTTGTATCGATTAAATCTCACGAAGGAAAACCCCACCTTTCTTTTTTAACACTAGTACTCCTAGTACGTACGTACTTATCCTGTTTGGGTCTAGGCCTTGCATTGCCAAACTTCGCCACACATTTTTTCCAAGCTTGCCTAAAGTTTTCAAAACGAGGAGGTACACTTGCGCACGGCTGTCGCGGTCGCACCGCACCCTCACACGGTCGCTCCTGCACGCCGCGGTCGCACCGCACCCTCACACAGTCGCTCCTGCACACCGCAAACCCAACCAAGGGAACGCACCCTCACTAACACGTGTTGTCGCATGTGAACAAACCAAACTCAGCCATCCTATCATTGACACATAATTTTCGTTCATAGAGTATGTTTATCCAACCGCATGTTGGGGAGTATCCGTACGGCCCGTATGGTGGTCTGTTGGGGAAGAAGAAGAGGTGAGGAAGAAGGAAAGAAGGGTTAGGAGATGTAGGATATTCATCCAACCGCCTGAAATGGTAGACTGACCCAAGTCAGGCGACTTGCATAACAAATAGTATGTTTATACACAGCAAAAGATCCATAAAAATAACAACATAAAGAAAAACTATCACTGCTCGCGAAAAGAGACGGCCTCGTCGTCTTTGGCTGCCGGCGCGAACCAGCCGTCGCTGCCGACGTGTGTCTCCGCACCGTGGTTGTCCTCGGCCTCCAGCTACTCGTTCAAGCGGAGCGCGCGGGCGCTCTGAACGGACGAGAGCACAGCCCGGTTCAAGTCGAGGACGTCTGGTTCCGCCTGCAGGAGGGCCTCGATGGCAGCGGCATCCGCACGCTCCGCGTCGAGTCGAGCCTCCGCCGCTCGGTTCAAGTCCAGGACTTTCGGTTCCGGCGTCGATGAGAGCGGCATCCGCGCGCTTTGCGTCGAGTCGAGCCTCCGCCGCCCGGTTCAAGTCCAAGACTTCCAGTTCCGCCTGCAGGAGGGCATCGATGAGAGCGGCATCCGCACGCTCTGCGTCAAGTCGAGCCTCTGCCGAACGGTTCATGTCCAGGACGTCCGGTTCCGCCTATAGGAGGGCCTCGACGGCAGCGGCATCCACGCGCTCCGCCTCAAGTTGAGCCTCCGCCGCCCGGTTCACATCCACGACATCCAGTTCCGCCTGCAGGAGAGCCTCGATGGCAGCGGCATGCGCGCGCTCCGCGTCGAGTTGAGCCTCTGCCTCCCGGTCCTCCTTTAGTATCGCCATGTTGAACCGCTGGTCCGCCTGCACCATGGGGGACTCGGACGCCGGCACGAAGTCGACGTCCATCGTCTCATACTCATCGGGGGCCTTCTGCTCCACGACCTCTGCAGTGAACATTGGACCGGCTTCCTCCTCCGCGTAGCTTGGCTCCAGAGAACTCGGGGATTGGCCCGCCACAAAGCGAGCTTGGGAACGGCGGTCTGTGGCGCCGACCGCCTCCACGTTTCTGTGCGGCGCTCCGGCGTCAGCATCTTGTAGTAAGTGATCTTGTGGCGCACCATGGCTTTCCGGCGAACTAGGGGACGCTTGATGCGGGCTAGGGGATCAAAAGGTGGTGGAATGGGCTGGAGATTTGGTGTGGTTTTATGGCAGTGGCTGGCGTAGGCCGAGCAGCGAAGATTCTGGTGTGAATAGTGGTTTTGGTGACGACCGGTCAATCGGTTTTGACTGTACATCGCTCTTGTCGCGTTCGCGTTGCAGCCCGGCATGCTGGACCCTCCACGTCGCTCACCGAATGGAACGCGCTTCGTCTTGCGTTTTCGCTCGCTTGTGGGACTGCAGTTGAGAGCAAACCGACGTCCCTCCCCCTCCCCCGCCCGCGTCATTTATTATACCACCACTCCCTCCGTTTTATGCGGAGTAAATAAAAACAGAGGGAGTATACTACGGATGAGGGTCCCCTGACGTGGTCGAACCCATTGAGTGCCCGAAAGGGAGGGTAAGGCAGGGATACCTACGTCAGAGGATCCACACCAAATCTCCAGCCCATCCCACATGCGGGGCCTAGCAAGCATGGGGTCCACCAGTAAGTGCCCGAAAGGGAGGGTAAGGCAGGGATACCTACGTCAGAGGATCCACTTCCACTATACTACTTTGACCAAATGTTAGAGTAATAATATATGAGATGCAACTTACACGAATGTTAGAGTAATAATATATGACATGCAACTTACACAAAGCATACAGGGTCTAATGCATTTTTCGAGGCTAACTTTGACCAAATGTTAGAGTAATAATATATGACATGCAACTTACACAAAGCATATGGTCAATTTCGTATGTGAAAGGAGTTTCCAATGATATAATTTTCACATTATACATCTCATGTACTCCCTCCGTCTAGGTGTGTAAGTCATCTTACGAAAACCAAATAATCCCAAAACATGTAGGCGCGGTGCATTAACTTCTACCTCGTTTCTTGTTTCTTGACATATGAACCAATAAGAGATGAGGGTGTGCATGCTTTTAATGACCTGAGACTATCAAACATGACATGCAGTGGTTAGTTCATTGCATGCAATACTATTAATTAGCAAATAAACATTAATGTCTCTCATTTTCCCCTCCTCCTTGGTCACGGTGCACAGCCTAAGATGACTTACTCACCTATGTGAAAGTAGTAATATTAATCTTGTCAATATTCAAATTGGAAACCATCTCGAGTACAAATCTAGGAGTACGTACGAATCTAAAAATATTGATTGGCCGTTGTTGAATGTTGATAACTTTTTTATCATAGTAGAGATACTTTGACTACACATAAAACTTATATGTAAAGTAGAAAGGATAGGACGGAGTATATTGTATGTTCAAAAACGAAACAAACATTGAATACCCTTTATATATGATTTGCGGATGCTATGATCACCCGTTCAAAATTTTGAATCCGCCTTAGGTATCACGTGCCCCCACTCGTTCCCTCTCGATTTCATCTCGGGGTCTGGAGATCTATTGAAAGAGGACTAGGGTGGGTACATGCGAATGATACTCGGCGGAATGTTCAAATGAGGCATGCGGGAGGATGGATTCGACTGGAGGGCGACATGATCGATGGAGAAGAGGGTTGGAGAGGAATGAGAAATAAGCAAACGCCACATGATTACACTTCAACGGCTCAAATAAACAATAAGTTTACTCGCTTGGCCTACATAGTGAAACGCCTAATGCGCAACACGGAGCACTGATGCTCGAATATGGCCAGGAAAACATGGAAACTGACATGTGGGGCACACCCGTCGAGACGATGTGGCGCAGACTAGTCCAATGGAGGAGCTGGCCCACGACCTCCTCGCCACCGACAACTGTTCATGTGGGTCGTTGGGGCCAACAACGGTTTGCAGCTCCAGCAACACCTCTGGACACGACGACCGCGGTGAGCGACACGCTCATATCGTCGATAGAAACGGTTAGTTTCAGTGTGCCGAGAGTGGTGTTAGTGTTGTGGCACGACCAACGGTATGTTTGGTTTGCGCCCAATGTTGCCCCATGAAAGCATTGGGTAGCCAAAATTTTGGTTGAGGTATTAGTTGCCCATGATTTGGCAGACATTGGCAAGAAAAATGAACTAGAGTTGGCTAGAGTTCATTGGCATGCCAAAGAAATGGCAACCATCCAAACAAAGACCAATCTTTGGGTCATGGCCAAAATTTTGGTAAGGTGCACTTTGGCCACAATCCAAACACACCCCAACACCCGGCTCGTCGAGGATGCACGGGGCGCCGCGACGCGTTCGTGGAGAAGTGTAGCATGGCCAACTGCATCCTCTGGACCTGAGACCATGCCGGGTCGTCTTGCTTTTTCAATGACATGCGGGGATCGCATTTGAGCAAAGGGCATCTCCAATGTTGCCACGACCGCAGCTGACTACCCTGGCACACCAAAGCCCTCATCCCTCGCGCCGTCGCGCGGTGCATTCCCAGCCGGCGCCAGCTGCCCACATTCATGTCGTCCGTTCGTATGTCATCGTTAAGAGGCTCGGTGCCCGAGGAACCAACTCCGGCGACTTAATGACGCACCCGGACGCTTGGCCTCACCGGAATGTGCTACTTAAAGCGGCAACGCCCAGCTAACCTCCACACCATAGAGCATCGTCCTCCTACCTGGCACCACATCCGCCATGACCGCAAGTGCGAATGCTCTGCGGGAGAGCTTGTCTTCGGGGATGAAGCTCAAGGTCGCCGCCCTCGCTCAAGTCGCCTCTCGCGACGCAATAGCGGCGTAGCCGGATGCGGACGCGATTGCACAAGCGGTGGCCATGCTGGCGGCCAACGACGGAGCACCGTCGACCCGCGTCCTACTTGCCGCCGTCCAACGTCCGGCACCGCCGAGGTCGGGGACTCCTCCAAGGATGAGTAATGCATGGGAGGCGGCAGGGCATGGTGTGCCAACTGGCCGGTCCGTATCCCGTGTTCTAATCTTCCTCGCCGGAGACCGCACCTTCACTTCACGGGTCTTGAACCTCGCCCCCGTACATAGAGATCGCAGATGGAGGACGTCGGTCGCCGCCGTAGAATAGGTTTAGGGTCGGGTTTCTTTTATTTTTCTGTCCTATAAAAGTTCGAAATGTAATGAAAATATGTCGTGTTTGCATTAATCTCGGCCGGTGTATATGAACTTTCACAATAATATACATATTGTAGGAGTACTAGCAAGATGCCCGTGCGTTGCACGAAAGATCAAGATCTTGTGGGAGAAAAGGATGAACGAGGGAAAGCCTTATCTGCAAATGTGGAGAGGAGTGCGGGTAAATTGTCATAGTTTCCTTCCTATCCGTTAGATATAGATCGGACGGCCTATATTGCAGGATGACAGGCACACCATCATCACCAACTCCGCTTTTTATTGAACCTAGACAAATCTAAAAAACCCAACTAAGCCAACCTCCCATCATATCGCGCGGAAAAAGACCCGGCTGCGCCGTTTTAGTTGGGATTACTGGATTACTAGTAGTAGTATCGATGGATCACGCGAAGCAACATTTTTTTTGAGGGGGCGAAGCACCTAGTTTAAAAAGAAAAAAGCGGTACACTCACAGAACTCCTGTCGCGGTCGCATTGCACCCCACACACGTTCGGTCCTGCACACGGCTCACGCAAACGGAACGCGCTTCGACTTGCCTCTTCACTGACACGTGGGACTGCACTTGGAGAAACTGACCATGCGCCAAACTCCCCCCGCCCACCGCGCAAAAATCCTCCCCCGCCCCACAAAAATTTCCCCCAAATTCGATTCAACCGCCCTTCGGCCAAATATTCCCCAAACCCGTCTCCCCCGTCCCCCCTCCACTCCATTCGCTCCACCAATGCCGCCCTCCCCGCCGCGCCGATACGTCGGCGCCGCGGTTCGTCGAAGGGACACATGGTGATCCTCTCGCTCCCACAGTATGCTCTCGTAGACTGCCGTCCTCTAGCCGCGCCGCCACCTCTGGCTACATTCTTGTGGAGGCACACGGCAGTCAGCGCCTCCACCGCTGGCGACGTTCGTGTGGAGACGCACGGTGGTCAGCTTCTCCCACGGTATGCGCATTCTAGACTGAGGCCCCGTTCATGTCGGTGTAGCGCTGAATGTTAGCTGATAGATGCTGTTAATCTCACTGTTTGCCGAAGTAGTTTACTATCAATATGCTCTGCTTAAGAAGCTTCCTTGCCCTGTTCTGCACTCAATATGCTTAGCTGAGATGGCATGCCAAGGCCGATTAGTTGCTAAAATATCCTGCCATATATTTATTGTGACGTAGATTGCCATGGTCTAGTAGCCAATCTTTTAGGTGAAATAGCTCTACACCATTTTATACTCGATCTTTGTTGCTGCGATGGCCTTCGATAGTTCGATGGTTATGTGCTCGGCCTCATTGACTGCTGAAACAGCCTGCCATAATTTAGCACTCAAATCTGTTTTCTGAATTAGCTTTACATATATTTCGTTACTTAGATCTCTCGTCCAAATATCTTGCCATAGCTTTAGACATCGACCTAGGTATTTTTTTCTGGACTTCATAAAAAATCATATATGTTTTTCCTGTAATATCTAGTAGAAGAACTAATTTGTATGTCTAACAGATGGACAGGACCTGGATAACTTCTGCTCGAAGATTCTCCGCTGCATATGTCGAGGGGTTGAAAACTTCATGAACTTTATCGAGCTGAGTACGGTGGTCCAAATCAGATGTGCTCTGCCTGTAGCAGCTTGTATGAATTCAGTTACAAGACCCCAGTCAACTGTGCAAAATCATCTACACTTGTATGGGATGTCGGTCACATATACTAGGTGGGTTCATCATGGTGAAGCTGTTAACGTCAATGTTATTGACTACGTGGAAGCAGCAGATCACCATCTTGATCTGCCTGATGCTCAGGTGGAAGAGGAGGAGGTGGTAGCGGCGGAGCCAGTGAGTTTGACCAACATTGAAACAATGCTACGAAATGCTCGTGCATTCCATGAACTTTCACCTGCTGAAGAAAAAGCGGTGGGCCCGCATGTTGGAACAATGCAACGTTCTTTGTCACCCGAAATAAGCTGTCGAGATTCTCAGCTATGGTCACCTTTCTTGGTGAAGACATCTGGCGGATGACCAACAAATCATTCGATGTGATGTTGGCTGCTTTCATAAATCTTTCCTAGATGCGTTTGAGCTGCCACACACCTACAAAGAAATGAAGAATTTCCTTCATGTAGTTGGAATTGGATATGATATGATCCATGTTTGTAAGAATAATTGTGTTCATTCGGAAGGATTATGCCAACTTAAGTGAATGCCCGAAATGCAAATCATCAAGATGGAAAGATGGCGATGCTGTGAAGAGGGTTCCTCATAATGTTCTGAGACATTTTCCAATTACACCAAGATTACAGAGGTTGTTTCATGATGCTGAACCAAGAGAGGATGTATTGTGGCATTCTAGGAACCAGGAGTACAGATATCAGAATGTAATGAGCCATCCATCTCATGGTAGTGAGTGGAAAAGCTTCAATGATAAACACAAAGAGTTTCCTGCTGACCCGAGAAACATTACACTTGGCTTAGCTTCAGATGGATTTAACCCATTTGGCCACCAGAGCGCCACATATAGCATGTGGCCAGTGCTTGTTATCCCTTACAACATGCCTCCAAATGTCTGCACCAAAGAATCAAATTGCATGATGGCCTTGCTCATCCCAGGTCCAAAAAGTCCTGGAAAGGATTTTGATTTGTTCATGGAGCCTCTTGTGGAGGAACTTCAACAGCTATGGAAGGGTGTTCTCACTCGAGACCTATATAGCAGCCCACCAGCTGATTTCTTTCTGCGTGCTGTTGTAATTTGGTGCATCCATGATTATCCGGCTTTGGGCATTATGTCAGGGCGAACGACACATGGTTACAATGCATGTGTTCACTGTGATAGGAATCCGGTGTCATACGCAATACTTAGCAAGATCTGTTACATTGGACACCGATGTTTCCTTGCCAAGGACAAGCCGCATCTTAGGAAATACCGAAGACATGTGTTCAATGCAAAGCATGAAAACTGTGATGCGCCAAAGAGGCTCACCGCCGATGAGTTGCAAGTGGAATTAGAGAAGGTCAGGCATATTACACCAGGAACCATCCTCGTAATGGTAGTGGGAAAAGGAAGCGTGGCACGGTAGAAGAGAGATTATTGTTTACCTGCAGGTCCACTTTGTGGGACTTGGAGTATTGGAAAGATTTGGATCTGTGGCATAATCTTGATGTGATGCACATCGAGAAAAATATATGTGACAGCATTATCGGCACACTTCTTAACATTGAAGGCAAGACGAAAGACACCTTAAAATCTAGGATTGATTTGACACACCTGGGTATCAGAAAGGATTTGCAGGTGCAAGATGAAGGTAAACCACAGGATATGGCACCAGCTGTGTATGTCTTGGACAAGGTAAAAAGAAAAGAATTCCGCGAGGTCCTGTCACGTGTGAGATTCCCACATAGATTTGCTTCCAACCCTGAAAGGAGAGTCAATGCAGATGGAAACAAGGTACAAGGGTTGAAAACTCATGACTGCCACGTCCTACTTCAAAGGGTTTTACATGTTATCCTTAGAGGATTGGGCATACGACTTATACTGAGCGATTGCAAGAGTTGGGACAATTCTTGAGGAACTCTGCAATAGAAATATCGGGATAGATGCTTGGAGCGCCTTAGAGACAAGATACCAACTATCCTATGCGACCTTGAGAAGATATATCCTCCAGCCTTCTTTGATGTGATGGTGCATTTGGCTGTTCATCTACCTGATGAGGCACTACTTAGAGGTCCAGTACAGTATGGCTGGATGTACCCTATTGAAAGGCGGCTAGGCACTTTCAAGGGCTATGTTAGGAACGAGCTAGACCCGAGGGTTCCATTGCGAGGCCTACATTGCTATAGAAGCGTTGACATTCTGCTCAGAATACATTGAAACAGCTGATCAGCTTAGCAAAGAGGTGGGTGAAGACAATCCCGGGCTCAATGTTTTCGATTATTCTGTTCGAGTTACAGGGAAGAGTCGGCAAGAGGACAAACCTAAAGATTTGGACAAAATGGTTTGGTATGTGTTGAATAACTGTCCTGAGATACTACCTTATATTAAGTAAGTGCAGTACTGCAGCTTATACATCGTAATCTACTAAACTTGCAGCACATTCTTATATATTTAGATGTTTGACACGATCACTATGTTGCGCAGCATCTACAAAGAGGAGTTACTGCCGCAAAATCCAAGAAACATTGACAAACTGGTTATGGCAGGATTTGCAAAATGGTTCAAGAACCTGAAGGAAATATGCCCTAGAGGCAATAATAAAGTTATTATTTATTTCCTTATTTTATGATAAATGTTTATCATTCATGCTAGAATTATATTAACCGGAAACATAATATATGTGTGAATGCATAGACAAACAGAATGTCACTAGTATGCCTCTACTAGACTAGCTTGTTAATCAAAGATGGTTATGTTTCCTAACCATGAACAAAGAGTTGTTATTTGATTAACAAGGTCACATCATTAGTTGAATGATCTGATTGACATGACCCATTCCATTATCTTAGCACACGATCGTTTAGTATGTTGCTATTGCTTTTTTTATCCATGACTTATACATGTTCCTATAACTATGAGATTATGCAACTCCCGTTTACCGGAGGAACACTTTGGGTACTACCAAACGTCACAACGTAACTGGGTGATTATAAAGGAGTACTACAGTGTCTCCAAAGGCGATGTTGGGTTGGCGATTTCGAGATTAGGTTTTGTCACTCCGATAGTCGGAGAGGTATCTCTGGGCCCTCTCGGTAATACACATCACTTAAGCCTTGCAAGCATTACAACTAATGAGTTAGCTGTGAGATGATGTATTACGGAACGAGTAAAGAGACTTGCCGGTAACGAGATTGAAGTAGGTATTGGATACCGACGATCGAATCTCGGGCAAGTAACATACCGATGACAAAGGGAACAACGTATGTTGTTATGCGGTCTGACCGATAAAGATCTTCGTAGAATATGTAGGAGCCAATATGGGCATCCAGGTCCCGCTATTGGTTATTGACCGGAGACGTGTCTCGGTCATGTCTACATTGTTATCGAACCGTAGGGTCCGCACGCTTAAGGTTTCGATGACGGTTATATTATGAGTTTGTGTATTTTGATGTATCGAAGAAGTTCGGAGTCCCGGATGTGATCACGGACATGACGAGGAGTCTCGAAATGGTCGAGACATAAAGATTAATATATTGGACGGCTATATTCGGACACGGAAAGGTTCCGGAAGTTTCGGAGAAAACCGGAGTGCCGGAGGTTACCGAACCCCGGGAAGTTATGGGCCTTAGTGGGCCAAGAGGGAGAGAGGGGCGCACCAGAGGTGGCGCCCCCGGGGAGTCCGAATAGGACAGGAGGGGGCGCGCCCCTTCTCCTCTCCCTCTCCTCTCCTTCCTTCCTTCCTCCTTCCTAGTTGGACTAGGAAAGGGAGTCCTACTCCCACTAGGAGGAGGACTCCCCCCCCTGGCGCGCCTCCTAGGGCCGCCAGCCCTCCCCTTGCTCCTTTATATACGGGGGCAGGGGGCACCCTAGAACACACAAGTTGATCCTTGAGATCGTTCCTTAGCCGTGTGCGGTGCCCCCCTCCACCATAATCCACCTCGGTCATATTGTAGCGGTGCTTAGGCAAAGCCCTGCATCGGTAGAACATCAAGATCGTCACCACGCCGTCGTGCTGACGGAACTCTCCCTCCCCGAAGCTCTGCTGGATTGGAGCCCGAGGAGCGTCACCGAGCTGTACGTGTGTCAAGAACTCGGAGGCGCCGAAGTAACGGCGCTGGGATCGGTTGGATCGCGAGGAGAATGTACGACTACTTCCTCTACATTGTGATCGCTTCCGCTTCGGTCTACGAGGGTGCGTAGACAACACTCTTCCTCTCGTTGCTATGCATCACCATGATCTTGCGTGTGCGTGGAAATTTTTGAAATTACTACGTTCCCCAACAAAGGGCATCCGAGCCTAGGTTTTTATGGTTTGATGTTTTGCACGAGTAGAACACAAGTGAGTTGTGGGCGATACAAGTCATACTACCTACCAGCATGTCATATTTTGGTTCAGCGGTATTGTGAGATGAAGCGCCCGGACCGACATTACGCCAGACGCTTACGCGAGACTGGTTTCACCGCTATGAGCACTTGTGCTTAAAGGTGACTGGCGGGTGTCTGTCTCTCTCACTTTAGTTGAACCGAGTATGGCTACGCCCGTCCTTGAGAAGGTTAAAACGAAGTCTATTTGACAAGTATCGTTGTGGTTTTGATGCGTAGGTGAGATTGGTTCTTGCTTAAGCCCGTAGCAGCCACGTAAAATTTGCAACAACAAAGTAGAGGACGCCTAACTTGTTTTTGCAGGGCATGTTGTGATGTGATATGGTCAAGACGTGATGCTATATTTTATTGTATGAGATGATCATGTTTTGTAACCGGTTATCGGCAATCGGCTAGAGCCATATGGTTGTCGCTTATTGTATGAAATGCAACGCCTGTAATTGCTTTACTTTATCACTAAGCGGTAGCGATAGTCGAGAAGCAATAGATGGCGAAACGACAACGATGCTACGATGGAGATCAAGGTGTCGCGCCGGTGACGATGGTGATCACGACGGTGCTTGGAGATGGAGATCACAAGCACAAGATGATGATGGCCATATCATATCACTTATATTGATTGCATGTGATGTTTATCCTTTATGCATCTTATCTTGCTTTGATTGACGGTAGCATTTTAAGATGATCTCTCACTAAAATTATCAAGTAGTGTTCTCCCCGAGTATGCACTGCTGCCAAAGTTCGTCGTGCCGAGACACCACGTGATGATCGGTGTGATAAGCTCTCGTCCATCTACAACGGTGCAAGCCAGTTTTGCACACGCAGAATACTCAGGTTATACTTGACGAGCCTAGCATATGCAGATATGGCCTCGAACACGAAGACCGAAAGGTCGAGCGTGAATCATATAGTAGATATGATCAACATAAGATGTTCACCATTGAAAACTACTCCATCTCACGTGATGATCGGTTATGGTTTAGTTGATTTGGATCACGTGATCACTTAGATGACTAGAGGATGTCTGTCTAAGTGAGAGTTCTTAAGTAATATGATTAATTGAACTTAAATTTATCATGAACTTAGTACCGATAGTATCTTGCTTGTCTATGTTTGTTTGTAGATAGATGGCTCGTCTTTGTTGTTCCGTTGAATTTTAATGCGCCCTTGAGAAAGCAAAGTTGAAAGATGATGGTAGCAATTACACGGATCGGGTCCGTAATCGAGGATTATCCTCATTGCTGCACGTAAGAGTTACGCCCCGGATGCACCGCTAGGTGCCAGTGCTCTTCTTGATGCAACCGACGACGTTAAGAACGTCTGGCGAGCAAAGCTGATGACTACTCTATAGTTCGAGCAGCCATGCTTTACGGCTTAGAACCGGTCTTCAACGACGTTTTGAACATCATGGAGCATATGAGATGTTCCAGAGTTGAAGTTGATATTCCAAAGTAATGCCCGGATTGAGAGATATGAAGTCTCCAACAAGTTCTATAGCTGCAAGATGGAGGAAAATAGTTCGTCGGTGAGCACATACTCGTAATGTCCGGTATTACAATCACTTGACTCAACTGGGAGTTAATCTTCCGGATGATTGTGTCATTGACAGAATTCTTCAATCACTGCCACCAAGCTACAAAGGCTTCGTGATGAACTATAATATGCAAGGGTTAGTAAAGACTATGCCTGAGCTCTTCGCAATGTTAAAGGCTGCGGAGGTAGAAATCAAGAAGGAGCATCAAGTGTTGATGGTCAATAAGACCACTAGTTTCAAGAAGAAAGGCAAAGGGAAGAAGAAGGAACTTCAAGAAGAACAGCAAGCAAGTTGTCTGCTCAGAGAAGAAACCCAAGTCTGGACCTAAACCTGAAACTGAGTGCTTCTACTGCAAGCAGACTGGTCACTGGAAGCGGAACTGCCCCAAGTATTTAGCGGATAAGAAGGATGGCAAGGTGAACAAAGGTATATGTGATATACATGTTATTGATGTGTACCTTACTAGAGCTCGCAGTAGCACTGGTATTTGATACTGGTTCTGCTAATATTTGCAACTCAAACAGGGGACTACGGATTGCTTAACACCGCAAAGGACGAGGTGATGATGCGCGTGGGAAATGGTTCCAAAGTCGATGTGATCGCGGTCGGCACGCTACCTCTACATCTACCTTCGGGATTAGTTTTAGACCTAAATAATTGTTATTTGGTGCTGCGTTGAGCATGAACATTATATCTGGATCTTGTTTGATGCGAGATGGTTATTCATTTAAATCAGAGAATAATGGTTGTTCTATTTATATGAGTAATATCTTTATGGTCATGCACCCTTGAAGAGTGGTCTATTTTGATGAATCTCGATAGTAGTGATACACATATTCATAATGTTGAAACCAAAAGATGCAGAGTTGATAATGATAGTGCAACTTATTTGTGGCACCGCCGCTTAGGTCATATTGGTATAAAGCGCATGAAGAAACTCCATACCGATGGACTTTTGGAGTCACTTGATTATGAATCACTTGGCACTTATGAACCGTGCCTCATGGGCAAGATGACTAAAACCCGCTCTCCGCACTATGGAGAGAGCAACAGATTTGTTGGAAATCATACATACAGATGTATGTGGCCCGATGAATGTTGAGGCTCGTGGCGGATATCGTTATTTTCTCACCTTCACAGATGATTTAAGCAGGTATGGGTATATCTACTTAATGAAGCATAAGTCTGAAACATTTGAAAAGTTCAAAGAATTTCAGAGTGAAGTTGAAAATCATCGTAATAAGAAAATAAAGTTTCTACGATCTGATCGTGGAGGCGAATATTTGAGTTACGAGTTTGGTCTACATTTGAAACAATGCGAATAGTTTCGCAACTCACGCCACCCGAACACCACAACGTAATGGTGTGTCCGAACGTCAGAATCGCACTTTACTAGATATGGTGCGATCTATGATGTCTCTTATAGATTTACCGCTATCGCTTTTGGGGTTATGCTCTTGAGACAGCCGATGCACACCGAATAGAACACCGTCAAAATCCGCTGAGACGACACCTTATGAACTATGGTTTAGCAAGAAACCAAAGTTGTCGCTTTCAAAGTTTGGGGATGCGATGCTTATGTGAAAAAGCTTCAACCCGATAAGCTCGAACCCAAATCGAGAAATGTGTCTTCATAGGATACCCAAAGGAAACAGTTGGGTACACCTTCTATCATAGATCCGGCCAAGACATTTGTTGCTTAAAATGGATCCTTTCTAGAGAAGGAGTTTCTCTCGAAAGAAGTGAGTGGGAGGAAAGTAGAATTTGATGAGGTAATTGTACCTTCTCCCTTATTTGAAAGTAGTTTGACGCAGAAACCGGTTTCGAGACATCTACACCAAATAGTGAGGAAGTTGATGATGTTGATCATGAAACTTCAGATCAAGTTACCACGTAACCTCGTGAGATCAACCAGAGTAAGATCCGCACTGAGTGGTACGGTAATCCTGTTCGAAGTCATGCTACTAGATCATGATGAATCTACAAACTATGAAGAAGCGATGGTGAGCCCAGATTCCGCAAAATGGCTTGAGGCCATGAAATCGAGATGGGATCCATGTATGAAAACAAAGTATGGATTTTGGTTGACTTGCCCGAGGGTCGGCAAGCAATAGAAAACAAGTGGATCTTCAAGAAGAAGACCGACGCGACGGTAATGTAACTGTTTACAAAGCTCGACTTGTCGCAAAGGGTTTCCGACAAGTTCAAGGGATTGACTACGATGAGACCTTCTCACCAGAAGCGATGCTTAAGTCCGACCGAATCATGTTAGCAATTGCCGCATTTTATGATTATGAAATTTGGCAAATGGATGTAAAGACTGCATTCTGAATGGATTTCGGAAGAAGAGTTGTATATGATGCAACCGAAGGTTTTATCGATCCAAAGGAGCTAACAAAGTGTGCAAGCTCCAGCGATCCATTTATGGACTGGTGCAAGCATCTCGAGTTAGAATAAACGCTTTGATAGTGTGATCAAAGCATTTGGGTTCATATGCACTTTTGGAGAAGCCTCAGATTTACAAGAAAGTGAGTGGAGCTCAGAGCATTTCGATATTATATGTAGATGACATATTACTAATCGGAAATGATATAGAATTTCTAGATAGCATAAAGGATACTTGAATAAGAGTTTTTCAATGAAAGACCTCGTGAAGCTGCATACATATTGGGCATCAAAATCTATAGAGATAGATCAAGACGCTTAATTGACTTTCACAAAGCACATACCTTGACAAAATTTTGAAGAAGTTCAAAATGGATCAAGCAAAGAAAGGGTCCTTGCCTGTGTTGCAAGGTGTGAAGTTGAGTAAGACTCAATGCCCGACCACCGCAGAAGATAGAGAGAAATGAAAGATGTTCCTATGCTTCAGCCATAGGCTCTATCATGTATGCAATGCTGTGTACCAGACCTGATGTGTGCCTTGCTATAAGCTTAGCAGGAGGTACCAAAGTAATCCAGAGTGGATCATCGGACAGCGGTCAAGAACATCCCAAATACCGAAAAGGACTAAGGATATGTTTTCAGATATGGAGGTGACAAAGAGCTCATCGTAAACGGTTACGTTGATGCAAGCTTTGACACCGATCCGGACGATTCTAAATCGCAGACCGGATACGATTTACACTAAACGGAGGAGCTGTCGGTTGGTGCAGTTCTAAACAAAGCGTCAGAAGCGGATCTACATGTGAAGCGGAGTACATAGCAGCTTCGAAGCAGCTAATGAAGGAGTCTGATGAAGGAGTTCATATCCCATCTAGGTGTCATACCTAGTGCATCGGGTCCAATGAAAATCTTCGTGACAATATCGAGCAATTGCCTTAGCGAAGGAATCCAGATTTCACAAGAGGACCAAGCACATCAAGAGACGCCTCAATTCCATCCGGGATTTAGTCCGTGGGAGACATAGAGATTTGCAAGATACATACGGATCTGAATGTAGCAGCACTGCTGACTAAGCCTCTTCCACGAGCAAAACATGATCAACACCAAGACTCCATGGGTGTTAGAATCATTACTATGTAATCTAGATTATTGACTCTAGTGCAAGTGGGAGACTGAAGGAAATATGCCCTAGAGGCAATAATAAAGTTATTATTTATTTCCTTATTTCATGATAAATGTTTATCATTCATGCTAGAATTATATTAACCAGAAACATAACATATGTATGAATGCATAGACAAACAAAATGTCACTAGTATGCCTCTACTAGACTAGCTTGTTAATCAAAGATGGTTATGTTTCCTAACCATGAACAAAGAGTTGTTATTTGATTAACAAGGTCACATCATTAGTTGAATGATCTGATTGACATGACCCATTCCATTAGCTTAGCACACGATCGTTTAGTATGTTGCTATTGCTTTTTTTATCCATGACTTATACATGTTCCTATAACTATGAGATTTTGCAACTCCTGCTTACGGAGGAACACTTTGGTACTACCAAACGCCACAACGAATCGGGTGATTATAAAGGAGTACTACAGTGTCTCCAAAGGCGATGTTGGGTTGGCGATTTCGAGATTAGGTTTTGTCACTCCGATAGTCGGAGAGGTATCTCTCGCCCTCTCGGTAATACACATCACTTAAGCCTTGCAAGCATTACAACTAATGAGTTAGCTGTGAGATGATGTATTACGGAACGAGTAAAGAGACTTGCCGTAACGAGATTGAACTAGGTATTGGATACCGACGATCGAATCTCGCAAGTAACATACCGATGACAAAGGGAACAACGATGTTGTTATGCGGTCCGACCGATAAAGATCTTCGAGAATATGTAGGAGCCAATATGGGCATCCAGGTCCCGCTATTGGTTATTGACCGCAGACGTGTCTCGGTCATGTCTACATTGTTCTCGAACCGTAGGGTCCGCACGCTTAAGGTTTCGATGACGGTTATATTATGAGTTTGTGTATTTTGATGTACCAAGAAGTTCGAGTCCCTGATGTGATCACGGACATGACGAGGAGTCTCAAATGGTCGAGACATAAAGATTAATATATTGGACGGCTATATTCGACACCGAAAGGTTCCGAAGTTTCGGAGAAAACCGGAGTGCCGAGGGGTTACCGAAACCCCGGGAAGTTATGGGCCTTAGTGGGCCAAGAGGGAGAGAGAGGGCCGCACCAGAGGTGGCGCCCCCCAGGGAGTTTGAATAGACAAGGAGGGGGCGCCCCCTTTCCTCTCTCCTCTCCTCTCCTTCCTTCCCCTTCCTCCTTCCTAGTTGACTAGGAAAGGGAGTCCTACTCCCACTAGGAGGAGGACTCCTCCCTTGGCGCGCCTCCTAGGGCCGGCCAGCCTCCCCTGCTCCTATATATACGGGGCAGGGGCACCCTAGAACACACAAGTTGATCCTTGAGATCGCCTTAGCCGTGTGCGGTGCCCCCTCCACCATAATCCACCTCGGTCATATCGAAGCGGTGCTTAGGCGAAGCCCCGCATCGCAGAACATCAAGATCGCCACCACGCCGTCGGCTTGACAGTAACTCTCCTCCCGAAGCTCTGCTGGATTGGAGCCCGAGGAGCGCCACCGAGCTGTACGTGTGTCAAGAACTCGGAGGCGCCGGAGTAACGGCGCTGGATCGGTTGGATCGCGAGGAGAATGTACGACTACTTCCTCTACGCCAGATCGCTTCCGCTTCGGTCTCACGAGGGTACGTAGACAACACTCTTCCCTCTCGTTGCTATGCATCACCATGATCTTGCGTGTGCGTAGGAAATTTTTTGAAATTACTACGTTCCCCAACAGAACCATGTAACCTTCTGAAGTGCACTGTCAGTTTTTTTAATATATTGAGTACATAAGATGATCAGCTTGTCTATTTTCTAACCATAGGTTAAGAAGATGCGGGAGGATGAGCAGGCAGTTGATGATGCCCTTTACTCACTAGCAATGGGTCCTGATACTCGGGTAAGACATTATGAATCTTGCGTTGTTGGAGATGTGCGCCACAACACCCTTTGCACGAGACGAAGGCGTGAAGACACAAAACAGTGCCATCATGAGCATGGATACGATGATAAAGAGACAACTGAAATGTATGCTAACATAATGTATATTGTTCAGCTTGCAGTATATCTCTAGTTTCGAGGATCATCGGTGTGTGGTTCTGTTGTGCTGTCGTTGGTATAACCTGTTTTCCAGGATCGCAAAACCCAGAGCTGATGATTATTTCAAATCCATCAATTTCAAGGCGACATACCAGACCAACGAGCCTTTTATTTTGGCAAATCAAGCAACACAAATATTTTTTTTGGAAGACACATTTGCACGTAGCGATGACTAGAAAGTATTGCAAAGGTTTGAGTATAGGAATTCATTTAATGAAGTTGCACAACAAGATGATACTTACACCGCTCCTGATGTACAAGATAACACAGATGTTCCTAATATTTTTGAGAACCATCACGTCAATGACGCCGGAGAAAAGATTGCCTGTCGTGCTATGGACATACAAGAGTTGATCAAGAAGAAGCCAACGTTCGAGGACGTTGAGGACGAAGAAGAAGATGACACCGTGGGGAATTACGATTCAGACTGATACACATGGTGAAGATGTTGACGCTGCTGCTGTGGATGATGATTACATTGCTTTTGTCGTATTTGCCTATCAGAAGACGTTTTTTTATCTACTATGTGAAATTGTGTTTGCTATGACAACTGAAACCTGATGAACATGTTGTTTAGTATTTTGCTGTGAGAACATCACTTGTTATGTATGCTGATTTGTGTTTGGTGATTGTATGACAACTAAAACATGATGATATTGTTGTTTAGTTGTACTCATATTTGGCTGTGAAACTTGAATTTGATGACATAGTTTGCTGTTGGACTGCAATTTGCTCGAAGTCTTCAAATGAGAACAAAGCTGACCTGACAGGGCCTCTGCTATCTATTTATTTATATGAGCAAAAGGGGATACCCGTTAATAGAAATCATTAGATGTTCACAGCACTACGCCCAGCTTGCTACACAGGTTTCATTCGTTACTAGTTTCAGCAAAGTGCTCATGTCGTAGCCACTGAATACATCATGAGTGCTACATACACTACAAATAAAGAGACAATCATCCTACAGAGCACATCGATTTTGCCCATTATCTTCACAAGCTCTTTCATCTCCTCATTGCTATCAAGGCCGTTCAGCAGCTGTTGCTTGGCCATGATTAGAGGAACTTCATCTTTAACCTTCGCTTCTCAGATCTTCCTCTTCGCCGCTCCTTCGCCATTTGTCCAACACCCCAACCTGCTGGTATTGGGATTCCTCGCTAACCAAATAATCAGCGAGTTGCATTCCCCACATCAAGAACTTCCCAGAAATAGAAATCACATGAATCTTCCCTTTTCTGCATGAATCAAATTGGAAGATCATCAACCAAACTATTAAAAAAATCAACAACTTAAAGCAGCAGAACAACACTTAAACATATTATTACCCCATGATTCGGGCATTTGTAGAAGACTCGGCCAGGGTTGCGGATTGTGATTGACGCGACAGATGACCCTGCGTGATTTGCAGTAGTGGCACCACACTAACGGCAGTGAGTTGCGATGAGCAATCGGCTGCGGTGCGCGTGCCAGCGGGGGTGTGATGAGACCCACAGGCGATGGTACGGGTGGCGACTTGGCGCATATCTGGTTGTTGCTCATCAAGAGTAGGTGGACGAGCAGCCACGGACATGGTTGCTGCGCCGGAGCTTCGATGCTAGGCGAGTAAGTAGAGAAGAGGAGAAGCTTAACGTTGGATATGTCGGCCATTACTTGCGAGTAGCATAGCACCATATATAGTCATAGTCTAGGTTTGGATTCGAACCAGCTACAGAGCACGCTTTTTTTTTTTCTAAAACTCGCAACGCCTCTTTATCGGGTACACTAGCTTGTTCTGTACGCCTTCCCAAGTCATTGGTTTTCTTTCCCTTTTTTTGCGAGGAAGGAAGGAGGACAAAATTGAGAGTTCCTCGGACTCGAACCCAAGACCTCTCGGTTGAAAACCAAGGGTGCTAGTCACTTATGTGGCAAACGTTCCCTGGGAGGAGGACGGTAGATGAACGCATTTTCCTCGCAGTTTTCTTCCTA
Organism: Aegilops speltoides; assembly: GCA_021437245.1. NCBI lineage: Eukaryota > Viridiplantae > Streptophyta > Magnoliopsida > Poales > Poaceae > Aegilops > Aegilops speltoides. The sequence goes on from CM038145.1 coordinate 13,247,824, forward strand.
TATATAAAAAAATATGCTACTTGGTGTCCGCTTAGTCAAAAAACGATTGTGCTAACCTTAACCGTTCGATTGACATTCAACCTCTGTCGCGTTTCTTCAGTCTCTTCTTCCTCGAATCGCCAAAGCCAAACCAGCGCCGACGGGACCGCCTGCTCCCACCTCCCACGGCTGGCTGTGATCTTCCCCGGCTCATGTTAATTCCCGTCCGAGGCCTCACCATCGTCCTCCGCCTTGGTTCACTCGCCGCGGCGCCGCCCTCCGGTGTTGTCAATATGGTCAACAACCGAGAGGAATAAGGAGATGACTGTACATGGTGAGGATGACAGTAGGGACCCAAAGAGCAAGACGCAGTAATTTTGTTTTTTCGGACGGAGAAGGGTATCAATCGAGTTAAAGGGACCCGTGGGGTCTGCCTAGCCTGTGCTTTTATTTCATATGTTTAGCACATGACCAGCCCAGTTTGTTTTTTTTCCTTTCTAAAAATGGCTAGCCAGCTATTTTGTTTTTTGCGTAATAACCAACATAGGCCTACTTGCTTTTCTATGCCCTGCTGGGCCGGAAATCTTTCAAGACGAGGAGGGATGCATTTTTCCCAGAAAACGGGCTATAAGTAATAAGAAATGGGCTATAAGTAATAATAAATGGGCTGTAAAATGAAAAAAATACAGCAAACAGGCAATTAGATCCGAAATACTATTTCTTTCGGATTTTGATATTTTAAATTTCATTGTTTTTGTGCAGGTAAAATTTCATTGAATTTAACTTAAGGTATATTTAGATTTAAAATTAATTTGAATCTGGCTAGAAATTTCGGGTTGTATGCTGTTTGGGACAGATTTGGAGGCTGACTTGTGGGTCTACTAGGTTGACGTGTACTTTGGCTTTGTCAACTTAGTCCAAAAACGATTCTAGCAGTAGTGACCGTTGGATGTTAATCCAACGGTCGTGTTGCTTCTTCAATATCTCGATCTTCTTGCTCCAAATTACCAAACCAGCTCCGTGGGACTGCTCGCCCCCGCCTCCTGGCGGGCTGTGGTCGCCAAGACAGCCGCACCGCCCCACCCTACTTCATTGCCGCCCAGCCATTCCTCTACTCACCCACACCTCCGTTATTTTCCGGCGACGGCAGCCGGACCAGTGAACCTCGTGACTCCCCACCACGCGGCAACCATTGTCGAAGTCTTCCCGGCCCGCGGTCGCTTCCTTCCTAGGCCTCACCGCCGCCCACCGCCATGGTGCTCTTGGCGCAGCCTGGTCAACGTGGTCAACGAATCCACATCCATCGGCCGTGGAATGTACGCGCAAAATAATGATTCCTCCACCTAACAGCTGGGATCCACCGGAAGGGCCTCAGATTTCGCGAAAAAACGCTCTCACGACATGTCGGACCCACCAGCTATATCTTCGCATGCAAGGAAGTGCCTCCTTATTACGCACAAAAAAATGAATACCCACCCTGCTAGATGGGACCCACTATAGTGGGAGGATGACTTTGGGCCAACTAAGTTGACGGGGACGGAGGGCTTTATCAACTTAGTCAAATATGAACGATTCTAGCTCCAGTCACTAGTAGAAAAGGGGCATCATCCCGTTCATAGGGTTTTAGTCCCGCTTCTTGAACCGACTAAAGGGTCACATTAATGTTTTCCTTTTAGTCCCGCTCAAACCGAACCGACTAAAGGTCGGGCCACGTTGAGTTTCATTTAGTCCCGTTGGTAACACCAACCGACTAAAGGAAATTTTATGATTTTTCTTTTTGAATTATTTTTTGAATTTTTTTATTTTCAAATTTCTGAATTATTTTAACCTCCAATCTCTAATCACCACCCTCATCACCGCTCAATTTATCCTCTAATCTCTAATCACCCTCATCATTCCTAATCGCCTAACTTCCCGAACGGTCACCCATCCTCCCACTCCCACTGAGCACGCTTAACTTCCGGTTCTATTCTCCTCGCTTCCAAGTCTGCACTTGTTGTTTTCCTCGACAATAGTAAGATGTCAATCCTATTAACCCTCGTGAATTTTGCTTGACCATGAAGTGACACATTTCACTGCTTGAGTTTGAAACTATTGTTTTAAAAACAATAATTATTTGGTAACACTAATACTTCTTGAATAATTAGTTCGACCATGGTTCACCACAATTAATTACACGCTTGACCAGATTTGACCAAAATTCAAAAACTGAAATAATTATTTAGTAACACTAATATTCTTGAATAATTATTTAGTAACACTAATACCTCTTGAATAAGTAGTTCACCATAATACTTCTTGATTTTTTGAATTTTTTGCCTCCGATCTTAAAAGCCCGTAACTTTTTTTTCTGTTAGGTTTTGAGGATTTTGAAAATGTTTAACGGGTACCCCGTTAAATTTGGATGTAACTTTTCGAGTAGATGATTTTTCATATAAAAACTTTTGATCCGAAGTTAGTATGCAAAAGTTATGCCCATTTTACTAAATTCTAGAGAGATTTTGCAAATAAAGTTTAAATTACATTTACAAATTTTCCCAACAACTAGACCACAAATCACATGGGAAACTTATTTTCTTTTATTTTTGGACATTTTCATCATTTTTTTTATTTTTTGAAAACTGAAAAGGCGATCCACGGGGGTAGAGTTTGAAAATGGGACCTTTATTACCGATTCGCGCCATGAACCGGCATTAATGCCTCAAACCTCATGAGTACGGGTTCAGGCACGAACCGACTAAAGGTCTAAACCTTTAGTCCCGCTGGTGCCACGAACCGGCATTACTGGGCATCGCATCTTTAGTCCCGGTTCGTGGCACCAACCGACTAAAAGGTCCAGATGAACCGACAAATGGCCCACGTGGTCCGCCGCCCCCGGGCTCACGAACCGATTATCGCCCCCATTAGTCCCGGTTCTGGATTGAACCGGGACTAATGGGCTAAACCGGCCTGGACCAAAGCCCTCTTTTCTACTAGTGAGTGACCGTATGATGTCCATCCAACGGCCATACTGCTTCTTCAACCTCTGTCTTCTTGCTCCAGCCGCCCAAAGCAGCGCCGGTCGTGCCGCGTGCTCCTGCCTCTCATGGCCGGCTGTGATGTCGCGGAGGCCTCACCGCCTCTACTACTCCCACCGCTGGCCCAGGTATCCTCTACTCACCCACACCCCCGTTATTCATGGGCGACGGCAATTTCACGCCGCAAATCGAACCAAGGAACCTCAGATTCTCTCGCTGGCTACCATTGTTGCGTTTTCCCTGCTCGGTCGCCCCTTCCTAGGCCTCGCCATTATCTGCACCACCACCGGTGCTCTCGAGACAGCGTGGTCAACGTGGTCAATGACCGACTTCCATCGAAGAGTATCGCACGTGAAGAGGCCGATACCGGGTCCAGCGGCCGCAAGGAAGTGCCTCCTTATTACGCCAAAAAAAATTATTCCTCCACCGACAGCAGGACCCACCAGACAAAGCACCTTATTGCGCGAAAAACGCTTTCCCGACCGCTGGGACCCACCGGACAGGCCAACGATTTCGCAAAAAACGCCTCCAAGCTACTGTCACCGACCCACCGGAAGTGCCTCTTTATTACGCACAAAAAATGAATACTCCCCTTGTTAGCCGGGACCCACTATGGTGGAGGCTGACTTAGGGCCTACTAAGTTGATCGACGGGGCCTTTGTCAACTTTAGTCAATATGAGCGATTCTAGCTCCAAAGGATCAGAGGATGTCCATCCAACGGCCGTAGTGCTTCTTCAACCTCCGGTCTTCTTGCTCCGGCCGCCCAAAGCAGCGCCGGTCGTGTCAAGATGCTCCGCCTCCGTGGGTCGGGTCAGGTTGCCGCGAGGCCTCACCGCCAAGATTATTCTCATCTGCCAGTTCTCGCGGCGACGGCAGCCTCACACCGCAGCCGAACCAAAGGAACCTCGATTCTCTCCGTGCGGGCTTCCACTGCCACGTCTTCCCCGGCTCCCCGTCGTCCCCTTTCTAGGCCTCGCCGTTGTCCACCGCCCTGGTGCTCTCGGCGCGGCATGGTCAATGTGGTCAAGGAACGACTTCCATCGGACGTGAACTATACATGGAGAGGCTTACAGCTGGGTCCACGGCCGCAGCAAGGAAGTGCCTCCTTATTATGCGGAAAATAATGATTCCTCCACCTGACAGCTGGGACCCACCGGACGGGCCACTATATTTCGCGAAAAAACGCTTCTCGACGCTTGGACCCACCACCACATCTTCAACGCAAGGAAGTGCGCCCGGCAAAAACAAAACGATTCGCTTCGACCATTGGGACCCACCAATACACCTTCGCACGCAAGGAAGTGCGTCCGGCAAAAAACGATTCGCTTCGATCGGGACCCACCAGCTACATCTTTGCACGCAAGGAAGTGCGGCCCGCAAAAACGATTCGCCTCGACCGCCGGGACCCACCACTACATCTTCGCAGTAAGGAAGTGCTCGATACCGGACCCACCGGTCGGCGCACGAGTGTTGTCATCCCGGTCGCGAACATGTACGCATATACCGGTCGATGTAGAGGCGCACGCAGTCGTAGTAGAGGCGCACACGTAGCATGTACACGCACGCATACGCCGTGGTGCAATAAAGAAAATACAGCCAAGCACGCACATACGGGCGGGTCTCAACGCCTACTCGCGATACGCACATGGCTGGGTTGGGACGGAGAAACAGAGTCGCTGCCGTGTTCATGGGGAGGCAACGGAATGTGTCGTGTTCATGGGGAGGCAACGGAATGCGTCGTGTTCATCGGCAGGCAACGGAACACGTGGGAGCCAACCGGCTTGGACGGAATAGGCGATGGAAACGAGGCCTGGCATACCGTAGAACGGAGGAAACGGCCTTGTGTTCGACCGGCCACGTTCGAAACGGGGTCCTGTTTATCGGGAGGGGTGTGGCGTACAACAAAACGGAGGAAACAGGCCTCCTACGGTCGAAACGGGGGTCCTGTTGATCGGGAGGGGTGTGGCATACCGCAAAACGGAGGAAAGGGACCTCCACGGTCAAACGGGGTCCCGCTGATCGGGAGGGTGTGGCGATCGCAAAACGGATGAAACAAACTTGTGTTGGAGCGCCACGGTCAAACGGGGAGGGGTGGCGATCGCAAAACAGGACTCCACGGGATACTGTTCATCTCAACCGTCGACCTCCTCCAGCCTCCACGGGCTACCGTCGACCTCCTCCAGCCTCCATGGGCTCCTGTTCATTGCTACCTCTTGGAAACTGCGTTGGATTTCCCCGAAGAGGAGAGGATGATCCAGCAAAGTAGCGTAAGTATTTCCCTCAGTTTTTGAGAACCAAGGTATCAATCCACTAGGAGACCACGCACAAGTCCCTCGTACCTGCACAAAACGATAGCTACTCGCAACCAACGCGATTAGGGGTTGTCAATCCCTTCACGGTCACCTACGAGAGTGAGATCTGATAGAGATGATAAATAATATTTTTGGTATTTTTGGTATAGAGATGCAAAGTAAAAAGTAAAAGGCAAAGTAAAAGAAAAGCAAGTAATAAATCGATAGAGATTGATATGATGAGAATAGACCCGGGGGCCATAGGTTTCACTAATGGCTTCTCTCAAGAGCATAAGTATTCTACGGTGGGTGAACAAATTACTGTTGAGCAATTGACAGAATTGAGCATAGTTATGAGCATATCTAGAGAATGATCATGTATATAGGCATCACGTTCGAGACAAGTAGATCGAAACGATTCTGCATCTACTACTATTACTCCACTCATCAACCGCTATCCAACATGCATCTAGAGTATTAAGTTAAAAATAGAGTAACGCCTTGAGCAAGATGACATGATGTAGAGGGATAAATTCATGCAATATGATAAAAACCCCATCTTGTTATCCTCGATGTAACAATACAATACGTGCCTTGCTGCCCCTGATGTCACTAGGAAAGGACACCACAAGATTGAACCCAAAGCTAAACGCTTCTCCCATTGCAAGAACTACCAATCTAGTTGGCCAAACCAAAAAGGATAATTCGAAGAGACTTGCAAAGATAACTCAATCATACATAAAAGAATTCAGAGAAGATTCAAATATTGTTCATAGATAAGCTGGATCATAAACCCACAATTCATCGGTCTCAACAAACACACCGCAAAAAGAAGATTACATCGAATAGATCTCCACGAGAGAGGGGGATAACATTGTATTGAGATCCAAAAGAGAGAAGAAGCCATCTAGCTACTAGCTATGGACCAAGGTCTGAAGTAAACTACTCACAATTCATCTGAGGGGCTATGGTGTTGATGTAGAAGCCTCCGTGGTGGATGCCCGCGGAGCTTCTAACATGCCCCAAGATGGGATCTCATGGATACGTATGTTGCGCGGTGGAATTAGGTTTTGGCACCTGTTTCGATCGCTTGGGGATACACAGTATATATAGGAGGAAGGAGTACGCCGGTGGAGCAGCAGGGGTCCACGAGGTAGGGGCGCGCCAGGCGCGCCCACTCGTGACCGCCTCTTCTGCTCCTTGGAGCAGGTCCAAGTCTCCGGATCACGCTCACGAGAAAATCACGCCCCCAAGGTTTTATTCTGTTTGGACTCCGCTTGATATTCCGCTTCTTCAAACATCAAATAGGCAAAAACAAAGCAATTTCGAGTTGGGCCTCCTGCTAATAGGTTAGTTCCAAAATAATATAAAAGTGGAAAATAAAGCCCAATATAGTCCAAAACAGAGATAAAGTAGCATGGAGCAATCAAAATTATAGATACGCTGGAGACGATCATTCATCCAAATTCCACCGCCGCTTACTCCACCGCCATCGCTCAACCACCCTCCACGGGCACCCTCCATCGCCTCACTGCTCATCCATCCCTACACACCACGGGTCCTGCTCAACCACCCTCCACGGCCACCCTCCACCGCTTCACTGCTCATCCAGCCCTCCACACCACGGGTTCATGTTCATCCGCAGGCAACGCCACCGCCATCGCTCATCCAACCCCCGCAACGCCACTGCTCATCCAATCGATCGGCTTCAGCTTAGCAGCAGAGCAAAGGAATCGCCCATCGGGTTCGCCATAGCCATCGATCGATCGCCGGGTTCAATAACGCGTGGCTCGCAAAGGCAATCGCCGGGTTCGCGAGCCCAACGCCTCACTCGGGTTCGCGAGAGCCAACGCCGCGACGCGTACGAGAGAATGTGCATCGCCGCCCCAACCTCCGACCGTAAACCGCAACTCCCGAAATTTTCCTCCTCGCTTCTACCACAGTTTTTCCGCTATGGACGGCCCAAAGAATGTCATGCAGCTGCGCTTCCAGCCCGCCCCAGACGAAAAAGCCCATTTTCTCGTCATGATTTTTGTCATAGAAGTAGGAGCCCACCACATCTATGATGATACCGGGTTTTGTCACAATTATCATCATAGAAGTGTCATATGTATGACAGGAAAAAAATTCGTTCGGCCCAAAATGTCACGGATGTGTCTTTTTTTGTAGTGAACGAGTAGCAACATACGGACATGAGTAGTCTGTTGGGGCCACAACACAAGCAAGCCCAAAGAAAAGATAAGAGAAAACATAAAAAAGACCACCAATTGGTCATCACATCAAGGGGTCGCCAGCGAAGCTAGTCGATGTGCCATGAACTATAGTGCATCTAGCATCCGCGCTAGGTGCACTTAGTCCCGCTCTCTAGCAAGGGGGTGCTAGTGCTGCAGGAACGCAAGAAATTTGAAGAAAGAGTCGGAGGCGCGTCGCAGATCATCATCTTATTACGCATCGTCCATAGTGTCCATGAAAGCGCAACAAAGATTAGCCAAAGAGGTGTCTTTGCCTTCTAGTCTGCATCGCTTTGGCCTGAAGGAGGTTGCGAAGATCCGTTGCCTCCCACTGAGGCCCTCGGCCCTCCCAGACAAAGCACCACATCGACTTAGCTGCCGTGCAGGAAAATAGGATGTAGTTCCCATTCTCCAGAACGCCGCACAAGGGGCACAACCTACTACCCGGGCTATGCCGCTTGAGCACCTCGTCCCAGACGGAGGCAACCCCTCAGCAATTGCCAGGCAAAAATTTTAATCTTCAAAGGAAGAGGTGCCTTCCAAAGTGGAACAACCCACTATATCACCGGCCTCCGACACAACGCACGACATGATGAAGCCACAGAAAAATATCCTAAGGGAGAAAGGGGCCATTGTGCAGAGTTAGGGTCACTAGCCAGCACAGGTGGTAGGGTCACCAGTATGTTGGACCACTCTAACACCTCCGCCGGGCCAAATGAGCCACTGAACAAGATTTTCCATTGCCAGTTTTGGACCGTCTCAGAGACTAATAGCAATGGGTTCACTCATATGGCAAATAAGTCAGGGACCCGTGCGGAGAGGGGTTCCACCCACCCAATGATCTAATCAAAACTTGGTCCCTCCGCCATTACCAATCGAGAAGGACAGCCCCAGGAGAATATCATGTTTGATCTTCTGGATCGACCACCAAAACTGGGAGCCCTCCATGCTGTCGCAAGCTAGAAGTGGCACACCATGAAGGTACTCTACATGAATAAGCTGCAGCTATACCCCCCCCCCCCCGCCCCCCGTGGATGATCTATCAAACCCACCTAAGCATGAGGGCGGCGTTCATCCAACAGGACGCCAAGATACCCAACCCACCCATATCCTTGGGCAGGCAGATGTCGGCCCACTTCACCATGTCGTACTTCTAGCGTCCGTTCATTGCTTGCCAGAAGAAACATGAAAGGTATTTATTGAACGAACTATGCACTCCCTCCGGCAAAATATACGTCCCCCATCATATACATGGGAAGACTAGAGAGATTAGAGCCAATCAAGACAATCTTACTTCCTTTGGAAGTAAAACATCCACACCACGGTTCAGCCCGCGCAGTCCCAGACGAGAGGGTTGAACGCAGTAAGACCTTCCACTAGTAGGGAAAAGCCAAGTAGTGGAGCAGGTAAATAGGCTAGTAGTAGCATAGGGTCCCGCACTACTACTACCGTGTCACAGCTAACAGGACAGTAGTAGCGCATGTGACACCATGCGCTAGTACTACTTCTTTTAGTAAGTAGCGCGAGGGCCACCGGCGCTACTACTACTACTTAGTTGTAGCGCGTGTGTGGCCCCCGCGCTACTGCTACCTGTGTGTAGTAGTAGCGTGTGTCCTGCACTACTACTACTACCTTAAAAAGTGCGCTACTACTATTAACTTTAACATTTATTTATTTTCTTTCTGCGTATTTACGCGGTATGTATACAAGAATTATACCTATTTTTATACAGTCCAACATATACCCGATTGAAACTATATGATACAAAAATGACTCATCATCACCATTATTGCATCACTTTGGCAAAAATATTAATTGATTATTTGATTTACCTATTAATCTAGTGCTCAGTGTTAGTAGTCGTTTTATGTTTGTTTTTGGACTGTGTAGAAAAACATTGCTTCGGGGACCAAAAAATAAACAAAAATCAGACCGGAAAGTGTTGGATCATATTGGAGCTAAGGGAGCCAAGAACAAGTAGAGGCCCCCTATGGGCCACACACAGCTAGGCCACGTGGTAAGGGGTATGGGCTCCATAGGAAACCTCTTACCAACACTTTCTTGCATTGCCTTTATAACCTCCCGAGACCTTCCAAAAGATTTTTTGATGATTTGTTTCACTGCCGCCACAACGCGTTCCACGAGGATCGAATCTAGAGGCCTTTTTGGGTACTCTCCTAGAGGTTGATATAGTCACATGTGCTTTCTTCATTAACTTTGCTGTCATGATTTTCATGTGTGAGTAGTCCTCCTTAGACTATGGGTCCATAACAGTAGCTAGATGGCATCTTCTCTCCTATCTTTCCCAATACAAAAGAACACATGAGACGCCCTGCATGATTGTAATGCATATGGTGTAATTCTCCGTGTGTATATTGTGGTGTGATGAATTTTCACTTTATAATCAGATCCATATATGATTTATTTTGTATTCTTCTGAATTTCATCTGTTACATCATTTATAGGAACATACATGCTGTCGGTGTCAAAACCGGCGGATCTCGGGTAGGGGGTCCCGAACTGTGCGTCTAGGCAGATGGTAACAGGAGACGAGGGACACGATGTTTTACCTGTGTTCGGCCCTCTTGATGGAGGTAAAACCCTACGCCCCGCTTCGATTAATATTGATGATGTGTATTACAAGAGTGGATCTACCACGAGATCAAGGAGGCTAAACCCTAGAAGCTAGCCTATGGTATGATTGTTGTAATGGATGTTGTGTCCTACGGACTAAGCTCTCCGGTTTATATAGACACCGGAGAGGGCTAGGGTTACACAGAGTTGGTTACAACGGTAGGAGATCTACATATCCAGACGCCAAGCTTGCCTTCCACGCCAAGGAAAGTCCCATCCGGACACGGGCGGAGTCTTCAATCTTGTATCTTCGTAGTCTTGGAGTCCGCGACGATGATAGTCCGCTGTCCGGACACCCCTAGTCCAGACTCCTCAAGAGTCTCCTCAACCTCGGCTTCAATGACGATAAGTCCGCAAGATAATGTTCGCATTGCAAGGTGGGTTCCTCCTTTGAATAATCCATAGAAGATTGTGAACACCAGGATAGTGTCCGCCTCGCAAAATAAGTTCCACATTCCACCGTAGAGAGAATAATATGTGCACAAGTTCAATCTGGCGACGATTCTCAAGCGGCATGACGTCACACCACTACCAAGCTTTTACTTGAATCGTTTTTTATTATACCACCTCAGCGCGTTTAGCGAAGCGGCTTCCTTGGCACGTCTTGTCGAAGCAGAGATCATGTTCCCCTTATTCCGGGATTCTCATCAATATGGACGTGGGTAACCCAACCGCGCCATTAATGGTGGCGCTTGGGAGATAAGCGAGTTTTACCAGGCTGGTGGGGACGTATGGTCTTTGTCCGCCTATATATAAGGGGATAAGGATCCGCCTTTTTACTTACGCCTTCTTCCTCCTTTGCTTATCCATCTCCACGCACTCGAGCTCCAGCGCCCAAGTTCACGCATCTCATCTCAACCTTCTCCGACCATGTCCGGAGCGGGAGGTAAATGGTTGGCCTCCACCGTTAAGGAGGAGCACATCGCCAAACTGCAGAGCCGGATACCTTTCCGCGACATCACAAGACCGGCCGCCTGACAAGGCAGCTCATCCCCACCCCAGGCCCCATGAGAGGGTCGATTTCCCCACTTCCTCCGCTGGACTGGGCTTTCCACTTCACCCTTTGTCCGGGGCTCATGTTCTACTACGGCTGGATTTCCATGATCCGCGCCAACTTCATCCTCAACATCTCGGCGTTTATCGTCAGTGTGAGGCCTTCCTCTGCATCCAGCCCCACTTCGCTTGTGGCTCAAGACCTTCAATGTCAAGTCAAGGTAGTGAAGGGCACGCAGCGAGTGCGGAGGCGCCATGTTGGGCAAGATGCCCAACGCCCTCTGTTCAAGGGGCCTTCGTGGAGTCCATCAAGGGGTGGCGGTCGGGTGGTTCTACATCACCGAGCCGCGCGACCCTAAGTGGGCAGCGCCCCCGAGTTCAGATCTGGTATCACCGCAGCTCACCTCCGGAAAGAGAAGGGCTTGCTATGGGGTAATTCAAGGAGCCGACGGACTCCAAGCCCAGTATCCGTAAGCCGGTGAACAAGAAGCTCATGCTTGTCAATGTGGTCCAAGTCATGCTCGTCCGCCGATTCTCCCATGCCAAGAACGGGCATTCAACCTGTGGAGTTTGATCCAGACAGCACCAGCGCTGAGCGGGCTCTTTGACACGACGCACGGCGCCTGGAGGGTGCTGTTCAAGGGCGCCGGTTTCGCATCCGCGACGGAAGATCGCGGATTTCACTTGCGCGCCCAAACCGACGAGGTAAGTGATTCTACCCCTTTACGGACACTTGTTGTCAATAGTTCGCACTAAGCGGGTTTCAATCTCCCTTTCCTTTGACAGAATGGATGAAGAAGGCCGAGCAGCTCATCCGCCCGGCCCCATGCCGAAGATCCAAAGGGACGCCTGCCTAGCGGGGCTGCTGGTTCCGCACCGCACGTGGTGCCGGAGAAGAAGGCCAAGAAGGTGCCCACGGGTACTCAAAAGGGTTCCCGTTTTCAGGTGTTCGACGACTCCGAGGCGGATTCCTCCCCCGAAGATGAGGAGGAGGAAGAAGACTCTCTCCTGCAGGAGGAGAGAGAGAGAGGAAGGCCTCCCAATAGGGGAGGCCAAGGGTCCAAGAGGGGAAGAACTATTCCCCCGGACAGCTCCGCCAACACCAACGTTGGCAATGAAGAGTGGCCCTCAAGGGCCAGGCCTCCGGCGAGATCTTAAGTATCCGGATTCCTGAATGATCTGCAATTTCTTTTGTGTCACATAGTGTCCTTCTAATGCCGCATATACGCTCGCAGTCCGGCCGACGATGACCTCCCCGCTTCGCCGAAGCGGGTCATTGGCTGCGCCGGATGTGGATTCCATTCCGATCGCCTCCACCTCGCGCCCGAGGACGCCGAGGTGGGATCCCGGAAGGGACCCATCAGAGGAGGCTCCGGAGGCGCCGCAAGGCAGCCTCCTCGACTTTGCGCCGATTCCACGCCGAACCCGCAGTGGTTCCGGAGTCCGCAGCAGCCCTTCGCAAGAAGGGCAAGATCGCGACACCGCAGCCCCCGGCCCAACCGGAGGTGCCGGACAACTTGTCGAGGCGCCAAAGGCGCTTCCATCGAGGAAGAACACCGCACTATCATGAGTGCGGTGATTCGAAGGTTCAGTCGCCAAGAGCGGGCCGACCGAAGCTCGCAGAGCCTTCTAACAGGCTTTGAGGTAAGAAGTTAAAATTATGTAATGTAATACCGCATAGACAGTAGCCCCTAATGCTCGGTTCGGTGTTCGGAAAGAAAAGCCGGACTGAGGATCTAAAGAAGATATACGCAGGGTTGCTAAAAATTATGTCAATATGGGTTTGCAAGCTGCGCTGCTAACCTCTGCCGCACTGACTGTGGACGTCGGTGCATTGAAGCAGGATCTCGAGCGGTCCGAGCAAGAGATCGGCCGTGCCAAGAAGCAGCTCGAGGACATAGAAGGTGAGTAACACCACTTTGAAAATTTACCTTACAGAAAAGGATTTAGGTTGCAATAAAAATAACAAGGATAACGTGGGTACTGCAGGGGCCACTAATGAGGTGGCAACCCTGAAGGAGGCTGTGTCCGCGGCCGAACGCAATGCGGCCGCGGAACGGGCAGAGCGAGAGAAGCAGGAGGCGCGGGTGGCAGAAGTGCGGCAAGAGCTCCAGGCTCTCATGGAAAAAGCATGAGAGTTTGGAGCACGACTCAAAGACTCGAGAGTCCGAGCTTGCCTCGGCTCTCGAAAGTGCCCAAGCCGCCAAGGCCGAGGCCCATAAGGCCCTTCAGGAGGTTGAGGATGTGAAGAAAATAGCGGCGGGTAAGGCATTTTTCATGCAAAGCAAGCATGTTAATGTAAACTACCTGACACTTACCCGAATTCAAGCTCTGTATGCTTTGCAGATCTGCCTCGCAGTATCCGATGCCGCCGCATTCTACCGTAGCGAGGAGGGAGCTCAATGGAGAAGGTCTTCGGTCTCAAGACGCCGAGGCCGCCATCCGGTGCCCCTAGCGACCAGCCAAGCAGCTGGTCGAGCTCCATAAGGTAGCCGAGCAGGCCATGAAGGGCCTCATAGTCCGGCTGGGCCTCGAGAGGCCATGCCTAGGAGCTACTTCGCCTCGGCGGCGGCTGGTGGATGCGTGCCCTTGTTGGAGGTCGCTGGCGTCCGCCAGTATTGAAGGTGCTCGTCGGGCCCTTGCCCGCAAAAAGATGCACCGGGCAGGCTGGATGCGGAGAAGCTTATCATCGACACGCCGCCACGGGCAAGGAGTATCGTCGCCGAGATGTACTATAAGACTGTCCTGAAGGGTGCCCGCAAGATTGCGGATGAGTGCCCCAGAGATGTAATTATTGAGTAGACTCGCTATGTATTATCCTGTGCGCTGAAAACTTTGTTCATATGCGCTAAGCAACGCTTGTTTGATTTAAAATATTACCTTCTGTGCGGCCGTTTATAAAATCTGAGAGATGGCAAGTCGTCGGCTTCAGCCCCCAAGCCACGAGTGCTGGGGTGTTCGGGATAAATTTGAGCACTCTTGTTCCCATTTTTGGGTCCATCTAGGGAGGCGCTCAACACAACGAACAAGGCAACCGGACTTATAATGCTTGAACACTCTCACTTAGCCATAGAATTCTATAATTTTAAATTTCGGCGAAGCCCTTGGTATTCGGAAGACCGAGTTGGGGGCGCTATCCACGCCTTGGCCGGACATTATCCGGTTCTTCGCTTGATGCGACATAAGTCTTTAAGGACTCGAAAAGACCTCTCGAACAACGACCAGTCTCGCCTTATCATGACAAATCAGTTTTAGCTTTCCATCGAGGAGCTCGCCAGCTCAACCGGGCGCAATATCGTTGGTTCTCCCAGGCCACCTTAGCCGACTGTAACGGAACGTAAGGTACCAAAATGTGGGAGCCGCAAACCCAACTATTGACCCAAGACATGATTCGAGCCGATTCATATAATGCTATAAGTTTGGGGTGCCGACTTGTGAAAGTGTTCGGACTTATCACACCATAATGCGGGGAACATAAGCCCTCGTGTATTCGCCATACCAAAATATACGGGTGCAAGATGTCATTAGTGAACATATGTGTAAAGTAATGCAATAACAGGCAAAAAGTGCTGCATTATTTATTCAAGGGATTCTGCTATGAGTGCGGAATGATACAAATAGTGCGGTAAGCAAGGGATTGACTAATTAAACATGTCTCTCCGGGGTGGGCTGCGGACTGGTGTATATAATCAAATTTAATGCTCGTAATGGAGACCACCTGAGTGTTCGTCGCAGCCTTCTTCCCTCCCTGGCTGTTGCATCGTGAGTTCGGCGGGTTCACCGCCGGACAGGGCCTATGGTGAATGGAGTCCTGTGTATACAAATAAGGAAAATAATAAAAAAAGAGCAACACACTTGTGAGCCCCTGGTGTGGTTGAGCCGCACTCTGGGTCTGTTGTGGTCGTGCCCCTCCCCCTAGGCCCATGGTATCTCCAGAGCGTAATGATGTACGCGGAGGGTTGGTCTTGCAATTATGCAAGGGCTGGGGTTGGGGCCGCATTGCTACGTGTGCTCGGATCGTGCCAGGTGGTCTTGGTTGATGTTGCTTCGGGCGCGTTTGGCCGTATCCGGCCGTTTAACGGACGGACTCGAAAATTGCCTTAGAAGGCTGCTCAGATTTCCGCCACGAGAGCCGCTGTGTGTTCCTCCGCTCGGAGGAGCGCCCGTATTTCCGCTGACCGTGATGACTCCACGAGGGCCTCGCATCTTGAGCTTGAGGTATGCGCAATGCGGCACCGCTGAACTTTGCGAACGCGGTTCGTCTGCAGAGAGCATGATAGCGCCATGAACGGGACTATGTCAAGATTAACTCCTCGATCCGGAAATTGTCCGGGATCCAAGACCACTTCCAGCAGTGACTGAGCCTGCATAATTGGCCTCAACACTGGTATGACGCCTTTGAAGGTCGCCTTTGTAGGTTTAACTTTGAGGGTTCTATGCCCATCTTGCGACCGTATCCCGATAAAGCGGTTTAGGCTACCGCCGCCGCCCATCGAGACTCTCGTGAGGTGAAATCCATCGACGATTGGGTCTAAAACCACGCGCGAATCCGCCATGGCGGATATCGGTCGGATGGTCTCTTCGATCGAAAGTGATCGGACAAGAGGACCATGGATTGAACTTAGGGCGATCGCTCCATAGCATATACGCCCCTTAGTACACGCTCCGCTCCCTCTTGGGTATATGGGTTATGATATCATGTTTACCGTCCGCACTTGTGGGAGGAAACTCTTCGTCCTCTCTATCGCTCGGGCGGTCGGGTCTCTTCCTCGCCGCCACCGTGCAGCCCCTTGTCGCTGTTTTCGCAATTAACTTGCTCGCTCGCTTAAATACCCAACAATCTCTGCTGGTGTGGTTGGCTGGCTTTTCGGGTGCCATGTATCCGCATGAGCGGTCGAGTATTCGGTCCAAATTGGACGGACCCGAGTGGTTCTTTTGAATGGCTTCTTCCACGACCGGTTTAGAGCCCTCGAATCCGGCGCTGACCGCCAGATCCTCCTTGTCGCCGCCGTTAACGCGGCGCTTATTTTGCTTCGACGCGACCTGCCATTGTGGTCCTTTGTGTCCGGACTGCCAGCATTTTTGCCGAGGTTATTGCTGCGAGCTAGCTAGCTATCCTCTCCCGCATGTAAGCGGGTCATTAATGATGTGAGGGCTGCCATGGATTTCGCTTTTCCTGTCCTAGGTGCCGGGCTAGCCACTCGTCGCGGATGTTATGTTTGAAGGCTGTGAGGGCCTCTGCATCCGGACAGTCGACGATTTGATTTTTCTTTGTTAAGAACCGTGTCCAAAATTGCCTGGCCGATTCGTCTGGCTGCTGGATTATGTGGCTTAGGTCATCGGCGTCTGGTGGCCGCACATATGTGCCTTGGAAGTTGTCGAGGAATACGGCTTCCAGGTCCTCCCAACACCCAATTGACTCTGCGGGTAGGCTGTTAAGCCAGTGCCTAGCTGGTCCTTTAAGCTTGAGCGGGAGGTATTTGATGGCATGGAGATCGTCGCCGCGGGCCATATGGATGTGAAGGAGATAATCTTCGATCCAAACCGCGGGGTCTGTCATGCCATCGTAGGATTCAATGTTTACGGGTTTAAACCCTTCAGGGATTTGATGATCCATTACTTCGTCAGTGAAGCATAGCAGGTGTGCGGCGCCTCTGTATTGAGTAATATCACGACGTAGCTCAAGGGAGCATTGTCTGCTGTGTTCGGCCCGGCCGGAGTTGTTGTATCCGGTTCAACGGTATTTGTCGTGGGTCGTGGGGCGCCCACGTGATCCATAGATAGATCTGGATTGTATGGCCTTATCCTCCAATATGTCCCGCAAGTTCGGCGCGTTCCCTCGTGGCTTCGTACTTTTCGAGCGATGCCGGGGTACGGTCTTGATGGAAGGCCTAGATGCCTCTCTGTCTCGACCACGGGGTGGTCGGTCGGCCGTATTGTGCGCTGGTAATGAAGGTATGTATGCTTCCTCCTCTAATCGGGGGAGCAACTTGCGTTTTGGGTAGCTTTTGAGGGGCGTCAATTCATACTCTTCGCCGCGAGGACCTCGGTCCATCTGTCGGCCAAGAGGTCTTGATCAGCTTGAAGCTGCTGCTGCTTTTCTTTAGGCTATTTGTCGTGGCCATTAGCCTGCATTTGAAACGCCTTGTTCGACGGGATCCTCGGCACGGCATTTAATTGCTGTCATGAGGCTTGCCTCGCCTTCGGAGGAGGTATGTAATTATCATCCTCGACCTCTTCGCCCCGCCGCTCTCTCGTGAGGGCTTGCTTCGCATTCTCCTGCTGAATCTTGCCGGAGGGGATTGTCTTCGCACTTTCTCGGGTGTTATTATCTCCTCGTGCTGAATCTCCATTCTTGCCGTGGCAGGATTTAGAGCGGCGCCACGACGCCGGGCGCTTGGGCTGTTTCTTTAAGGAATCTGCCTCCGCTTCTTCGCCGTCCCCATCTTTTGGGGTGTCCACCATGTATATGTCATATGACGAGGTGGTCTTCCAAAGGCCCTCGTAGGCGCTGGTTCTTGTTCGCTCCGCATCGCCGTCCATACCGCCGATGTCTTGAGTCATAGTCTAGCATGTCGGTTAGATCGCCGACGCGTGGCTACAAAGTGGGTGGTGGGTGGGGTTTGAGTTTCTTCGTCGTCAAGATCTCAACCATCCTCGCCATAATCCGCCAGGCTCTCTCGAGATAGCGAGATGCTTCAAATAATTTAAGATGTCGCCAAAGGGTGAGTGCTGAAAGTGTTGGGGAACGAGTAATTTCAAAAATTTCCTACGCACACGCAAGATCATGGTGATGGATAGCAACGAGAGGGAAGAGTGTTGTCTACGCACCCTCGAGACCCGGGCGAAGCGATCACAACGAGAGGAAGTAGTCGACGCTCTCCTCGCGATCCAACCGATCCCAGCGCCACATTCCGGCGCCTCGAGTTCTTGACACACGTACAGCTCGGTGACTCTCCTCGGGCTCCAATCCAGCAGAGCTTCGGGAGGGAGAGTTCCACAAGACGACGGCGTGGTGGACGATCTTGATGTTCTATCGACGCAGGCTTCGCCTAAGCACCGCCACGATATGACCGAGGTGGATTATGGTGGAGGGGGCACCGCTGCGGCTAAGGAACGATCTCAAGGATCAACTTGTGTGTTCTAGGGTGCCCCCCGCCCCGTGATATAAAGGAGCAAGGGGAGGGCCGCCCGCCCTAGGAGGCACGCCAGGGGGGGGGAGTCCTCCTCCTAGTGGGAGTAGGACTCCCTTTCCTAGTCCAACTAGGAAGGAGGAAGGGGAAGGAAGGAGAGGGAGAGGGAGGGGAGGGGGCCGCGCCTCCTTGTCCTATTCGACTCCCACAGGGGCGGCGCCACCTCCCCGGTGCGGCCCTCTCTCTCCTCTTGGCCCACTAAGGCCCATAACTTCCCGGGGTTCCGTAACCCTCCGGCACTCCGTTTTCTCCGGAACTTCCGAACCTTTCCGTGTCCGAATATAGCCGCCCAATATATCAATCTTTATGTCTCGACCATTTAGAGACTCCTCATCATGTCCGTGACTATATCCGGACTCAACTTCTTCGGTACATCCAAATACACAAACTCATAATATAACCGCCATCGAAACCTTAAGCGTGCGGACCCTACGGTTCGAGAACAATGTAGACATGACCGAGACACGCCTCCGTCAATAACCAATAGCGGGACCTGGATGCCCATATTGGCTCCTACATATTCTACGAAGATCTTTATCGGTCGACCGCATAACAACATACGTTGTTCCCTTTGTCATCGGTATGTTACTTGCCCGAGATTCAATCGCCGGTATCCAATACCTAGTTCAATCTCGCTACGGCAAGTCTCTTTACTCGCTCCGTAATACATCATCTCACAGCTAACTCATTAGTTGTAATGCTTGCAAGGCTTAAGTGATGTGTATTACCGAGAGGGCCCAGAGATACCTCTCCGACTATCGGAGTGACAAAACCTAATCTCGAATACGCCAACCCAACATCCGCCTTTGGAGACACCTGTAGTACTCCTTTATAATCACCCAGCTTACGCTGTGACGCTTGGTAGCACCCAAAGTGTTCCTCCGTAAACGGAGTTGCATAATCTCATAGTTATAGGAACATGTATATGTCATGGATAAAAGCAGAGCAACATACTAAACGATCGTGTGCTAAGCTAATGGAATGGGTCATGTCAATCGATCATTCACCTAATGATGTGACCTTGTTAATCAAATAACAACCCTTTGTTCATGGTTAGGAAACATAACCATCTTTGATTAACAAGCTAGTCTAGTAGAGGCATATTAGTGACACTGTTTGTCTATGCATTCACACATGTATTATGTTTCCGTTAATACAATTCTAGCATGAATGATAAACATTTATCATGAAATAAGGAAATAAATAATAACTTTATTATTGCCTCTAGGGCATATTTCCTTCAGCCTCCCACTTGCACTAGAGTCAATAATCTAGATTACATAGTAATGATTCTAACACCCATGGAGTCTTGGTGTTGATCATGTTTTGCTCGTGGAAGAGGCTTAGTCAATGGGTCTGCTACATTCAGATCCGTATGTATCTTGCAAATCTCTATGTCTCCCACCTGGACTAAATCCCGGATGGAATTGAAGCGCCTCTTGATGTGCTTGGTCCCTTGTGAAATCTGGATTCCTTCGCTAAGGCAATTGCTCCAAGATTGTCACGAAGATTTTCATTGATCCGATGCACTAGGTATGACACCTAGATCGGATATGAACTGCTTCATCCGACTCCTTCATTAGCTGCTTCCGAAGCTGCTATGTACTCCGCTTCACATGTAGATCCCGCCACGACGCTTTGTTTAGAACTGCACCAACCGACAGCTCCTCCGTTATGTGTAATACGATCCGGTCTGCGATTTAGAATCGTCTCGATCAGTGTCAAAGCTTGCATCAACGTAACCATTTACGATGAGCTCTTTGTCACCTCCATATACGAGAAACATATCCTTAGTCATTTTCAGGTATTTCAGGATGTTCTTGACCGCTGTCAAGTGATCCACTCCTGGATTACTTTGGTACCTCCCTGCTAGGCTTATAGCAAGGCACACATCAGGTCTGGTACACAGCATTGCATACATGATAGAGCCTATGGCTGAAGCATAGGAATATCTTTCATTTTCTCTCTATCTTCTGCAGGTGGTCGGGCATTGAGTCTTACTCAACTTCACACCTTGCAACACAGGCAAGAACCCTTTCTTTGCTTGATCCATTTTGAACTTCTTCAAAATTTTGTCAAGGTATGTGCTTTGTGAAAGTCCTATTAGGCGTCTTGATCTATCTCTATAGATTTTGATGCCCAATATGTATGCAGCTTCACCGAGGTCTTTCATTGAAAAACTCTTATTCAAGTATCCCTTTATGCTATCCAGAAATTTTATATCATTTCCGATTAGTAATATGTCATCTACATATAATATCGTAAATGCTACTGAGCTCCCACTCACTTTCTTGTAAATACAGGCTTCTCCAAAAGTCTCAGATGAACCCAAATGCTTTGATCACACTATCAAAGCGCTTATTCCAACTCCGAGATGCTTGCACCAGTCCATAAATGGATCGCTGGAGCTTGCACACTTTGTTAGCTCCTTTGGATTGATGAAACCTTCTCGTTGCATCATATACAACTCTTCTTCCGTAAATCCATTCAGAATGCAGTTTTTACATCCATTTGCCAAATTTCATAATCATAAAATGCGGCAATTGCTAACATGATTCGACAGACTTAAGCATCGCTACGGGTGAGAAGGTCTCATCGTAGTCAATCCCTTGAACTTGTCGAAAACCCTTTGCGACAAGTCGAGCTTTGTAGACAGCTACATTACCGTGAGCGCCGGTCTTCTTCTTGAAGATCCACTTGTTTTCTATTGCTTGCCGACCCTCGGCAAGTCAACCAAAGTCCATACTTTGTTTTCATACATGGATCCCATCTCGATTTCATGGCCTCAAGCCATTTTATGGAATCTGGGCTCACCATCGCTTCTTCATAGTTCGTAGGTTCATCATGATCTAGTAGCATGACTTCCGAACAGGATTACCGTACCACTCAGTGCGGATCTTACTCGTTGATCTACGAGGTTCTCAGAGTAACTTGATCTGAAGTTTCATGATCCACATCATCAACTTCCTCACTATTTGGTGTAGATGTCTCGAAACCGGTTTCGCGATAAACTACTTTCAAATAAGGGAGAAGGTACAATTACCTCATCAAGTTCTACTTTCCTCCCACTCACTTCTTTCGAGAGAAACTCCTTCTCTAGAAAGGATCCATTTTGGCAACAAATGTCTTGCCTTCGGATCTGTGATAGAAGGTGTACCCAACTGTCTCCTTTGGGTATCCTATGAAGACACATTCGATTTGGGTTCGAGCTTATCAGGTTGAAGCTTTTTCACATAAGCATCGCATCCCCAAACTTTGAGAAACGACAACTTTGGTTTCTTGCTAAACCATAGTTCATAAGGTGTCGCCTCAACGGATTTTGACGGTGTTCTATTCAGGTGAATACGGCCGCCTCAAGAGCATAACACCAAAACGATAGCGGTAAATCAGAAGAGACATCATAGATCGCACCATATCTAGTAAAGTGCGATTGACGCTCGACACACCATTACGCTGTGGTGTTCCGGGTGGCGTGAGTTGCGAAACTATTCCGCATTGTTTCAAATGTAGACCAAACTCATAACTCAAATATTCACCTCCACGATCAGATCGTAGAAATTTAATTTTCTTATTACGATGATTTTCAACTTCACTCTGAAATTCTTTGAACTTTTCAAATGTTTCAGACTTATGTTTCATTAAGTAGATATACCCATATCTGCTTAAATCATCTGTGAAGGTGAGAAAATAACGATATCCGCCACGAGCCTCAACATTCATCGGACCACATACATCTGTATGTATGATTTCCAACAAATCTGTTGCTCTCTCCATAGTACCGAGAACGGGTTTTAGTCATCTTGCCCATGAGGCACGGTTCGCAAGTGCCAAGTGATTCATAATCAAGTGACTCCAAAAGTCCATCAAGATGGAGTTTCTTCATGCGCTTTATACCGATATGACCTAAACGGCAAGTGCCACAAATAAGTTGCACTATCATTATCAACTCTGATCTTTTGGATTCAACATTATGAATATGTGTATCACTACTATCGAGATTCATCAAAATAGACCACTCTTCAAGGGTGCATGACCATAAAAGATATTACTCATATAAATAGAACAACCATTATTCTCTGATTTAAATGAATAACCGCCTCGCATCAAACAAGATCCAGATATAATGTTCATGCTCAACGCAGCACCAAATAACAATTATTTAGGTCTAAAACTAATCCCGAAGGTAGATGTAGAGGTAGCGTGCGACCGTGATCACATCGACTTTGGAACCATTTCCCACGCCGCATCGTCACCTCGCCCTTTGCCGTGTTCGCTAATCCGTAGTCCCTGCTTCGAGTTGCAAATATTAGCAATGTAACCAGATCAAATACCTGTGTGCTATCATGAGTTCTAGTAAGGTACACATCAATAACATGTATATCACATATACCTTTGTTCACCTTGCCATCCTTCTTATCCGCCAAATACTTGGGGCAGTTCCGCTTCCAAAGGACTATCGCTTGCTATGAGAAGCACTCGGCCAGGTTTAGGTCCGACTTGGTTTTCTTCTCCGAGCAACAACTTGCTTGTTGTTCTTCCTTAAGTTCCCTTCTTCTTCCCTTTGCCTTTCTTCTTGAAACTAGTGGTCTTATTGACCATCAACACTTGATGCTCCTTCTTGATTTCTACCTCCGCAGCCTTTAGCATTGCGAAGAGCTCGTGCATAGTCTTTACTAACCCTTGCATATTATAGTTCATCACGAAGCCTTTGTAGCTTGGTGGCAGTGATTGAAGAATTCATCAATGACACAATCATCCGGAAGATTAACTCCCGGTTGAGTCAAGTGATTGTAATACTCGACATTCCGAGTATGTGCTCACCGACGTAACTATTCTCCTCCATTTTGCAGCTATAGAACTTATTGGAGACTTCATATCTCTCAATCCGGCATTCTGTTGAATATTAACTTCAACTCCTGGAACATCTCATATGCTCCATGACGCTCAAAACGTCGTTGAAGACCCGTTCTAAGCCGTAATGCATGGCACATCGAACTATAGAGTAGTCATCAGCTTTGCTCGCCAGACGTTCTTAACATCGCTCGCCAGATCAAGAAGCAGTTCGCACCCAGCGGTGCATCCAGGACGTAACTCTTCTCGTGCAGCAATGAGGATAATCCTCGAATTACGGACCCGATCGTGTAATTGCTACCATCATTTTTCAACTTTGCTTTCTCAAGGAACGCATTAAAATTCAACGGAACAACAACACGAGCCATCTATCTATAAACAAACATAGACAAGCAAGATACTATCAGGTACTAAGTTCATGATAAATTTAAGTTCAATTAATCATATTACTTAAGAACTCCCACTTAGATAGACATCCCTCTAGTCATCTAAGTGATCACGTGATCCAAATCAACTAAACCATAACCGATCATCACGTGAGATGGAGTAGTTTTCAATGGTGAACATCTTATGTTGATCATATCTACTATATGATTCACGCTCGACCTTTCGGTCTCCGTGTTCCGAGGCCATATCTGCATATGCTAGGCTCGCCAAGTATAACTCGAGTATTCTCGTGTGCAAAACTGGCTTGCACCCGCTGTAGATGGACGTAGAGCTTATCACACCCGATCATCACGTGGTGTCTCGGCACGACGAACTTTGGCAATGGTGCATACTCAGGGAGAACACTACTTTATAATTTTTAGTGAGAGATCATCTTAAAATGCTACCGTCAATTCAAAGCAAGATAAGATGCATAAAGGATAAACATCACATGCAATCAATATAAGTGATATGATATGGCCATCATCATCTTGTGCTTGTGATCTCCATCTCCGAAGCACCGCCGTGATCACCATCGCCACCGGCGCGACACCTTGATCTCCATCGTAGCATCGTTGTCGCTTCACGCCATCTATTGCTTCTACGACTATCGCTACCGCTTAGTGATAAAGTAAAGCAATTACAGTATGCTTGCATTTCATACAATAAAGCGACAACCATATGGCTCCAGCCATTGCCGATAACTTCGGTTACAAAACATGATCATCTCATACAATAAAATATAGCATCACGTCTTGACCATATCACATCACAACATGCCCTGCAAAAACAAGTTAGACATCCTCTACTTTGTTGTTGCAATTTTACGTGGCTGCTACGGGCTTAAGCAAGAACCAATCTCACCTACGCATCAAAACCACAACGATATTTCACAAATAGACTCCGTTTTAACCTTCTCAAGGACCGGGCGTAGCCATACTCGGTTCAACTAAAGTGAGAGAGACAGACACCCGCCAGTCACCTTTAAGCACGAGTGCTCGGAACGGTGAAACCAGTCTCGCGTAAGCGTACGCGTAATGTCGGTCCGGGCCGCTTCATCTCACAATACCGCTGAACCAAAATATGACATGCTGGTAGGTAGTATGACTTGTATCGCCCACAACTCACTTGTGTTCTACTCGTGCAAAACATCAAACCATAAAAACCTAGGCTCGGATGCCACTGTTGGGGAACGTAGTAATTTCAAAAAATTTCCTACGCACACGCAAGATCATGGTGATGCATAGCAACGAGAGGGAAGAGTGTTGTCTACGCACTCGAGACCGGGCGAAGCGATCACAACATAGAGGAAGTAGTCATACGCTCTCCTCGCGATCCAACCGATCCCAGCGCGTTACATTCGGCGCCCGAGTTCTTGACACACGTACAGCTCGGTGACGCCCTCGGCTCCAATCCAGCAGAGCTTCAGGAGGGAGAGTTCCACAAGACGACGGCGTGGTGGACGATCTTGATGTTCTACCGACGCAGGCTTCGCCTAAGCACCGCCACGATATGACCGAGGTGGATTATGGTGGAGGAGGGCACCGCACACGGCTAAGGAACGATCTCAAGGATCAACTTGTGTGTTCTAGGGTGCCCCCTGCCCCGTATATAAAGGAGCAAGGGGAGGGCCGGCCGGCCCTAGGAGGCGCGGCCAGGAGGGGGAGTCCTCCTCCTAGTGGGAGTAGGACTCCCTTTCCTAGTCCAACTAGGAAGGAGGAAGGGGAAGGAAGGAGAGGAGAGGAGAGGGAAGGGGCCGCCCCTCCTTGTCCTATTCGGACTCCGGGGCGCGCGCCACCTCCCCGGTGCGGCCCTCTCTCCCTCTTGGCCCACTAAGGCCCATAACTTCCCGGGGTTCCGTAACCCTCCAAAGACTCGGTTTTCTCCGAAACTTCCGAACCTTTCAGTGTCCGAATATAGCCGTCCAATATATCAATCTTTATGTCTCGACCATTTCGAGACTCCTCGTCATGTCCGTGATCATATCCGGACTCAACTTCTTCGGTACATCAAAATACACAAACTCATAATATAACCGCCATCGAAACCTTGCTGCGGACCCTACGGTTCGAGAACAATGTAGACATGACCGAGACACGCCTCCGGTCAATAACCAATAGCGGGACCTGGATGCCCATATTGGCTCCTACATATTCTACGAAGATCTTTATCGGTCGACCGCATAACAACATACGTTGTTCCCTTTGTCATCGGTATGTTACTTGCCCGAGATTCGATCGTCGGTATCCAATACCTAGTTCAATCTCGCACGGCAAGTCTCTTTACTCGTTCCGTAATACATCATCTCACAGCTAACTCATTAGTTGTAATGCTTGCAAGGCTTAAGTGATGTGTATTACCGAGAGGGCCCAGAGATACCTCTCCGACTATCGGAGTGACAAAACCTAATCTCGAAATATGCCAACCCAACATCTGCCTTTGGAGACACCTGTAGTACTCCTTTATAATCACCCAGTTACGTTGTGACGTTTGGTAGCACCCAAAGTGTTCCTCCGGTAAACGGGAGTTGCATAATCTCATAGTTATAGGAACATGTATATGTCATGGATAAAAGCAGTAGCAACATACTAAACGATCGTGTGCTAAGCTAATGGAATGGGTCATGTCAATCAGATCATTCACCTAATGATGTGACCTTGTTAATCAAATAACAACCCTTTGTTCATGGTTAGGAAACATAACCATCTTTGATTAACAAGCTAGTCTAGTAGAGGCATACTAGTGACACTCTGTTTGTCTATGCATTCACACATGTATTATGTTTCCGGTTAATACAATTCTAGCATGAATGATAAACATTTATCATGAAATAAGGAAATAAATAATAACTTTGTTATTGCCTCTAGGGCATATTTCCTTCAGAAAGATGTCAGCAGCGGTGAACTCCATGGTCGGCGCCCAATCGGATTCGATTGGCAGGTGCGCAGGAGGTTCAGAGTCCGGGAGGGAGTCCGGCACCTCGGAGTCCTGAGCTTTATAGGGGACAATGTCAGTGTTCGGCTCCATCGCCGTGGAAGTCGCAGCTCCCGAGGAGGTGTCCAACCATCCGTCCTCGATCTGCGCGATCGGTACCGGACTATGGGTCGGAGCGGATTCGTGTGCGGCCTCCAAGGTGCTGTCCGGCGGCAGAGTTAGATCATGCCCATCGTGACAGCGCGGCACGCTCGGTTGCGGATCGGATCGATCGAAGATCAAGTCTCCGCGGATGTCCACCATGAAGTTTAGGCTTCCAAATCTGACCTGACGGCCAGGGGCGTAGCTTTCGATCTGCTCCAGGTGGCCAAGTGAATTAGCCCGCAGTGCGAAGCCGCCGAATACGAAGATCTGTTCGGGGAGAAAAGTCTCACCCTGGACAGCGTTGTTGTTGATTGAAAAAGCCATCGAGCCTATCGGTGACGACACAGAGGAACTCTCAATGAAAGCACCAATGTCGGTGTCAAAACCGGCGGATCTCGGGTAGGGGGTCCCGAACTGTGCGTCTAGGCAGATGGTAACAGGAGACGAGGGACACGATGTTTTACCCAGGTTCGGGCCCTCTTGGTGGAGGTAAAACCCTACGTCCTGCTCGATTAATATTGATGATGTGTATTACAAGAGTGGATCTACCACGAGATCAAGGAGGCTAAACCCTAGAAGCTAGCCTATGGTATGATTGTTGTAATGGATGTTGTGTCCTACGGACTAAGCTCTCCGGTTTATATAGACAGCGGAGAGGGCTAGGGTTACACAGAGTCGGTTACAATGGTAGGAGATCTACATATCCGTATCGCCAAGCTTGCCTTCCACGCCAAGGAAAGTCCCATCCGGACACGGGACGGAGTCTTCAATCTTGTATCTTCGTAGTCTTGGAGTCCGGCGGACGATGATAGTCCGGCTGTCCGGACACCCCCTAGTCCAGGACTCCCTCACATGCTCAACGATCTTTTTGTCTTATACTGGACATGTTTAGATTAATTATCTCCAAGAGAGAGTTGTGAATATTAGTTGGGTTTTACCTTGCAAATAACCTATCTCGGCGAATGGAAGGGGAAATGCTTGTATTGTGTCATTAGCACTAAGGATAAAAAGATAGTTGCGTCTATTTTGGTGATGAGTTGGAGGTAAGGATAATGTACTATCTACATTATGCCGCTTTGGTTACTGCAATGCTCTGCTTTTGCTTAATACTTAGAGATGCATACATGATAGCGTCCTCGGGTGGAGTATTAGCTATAGATGCAGATGAATAATGGTCTATTTATACAAGAATGTAATGCCTCTATACAATCATGAAATTTATAATCAACCATAAAAACCACAATTGAATCGATATGCAATGTACACCACACATATGTTATGTTTTCTTGGAGAGATGCCACTAGTGAAGTTATGGATCCCAATCCTTCATTCCTCATAATCACAATCTCAACCACTTCTGCTACTGTTCTTTACAACCTGAACCGTTCTACTATTTGTTTCAAAAATCTTTTCCTAACATACAATTCACTTATCCTAGCAACTTGAAAAGCTAGTGAGATTGACAATCTCACTAGACAAGTTGGGGACCAAAATAATTCTTAATTCTATGCATATACTGTTCATTGGCTCGTAACTTGAGCACCTCACATATTGATAAGTGTGGTTCTCCACCGAGGGAATTTTCTGCTTAATACAAACCCGTACTCTTCGGAGGCCCAACAATTTTCTATAAGGATAATAGGAAGCAACAAAAATTTCTAACATGTTGCTAGGGAGTGTTCATTACAAGTCATAGGTTCTACACTCAATTATTCTATTTCCTTGATTTGTACTTTGCTTAGTTACTTCTTACCTATCCTTAGTTTAATTTTTTGTACTCGGAAAACTCATAAACACAAAACGTTTTAAACTACAGCAAGTAGCCACTTTTGTATTGCTTAGTTACTTCGGCACCCTTTGTTTGAGCTAAAGATTTTTGAGATTGAAGTGCTTAGCTTTAACCAAATAAGAGGGGAGACTATTAAAGATGCTTGGTATAGGATTCAGGATGAGTAGGATAGATCCATATACTGGATACAAAAATACCAAGTGTCGAGAAATTTGAAGAATATGACAAGAAATTACACAATGGGATTACTAAACCAAGATCAACCACTTGGTAATGCTTTAAAAAGAATGGAGAAGTTGGGGAAAAAAGTCATGACACACGGAGAGGGAAAAGATCCCTCCCAGGAAATGGTGGAGAAACTAAAAGAGGTGATAGAAACTTTAGGTGCAACGTTTGCTTCACTTAAAAGAGAAGAACCTTGTAAGAAGAAAGCACTTGAAGTTATTTATGTTGCTAAGGTACCTCAGCCTAATTTTGATACACCCCCATCTAGTGGGAAGGAGGAACTTAAAATGATTAGTGAGCATCCTAAGGGTAAAAAATCCTATATATTAATGATACTGGAGTTTTTGATTTCTCATAGAGAAGCATTATGCATGATTAAAAAGGCCTTAGAAGATTCATGAAATTTCTGTGTGGGCCATACATGATATGCTTGAGGTGGTGATTGCCTGTTTTGCACGGGTGTACTGTGTATGCACTAGATTAGTGGACGCTGGCTTTCAGAAATCCTGGTATTGCTAGGGGGGAACATGGCAGTGGTGTCTCCCTGCGCTGGTGCAACCATCCCAGTAGCAGTGTCGAGTGTAGCAAAACTATACTAAACTGAACAAGATATATAAGGCACCCACACCACACCACAGGGGTTAAAGAATGTGAGAAGACATTGGACGCAACACTTGCCAATTCTGGATCATAGAAACATGAGGTCAAAACAACGAAGCAAGTTTACAAAAGAAGCACAAGTCATGTTCGAGTTTACACATATATCTATGCACACAAGTAAATCGTCAACATCTGCGGTTCTATGATTCAGAATTTACAGAAGAAACACAAGTCATGCTCGAGTTTTCACATATATCTATGCGCACAAGTAAATCACAACTTCTGCTATCAATTGTCTGGGGTGGCAAAACTTGTGAACTATATATCACAGGACTCCCTTTCTGGTTTCCATCTACTCTATCGACATCTATCCCGGGCTCACCGCATCTCTAGTCCGAATTAGAAGAAATCATGAACCGGTTAGGCAGCGGACCAATAATCAATAACATGATAACGTGGTTAAAACCTGAAACAAAAGGTGCAAGGAACTAAGCTTTTATATGTGCAGTTATGCACTGACGTTAGGTGTACTATACCTGAATTTCATTCACATGTTGGGAAAGTATCTACTCCTACATATAAGGTGAAATGAGATGCCTGAACTTAGATTTGGCATTTTTATATTGGTTGCGTAAATTTCTACTAGTGCCAATATGTTAGGAAATGGGCGAAGTGAATTATCTGAATCAAGAAAAAGAATGTCGAATCAATAGTTTCCACTATCTTCAAATTAAGTTCAGACCATTAAACTCATCTGGCATTGGCACCCACATATTATTCCCATTCAACTCTACAAGATCACAATAGTTTGTGACAAGTCCCAAGATCAAGATTACAGCTCATGTACAGAACTTGCAGAAACAAAAATGCATGATCATCATACTTACCTAATGAATATCATCGCGCTCACCTGGTGATGTGCTGGACGGGGAGAGGTAGGGAACCCTGGACCGCTCTGAGTCGCGTAGAGAAACCGTAGCTTCGCTCATTCAAACCAAATAATCGCACGGAAATGAATCAGCAAGAAGTCAAGAAGACGATCCAAGATTCACCAAGAAGGATAGCCGGATAGAGATGGGACCGAGTTGGAACCTGCGGACAACCAGGGGTAGCGGATGCCGCGCTCGGCGACCTCACGGTACAAGCGGTAGCGCCAGAATAAGTAGCGCCAGAATAAATATAATTATTTATACTAAAAACTTTATTATTTGTTCTTGTTTATAAATCATTTTTTAGAAATCACACTCATAACTAGCTATATTATTGTAAGTTTAAACTATATTTTGTAATAAAAAATTATTTTTTTCTCAATACACCGTGTCTTCAAAAACACGTTAAACTAAATTAATCAACTTGAATGAGAGAATAAGAAATGACAGATGGCATTTGTTTTTAGATTATTTTTTGACTTTTGCTTTATGTATATATATGTTTGGTTCATTCTGAAATATCTTAGTAGAGTTCTCTTATATATATGGTATAACAACAATATTGACATAGGTCTTTTATAATCATAATCACATCTAGGCAAATTGAAAGAAAAAATCCTAGATTATATAAGATGTTCACGAGAAGCTTGTCACCTAATCAAGACATGTTGCTTTCTCTTTCTTTTTTCAGAAACGTGTCTTACATATTTATTGAACCCACATTACATCAAATTTCGTCATGTACATGAGCTGGTTAGCCAAAAAGATAAGTGATTAATAACATAATAAATGAATTCTAAGCTTTGTTCAACAAAAGTTTAGTATTGCGTCCGTCACTACTAGCATATTCAGCAATAGTAGCACGTCATGCAAATCTCTACTGTAATTCGGTTTGCAAGGCTGGCTTTTCAGCATGTGTATGCATACTTGTTGAATTAAAAGCTAGGCAAAATAAAGAGAGTTGTGTGCAGAGGCTGAGCTTTCCTCTTTTGAAAAAAAGAAGACATAATTACATTGCTCGTGGCATAATTACAATTCAATGACTTCTTTTTTGGGGGAAAATTTTCAATATATCCATCATCAATCATGAGAGTACAATGAACACCATAAATAATAAAAATTACATCCAAATCCGTAGACTACCTAGCGACGACTACAAATACTGAAGCGAGCCAAAGGCGTGCCACCATCATCACCCCTCCCTCGCTGGAGCCGGGCAAACTTATTGTAATAGACAGTCGGAAAGTCGTCGTGCTAAGGCCTCATACTGTTAGAAGGGAGAGAGAAGATGGGTGGAATTGTTCGTTGTATTGCTTGAGTCTCGTTGGCATATATATAGGAGTACAATGATCTACTTGGAGTATGAGACAACCCAGAACAAATCCTAGTCTATCTCGTCTTTCCTAATAATCACGATACTCAACATCCCCCCGCAGTCACAACGGTAGCGACGCAAATGGTGAGACTGGAGAAGAATCCGAAGGCAAGCTGACGGACACCCCCTTCACAGTTGTAATGGTCGATGCATCGCGGAATCGTGGTTGGAGTGAAAACCGACGAGGTTGCTCAAGCAGGCGGTAGCCCTTTGTGCCGTTTGTTGATGTAGCCGAGAGCGTGGGTGGTGGAGCCGTGGTCGAGGTAGCCGTGCGAAGAATGTCATGGTTGATGTCGAGTGGGGGTAGCCGGTGTCGAGGAAGTCGCCATGGAGCCGCCGGCGCAAGGAGGCGCCGAGTTAGTCATGGACGCAGTGGTGTCGAAGAAGTGGTGCGCCGGGAAGTAGATGATGTTGACGACGCGTCGCGCCGGGGTTGCCAACCGGGGGACACATCATAGACGAAGACACGCGTCAGTGTTACCAGCACCAGGCATGCGTAGACAGACGAAGACGAAGTTGACGAAGCGCCGCACCAGGCTTGCCAGGCCCGGGGACACGTCGTGGACGAAGGCACGCGGCGGTGTTGCCAGCACCAGGCATGCATAGAATGGGACCTGCACGAGTTGTACGCCATGTCAAAGAAATCGGAGAGGCCAGCAGAGAAGGACTCGACGACGGTTGCTGCGCCAATCGGCACGGGGCTAATGTCGCCCGCGGTTGTCGGAGTAGATGAAGCGGTCGGGGTAGATGACAGCGACACTGGCGACGGGCTGGTACTAGACGAAGAGAAGCGGGTGGACAGGCGGCTGCGGCGGCTACGGGGTAGCGGCAGCGGCAGCCGAAGAAGAGCAGCGTCGGCCTTCTGACGGCGGCGGCGGCGGCTAGGTTAGGAGCGCGGCGGCGATGCTCGAAGTAGGTGAAGAACCCTGATAGCGTGACGAAGACCGACGCGGACAGTGGTGTTCCCGTGCCAAGGGAGACGGCACGACGCATACCACAGGAAGTCGACGCGCGGGGACGGTGAAGTGGACCGCGGGCCGCGGCACTACGACCCGAAGGGGCGACGCAGCAGCGGCGGGCAGGTCGGGGCGTCGGCTGGAAAACCTCGGGGCGGCGGCGGGGACCGCGGGTCGCGGCGCTACGGCCCAAAGGGGCGGTGCAGCAGCGGAGCGCGGGTCGGTGCAACCGCGGGGACGGCCTCGGGGCGGCGCCTGGGACCGCGTATCGCAACACTACGGTTCGTAGGGGCGACGCAGCGGCGACGCGCGAGTCGATGAAGCCGCGAGAAGAACCACGAGGCGGTGGCGCTGCGGCCCGATGGAGCGACGCAACGGCGTTGCTCGATCGGTGGAGGGGCGCGCTGAACTCGGGGCTGATCTTCACGGGACCTATGGAGGCGCGCGTAACCGACGAGCCAGGTCGGTCGCGCGACGTAGATGAGGCGGATCGCGGCGGCGAGCAGGTGATCAAGCCGATCGCGCGCGAGGTCGGGGACGCCGCTCGGTGAAGGCGGCGTGGCGGCAGAGTCCGAGATGAGGCCGGCGACGACGGACGGCGTGGGACATCGTGCGGACGAGCTTGTCAGCACCGGCACCCGGGCTGCCAAAGCAGCGCCGACGCCCGGGCAGCGAGGCCCGAGCGACCGACGGAGGAGCGACGCCCAAGTTGAGGCAGCCGACGAGCCTAACGCAGCCGTCCCGACGCAGCCGTGGACGAGGCCGGCGAGGTCGACCGCCGGGCCACCGGGCAGACGCGGCGGATGCAGGTGGCGTGGATCGATTGGCGGGCCGACGCACGAGCGACGGCTATGATTGGCCGCCGCATGGCGCGAGGCCGCCGGGTGTAAGCGTCACGGTGTCCCGGTCGGAGCAGGACGGTGACGGCGGCGCGAAGCGGCGGGCGGGCCGGTGCGCGGACGACAGCCTTGAGGACTGCCTGTCGCGCGAGGCCGCCAGGTCGGTGAAGTAGCCGGCCGGCTGGTCGCGCCGGTGTCGGAGTAGAGGCGCGGGGTGTCGACAGCGGCAGCGGGCGACGCAAACCGATCAAGCATAGATCGGAAAACCAAAAAGAGAAACGCCGATCAAAACGACCGGCAAGAGAGCGAGAAAAACGGGAGCAAGGGCTCGGGAAAAATACTCTCTAGGGCAGCCAGCCAATACGGCCGGCGGACGCACCCTAGGTACGGGCGGCGCGACCCCCGACGCCGGTCATGGAGGCCGACCGCCCCAGGGGCGGCGCGTGGGTGCGGAAGCGGCGACGGCTAGGGTTTAGGATCGAGATAAGGCTGATACCATGTTAGAAGGGAGAGAGAGGATTGGTGGAATTGTTCGTTGTATTGCCTCGTGGGCATATATATAGAAGTACAATGATATACTTGAAATACAAGACAAGCCAGAACAAATCTATCTCGTCTTTCCTAATAACCATGATACTCAACACATACGAACAGCACACCATAACAGAAACAACCGCCAACGAAGATAAGCGATAGATCAAAACAATCCAACGTAAAGACATATTAACATAGACGAACAAAGATCGGGTCCGAGCGGATCCACCAAAGACAATCACCGACTGAATCTCATGAAATCTGCCGGAAACACTCATCCACATGCCCTCAGACGATACTAGTTGCATCACCGGGACGAGGGCTAGAAGGGAAGAACTTTATTCCATCTCTAGGGAGCCGGCGCTGCCTCATCTTCGAGCAGGACACGAGCCCTAAACAGGCACAAAAGACATCTAAAAACATGAAAGAAGTCCTGCCAGTAAGGACCGAGACCCACTGCGCCTTAGGGGACGAGGTGGACCTGCGACGCAGCGGACAGGAGGCAAGAAACCTTAGTCTCCCTTGGTCTCGCAATAGACACAGGCAATTCAATGTCTTATCAGACAACTCAAACATAAGCTACATTGAACCATAGTGCAATTTCTGAAGTTTACCTCTATTGTTGTTTCATATGAACAAAGATAAGCTTAGGCAAAGGAGGCCGCCACGCCCTGCCGGCGGCCCCCGCGTTAGAGAATACTAGACGATGCCCCGCGCGTTGCGGCGGGATTTGTTATGAAATAAAAATTTCTCTTGTAGCGAGATAATTTTTTATCAGTATTCTGCCAAATCTCTATGTATAAGTTTAAAATTAGAGGAAAACAAAATAAAATATGCATGCATGCCTCACTTGTCGTAGAGCACTCGAGTATGAGGCTATGAGCTGCAGGCACGCGTCAATTTTTTTCTTGATTAAAACACTCATAGACAGCAGTTACTACATGCACTTGCATGCATGCGCCAGTTACTACATGTGGTTGATGCGATGGCTCTCAATGTGTTAATCAGACGCATATTACTGATTGATGTAGCATATCCAACGGCTAAGTTAATATGGGTGATGTGGCTTAAGGAGAAGCGAGAGAATTCCTATAATGGGGGCTAGCTATTTAGATATAGAAGATTAAGCGCGAACCAAGTTTCAATGAAAACTTCATAAAAATCATGTTGGACACTATTCAATGATGTGATTTTTTTTCTCATAATGGATTTGTGTTTGAATTTCTCGCAAAAAAAAATGTGTGTTTGAATTTGGAATGTCACATACTACAGTATACTACTTTTAACAAAAATATACGTAGTTTCTTTTTTCAGGTGGTTTGCACAGGTTACCACCTGATATTCTCTCACTCCTCTTCCCTTCCTCAGCGATCTGCACGCTCCTCCTCGCCACCGCGGTTGTCATGGCGGCCGTGTTCTTCCGCCGGAGGCCGGACGCTCCAGCTCCACCGCGCGCTCTCCTCCCCGCCGCCTCCAGCCTCCTCCTCTCCGCCACGAGCTTATCTGTAATCGCGCAAGTTAGTAATTGTCAGTGGTAATGTTCAGTGTAATGTGTAAGATAGAGGCATGCTGCAAGTACCAAATGTACCTAGTTTAATGTCCATCAACCAGTCACTTGGCAAGGATTTGACTAAGAAAATGCTTCAATTGCTTCAACTGGTACTGAGGCATCAGGGACGAGAGCATACCCCAGTGGCAGTGCGGACCATCAAGACGGTGCGAGCTCACAGGGGCATGCGATGGGAGCTGGTCACCAAGGGCCTGTTCGGAGTCTTGCCGCTCCGCACGACTCCGCTCCCGGAGCGGCCCGAGCTTCAGTTGCAAATACGGAGTGGAGAAAGAGATGCTCCCTAGATTCTAGTATTTCTGGAGCGGTGGATTGACGAACAGGCCTCAAGTTCAGACCACGCCCTTGCCGACCATGACGACTCAAGCTGGGATTGCAGCCGGTGCACCAGTTTCATCAGTAAGCACCTCGCAAGGATTTGGTTAAGCAAATGCTTCCATTGCATCT
Organism: Aegilops speltoides; assembly: GCA_021437245.1. NCBI lineage: Eukaryota > Viridiplantae > Streptophyta > Magnoliopsida > Poales > Poaceae > Aegilops > Aegilops speltoides. Next base: position 13,283,779 of record CM038145.1, read on the forward strand.
CTTGCCCGGAGTTTAGTGTCTTGATTTTACCTCTTTTCCCCCGTGATCCAGTACAACGTCCGTGGCGGTCCATCTTGCCAGATCCCACCTATCGCGTAATCGTGCTTGGAGTTCATAGTCTGGGATGGGTGGCGGCGAGAGCATTTCCAAAACCACACTATCTCCCTTCACCTTCGACCGACTATAAAAAAGCATAGATTAAAATAGCCCGTGAAATAGCCGTGATAGTTGCGTTATAGCTGCCCGGACGCTATGGCTGCTGCCGCGAAATCCTCCACACACACCCCTCTAAATAGCTCCAAAATCAGCAAAACCCTCCAGAAATCATCTCCCCCACCAGAAAAATTTCCGCTATTTGCCGCAATTGCCCGCTATGGCTGTTAGAACTCGCAGCTTGCCGTAGATCAGATCGCCGTCGTACGCCGGACAGCAAAGAGATCACGTACACAACTAGCTAAGCAGACAAGCAGGTAGGTGGATGCTTTTCACGTAGGCTAGCTTATGAAGCGAACTAATCACCAGCGGCTAGGTTAATCCATCCTGGTAAAGAAAAGGAGAAAATCAATAAAGAGAAAGAGAGGCACGACACGTGCCTTTGGCAAAAGTTTTCGTGTGCGCGTCTCTGTCGTGATTTGATGTGATCGATTCTGTGGGCAGAATTCCAACAATGGCAGCCGCTATAGCTGCTGGGAGAGACCATCCCGAGCCCTCTCGAGCTCAGCTCATGCACCTTCTCCTCTCCTCTCTGTGATCTCCTGCCCAAGGAATCTGGCTCTATGCCCTTCCTCATCCGCCTCCGGTAAGAAAAACCTCGCCGGCAAGTTTCATCGGAGAGCCGCCGCGGCCACGCTTCCAGCGAACGTGGCCTCTCTATAAGCCCTCCTCGGTAGCCGCGGGACCTCTCCGCCTCTTCCCCGTGATGCCCCGCCTGCACCACGACCCTCTGCTGTTGCTGCCGTACCCGCGCGCAACGGCAACCGCGCAGCCAAGCCGCCTCCGGTGTCCGTCGGGAGGTTGAAGAAGACCAGGGAAGAGAGAGCGAACCTGCATCGGCCCCCTCTGTAAGAGAAAGAGGTGAGATGTGTCGAGACCGCGCCGCTAGTGGAGACGGATTAGGGGTTGAGTTTCTTTCCCACTGTAAATGTAAAAGGAGAGCTCCTCTTCGGAAAACCCTATTGGACGCCCGCTGTGGCAAAGTGTCGGGGTGTCGCACAGGTCTCGACCGAGGTGGGCCAGCCCATTTAAAAGACAAGCGTGCGTTGCATTGATCCTCGTTTTAGGAACCTTCTGGAAAGTTCCAGCCGGTTTTCCCATTTTTGGAACCTTCTAGAAGATTCCTGAACCAGATTTTTTCTGTTTCTGTTTCCGTTTTCTTTTTTTCTGTTTCCTTTTCTTTTCCATTCTTTTTAGTTTTCTTTTTTATTTTCCTTTCCCTTTGCCATTTTTATTCTTTTATTTCACTTTTTCTTTTCTTTAAGCTCCTGGTTATTTAATTTTCATTTTCAAGTTATTTTTCCTTTTTCAACCTATTTTCCGAAATTTTAAAATGTTTCCATTTTTTAGATTTTGTACATATTTTTGAAATGTTCCTATTTTGCAAATAAATTATGAAATTCCAGAAGAATTAGGATTTCAAATATTTGTTCTCTTCTTATAAAAAATGTTCCAAAAATTTCTATATAGAATTTGAAATTTTAAAAGTTTTGCGTTTTAAAAAAATCAGAAAATGTTCCCAGTTGCAAAATTCGTTCATAAATTTAAAAAATGTTCATGTTTTTTGAATATATATTTCCATATTCAAAAAGTGTTCGGCAATTTCAATAAAAGTTCCTACTTTCAAAAATAATTCACAATTTTAGAAATGTTCATGTTTTGAAAGTATGTTTTGCAAATTAAAAAATGTTCGGGAATTACAATAAATGTTCCCGCTTTTCTCAAGAATTTAAAGAATGTTCATGTTTTGAAAATGTTTGGAAACCATTTTCAAAATTTGTTCAAAAATTTAAAAAAATATACATATTCCAGAACAATTTTTAAAAGTGTGCCTACTTTCATATTTTGTGCACAAAGAAACATGAACATTTGTCGCAAATTCAAAAAAATATTCCAGCTTTCCAAATTTGTAAAAAATGTTCATGTTTTCAAATTTTGTTCGCAAATTTCAAAAAATGGTCGTATTTTGGAGAATTTGTTCACAATTTCGAAAAAGTTCATGTTTTATAGAAAATGTTTGCATTGTTTTTAAAATTGTTCGTAATTTCAAAGAATGTACTGTTTTTATAATGTTTTCCCCTTTTTCGTTTCTGTTGAGATTCCCAAAAATGTTGCTTGATCATAAAATATTTGAGTTTTTAAATTTTGTTCGCACTTTTGAAAATTCGACTATAAAAATATATTTACCTTAATAAAAAGGAAATTCACGTGCAAAATTTCAATAAAGTTAAATCTGCTGCTGCTTCTTTTAGGATAAATCTGTAGCTGCTTATAGTTCATACTGAAGGGGCTGCCATTTGAGACGTAGATATGCTAGAGTTACAGTGGCTAGCGACCATGATCAGTAGCAGGGGGCGAATGTTCAACTTTTTGCCACTGTTGTCCGTTTCTTCATGTGTTGCGCTGTCTTTCTAGCACAAAAGCTATTGTATCGCAGCGGCCGACACAAGATGCAGAAAAGTAGGAAGTCGGGGGAGCGTCCCATAGGATCTCCCCTCCTCTTCGGCGCCCACAGCGCCGCACAGGCTAGTGGAGACCTCCTATATGCCGCTCGTTGCGGCAAAAGGTCGGGGTTTCGCATAGGGGCGGCAAACCTGGGCCGGCACATTTACGGTGGCACGCGACGGCATCACATTCACGAGATGGGAAAAGGCAAAAATAGAAGTGCGTGCCCTATGATTCGATCCCACGACCTCGTTGCAAAGCGTGAGCTATACTAGTCGCTGCAACAGAGAAACATTTGTGAAAGATTTGCAGCGCCACACTTGAAAAAGCAAACAACAGCGGCAAAACAAAAACAACAGTTCCCTAAAAATCCAAGCATGTAAAGTTCGTGACAAGACTCGAACCGACGACCTACTACAAGTGATCAACGTCACTAACCACCATAATCCCTAGAGATTGGTGTCCAAAATGGCAGCCCAGTTTATATGAACTTTGTTTGCAATTTTGGACGTGATTTTTCTTCTTTGATATTTCTGAACAAATTTTAAAACTCTACCAATTTGTGAAAACACAACATTTCTTGGGAATCTCAAAACATTTTTTCCAAAAAAGGAACAAATTTGAAAACACAAACATTTTTCAAAACTATGAACAAAATTTCGAAAAAGAGGAACAAATAATGGTAACACCAATTTTTTTTGAATTTACAAACAATATTTGCAAAACCTGAACATAATTTTAATTAGAAAACAAAATTTTAAAATAAGAACATTTATTAAATTAGTGAACAAATTCAGAAAGCAAGAACATTTTTTGAATTTGTGAACCAAAAATTTGAAAATGCAAACATTTTTCGCAATTCCCCAAAGAAATTCTAAATTTTGAAAACATGAACATTTTCCAAATTAGTCAACAAATTTTGAAATTGGGAACATTTTTTAAATTGTCGAACATTTTTGTAATTCCTCATCAAATTTAATAAATACCAATATATTTTGAATTTCTGAATTTTTTTTTAAGTGAGAACATTTTTGCAATTCCCAGACATTTTTTGAATCTAGAACAAATTATGAAACCATGAAGTTTTTTTGAATTTGTGAACCAATTTTCAAAGTGGGAAGTTTTTTGAAATTCATGAATGTTGTATGAATTGGTAAAAAAAACTGCAAACATTTATAAATTTCAATCCCAGCCTAAAAATGGTGAACACGATTTTTTTTTAATTTCGAATATTTTTGGAATAGAAGGTAACCACATTTGGAATTCTTGAACATTGTTTTAGTAGAATGGAACAAATTTTGGAAACACGAGCATGTTTTGGAGAGTTGAACATTTTTTGAATTTTTAAAGTCTAAATATTTAGAAAGAAACAAGAAAGAAAAGGGAAAAAAGGAAACAGCTATCAACAAAATGAGTAAAAGAAAAGGAAAAAGGAAAAATAAAACATAAAGAAAATAATGAAAAACCGGTATTGCCTTTTCTTTTTCCGCGGCGGTTTTCTGTTAGGATCCGTGAAGAAATAAAAAACAAATAAATTCCCCTGAACAGAAGAACGTCCACATCTCTTCAGCTGTAACTCTGATTCAGATGATTCCAAAGCCCCTGTTCATATTTTCTCAGCTTGATACAATGTAACCATTTCCATCATGCTGCTAGTCCCTAAAATAGCACATGTGCACATATTGTATAGTTAGGCTTTGCTGGAGGAGAATTGTTCCGATGAATCTTTTCCACAGTTCTACTCGATGAATTATTCTACCCCAAGCAAAGCCAACCACATGATATATGCCCTAAAGCATAGCTCCCATGTTGTTCTTGTATGTTTGTTGTGATGACTGATGAGCATGTATATGCTATGTGCTTGCAAGAGTTATGCATATGCTTGCTTAGAGGTAGTGCTTGCTAATGTTTGCAGATAATCTCTACATAATTTTGTGACAATACTTGCAAACTAATAAACTTGCTAGTTAGATATTATTGCACTAATGACTTGTATGTGATACCAATATGGAGCTAGGTTGTTTATTCTTTTACATTGATGCACAAATCTTTATTTGAATGATATTAACTTGAACAGTGACAAAACAAAGTTTGGTGTAATTATAAAGAATGGGATTTAAATAACAACCTCCTTCATCGGCTAGATCAAGTTATAGTAGTATCACTAAACCGAGCTATATTCAATGCAACCACACATGTCTTGCATGAGAAGACCATAACGTTTACATCATTATGCCTTTTATTGTCATCATCTATATGGGAAGGTTAGGAGGGGCGCCTATGTGCTGCCAGTTCCTAACTTATGGGAGCCTGGATGTCATGTTGCTATTGAGTACTCAAGATATTGATCCCCATGGGGATAAGTGTCATGGGGTGGCATCGGGTCCAGTTTCTCTCCTTCATGACAAGGCCCTAGAGTAGGACTATGATGCAGTAAAAGTATAGTGGTTAAAGGTTTTGTTGGAGTAATCCCCGGTCCACTCAAGAGGGTCGCGCTGTTGAGGCATGGGCTACAGTAGGAACTCCATGGTGTGGGTAAAATATACAACCTATGCAGAGTGTCAAGTCTATTTGAATAGTTGTGTTCTCAGTCATGAATAACCGCCGCCTCGACCAGGGATATTCGCCTCACCTACCTCGCACACGCAAGCACCACAATGCCGCCCAAGCTGCACAATAGGCTGCCGCCACCACCTTCCAACCCCATGTACCTTCGGCGTTGGGCATGTCGACGCCGACAGCAGTGAATCACCAAGGTACAATAGGCTTTTCTACGGCGGTGCTAGACTAGTGCTTGCCTTGGTGTCGCCCTAGGGAGCGTCAGAAGAGCGCAACACTAATTTCGGAGCGATCGCTTGTAATACTATATATTTAGCACTTCTAAGTTCTGCAAAAAAAGAAAAAGGCTGCCTACAATTTGGTGTAAGGAAATGGTGCCCATGTAGTATAATTTACTAGTACTATGCAGAATGCTAACTGCTAAGTCAAAAAATACTAACAATTTGATTCCTCTAAAAAAAATCATATCCCTACTTTGCTTCTTCTCAACTTCGTGATATTGGTTATTTTTGGCACGAACAAAAGTTTTTTATTGATCAATTTCACAAAAAAATAATAATTAAAAGGATCGATATGTGGTGTGAACCGCGGTGCATTCCAGTCACACTGATGGCAGAAGGTTGTGTTGAGACGGATGGAAAGCCGGTTTACATTACAGCTCGGGTCGCACGGCGTGCGCTCAATGCCTCAATCGATCTACTCCGTCCGTCCCCAACCTTGACGCGCGCGCAGAGTTGATTGGTAATTTTGCAAAAAAGACCTCGTAGTTTCAAAACTGTCTCAAACAAGTCCCTCCGCCTCTGTCTTCTTCCTCCGGCGCCGCGCACCGGGAAGTGCTCCGCCGACGCCATCGCCAAGCACCTGCTCTGCCGCCGCCGCCGCTGCGGTCGCCTCCCGCCGCGATTAGCTGCGGGCGTCGCTGGAACTTCCCGCCACGATCCGGTGGACGTGGACCAAGAGCCCCCGCGCGTCGGAACTTGCAGTCACGCCCGCTCATCCTCCTCGAGCTCCCGCGTGTGCGCCGCCGCGATCCCCTAAGGGCTTTGCCGGAACCTGCCTCCACGATCCGGTGGACCAAGGAGCTCGCCCGCGTCCTCCTCTATCTATCTCCCGCGAGTCCTCCTGGAGCTCCCGCGCGCCGCCCTGCTGCTCCTTCTCCCCTGCCGCCGGTGGAGCTCTGCCCGTGCTTCTTCTGCTCCTCTGCCCGTGCTGCTGCTTGGTGAAAAGATCAGAACAACGCTCCTGATCCAAGTCACCGTGCCGTGCTGCTGTTGCTCCTCTGCACTCTGATTACCTGGAAAATTAGTGAAATTAGTGAAATTGATTTACTGCCGCTGATCATTGTGAACAAAATCATGAATTTCTCTTAACTGAAAATTAGTGAACAAAATCAAGGGTTGCTGTTTACTGCTGCTGCTGTTGCTGTTAACAAAATCATGTACTCCCTCCGTCCCATAATATAAGAACGTTTTTGACACTAGTGTAGTGTTAAAAACGTTCTTATATTTTGGGACAGAGGGAGTATTTGATTTTGAGCCAACGTTTGCTAGCTAGATTTTGTCCACTTCAAATGCACAGTGACTTGTGAGCAGAAAGCATGTAGGTACGCCAGTAACATATGAAGATGAGTATCTTTCCTTAACCTTCCTACCTTTAATCCTTCACACCCCTCTCATGGCAGCCTGAGTATGTGGAAAGCAAACTGGCATGCATCAATACATAATTTAACTTGCAACAATAATTTTCTTGCATACGCCAAGACTCAAGTCCAGAAGATCAGCTTCTTCTTGGCATGTCGATGCCGACGGTGAAACTTTTTTTTCTTTGATAAAAGGCGCTTTTAGTAACTCAAAATGTAGCATCAAGCGGATACAAAGGGCGCTTTTTGCCGAGGGTGAAACTAACCTACAGATTTTCCATAGCAATGCAACAACGCAATGATTTAAGCTTGCAGGCCCATCCGGTTCGAAATAGCAATAAGCATTCTCAGATGAAAATAAGACTTCACGTTTCATAATTGACGATAACAAATCTCAGATAATCGCCGATAACAAATCTCACAACAGTCTAGGCCATTTTTTTGACGAAAAACAGCAGATTGCTGATTTCATTCATTAAGATAGGATCAAACACTTTAGGAATTACTGTATTACATACAGGGCAACACAAGTCACTAGTCAGGAGACGCCCAGTTAAAGCTAAAGCTGTACGTATTATATAACCAACAAAGTAAAAAGAAGAGCAGAGCACTATCCAACCCCAGTCCATTGGACACCTTTGAATCCAGCAGTCCTTCATGCGGTCAAGTTCATTGCCGCCTCCATGATCAGAGAGGATCGGATCGGTCTTTCCTTCTGCACGGGGGAGCAAACCATCCTCCATCCCCAAGTGACAAAGCTGGCACTGGCAGATTGGGTTATGGGGCCAGCTACGCTTGGCAAGGTTGTCAGCAGCCAAACACTTTCCTTGCGCAAATAGCAAACTGAAAATTTTCATCTTCAGAGGGGCTTTAATCTGCCAGGTGATGCTTGCGAGCAGAGACTCAATTCTGCATCACAACTGACATGGATAAGCCGATTTGACAGTACATTTCTCATCAGCCGTCCATTTCCAAATGAACTCATCATCAGAATTGGATAGCGAGATGATGACGGTCCCGCACCTGAAATCAATGTATTCTTGTAGTACCTCAAGTCCCGGGTTACGTTTCAGAAGAGTGACCCACTTTCTGTCAGTTAGACCTTCAGCCAAGCAGAGCTTGCGCTGCTTGCTATGTTTGCACAGGTTAGGGAAGGATTCAGCAGGAATCTTACCATCGAGCCAGTGGTCGTGCCAAAAAGAAATCTTCGTACCGCAACCAATCTTGATAGTGGTGCTAGCCATGAAGAGAGCTTTGAGTCCTTGACCTGCTTATCGACCGGCAGAGGCAACTCCTGCCACGGTTTATCAGGGTCAGTGGCATTCTTCCATAGCCAGCGAACCTTGAGCGCCCGACCCTGACAAAACAGGTCAGGGATGCCAAGTCCGCCAAATCTGATGGGCGAGCAGACTTATGTCCAGCGTACAAGACACTTTCCTCCGCAGACGGAGTCGGACTCAGCCCATAGGAGGGCTTCAGGGCATGGCAAAGACACTAAGACAAAAGAAGATCCCTGCAGGTATGCTCAAGTTGGACATATCCAAGCCTTTGACTCAGTTCTTCTTAAGCTGCTTCAATGCCTTGCTTTGGGCCAAAATGGAGGGGCTGGATCTCCGCTCTTTTCCACTCTGCTTCAAAGAGGATCTTGGTAAATTCAAACACTACAGAACAGATTCTTCATCGAAGAGGGCTCAGACAAGGGGACCCCCTATCCCCCTTATTCTTCGTGCTTGTCGTGGATTGCCTGGGCAGATTGTTGGACAAAGCCCAGCAGAATAATATCTTGTCCCCTGGGTAGTCAACGAATCAAGCATCGAGCTTCTATATACACTGACGACGACGTCATCATATTCCTGAAGCCTGAGCTGCATGACTTTGAGGTGGTCACCAAGATCCTAAAATTATTTGGAGAAGCTTCAGGGCTGACTACTAACCTGTCGAAGAGCAAGATCGTGCCAATTAGATGCGATGAAATTGATCCGACTCCGCTGCAGGTGGCACTTGGCTGTCAGCTTGCAAGCTTTCCTCGCACCTACCTTGGGATGATGCCCCTATCTGATAAAAGGCTAAAGTTGGTTGGATGATTTCCAGGCATTGCTGGATAAGTTGATCATAAGTAGATTGCTCTTGGAAGGCTAGGTGGATCTCCTCCACTGGCAGAATGGTATTAATGTGTTTCGTACAGGTGGGATCAAGCCATTCTAGAAATTCAACAGCTCGAAAAGCAAAGCAAAATTACATAGCCGGATTTTCGTCCAAACCGTGATTGAGGAAGTGCATCAGCACAGCCTGATAAACCCAAACTTCTAACAGCATTCCCCCCAAAACCCAAACTTCTACCACCATCAAATTCCATCCTCCAAAACAACTCTTCCCTGACAATTCTGAGACCTGCAAAGCCAAACAGTAAATGAGCCTTGTCATTCCATTCACTTTACAACAATACCAAAATAAGTAACCACTTTGGGATATCTGAATGAACGAGACAAACATTTTTTCTCCTTTCCTTCTTGAATTCTGAAGTAAAGAACACAAGAAGATTCCCAATTTTCCATCTTTAGAACAAATTAGAAAAAATACGATGACATATGAATATAGTGTTGCAGCATGCTATATTTGTTTTACAGTGCAAGAATTATTATGACATACTCGTGTTACAGAGTAGCCAGAGCATGGTACGCAAGATCAGCTTGTGATACATTTCAGCATACTGCAAGACAACAGCTCGTCACAACGAAAATCGTAGGGGGGCTGCTAAACTCTATTAGCCTTATGATGTTTCATTTGTTCCTGTCGCCCCCCGCGCTGGTAGCTGCCTATGGAGATCGTCAAGGACGACACGGTCCTTAAGAACTTGTGCAGTTTATGGCCGCGCAGTTCCTGGACGACAAAATGTCCACAGATCTCACTACGATGTAGATTCTGGACAACCTCACGTATGCCCTCTACTTCATGCCTCGTTTCTGAGTTCTGATGATACACACATGCAGAGAGGCAGAGGGCCAAAGATAAATGGGGATCACCAACATGTAGAGAGGCAGAGGGCCAAAGATAAATGGGGATCACAAAAACCCAAATGAGTCATCCTTATACATACAAAACAAATGAATCTCAAACCAGATAGAAGGGCTACAAAAACGATAGAAAGCACATCATTTTAGCTGACTATTGTTTAGATATCATGTTTTTTAATCCACAAACTGTACACCATTGCTATGTTTGGTCCCTATGGCCTGATATTGGATACAAACCTGAAAAACCGGAATAACTAAAATAGTTCTTCAAACTTGCCATGACTTTACTTGCCATGACTACAATAGTTTAGATATCAACGTCCCCTTCCTGGTCCTGGAGTGCTTACCAGCAGAAACCATTGCCTTGACCATAACAGAGCTCGTTCATCAGCTGAAACCTCTGAAGTGGCTTCCTCACAGTGATCCCAATGTGCTGCTGAGCAAGAGGGCAGGGCCGGCAACTGCTATCGATCAAAATGAAAAAAAAAGACCCTCAGAGCCAACACGCAGGAACACAGCAACATCTTGATAGTTTGGAAGAGCGACGCCCAACCAAAGTCAAAATCGCCGGAGAAACGAAACGAAACGAACTGGCCTTGTCCTGGCTCACCTCGGCCGCCGGTGGATCTGGGGTCGGGGTGAGCCCGAACCCTGCCGCAAGAGCAGAACCGGCCGCCGGTGGATCTGGGGTCGGGGTGAGCCCGAACCCTGCCGCAAGAGCAGAACCGGCCGCCGGTGGATCTGGGGTCGGGGTGAGCCGGAACCCTGCCGCAAGAGCAGAACCGGCCGCCGGTGGATCTGGGGTCGGGGTCGGGGTGAGCCGGATCGCCGCCGCCGCCGCCGCCTCGGCTCCTCCCTCCTCTCGTCCGTCCCATGAGAGAGACACAAAAGGGTTGGGCTTGGGCCGCTGGACCCTAGTCCACCCACCGATACGACGACAATCGCCATTGGCAATTGATTTGCAGACCTCCACTCCGCCTCCCCCAAACAAAACAAAAGAAAATTCACAGCAGGCAGGCACAAAATAGAAAACAAACCCACTCAATACAGAATCCACCCACCCGCAAAGAAAACAAAATATAAAAAGAACGGTTGGGCATTGGGCTGCTGGGCGTCCACCCACCCGATTCCCCGCTTGCCCGCTTCTGCTCTGCTCACTGCTCTGCTACTGCAACGACAAGAACACAGCAGAAGGGAGCAAAACAAAAACCAAATTCAGACAAAAATCAAAACAAGCCCCCAAATTCATCAGAGAAATCAAAACTCCGATCCAATTAACTAACAAATCCATCCATCAACGAATGAATTAACTAATCCTCCATCATCCATGATTACAATACAATATATACACAAACAAATACTACATCCATGGAGCTGGCAAGCAATTCAGACAGTATGTTTCTTCTGACACTTGTGAACCTAAGCAGCAGGCTCTTCCGCCGCGTCGTCATCCGAGAGGTCGGTTATGGCGCACCTCTCTTGCGGGGGCAATGCTCGGTACCTGCGCGCTGTTGACACCACACTTGGGAGGACACCTTCCTCCTCGTCTTGCGCTGCTGGAACGATACAGAGCTCGGGAAAGAGCCCACCGCACAACTGCAGAAACCCGAGCCGGCTGTCCGGCAGGTCGGTTCTTGTCAGAGCCTGGACCAGGTACAGGAATGTCGAGCTTGAAGATGATGCCCAGGTTAGTCCTGGCTTCCGCAAAGCCCCCGACCGTGTCAGCATCTTTACAAGCAGGGTGGTGGTAATTCTGTGAGTTCCAGACCCGCCCACCTTGAGCTCCCAAATGCTTCCGTATCCTAGCCAACCTCTTGCGTCAAACACGCCCAGCTCCACTTCGGCGGTCCTCATCCTTGATAGATCATCCAGTGCTACTGCGTAGCTCCCAGTCCTCAAGCACGACCCAAAGCTGATCTCCACTGACACTGTGCCTGTCCCTGACAAATCAAATAGCTTGTACAGCTGTGGCGCGTGCTGATCTAAATTGAACCTGTCGATGCTGATTTTCCTGACAAACATGTCGATACAGGCAGGATCCACTGAAATTGAACCGGAGACCCCATAAATTTGCCCTCGAAATCTTATCAATGGAGAAAACGCCTGCTGCAGAAGCATTGCACGGTGGTAGCACTCAAGACTGAGAAGGGCGTCCGAGCCTGCGGTATGTGATTTCCCTCTTCTTGCGGCTCCTATATCCTCGGCGAAGGCGCCTAAATTGGCACGCCCTGGAAACGAGGGGGTGGTGCAATATCCAGTCTTATGCAAGATCTTCAGATCGTACAGACTAGGGAAAACTCTCTCGACCCAGCGGGTGAAGCTTTTCCTGTCCTCTGGCAATCTCCTGCTCTGTTCAAGGCCCAGCAGGAAGTAACCAAAATCCGCGAATCCCTGATATGTTATCCATGTAACGCTCCTGTTGGACAGAATGCCAGAACTTTCCATCATCTGCATGAACTGTTCAGGTGGGATGCCTCTCGCAGCATGCCGCTCGAGATCCAGTCTCGCACGCTCCCTCAGGAACCGAACGCCGCCACTCGTCGGCGATCTGGTTGTCGGATCGAACTGCAGACTGAACTGATACACCTTCGTTGCCTTGGAACTATCCTTCTTCTTCTCCTCAATGGCAAGACCAACTTGCACCAGGTTTCCATCATCCACGTTGTGCCTGGTGTCCGCGTACCAAGTATCTGGGCACGGGGGGTCTTTCCATGGCACCGTCGGGCCATCACAGACACAAAATTCAGCGTCGAATCCGATCAGGAATTCCTCTTCCGCTTTCTTTTGTAAGAAAATAGCTCCAAGTTGCCTAAATGCCCTCTCCTGGTTATCTTGCCAGACGTCTACGATCGGGGGCGGGGATGACAGACCTGCAAACGCGGGGCCGAGCCTTGTTGAGGAGGACGCCGGCGGGGCCGTCGACTTGTTGAGGGCGCTTGTCCCCGACGTGCTTTCTTGGACGCGGAGCCTTGTTGAGGAGGAGACCAGCGGCGCCGTCGACTTGCTGACGGCGATTGGCCCCGACGGCCTTTCTTGGACGGCGAGCCTTGTTGAGGAGGAGGGTGGCGGCGCCGTCGACTTGCCGACGGCGCTTGCCCGCGATGTGCTTTCTTGGACGGCGAGCCTTGTTGAGGAGGAGGGCGGCGGCGCCGTCGACTTTCCGACGGCGCTTGCCCGCGATGTGCTTTCTTGGACGGCGAGCCTTGTTGAGGAGGAGGGTGGCGGCGCCGTCGACTTGCCGCTGGACATTGCCCGCGATGTGCTTTCTTGGACGCTGAGAGTTGTTGCCGAGGAGGGTGGCGGCGCCGTCGACTTGCCGCTGGACATTGCCCGCGATGTGCTTTCTTGGACGCTGAGAGTTGTTGCCGAGGAGGGTGGCGGCGCCGTCGACTTGCCGCTGGACATTGCCCGCGATGTGCTTTCTTGGACGCTGAGAGTTGTTGCCGAGGAGGGTGGCGGCGCCGTCGACTTGCCGCTGGACATTGCCCGCGATGTGCTTTCTTGGACGCTGAGAGTTGTTGCCGAGGAGGGTGGCGGCGCCGTCGACTTGCCGCTGGACATTGCCCGCGATGTGCTTTCTTGGACGCTGAGAGTTGTTGCCGAGGAGGGTGGCGGCGCCGTCGACTTGCCGCTGGACATTGCCCGCGATGTGCTTTCTTGGACGCGGAGAGTTGTTGCCGAGGAGGGTGGCGGCGCCGTCGACTTGCCGCTGGACATTGCCCGCGATGTGCTTTCTTGGACGCGGAGAGTTGTTGCCGAGGAGGGTGGCGGCGCCGTCGACTTGCCGCTGGACATTGCCTCCGACGTGCTTCCTTGGACGCGGAGAGTTGTTGCCGAGGAGGGCGGCGGCGCCGTCGACTTGCCGCTGGACATTGCCTGGCAGACTTCTTTGGAGGCCGAGGGGCTTGCCTCGCCGCTGCCCGACGGGAAGGATTGATTGTGGAGAGTGGAAATCTCGATTTTTGCATGGAACCGAGAAGACTCCGGCCAATATATACTGGTGCTCCCCAACGGCGCAAATCTCACAGGCGCAATTCGCCCCTTTTCCTCCTCTTCGGCTCCGTCCGACGGACACCCATTGGGCCTCTCTCTTTTTCTCTCTCTCTCCCCCACTTGGGCCTGCGATGCCCAGCAACGTTTTCTTTTCTTTCTTCCTTTAAAGATAAAAGATCAATAAGTGAACAGAGTAATTTTAAGACTTTGATCATGCTGTACCCATACTTGCATTACATTGAATGATAATTTCTAGAAATGGCTTTTTAAGATTTAGAAATATATATGTCCCATATATATGCTCGATGAAATGAAACCCTCTTGTTATTTGCTAGTAATACCATACCTTGCCACCATATAACATCACATACCTACTGTCCAAGTTCATTTTGTGGGGCTTGTACACATATCCAAAGTAAATAAGCTTACCCAAGCTTTAGCACATCAATTATAGGACTTCAGGAAAATACGGGCTTATTCAAAAATGTTTTTAAAAAACCTCTTGGGTGAACATTTATAAATATGTTTTTATTTCTCTTTTCGTGCAACTTTATTTTCACAAGGATCTCTTGATCAAAGTGCTCTGGTCTCCACTCAATCTCTCTCAAGTCCTTCCGGTCCTTGAAAAAGAAGTAAAATAAACACAACAAATGCACAAAACCAGAGAAAATCCTTAGGGAGTGCTAAAATAGATACTATCATTGAATTCTTTAAATTTGTTTGGATGATCTACAGGCTTCTTCTATACAGGTGTTCAGTTTTATGAACATATATAGAGCTATGTTGTAGAATTATTTCATGGACATGCATATGATGAAGCGGTAACTTCTTATATGATCATGTTCGCAGATTTTGTTTGAGATTATGAAGACAAAACCTGGAACACGGTTTTTTCTTACATATCTTAAATTATGCTTCAACGTAACTTGGAATAGGGTTATTACTTGGTACAATCTTTAGTAACTCATTGAATTCCGTTCACTTTTTTTACCTATAGGTTTTCCTTTTAGATAATGGGACTCCTTCAAAAGATCGTTTGTGAATTGCCTTAGCCTGGTATGAAAAGTTTCGATGATCTATGTATCAAAAGTAATTTTTTTTGGCCACTTAAGGGAATAAATTCTACGAGTCACCTCCCCCTAAGGTGCCCCGTTGTGGTATTAAGGGCAATTACCCCTCGCTACCTTGAAACATGTTCACCATCTTCTTTGAGGGTGGAATTGTTGCCTGTCAATTAAATCTTTGTCATCTATTTATTCCATCGCTCCTGATGTCTGTTTGTGTCTCAGCTGAAGAGATGTTCTCATGTCTCACTCCATGAGTTGATCGTGAGTTGCTCGATCTTCGTGAAGATCGATTCTCGTAGAGATTTCCATGTTCCTTTTGTCGTCATGTTTGTATGAAGATCTCAAAAGCAAAGATGACAAGATCAAGATGCAATGAATCTACATCTTCGAGAAGGGCAGTTGTATCATGAAGATTGTGATAGTTACTGCCCCTCTTCCTCTCACCCTACGTCTTGAATATCAGGACGAGATTGTTGTTTAGTGGGGTGAGTTGTCAAAGCCCTAGAAATTGCTTGTACATAGTTGGATCTACATCCATGCATCATGTTTAAATTCAAATGAAATTTGAAAGGGGGAATGTCCAAACCCTAGCACCAAAATTAAATCAAATAGGTTCAACTTAAAATATTTTAAATGAACCCAAGATGTTCTTCATTGATGTTTTATATTTTTGACAAGGGTTTTGACTCAAACCAAAAATTAGGAACATTTTTAAGGATCATTTTGGGCTTTGAATTAACCCTATAAATATTTGAATTGGAGCTATAAATGCCTATAAATAGTTTTATAGTTACAATAATTCTCATAACTTGTGAGTGGCTCTGAATATATTATGTCTAGCCACATGATAATTTTCAGAAGCTACTAAAATGGTTTGGCGTCAAACCAAATTCAAATACTAGAAAAACAGAAACAAAAATAGGAAAAGACACACACACACACACACACACACACACACACACACACACACACACACACACAGAGAGAGAGAGAGAGAGTACCTCGTAGCCCACTAACCGGCCCAGCACTGTGCTAGCCCAGTGCCAGTCGTCCTCCTCCTTGCGCTAGAAGGACGCGGGCGTGTGCCTGACGCGCGCACGCTGCACACGCGCCACCTGCTCCCTGCCTTCCTTCGGCCAGTGCGACACCACGGATAACTCCCTAGCTGCCGTCGGGATCAAAGCAACCTCGTCACCCACCTCGTCGCTCTTTCCCTCGCCCTTCTCCATCTTGGACGAGCGCCACCGTCGCCACCGGCCCTCCCTCGCACTGCCCGCCTGTCGGTCGGCCTTCGCACGCCACCCCATCGAAAAACCCGAGCTCGGACGCACCACAGCGACGCCCTCGAGCTCTGATACGCCCATTTTGCATCATGCTTTTATATCGATATTTATTGCATTATGGACTGTTATTACACGTTATGTCACAATACTTATGCCTATTCTCTCTTATTTTACAAGGTTTACATAAAGAGGGAGAATGCCGGCAGCTGGGATTCTAGGCTGGAAAAGAAGCAAATATTAGAGACCTATTCTGCACAGCTCCAAAGGGTGGGGGCCCACACCCTGGCCACGAGGGTGGGGGGCGCGCCCTACCCCCCTAGGCGCGCCCCCTGCCTCGTGGGCCACCTGGCAGCCCTTCGGTGCCCATCTTCTGATATATGAAGTCTTTTACCCTGGAAAAAATCACAAGCAAGCTTTCGGGATGAAACTCCACCGCCACGAGGCGGAACCTTGGCGGAACCAATCTAGGGCTCCGGCGGAGCTGTTCTGCCGGGAAACTTCCTTCCGGGAGGGGGAAATCATCACCATCGTCATCACCATCGATCCTCTCATCGGGAGGGGGTCAATCTCCATCATCATCTTCACCAGCACCATCTCCTCTCAAACTCTAGTTCCTCTCTTGTATCCAATCTTTGTCCGAAAACCTCAGATTCATACCTGTAGGTTGCTAGTTGTGTTGATTACTCCTTGTACTTGATGCTAATTGGTTTATTCGGTGGAAGATCATTTGTTCAGATCCTTAATGCATATTAATACTCCTCTGATTATGAACATGAATATGCTTTGTGAGTAGTTACGTTTGTTCCTAAGGACATTTGTGAAGTCTTGCTATAAGTAGTCATGTCAATTTGGTATTCGTTCGATATTTTGACGAGATGTATGTTGTCTCTCCTCTAGTGGTGTTATGTGAACGTCGACCACATGACACTTCACCATTGTTTGGGCCTAGAGGAAGGCATTGGGAAGTAATAAGTAGATGATGGGTTGCTAGAGTGACAGAAGCTTAAACCCTAGCTTATGCGTTGCTTCGTAAGGGGCTGATTTGGATCCACATGTTTCATGCTATGGTTAGGTTTACCTTAATACTTCTTTTGTAGTTGCGGATGCTTGCAACAGGGGTTAATCATAAGTGGGATGCTTGTCCAAGAAAGGGCAGCACCCAAGCACCAGTCCACCCACATATCAAATTATCAAAGTAACGAACGCGGATCATATGAGCGTGATGAAAACTAGCTTGACGATAATTCTCATGTGTCCTCGGGAGCCCTTTTCTCTATATAAGAACTTGTCCAGGCTTGTCCTTTGCTACAAAAAGGATTGGAACACATTGCTGCACCTTATTTACTTTCATTGCTTGTTACCCGTTACAAATTACCTTATCACAAAACTATCTGTTACCGATAATATAAGTGCTTGTGGAGAATACCTTACTGAAAACCGCTTGTCATTTCCTTCTGCTCCTCGTTGGGTTCGACACTCTTACTTATCAGAAGGACTACGATAGGTGCCCTACACTTGTGGGTCATCAAGACTCTTTTCTGGCGCCGTTGCCGGGGAATGAAGCGCCTTTGGTAAGTCGAACTTGGTAAGGAAAAATTTATATAGTGTGCTGAAATTTACTGTCACTTGTTACTATGGAACATAATCCTTTGAGGGGCTTGTTCGGGGTATCTTCACCCCGACCAATAGAGCAAAGATTTGCTCCTCAACCTACTGAACCTACTGAAAATGTTTACTTTGAAATTCCTTCGGGTATGGTAGAGAAACTGCAAGCTAATCCCTTTACAGGAGATGGAACATTGCATCCCGATTTACACCTAATCTATGTGGATGAAGTTTGTGGATTATTTAAGCTTGCAGGTGTGCCCGATGATGTTATCAAGAAGAAGGTCTTCCCTTTATATTTGAAGGGAGAGGCATTGACATGGTTTAGGCTATGTGATGATATGGGATCATGGAACTATAGACGATTGAAATTGGAATTTCATCAGAAGTTTTATCCTATGCATCTTGTTCATCGTGATCGTAATTATATACATATAATTTTTGGCCTCGCGAAGGAGAAAGCATCGCTCAAGCTTGGGGGAGGTTTAAGTCAATGTTATATTCATGCCCCAATCATGAGCTCTGAAGAGAAATGATTGTTCAAAATTTTTATGCTCGACTTTCTCTCAACAATAGCTCCATGCTCAATACTTCTTGTGCTGGTTCTTTTATGATGAAGACTATTGAATTCAAATGGGATTTATTGGAAAGAATTAAACGCAACTCTGAAGATTGGGATCTCGACGAAGGTAAGGAGTCAGGTATAACACCTAAGTTTTATTATGTTAAATCTTTTATGGATACCGATGCTTTTTGTGGATTTAGCACTAAATATGGACTTGACTCTGAGGTAGTAGCTTCCTTCTGTGAATCATTTTCTACTCATGTTGACCTCCCTAAGGAGAAGTGGTTTAAATATAATCCTCCCACTGAAGTAAAAGTAGTAGCACCTATTAAAGTTGAATAAAAGACTATCACTTATAATGATCCTATTGTTCCTGCTACTTATATTGAGAAACCACCTTTCCCTGTTAGGATTAAGGATCATGCTAAAGCTTCAACTGTGGTTCGTATGAGTAATACTAAAACATATACACCACCTGAGCAAATTAAAGTTGAACCTAGTATTGCTATGGTTAAAGATCTCTTGTCTGATAATATTGATGGGCATGTTATTTACTTCTGTGATCAAGCTGGTAGAATTGCTATACCCGATGCTAAGAAACATAGACCTGTTGTAGGCATGCCTGTTATTTCTGTTAAAATAGGAGATCATTGTTATCATGGCTTATGTGATATGGGTGCTAGTGCTAGTGCAATACCTCATTCCTTATACAAAGAAATTATGCATGATATTGCACCTGCTGAGATAGAAGAAATAGATGTCACCATTAAGCTTGACAATAGAGATACTATTTCACCAATTGGGATTGTTAGAGATGTTGAAGTCTTGTGTGGGAAAGTTAAATATCCTGCTGATTTTCTTGTTCTTGGTTCCCACAAGATGACTTTTGTCCCATTATATTTGGTAGACTCTTCTTGAATACTATTAATGCTAGGATATAATGCGAAATGGATGTTGTTATTATTGGTTTAGGGGATATGTCTCATGAGTTTAATTTTGCTAAATTTCGTAGACAACCCCATGATAAAGAATTGCCTAGTAAGGATGAAATTATTGGTCTTGCTTCTATTGTCGTGCCTCCTAATGATCCTTTAGAACAATATTTGCTAGACCATGAAAATGATATTTTTATGAATGGAAGAAGGGAGATAGATGAAGTATTCTTTAAACAGGGACCTATTTTGAAACACAACTTGCCTGTTGAAATCCTAGGGGATCCTCCACCACCCAAGGGTGATCCCGTGTCTGAGCTTAAACCATTACCTGATACTCTTAAATATGCTTATCTTGATGAAAAGAAGATATATCCTGTTATTATTAGTGCTAACCTTTTAGAGCAGGAAGAGGAAAGATTATTGAAAACTCTAAAGAAGCACCATGCTGCTATTGGATATACTCTTGATGATCTTAAGGGCATTAGTACCACTCTATGCCAACACAAAATAAATTTGGAGAAAGACACCAAACTAGTTATTGATCATCAACGACGATTAAATCCTAAGATGAAAGAAGTGGTAAGAAAGGAAATACTAAAGCTCCTGGAGGCAGGTATAATTTATCCCATTGCTGATAGTCAGTGGGTAAGCCCTGTCCATTGTGTCCCTAAGAAGGGAGGTATTACTGTTGTTCCTAATGATAAAGATGAATTGATCCAGCAAAGAATTATTATAGGTTATAGGATGGTAATTGATTTCCGCAAATTAAATAAAGCTACAAAAAGATCATTACCCTCTTCCTTTAATTAATCAAATGCTAGAAAGATTATCTAATAAAACACATTTTTGCTTTTTAGATGGTTATTCTGGTTTCTCAAATACCTGTGTCAGCAAAGGATCAAGAAAAGACCACTTTTACTTGCCCTTTCGGTACTTTTGCTTATAGACGTATGCCTTTTGGTTTATGTAATGCATCTGCTACCTTTTAAAGATGCATGATGGCTATATTCTCTGACTTTTGTGAAAAGATTCGTGAGGTTTTCATGGATGATTTCTTCGTTTATGGATCCTGTTTTGATGATTGCTTGAGCAACCTTGATCGAGTTTTGCAGAGATGTGAAGATACTAGTCTCGTCTTGAATTGGGAGAAGTGCCACTTTATGGTTAATGAAGGTATTGTCTTGGGGCATAAAATATGCCATGTCCCAAGGACATTAAAGGTATAATGTGTTTCCTTGGTCATGCCGGTTTTTATAGGAGGTTCATTAAAGACTTCTCTAAAATTTCTAGGCCTCTCACTAATCTCTTACAAAAAGATATTCCTTTTGTCTTCGATGATGATTGTGTAGAAGCATTTGAAATACTTAAGAAAGCTTTGATTTCTACACCTATTGTTCAGCCTCCTGATTGGAATTTACCCTTTGAAATCATGTGTGCTGCTAGTGATTATGATGTAGGTGCTGTTCTAGGACAAAGAGTTGATAAGAAACTAAGTGTTATTCAGTATGCTAGTAATACTTTAGACAGTGCCCAGAGAAATTATGCTACTACTGAAAAAGAATTCTTAGCAGTTGTATTTGCTTGTGATAAGTTTAGACCTTATATTGTTAATTCTAAAGTAACTATTCACGCTGATCATGCAGCTACTAAATATCTTATGGAAAAGAAGGATGCTAAACCTAGACTTATTAGATGGGTTCTCCTACTACAAGAATTTGTTTTGCATGTTATTGATAGAAAGGGAGCTGAGAACCCCGTTGCAGACAACTTGTCTAGGTTAGAGAATGTTCTTGATGACCCACTACCTATTGATGATAGCTTTCCTGATGAACAGTTAGCTGGCATTAATGCTTCTCGTAGTGCTCCATGGTATGCTGATTATGCTAATTACATAGTTGCTAAATTCATACCACCTAGTTTCACATACCAGCAAAAGAAAAAGTTTTTCTATGATTTAAGACATTACTTCTGGGATGACCCACACCTTTATAAAGAAGGAAAAGATGGTGTTATTAGACGTTGTGTACCTGAGCATGAACATGAGCAGATCCTACACAAGTGTCACTCCGAGGCATATGGAGGACACCACACTGGAGATAGAACTACACATAAGGTACTGCAATCCGGTTTTTATTAGCCTACTCTCTTCAAGAATGCCTGTAAGTTTGTCTTGTCTTGTGATGAATGTCAAAGAATTGGTAATATTAGTAGATGTCAAGAAATGCCTATGAATTATTCTCTTGTTATTGAACCATTTGATGTTTGGGGCTTTGATTATATGGGACCGTTTCCTTCCTCTAATGGTTATACACATGTTTTAGTTGTTGTTGATTATGTTACTAAGTGGGTAGAAGCTATTCCAACTAGTAGTGTTGATCATAACACTTCTATTAAGATGCTTAAAGAAGTTATTTTTCCGAGGTTTGGAGTCCCTAGATATTTAATGACTGATGGAGGTTCACATTTTATTCATGGTGCTTTTTGTAAGATGCTTGCTAAGTATGGTGTTAATCATAGAATTGCATCTCCTTATCACCCCCAGTCTCTAGTGGTCGTGTAGAATTGAGTAATAGAGAGCCTAAATTAATTTTGCAAAATACTGTTAATAGATCTAGAAAGAATTGGTCCAAGAAACTTGATGATGCATTATGGGCTTATAGAACTGCATATAAGAATCCTATGGTATGTCTCTGTATAAAATGGTTTATGGAAAGGCATGTCACTTACCTCGCGAACTTGAACATAAGGCATATTGGGCCATTAAAGAGCTCAATTATGATTTCAAACTTGCCGGTGAGAAGAGGCTATTTGACATTAGCTCACTTGATGAATGGAGAACCCAGGCCTACGAAATTGCCAAACTGTTTAAAGAAAAAGCTAAAAGATGGCATGACAAAAGGATACAAAAGCGTGAGTTTAATGTAGGTGATTATGTGTTGCTATTCAACTCCCGTTTAAGATTTTTTGCAGGAAAACTTCTCTCTAAATGGAAGGGCCTTAAGTTATCGAGGAGGTCTGTCGTTCTGGTGCCATAAAAATCAACAACTTCGAAGGCACAAATCTGAAAGTAGTGAACGGTCAAAGAATCAAACATTATATCTCAGGTAATCCTATAAATGTTGAAACTAATGTTATTGAAACCGTAACCCCGGAGGAATACATAAGGGACACTTTCCAGAACATTTTAGACTCCAAAAAAGAATAGGTATGTGGTACGGTAAGTAAACCGACTCCAAAACAGTTCTAATAGCAATTTTTCTCCGTTTTGGGATATTTAAAAAATAGGAAAATAAGTAGTCCAGGAAGGACACGAGGCATCCACGAGGATGGAGGGCGCGCCCCCTGTCTCGTGGGCACCTCGTGTGCTCTCCAGACTCCATTTTCTTACGATACTTCTTTTGGTCGGTAAAAATTCATTATATAATCTCTCGAAGGTTTTGACCACCGTATCACGTAAATATCCTCTCTCTTTGTTCCGAGCTATTTTTCTGACAGATCTAGATCACCATGACATCTTCAAGCGCCCCCAAGGACAAGTTCTTCGAGAAAATCATCAACCCCTACCTCATGGAGGTGCTGCAACACCCTCAAACCATTGAGATGCGTGAGGGGGTGCTGCACATCGGTGATGTTGAGGGACCAAGGAGGACTGGAAGCATGGAGACAAGACTCGAAGCAATGGATGATGATGGAACGCGGACTCAACGCCAACCAGATGATGATCACGGAGTTCAGCAACAACCACAAGCTGGACGCCAAGAACATTGGGGAGACCATCTTCAAGCTTCATGAGAAAATCGAGCACCTCCAACCCCAAATCTATGACCTGCAAAACAAAAACTATGAGTATGAATATAGATTCAAGAGGATGAGTTTGGCTGCGGATTTGAGGATCCCAAAGACTCGATTATCCTTCTATGATGGTGAGCCTATGCCTTGGAAGACGGACGACAAGCCTGCATCATCACAACTCCATCATCACCACCTTCCAAGAACTAAAAACATGGGTATGGGCACTCCCCTTGGCAACTGCCAAGCTTGGGGGAGGTGCCCCGGTATCGTATCACCATCACACTCCTATCTTTACCATTTTTCTTAGTTCGATCCTTTTGGTAATATCTTGATCTAGCAGAGTAAAGTTGGTATGAATTAGTTTTGAGTTTTGCTTTGTGATCCCTCTATGTAATCGAGTCCGTGAGCTATATATAATAAAGATTAGTGTTGAGTCAAGGGCATTGCTATCTTGCTATGATCTTGAGGGAATAAAAATAATAAAAAGAAATAGAAGAGATCATATTGATCTTATGGAGAGTAATGACTTCACATAGAGAGTATGATGAATACAAGTTGTTGAGAGTTGGTAAACATAGTTTTGGTCATCGTTGCAATTAATAGGAAGTAATAAAGAAAGAGAGTTTCTCACATATAAATATACTATCTTGGACATCTTTTATGATTGTGAGCACTCATTAAAATATGACATGCTAAAGAGTTGACGTTGGACAAGGAAGACAACGTAATGGGTTATGTTTTCTTATATTCGAAATAAAGTATATTGTCATGGATCATCCAACATGTTGAGCTTGCATTTCCCTCTCATGCTAGCCAAATTCCTCGCACCAAGTAGAGATACTACTTGTGCTTCCAAATATCCTTAAGCCCAGTTTTCCCATGAGAGTCCACTATATCTACCTATGGATTGAGTAAGACCCTTCAGGTAAGTTGTAATGTTGCATGCAATAAAAATTGCTCTCTAAATATGCATGACTTATTAGTGTGGAGAAAATAAGCTTTATACGATCTTGTGATATGGAAGCAATAAAAGTGATGGACTGCATAATAAAGGTCCATATCACAAGTGGTAATATAAAGTGACGTTCTTTTGCATTAAGATTTCGTGCATCCAACCATAAAAGCACATGACAATCTCTGCTTCCCTCTGCGAAGGGCCTATCTTTTACTTCTGTCTTATACAATTATGCAAGAGTCATGGTGATCTTCACCTTTCCTTTTTATTTTATCCTTTGGCAAGCACCTCGTGTTGGGAAGATCCTAATATATATATATATATCCAATTGGATGTAAGTTAGCATGAACTATTATTGTTGACATTACCCTTGAGGTAAAAGGTTGGGAGGCAACACTATAAGCCCCTATCTTTCTCTGTGTCCGATTAAAACTCCATACCCATAAGTATTGTGTGAGTGTTAGCAATTGTGAAAGACTAAATGATAGTTGAGTATGTTGACTTGCTGAAAAGCTCTTATGTTGACTCTTTCCGATGTTATGGTAAATTGCAATTACTTCAATGACCGAGATTATAGTTTGTTGGTTCTTAGTGAAGTTTCTGATTCATACTTGACATTGTGAATAGATTATTACTTTAGCATAAGAAATCATATGACAATACGTATGTGTATATATATATATTTATATATATTGCTGTTATAAGAATGATCATGATGCCCTCATGTCCGTATTTTATTTTATCGACACCTCTATCTCTAAACATGTGGACATATTTTTCGATATCGGCTTCCGCTTGAGGACAAGCGAGGTCTAAGCTTGGGGGAGTTGATACGTCCATTTTGCATCATGCTTTTATATCGATATTTATTGCATTATGGAATGTTATTACACGTTATGTCACAATACTTATGCCTATTCTTTCTTATTTTGCAAGGTTTACACAAAGAAGGAGAATGCCGGCAGTTGGGATTCTCGGCTGGAAAAGGAGCAAATATTAGAGACCTATTCTGCACAGCTCCAAAAGTCCTGAAACTCTACGAAAGTCATTTTTGGATTTAATAAAAAATACTGAGCGGAAGAAATTGTAACACCCCGGATGTATCTTTCCATTTTTGTAACTCCAACTCTTGCCATTTTCGGATATGTGATATGATATTCCCTCCGTGGTTGGGTTTTGTTTTTCGTTTTTGCATTTTGTCCATGTCATGCATCTCATATCATGTCATCATGTGCATCTCATTTGCATACGTGTTCGTCTCATGATTCCGAACATATTCCCGTTGTCTGCTTTTGCAATCCGGCACTCCTATGTTCCCGGCGTCCCCTCTTGTCATTTTCCGTGTGCGGGTGTTGAACATTCTCGAATGGACCGAGCCTTGCCAAGTGGCCCTGGTATAGCACCGGTAGACCACCTGTCAAGTTTCGGGTCATTTGGAGTTCGTTTGGTACTCCAACGGTTAACCGCACCCTCAGCCGCCTCTTTTGAGTTGCAGCCCAACAACCCTCCAAAACAGCCCAATAACCCATCTAACTCCCTCCATGCCCTCGGTCGTTCGATCACGATCGTGTGGTAAAACTACACCCATTTGGACTCTCCTAGCTCCTCTATGCCTATTTAAAGACCCTTCCCGAAATCCGGGCAAACCCTAGCCCTCTTCTCCATGCGCGGACACGTCCGCCCGGCGCGGACACGTCCGCGCCCGCCGCCGCCCGCGAACCAGGGCGCGACACGTGGCACTCACCATCACATGCGCCGCCCGCCCGCCGAAACCCCGCCCGCTGCCCTCCGCACCACGCCCGGCCACAGCCGCCATTTCACCACACACCCGCCGCCGCCTGCTCCGCCTCCACACGCCCAGCCACACACCGCCACCGCCGCACACAGCCTTCCACACACACACACAGCCTGCCACCATTACGCCGATCACACACACACACCGCACACACACATTGCCGCCATTGCCTGCCCCCGCCCCCTTGCCCATGCCGCGATTTCCGATCAAGGCCACCGCCGCGATCATCAGCGCCCAACGCCGCCGCCAGCGCCAGCGACCTCCTCCTCCGGCGAGCCCGTCCCGGATCCGCCCGATCCAGATCCGATCTGGATCGAAGGTTGACTTCGTTTCCCCAAAATTCGTCTAAGTCCCTAAACTGTCATAATTTCGGGCATTTTGAACGCATCACATCTCCTCAACCGTGGCTCCGTTTTGAGCGTATAATATGTCAAAATGTTCGTCTCGAAGAGTACATCATTTCATTCCATTGCATCATTTGCATTTGAGCTCATCTTGGTGCCCGAAATGCTGTTGGAAGATAGCTTCAGATCGTTAGTTTCAGAATTTTATCAGTTCGAGCTCTTTTGTCATTTTTGCCATGAATTATGTGTGCACCCTATGAATTTGAGTCCTACATGTGAGTTGAACATTGCCATGCCATCTTTCCAGGGGTATTTTCCATGTATTTTTGTGAGCTATGTGTTGACTAGAACAAGCATGCAAAGTAGGGATGATGTTGTTACTGATTTCAGGAACTTAGTGATTTCACTAAGTCTTGTCCTGATGTTAATTTTATGCCATATGTTTAGGTTGTTTCAGAGAGATCCATACCCTTTTTGAGTATGATCAGTAAGGGTGTTTTGAGCATATGGTTGTGCTCTATCCATCCATGCCTTTGTTGGTATTTATGGAGTAGTCTAGCATGTCATTTTCGTGCTCTACTTTTGCTTGAAATTGTTTCCTGGCAGACTGTTTGCATTAGATTCAATTTTCACGAGGTCGGTGTAGTTGATCCGTGTATACTATGATGTTGTTCTTGCCATGTATAGCTCCTATGCCATGTCTTCTTAATGGGTGTATGCTTAGTTTATCATGAGGTGCTCTGTAGTGAGTGCATCGAGCTCACGAACATGCCATGTGGAATCTGTTTTTGCCATGTCCTGAGATTTCACTAAGTCTGAAATCTGTAATAAAACTTGCAATGTTTACATGGGTGCCATCATTTCTTAAGGTCCTTTTTGGCTTATGGTCAGTAAGGGACTATTGAAATAGGCTTTGAGTAGAATCATGTCATGCCTTGCTTTGCTATTATAAGTTCCTGTAGCATGTTGTTTGCTTGCTCTAAACATGCCTTCCTGATGTTAATTCCTGCCATGTTAGTATTTTCACTAAGTCTGTGAACCTGATATTTTGAGCACTTTCTCCATGCTTGTTTGAACATGTTATGATGTGATTTAGCCGTAGCTCAGTGCTCCTCTATTGTTAAGCATCTCCTGTAGTTCGCTGCCATATGCTTTGTTTTTATGTTGGGGTGCTGTAGCATAGTTTTGTGTTGCGTGCTAAGTAGCATCGGGCTGTTAAACGCAGATTTGCGTCATTCTTGTTTTGCTTGTCATTTGCAAACCGTGCATCCGATTCCGGAGAACCTTATATCGATTTCAACCGAAATCATCTCATCTTTCCAGTGGCATACTTGGTTTGCCAAGTTGATGCCCGGTTCATCATTTTTCCTTCCGGAGCTTACATATGCATTGCATACCACATCTCGCATAGCATGTCATGTATTGCATCATATTGCTTGTGCATATGTTCCTTGTTTGATTGTGGTTCCGTTGCTTGTGTTCTTGCTGTGGGTAGAGCCGGGAGACGAGTACGTGAATGAGGAGCCTGTTGAGAACGACTACGAGGATCCAGCCTTCGACAACTCTGAGAACCTTACAGGCAAGATGACCATACCTTCGATATCACTACTATCTTTGCTTGCTAGATGCTCGCTCTTTTGCTATGCCTATGCTGCGATACCTACCACTTGCTATATCATGCCACCCATATTGCCATGTCAACCTTTAACCATCCATGTCCTAGCAAACCGTTGTTTGGCTATGTTACCGCTTTGCTCAGCCCCTCTTATAGCGTTGCTAGTTGCAGGTGAAGATGAAGTTTGTTCCTTGTTGGAACACGGTTATTTTGGGATATCACAATATCTATTGTTTTAATTAATGCATCTATATACTTGGTAAAGGGTGGAAGGCTCGGCCTTATGCCCGGTGTTTTGTTCCACTCTTGCCACCCTAGTTTCCGTCATACCGGTGTTATGTTCCTTGATTTTGCGTTCCTTACGCGGTCGGGTGATTTATGGGACCCCCTTGACAGTTCGCTTTGAATAAAACTCCTCCAGCAAGGCCCAACCTTGGTTTTACCATTTGCCACCTATACCCTTTTTCCCT
Source organism: Aegilops speltoides (assembly GCA_021437245.1). Lineage (NCBI taxonomy): Eukaryota > Viridiplantae > Streptophyta > Magnoliopsida > Poales > Poaceae > Aegilops > Aegilops speltoides. The sequence continues at coordinate 13,312,068 of CM038145.1, forward strand.
TGGGTTTTCGCGAGCCCGAGGGTCATCTTTATTTTAGCCCCCCCGGGCCAGTGCTCCTTCGAGTGTTGGTCCGAACCGGCAGATCAAGGGCCACCTCGGGGCAACTCGAGGGCTGGTTTTACTCGTAGGCTGACCCATCCGTTGTGCCCTGAGAACGAGATATGTGCAGCTCCTATCGGGATTTGTCGGCACAGTCGGGTGGTCTTGCTGGTTTAGTTTTACCATTGTCGAAATGTCTTGATGTACCGGATACCGAGTCGATCGGTGTGTCTTGGGTGAAGGTTTATTCCTTCGATGACCGTGAGAGCTTGTGATGGGCTAAGTTGGGACACCCTGCAGGTATTATCTTTCAAAGCCGTGCCTGCATGTTATGAGGCAGATGGGAATTTGTTAATGTCCGGTTGTAGAAAACCCAAAGTTGACCTTAATTAAAATACATCAACCGTGTATGTAACCGTGAGGGTCTCTTCTCGGAGTCCGGAAGTGAACACGGTGTTGGAGTTATGCTTGACGTAAGTAGTCGGGATCACTTCTTGATCGCTAATAGCTTCACGACCGCGCCTTGCTTCTCTTCTCGCTCTCTTTTGCGATGTAGCCACCATATATGCTAGTCGCTTGCAGCAGCTCCTCCTTTTTGACACCAGCCTTCCCTTAAGCTTAAATAGTCTTGATCTCGCGGGTGTGAGATTGCTGAGTCCCTGTGGCTCACAGATTCTACCAAAACAGATGCAGGTACCGGTGATGCCAGCGCAGTTGGCGCAACTGAGCTAAAGTGGGAATACGATGAGGCACTTGGTCGTTACTATGTTTCCTTTCCGACGATTAGTAGTGGAGCCAGTTAGCGATCGATCTGTGTCGCATGTGGGGTTGTTCTTCTTTTATTTTGGTTCCGTAGTCGGACCTTGATTGTATCTGGATGATGTACTGCTTTATTTATGTAATTGTGTGAAGTGGCGACTGTAAGCCAACTATGTATCTTTCCCCTTATGTATTACATGGATTGTGCGAAGATTACCTCACTTGCGACATTGCTTTCAATGCGGTTATGTCTCTAAGTCGTGCTTCGACACGTGGGAGCTATAGCCGCATCGAGGCGTGACAAGTTGGTAATCGAGCCATCCCGACCTTAGGAGCCCCCACCGCTTGATCGCTTTTAGTGGCGAGTTGTGTCTAGAAAAATGTTTTGAGTCTTTTAGGATTATATATATCGGAGAGTTAGGAATTCTTTTTACTCCCCAGTCCCTTCGACCTTCTGGTGAGGTATCCCGACGAGAGTTTTGACTCTTCTCTTCTCAAATTTCACTAAAATTTTTTTTAGGATCACGCTGGTATCTTGGGATCGTTCGATATTCTTATGATGACAACATTGTCTTGGTTGCCTCGACATTTAGGGGTTGTGGCGGTGTCCCGGGAGTTGAGCTCCGAGGTGTTGTCGTCATAATTTTATCGTTGCGATTCTGAATACCGAGTTTAGCGCCGACATCGAAAATCTCTTTTATGCAGTCAGTTGGTGAGATAACCCCGCTAACCCAGTACTGTGGTGAGTACGGGAGTATTGCCATGACTCGTATAACGGATGCTTTTCGAAGGTTGAGGTACACGATTTCCGAAGGTTTCTTGGTTATGTGTTGAAGGATGGATACAACTGGATGTAGGGATTGTTAGCTTGGGTGAGATATATATTGCTCCCCTGTATCCCCAACACCTGATTGCATAACCGGAAAGTTTCGGGAGTTTATAGGTGGGATTCAAGTAGCTCTAGCATTTTCTTCCGCAGATATTTGGTTTGTGATTGGGTAATCCTTACCACATATTTGTTCCATTCATACCTTGTTTTTTATTTTTATTCAATATCTCTTATCAAGTGGCTTCTCACCTTAATGGATGTGATGTTTATTCGTTCATCCCTGTTCGAATGTTTATTGTGAAGACTATATGTTGCAATTTCTATCCGTTGATTCAACTTGTCCATCTGTCTATCAAGATGCTAACGGATGTCACCCTCTTCAGGATGGCTCCTCCAACGCGTCAGAATCCGGAACGCAGTGATGGGAGTCAGGCGAACCCTCCACCTCCACCTCCGCCTCCGGAGGCATGGCAAACTTTGATGGCAACCACTAACGCCAACGCCGGTTGTTGATTCAGTGATGCAAGAGCGTAACCAAGGCCAAGGAATCAAGGTCAAGGGCAGTTCTATCATCAGCCACGCTTCCTACACTCAACCAGTTCCTTGCCAACCAGCCAAAGTCTTTCAACTTCGTGCGAGGCCACGACGCCGACGATTGGCTCGTGGATATCAACAAGCATTTTGAATGCAGCAATGTCGACACGAGGACTACGTCAAGTTCGCGTCTTTTCAGCTCAAGGATCGAGCAGTGATTGGTTCCACAATACAAGGATTCTAGAGGTGGTCGGTGATTACTTGGACTGATTTACGCCGGGACTTTAAAGCTCACCATATTCCTTCCAAAGTTGTTGAGAGCAAGCGTGAGGAGTTCCGCAATCTCAAGCAAGGGAGCATGTCGATGTACTGAATACAACATACAGCTTTGTAAACTTGCTCGTTTTGCTAAACAAGACGTTCTGATGAGAAAAGTATGATCTATCGCCAGAGGTGGCCTTGAGAGGATCTGCAGTTATCTCTTGTTCTTTCCGAGCCTACTCAGTTTGATCAATTCTATAATATGGCACTCAAGCTAGAAGGTGCTCAGCTCAAGTGTGAGGCTTCAAGAAGAGAATCGGGATGCATTCAGTCTTCTTCTTCCTCTCAAGTGGCAGCAAAGCAGCAAAAGTTTTACCTTCCTCCTCCTCCGTTCCGTCGGCCTTATCGTGAGAAGAACTCAGGTGGTCGTGGATCTTCCCACCCACCCAACCCAAGCTACTGAACAAGTCTCACCTCAAGCTCCAAGGTCAAATGCTCCTTATCACCGTCCGCTCTCGAGGTGACTGCAACAAGTGCCGCAGAAGGTCACTATGCTAACAAATGCCATAACCAAAGGCGCCTTCCTCCTCCTCCTCCTGTGAGGTCTTCAAGCAATGCAAGGTCAAGCATAATCCCAAGTATGCAAAGGTGAATATGATGAATGCAGCTCAAGCAGAGGATTCTTCAGATGTGATCATGGGTAATCTTCCTGTTAATGATATTCCTGCAAAAGTCTTATTTGATACTGGTGCATCGCATTGTTTCATGTCAACACCGTTCTTTACCAAGCATGATTTCTCTTCGGAATATTTGGATAAAACTCTAGCAATTGTTTCCCCGGGCAAGCACATGAGTTCTCGTTTGAGGGTTCCGAATGTCTCTATCAAGATGGGCGACTACAAATTCCTGTCTAAACCAATTGTTCTTGGTGACTCTGATATTGATCTTATTCTTGGGATGGACTGGCTTTCTCAGCACAAGGCTCAGCTTGATTGTGCTGTCAGAGAAATTCAATTGACACACCCTTCTGAGGATGTTATCATCTATGCCGCTCATGATGAAACCATTCGGTTGTTTTCTCTCAATGAGAAGGGCGAATTGGATGCTATCTCTCAAATTCCAAATGTTTGTGAGTACCAAGATGTCTTTCCGAAGAGCTTCCGGTATGCCTCCTCATCGCCGGTCGAATTCGTTATTGATCTTGAGCCCGGCATCGAACCCGTTTGCAAGCGTCCTTACAAGCTTGGACCCAAGGAGCTGAAAGAATTGAAGAAGCAGCTCGATGAACAAGAGCGTCTGGTTTGATCGGACCGAGTTCATCTCCATGGGGATGTGGAGTTCTTTTGTCCGTAAGAAGGATGGCACGGACCGACTTTGTGTTGATTACCGTCCATTGAATAAGAAGACAATCAAGAACAAGTATCCACTTCCCAACATCAATGAGCTATTCGAGCAACTCAAAGGTGCTAAAGTATTCTCCAAGCTTGACCTCCGTATGGGTTATCATCGATTCGCATTCGTGAACAAGATATCCCCAAGACAAAGATTCGAACAAGCTATGGTTCTTATGAATATACTTGTCATGTCTTTCGCCTTGTCAATGCTCCTCCAACATTCTCTCGCATGATGAACTTTATCTTCAACCCCTACACAAATGAATTCGTCTTGGTGTATCTCGATGATATTTTGGTCTTCTCCAAGAACAAGCAGGATCATGCCAAACACTTGCGATTGGTGCTCGACAAGCTCAGAGAACATCAATTCTATGCGAAATTTTCCAAATGTGAGTTCTGGCTTGATGAAGTTCTTTATCTTGGTCATATCATCTCAGCCAAGGGCATCGCTGTTAATCCAGAAGGTGTCTTCAATTGTGAATTGGGAACCTCCTCGAATGTCAAGCAGCTCCATGATTTTCTCGGTCTTGCAAGCTATTGTCAAGATTCGTTGAGAATTTCTCCAAGATTGCAAAGCCTCTTTCCAACCTCCTCCGAAGCATGTCAAGTATGTCGGACGCTTTGAGTGTGATGTCGCTTTCAACACCCTCAAAGAGAAGCTAGTCACAGCTCTGCCTTGACTCCTCCCGATGAATCCAAGCCATTCAAGTTTTCGTGATGCTTCCTTGCAAGGTCTCGGTGCTGTGTTAATGCAAGAGAAGAAGGTTGTGGCCTATACATCTCGTCGATTGAAGCCCAACGAAAAGAACTACCCCACTCACGATCTTGAGTTGGCGGCGATTGTCCATGCATTGATAACATGGAGACATCTCTTGTTGGGAAGGAAAGTGGACATTTTCACCGATCACAAGAGTCTCAAGTATATCTTCACTCAACCAAACCTCAACCTCGAGCAAACTCGATGGGTCGAAATGATTCAAGAGTACAATCCAAGTATCGAATATACTCTGGCAAGGCGAATGTGATTGCAGATGCCTTGAGCAGAAGGCTTATTGCAACAGCTTAATTCTCAAGCCCTTCCAACCGGATCTTTGTGAAGCTTTCCATAAGCTGAATCTTCAAGTTGTTCCTCAAGGATTTCTTGCCAACCTCATAGTCTCTCCTACTTTGGAAGATCAAATTCGTGAGGCTCAACTTCGGATACCATGGTGAAGAAGGTGAAACGTGGTATTGAAAAGGGCATTTCAAATACAAGTGCTATCGCTTGGATGACAAAGACACTCTTTTCTTCGAGGACGTATTGTGGTTCCTAAAGGCGATCTGAGAAAAGTCATCATGAATGAGGCACACAATTCCTCCTATCCATTCATCCCGAAGTACGAAATGTACCATGACCTCAAGCAAATCATATTGGTGGACTCGAATGAAGCGAGAAATTGCTCAATTCGTGAATGAATGTGATGTCTGCGTAAGGGTGAAAGCGAACACCAAAGACCAGCTGGTCTCCTCCAACCTCTTGCTATTCCGAATGGAAGTTTGATCATATCGAGATGGACTTCGTGATCGGATTTCCTAAGTCCAAGCGTGGAAATGATGCTATCTTTGTTGTCATTGACAAGCTTACTAAAGTGGCTCATTTTCTTCTGTCAAAGAATCTATCACAGCAGCTCACCAAGGCGGAGCTATACACCTCCGTAATTGTCTCCTTGCACGGTATTCCACAATTGATCTCTTCGACCGTGGAAGCATCTTCACTTCTAAGTTCGGATTCTTTTCGAAGGCCATGGGCACCAAGATTCGCTTCAAAGACAGCTTTTCATCCTCAAACTAGTGGCCAAGTCGAGCGAGTCAATCAAATCCTTGAAGATATGCTCAGGGCTTGTGTCATTTCTTTTGGCATGAAGTGGGAAGAGTGTCTCCCATATGCCGAGTTCTCTTACAACAACAGCTTCCAAGCGAGTTCGGGCAAGGCCCCATTCGAAATTCTATATGGCAGAAAGTGCCGTACTCCTCTCAATTGGTCCGAGACAGGTGAACGCCAACTTCTTGGCAACGACTTGATCACAGAAGCCGAAGAAATGTGCAAAGTCATTCGTGAGAATCTTAAAGCCGCGCAATCGCGCCAGAAGGGCTATTATGATGACAAGCACCGTGATGTGGCTTTTGAAATCGGAGACCATGTCTACCTCCGCGTCTCTCCAATGAAAGGTACTCGTCGCTTCGGTATCAAAGGGAAGCTTGCCCCTAGATACGTGGGTCCTTTCAAGATCATTGGCAAAAGAGGCGATCTCGCCTATCAACTTGAGCTTCCATCCAACTTTGCAAACGTGCACGATGTGTTTCACGTGTCACAGCTCCGCAAGTGCTTCAAGATTCTGAGCGCACTATCAACTTTGAAGAAATTGACCTCCAAGAAGATCTCTCTTATCATGAGCACCCCGTTGCTATTCTTGAAGAAACCGAGCGCAAGACTCGCAACAAGTCAATCAAATTCCTAAAAGTGAAGTGGTCACACCATTCCGACCGAGAAGCCACATGGGAGCGCGAGGATCACCTCCGTTCCGAATATCCGGAGTTCTTTCAGTCCTAGATCTCGGACGAGATCCTCTTGTAGTGGTGGAGTGTTGTAACACCCGGATGTATCTTTCCATTTTGTAACTCCAACTCTTGCCATTTTCGGATATGTGATATGATATTCCCTCCGTGGTTGGGTTTTGTTTTCGTTTTGCATTTTGTCCATGTCATGCATCTCATATCATGTCATCATGTGCATCTCATTTGCATACGTGTTCGTCTCATGATTCCAACATATTCCCGTTGTCCGTTTTGCAATCCGGCACTCCTATGTTCCCGGCGTCCCCTCTTGTCATTTTCCGTGTGCGGGTGTTGAACATTCTCGGAATGGACCGAGCCTTGCCAAGTGGCCCTGGTATAGCACCGTAGACCACTGTCAAGTTTCGGTCATTTGGAGTTCGTTTGGTACTCCAACAGTTAACCGCACCCTCGCAGCGGCCTCTTTTGAGTTGCAGCCCAACAACCCTCCAAAACAGCCCAATAACCCATCTAACTCCCTCCATGCCCTCGGTCGTTCGATCACGATCGTGTGGTAGCTTACACCCCATTTGGACTCTCCTAGCTCCCTCTATGCCTATTTAAAGACCCTTCCCAAATCCCTGCAAACCCTAGCCCTCTTCTCTCCATGCGCGGACACGTCCGCCGGCCGGACACGTCCACCACCGCCCAGCCCGAACCAGGGCGCGACACGTGGCACCCGCCACCAGCCGCACATGCGCCCGCCCGCCGAGCCCGCCCAAGCCCTCCGCCCGCGCATACCGCCATACCACGCCACACACCGCCACACCAGGCCTCCCTCCGCCTCCACCCCTTAGCCGCCCACACACACCACTGCCTTGTTCACCGCCACACACACAGACCACCATGCATTCACACACACACCACACCCACACATGGCCTTGCCGCCAGCCCCGCCACCCTTGCGCTGCCCGCCGCCGCCGACACCCGCCGCGCCGCCCATGCCGCCAGCGCCCGCCGCCGCCGCCCGCCAGCGACCTCCTCCTCCGGCGAGCCCGTCCCGGATCCGCCCGATCCAGATCCGATCTGGATCCGTAGGTTGACTTCGTTTCCCCAAAATTCGTCTAAGTCCCTAAACTGTCATAATTTCGGGCATTTTGAACGCATCACATCTCCTCAACCGTGGCTCCGTTTTGAGCGTATAATATGTCAAAATGTTCGTCTCGAAGAGTACATCATTTCATTCCATTGCATCATTTGCATTTGAGCTCATCTTGGTGCCCGAAATGCTGTTGGAAGATAGCTTCAGATCGTTAGTTTCAGAATTTTATCAGTTCGAGCTCTTTTGTCATTTTTGCCATGAATTATGTGTGCACCCTATGAATTTGAGTCCTACATGTGAGTTGAACATTGCCATGCCATCTTTCCAGGGGTATTTTCCATGTATTTTTTGAGCTATGTGTTGACTAGAACAAGCATGCAAAGTAGGGATGATGTTGTTACTGATTTCAGGAACTTAGTGATTTCACTAAGTCTTGTCCTGATGTTAATTTTATGCCATATGTTTAGGTTGTTTCAGAGAGATCCATACCCTTTTGAGTATGATCAGTAAGGGTGTTTTGAGCATATGGTTGTGCTCTATCCATCCATGCCTTTGTTGGTATTTATGGAGTAGTCTAGCATGTCATTTTCGTGCTCTACTTTTGCTTGAAATTGTTTCCTGGCAGACTGTTTGCATTAGATTCAATTTTCACGAGGTCGGTGTAGTTGATCCGTGTATACTATGATGTTGTTCTTGCCATGTATAGCTCCTATGCCATGTCTTCTTAATGGGTGTATGCTTAGTTTATCATGAGGTGCTCTGTAGTGAGTGCATCGAGCTCACGAACATGCCATGTGGAATCTGTTTTGCCATGTCCTGAGATTTCACTAAGTCTGAAATCTGTAATAAAACTTGCAATGTTTACATGGGTGCCATCATTTCTTAAGGTCCTTTTGGCTTATGGTCAGTAAGGGACTATTGAAATAGGCTTTGAGTAGAATCATGTCATGCCTTGCTTTGCTATTATAAGTTCCTGTAGCATGTTGTTTGCTTGCTCTAAACATGCCTTCCTGATGTTAATTCCTGCCATGTTAGTATTTTCACTAAGTCTGTGAACCTGATATTTTGAGCACTTTCTCCATGCTTGTTTGAACATGTTATGATGTGATTTAGCCGTAGCTCAGTGCTCCTCTATTGTTAAGCATCTCCTGTAGTTCGCTGCCATATGCTTTGTTTTTATGTTGGGGTGCTGTAGCATAGTTTTGTGTTGCGTGCTAAGTAGCATCGGGCTGTTAAACGCAGATTTGCGTCATTCTTGTTTTGCTTGTCATTTGCAAACCGTGCATCCGATTCCGGAGAACCTTATATCGATTTCAACCAAATCATCTCATCTTTCCAGTGGCATACTTGGTTTGCCAAGTTGATGCCCGGTTCATCATTTTTCCTTCCGGAGCTTACATATGCATTGCATACCACATCTCGCATAGCATGTCATGTATTGCATCATATTGCTTGTGCATATGTTCCTTGTTTGATTGTGGTTCCGTTGCTTGTGTTCTTGCTGTGGGTAGAGCCGGGAGACGAGTACGTGAACGAGGAGCCTGTTGAGAACGACTACGAGGATCCAGCCTTCGACAACTCTGAGAACCTTACAGGCAAGATGACCATACCTTCGATATCACTACTATCTTTGCTTGCTAGATGCTCGCTCTTTTGCTATGCCTATGCTGCGATACCTACCACTTGCTATATCATGCCACCCATATTGCCATGTCAACCTTTAACCATCCATGTCCTAGCAAACCGTTGTTTGGCTATGTTACCGCTTTGCTCAGCCCCTCTTATAGCGTTGCTAGTTGCAGGTGAAGATGAAGTTTGTTCCTTGTTGGAACACGGTTATTTTGGGATATCACAATATCTATTGTTTTAATTAATGCATCTATATACTTGGTAAAGGGTGGAAGGCTCGGCCTTATGCCCGGTGTTTTGTTCCACTCTTGCCACCCTAGTTTCCGTCATACCGGTGTTATGTTCCTTGATTTTGCGTTCCTTACGCGGTCGGGTGATTTATGGGACCCCCTTGACAGTTCGCTTTGAATAAAACTCCTCCAAAGAAGGCCCAACCTTGGTTTTACCATTTGCCACCTATACCCTTTTTCCCTTGGGTTTTCGCGAGCCCGAGGGTCATCTTTATTTTAGCCCCCGGCCAGTGCTCCTTCGAGTGTTGGTCCGAACCGGCAGATCATGGGCCACCTCGGGCAACTCGAGGGCTGGTTTTACTCGTAGGCTGACCCATCCGTTGTGCCTCGAGAACGAGATATGTGCAGCTCCTATCGGGATTTGTCGGCACAGTCGGGTGGTCTTGCTGGTTTAGTTTTACCATTGTCGAAATGTCTTGATGTACCGGGATACCGAGTCTGATCGGTGTGTCTTGGGTGAAGGTTTATTCCTTCGATGACCGTGAGAGCTTGTGATGGGCTAAGTTGGGACACCCCTGCAGGGTATTATCTTTCGAAAGCCGTGCCCGCGGTTATGAGGCAGATGGGAATTTGTTAATGTCCGGTTGTAGAAAACCCAAAGTTGACCTTAATTAAAATACATCAACCGTGTATGTAACCGTGAGGGTCTCTTCTCGGCGGAGTCCGGGAAGTGAACACGGTGTTGGAGTTATGCTTGACGTAAGTAGTCAGGATCACTTCTTGATCGCTAATAGCTTCACGACCGCGCCTTGCTTCTCTTCTCGCTCTCTTTTGCGATGTAGCCACCATATATGCTAGTCGCTTGCAGCAGCTCCTCCTTTTTGACACCAGCCTTCCCTTAAGCTTAAATAGTCTTGATCTCGCGGGTGTGAGATTGCTGAGTCCCTGTGGCTCATGATTCTACCAAAAGCAGATCACGGTACGGTGATGCCAAATGTAGCGCTTGGCGAATCGAGCTAAAGTGGGAATACGATGAGGCACTTGGTCGTTACTATGTTTCCTTTCCAGACGATTAGTAGTGGAGCCCAGTTGGGGCGATCGGGGATCTGTGTCGCATGTGGGGTTGTTCTTCTTTTATTTTGGTTCCGTAGTCGGACCTTGATTGTATCTGGATGATGTACTGCTTTATTTATGTAATTGTGTGAAGTGGCGACTGTAAGCCAACTATGTATCTTTCCCCTTATGTATTACATGGATTGTGCGAAGATTACCTCACTTGCGACATTGCTTTCAATGCGGTTATGTCTCTAAGTCGTGCTTCGACACGTGGGAGCTATAGCCGCATCGAGGGCGTTACAGAAATACCAGAGGGGGCCCACACCCTGGTCACGAGGGTGGGGGGCGCGCCCTACCCCTGGGCGTGACCCCTGCCTCGTGGGCCATCTGGAAGCCCTCCGGTGCCCATCTTCTGCTATATGAAGTCTTTTACCCTGGAAAAAATCACAAGCAAGCTTTTGGGACAAAACTCCGCCGCCCCGAGGCGGAACCAATCTAGGGCTCTGGCGGAGCTGTTCTGCCGGGGAAACTTCCCTCCGGTAGGGGGAAATCATCACCATCCCCATCACCATCGATCCTCTCATCGGGAGGGGGTCAATCTCCATCAACATCTTCACCAGCACCATCTCCTCTCAAACCCTAGTTCATCTCTTGTATCCAATCTTTGTCCCAAAACCTCAGATTGCTACCTGTAGGTTGGTAGTAGTGTTGATTACTCCTTGTAGTTGATGCTAGTTGGTTTATTCGGTGGAAGATCATTTGTTCAGATCCTTAATGCATATTAATACTCCTATGATTATGAACATGAATATGCTATGTGAGTAGTTACGTTTGTTCCTGAGGACATGGGTGAAGTCTTGCTATAAGTACTCATGTGAATTTGATATTCGTTCGATATTTTGATGAGATGTATGTTGTCTCTCCTCTAGTGGTGTTATGTGAACATCGACTACATGACACTTCACCATTGTTTGGGCCTAGAGGAAGGCACTTGGAAGTAATAAGTAGATGATGGGTTGCTAGAGTGACAGAAGCTTAAACCCTAGTTTATGCGTTGCTTCGTAAGGGGCTGATTTGGATCCACATGTTTCATGCTATGGTTAGGTTTACCTTAATACTTCATTCGTAGTTGCAGATGCTTGCAATAGGGGTTAATCATAAGTGGGATGCTTGTCCAAGAAAGGCATCACCCAAGCACCGGTCCACCCACATATCAAATTATCAAAGTAACGAACGCGAGTCATATGAGCGTGATGAATACTAGCTTCACGATAATTCCCATGTGTCCTCAGGAGCGCTTTTCTCTATATAAGAACTTGTACAGGCTTGTACTTTGCTAGAAAAAGTATTGGGCCACCCTGCACCTTATTTACTTTCATTGCTTGTTACCCGTTACAAATTACCTTATCACAAAACTATCTATTACCGATAATATCAGTGCTTGTGGAGAATACCTTACTGAAAACCGCTTGTCATTTCCTTCTGCTCCTCGTTGGGTTCGACACTCTTACTTATCAGAAGGACTATGATAGGTGCCCTACACTTGTGGGTCATCGAGCTCATCTTCCCCGGCACAGTCAATGGACTTCGCCGTCGATTCACCGTACCCCGTGCTTCCCCGGCCTCTCCAGCAGCACTAGAAGACCCGTGGTGAGCTATTGAACTGTTTTCCCCTTGCCCCGTCATCCATTGTGCCCCTAGCCGTCCTTTTCATCAAAGCCAAACTCTGGCCGCTGCCGTGGCCGGCAAGCCCCACACTCTCGAGCTACCCCGCTCACATCCAAGCATACCAACGCGCTCAACGCGTCTATAGGAGCCTAAAACACCAAACTGCTACTCCTACTATGCTCTGTGGCGTTGATTCGGTCGATGCCCAAGCTCCGGCCACCTCAAAGCTCGACGCTGTTTATGTTGTAGACCACCCGGACCACTTTTGCTTGCTTCGTTGGATGCGGATGAGCACCAGCTCCACGCAGAGCCCCTCCTCCATGCATTTGGTTAGCGAAGCGATGTTTCCAATGATCTCCGCTGATTCAGCTCGTCGCCGTAGCTTAACTCCGGCCTAACCATCGTTTACCACTGCTAATGACCATCCCTGGGTCACTGGCAGGTGGGCCCAGGCCCCCTAATTTAGTTTAGTTTCTAACTAAACTTAGTTAGCCCTATAACTCACTGACATGTGGGACGTGCCCGCTAACAGTTTTATGTTAGGGCTAAATTAACCCCGTTTAACCACCCAGTCATTGACCAGTGGGCCCCACTAGTCAGGTTTGACCTGGCTGATCAAGTTGACCTGCTATCGAACTGATGACACCTTGCTGACATCATAATATCTTTTTTGGATTTTGAATAAGTCTAAATGATTTATTTATTCCATAAAATGTCTAAAACTTCTAAAAATCATAGAAAATAATCTATAACTCAAATGGAAATTTATATATATAAATGATCAGAGAAATTTGAAGAATCTTTTTATGCCATGTTAATGCATGTTTGAGCAAGTTAACATCACCAACTAGGACAAATCATGATTAGGGCAAATTATGAATTAGCATTTGGAGTTGGAATTTGATCTTATTTAAATTCCACTTCAATTAAAATGACTTACTGTTGCATTAGGCCAATTCAGTACGCTAACATGCCATGACATACATTTGGATGTGCATTGCATGGAATTGAATGTTGTTTCTGTTTCCCTGTCGGTGTTTGTTTCTTCCCGGTAGATGTTGTTCTCACATTGCGATCCTTGACACCGATGAAGAGCTACTATCCTCAGAAGTGTCAGGCAAGCAAACCCTCTTTGAGCATTCTCTCTTGCTCTTTCTCTCTCTTACTACATTAGGACAACAATGATTCAACTATTGCATGCTGCGGTAGGTGAACCCATTCATCTGCATGACCTGTCTTTGCCACAATAAATAGTTAAAACCTTATAGCATGAGTAGGAATTGCTTGAGCCATGTTGTGACTACTCAACCTTGCTTGTTTGTTATGTTTGCTGTCATGGACTTAACACGGCTGATGCCCTAACAAGAGGACTTAGGTGTGGAGCCATCACAGCTAGGTTAGCTTGAAGGGGTTAAGACGGGACAAAGGACACAAAGAGTTTACCCAGGTTCGTCCCCTCTCAACGAGGTCAAACCCTACTCCTGCTTTAGGTTGTATTTCTTGGGTTTCGATTACCAGGGAGCGAATACGCTTGACCTAGTTCTCGATCTGTTCTTTCTTGAATTAACCTACCACCGGTCACCCCTTTATATTTACAGGTTGATGCCCGGCGGCTTACAAAGTCCCGGCCGGCTCATACACAACGTGTCCGGCTCGGTGACCAACTAAACTTGCATTAACGTACAAGTTAAGCATGGGCCTCAAGTCGCCTCCGGGTCTTGGGCCTTCAGTAAGCTTGCTCTATGGACCGCCATCTTCATCATCCTCTTGGCCTTCTCATGATGAACCGCCAGCGGTATGACCCGACCCCTCCTAAGCGGGTCATACCCAATAATCATATCCCCAACATTAGGCCCAGGTTGATTTGAACTTGTTCACATCAATCTTTAGTGTTTGATTAACAAAATCTTCCATCGTCATCTTTTACGAATTTGCTATAACCCGTCATGATGTCAACTCACAGAATTTTTGTTAACCCGCCATGACGTCATCTCGCATTGATTTCGCACGAAGCCCAGAACATCTCAATACATCTTCATTTTTAATGGACCTCCCAAAAATCAAGGCATCTGTGCAGCCACATAATCATTTTTAGGCCTCCTCGATTCCCGCGCATGCCTTTTATCCATCTCCTTATAAATAGGGACATGAGTCCTTTTCATTTCCCCCCTTGCCTCCTCGTCTTCGTCTTCCTCCTCGCGACACCCACGCGCGCCCGAGCTCCACCGCCGTCGTCCTCCGTCGACTGCCTCAACTCCGGCCGCTGTATCAACCTGAACTGACCAGAGCATCATGGCGCCTCTTCGCTGTTCATCAGCACCTCTAGGTACTTGCCTTGACCCATATCAGATCTGCCTTTAGAGTTTCTGTGTTCATTGATGTTCTTTGCTGTTCCTCTGCTTCCTCTCTTAGGTTGCATAACCAGATCCAAACTTGGCATAAAAGTTGGGCGGCAATCGTTTTAGCATTCATTTTCAATAGTAAAAGATATCCCCTCTATAACAGATCTCATCTGAGCATACGAGCTCTGCTGCTGCCGCCACCTTAGATTTATAATTTATTTTATTTTCCGAACTACCGCAGATCCAAAATTGTAGCATCAATCTGTGAAATATGTTTGCCCATTACTTAGCAAAAACTCACTCTTAGATCTATCCCACTGCGACTATATGGGCAGCTTATATGATAAACCATAACCCGCCATATAACATTAGTCCCCTCTTTAAGCCGCCAATACATTTTCACAATCTGTATGACCCAACACTGTCTTCCGGCTTAGTCATGTCCCTCTTTTTAGCATTCACTTGTTAATCACTGGCTGGCTTAACATCATAATTTAAACTGGCAATATTTTCATTTGTAGTCAAAAAATGTCTAAAGACAAGACTGTCACCTCATGCAACTGGGTAGTTTCCCGGGTCACCGAGGAAACCTTGAATGAGTACGTCCAGACATGCATTTTAGCCAAAAAAGATGTCATCCGCTGGAGGGTCCCAGGCACAGAAACCCCTCCTGAGCCCAAGGAAGGCGAAGTGATTGTTTTTACTTATCATCTTCTCTAAGGTTTTACCCCTCCCGGCTCAAAAAATTTCTGCGATGTGCTGCATTTTTTCGAACTCCATCCTCAAGATATCGGGCTCAATTCTATTTCAAATATCTGCAACATTCTAGTGTTTTGCGAGGTGTCTTCAACAGGAGCCCAATGTAGAATTATTCAGAGCATTTTACTATTTAAACCGTCAAACTGAGTTCACAGACGGGCCCAGCCTAGGGTTAGGTGGCATTTCGATTCAGGGGCAGAAAGAAGCCACCTTCCCAGCCGCCAAACTGCCCAGTCATCCCAAGGACTGGAACCAAACTTGGTTTTACTGTCAAGATACTTCTCCAGAAGGGAAAATCCTCTGCCGGGTTATCATGCAAACCGGCTTAGCAACAGTCACCACACCTCCCAGAATGGATCAACACAGGTGAACAGGCCAAATATATGCTCGTATTTTCCAAGATCAGAGCCTTAATGGCTAATGGTTTAACTGGGATCGACCTAGTCCAATGCTGGGTCGCATGGAGAATTCTGCCTTTAAGCCGCCGATCCGGCTTAATGTGTGAGTATACTAGCAACGTCAAGGACCCTCAGCGCCACTGTCAGATAGAGCTGACTGACTCTGCTGAACGAGGGCTTGGAAGATTGCAGCAAGGCCGGCTTAAATCCTTTTTGTACCCTTAACAAACCTCTAGCTATAAGTATTTGACAACTATTTCCTGGTTTATTCAGCTTATTCATTTGAAACGGTCTTCTTACAATCGTTTTAACTTCCGCAGGCCGACTCTCCTTTCTGGAATAAAAAGTTGCAAGATAAACCGGCTAAGAAAACCCAGACGAAGCACAAGGCTCCAAAAAAGCCTGCCAAGAAGAAGAATAACCCCTCCAAGTTACTTGACTTGGATGATGATGAGTTAGAGGTAGAACTTGACTCCCTTGGCTCATTTTTTGTACATCTTATTGACAATGATTACTATCAGGATGATGCAAAAGGCAGCCACGCAGATGGCGAAGAGGTAACTATCCTTTTCTCCGACTTAGAACCTTTGCCAAGATAGAAAATTCGTCAAGCAAGCTGGAAAGTAAGGTTTTCTCATCCTTATGCTTACTTGGATCCCAACTTTATTTTGAAGAAGCAGTAGCATGAAGTTCACCGCACAACCTGGAACAACGGTGGTGGGATTCTTTTCCCCGGCTTACCCAACACGCCGACTCCTCGCAAACGCCGTCCAGAGGTTTCACAGACTTCCGATTTAACTTATCCCAAAGCAGGTCTTTTTCGACAGCCTCTTAACCCTTCTGACTCAAATAATCAGGGAACCTCTCATTCTTCTTCTGGCGACTCAACTGGGACTAAGGTTCCTATTTTCAAAACTATGCCTGGGTAAGAAACACTTAAGCTTATTTGCTTTCAATCATATACTTAATTGTCATATCAAACCGGTTTTATGCTTTATTCTCAGCACTATGACCAAGCTCAAGAAAAAACTGGATGTGAACAAGCCGGCTGAAGATTCACATATCTCTGAGCCGAAAAAACAAACAATAGAAACTTCGCACCAAGCTGCTGAGGCCTCAGTTGATAAGCCGCCACCAAAACTCCATGTCCATATAGATTCCATGGATGTTGACCCGGAGAATGCAAAGACACCTAGTCCTTCTCAAGAGACTGAAGACATAACGATTACTGGAACAACTTATACAACACCAGGCAACCCCACTGCCCTATCCAATCATAGCGCCAAAGAAGAATTTGCGGCTGTTGACAAAGGCAAGTGGAAGGTGGACTTAGAAAGCTATGCCCAGTTCAATGCCTAAGAGATCCACTCCAGTTATTTAAACCGCCTTCACACTAGCTGCGATTTTGAAGCCGTCCTGGTCAACCTTATGAAGGAATGTTTTGAGGTAAATATAACCATCTTCACCATGTATATATCTGTCTGCCACTAAGTCTACTGGATATGACAATCTTGAATATGGCATAGACTTTAAATGTCCTTGGTAATCATAGGATCCATGTCATAGCATGCTTAGATTTACAGAATCAACACAAGTAGCCCCCAAGGGACGGCTTAATCAGAAGTGGTTAAACTCGGACTTAAAAAATGTAGCTCTTAACTGCACATATGTAGCCCCCAAGGGACGGCTTAACCAGCATGGCTAACCCGAAACTTATCACCATAAGTAGGAACCAAAATCCAAATATGTAACCCCCATGAACCGGCCATAGTCGTAGAATATGAGCCAGGTCATCATAAAATGGACTTAAAAAAAGAGCAATGTGCATTAGCCCCCAAGTGCCAAGTAAAATATTGGTATTGTGCTTTGGACTTCAAATAAGATGCCCATAATGCCTCCTATCATTTTCATGTTGCAGGCTGAACTAAATATGAAGGAATCCCAAGTCAATGATCTGAGGGCCAATATTCAAAATCAATAGTCTGAGACTTCAAAAGCCAAATCAGAGCTGAAGATTGCTTTGGAGAACATCGAAAAGCTTAAACAAGACTTCGGCGCTGATAAAACCGGCTGGGATACCAAGAGGGAAACTCTATTGAAAAGAGCAGATGGCGCCGAAGCTGTCCTTAAGCTGGTAACTGACGAGTTATCCGGCTTAAAATATCAAATCAATAGCATGACATCGGCTATCTTTGGTAAGTAATAACATACTTCAATATCTTTTCATCAACTTTGAACAAACATTGAACCGGTTCATAAATATACTTGTCAATGCAGGTTCCAGCAGCTCCAAGCTAGGCGATGATATGCGCATAAAGCTGAAAGCAGTATATACCCTTGTGGAGAAGCTGTATACTGGTGCCCAACGGGCTATTCCCGCTGCTTTGCATAAGAAACAAGCACCGTCCCTCATTGAGGAAGTACTGGAGAAGCTGTCTGTGCTACCACAAAGGGTGGAAGAACTAAAATGATTAGCCGCCAGAGCCGGTGCCGTCACTGCTTTGAGCCGGGCAAAGGCGTGGTGTTGGGGATATAACTATTGGGTATGACCCGCCCAGGAGGGGCCGGGTCATACCACTGGCGGTTCATAACAAGAAGGCCCATGAAGATGTTGAAGATGATGGTTCACGATGAAAGCTTACTAAAGGCCCAAGACCCAAAGGCGACTTGAGGCCCACGGGCGTAAACCGCCATATGTTTAGCTTATATGTTAAGAAAAGTGTAGATCCTATCACCGAGCCGGACACATTGTGTATGAGCCGGCTTGGACTCTGTAAGCTGTCGGGCATCAGCTTGTGTATATAAACGGGTAGCCCGACTGCGGTTTAGGGCAAGAAAAGAAGGGATTGAGAACTAGGTCAAGCTTATTCACTCCCTGGTAATCAAAGCCCAAGCAATACAACCCTAAACTGGATTATGCCTTTACCTCCACTGCGAGGGGCCGAACCAGTATAAACTCTCTATGTCCCTTGTCCCGTTTAACCCCTTCAAGCTAACTACATTGCGATGGCTCCACACCTAAGTCCTCATGCTAGGGCTATTGGAAATATGCCCTAGAGGCAATAATAAAAGGGTTATTATTATATTTCCTTGTTCATGATAATTGTCTTTTATTCATGCTATAACTGTATTATCCGGAAATCGTAATACACATGTGAATACATAGACCATAACATGTCCGTAGTGAGCCTCTAGTTGACTAGCTCGTTGGTCAACAGATAGTCATGGTTTCCTGACTATGGACATTAGATGTCATTGACAACGGGATCACATCATTAGGAGAATGATGTGATGGACAAGACCCAATCCTAAGCATAACACAAGATCGTGTAGTTTGTTTTGCTAGAGCTTTTTCAATGTCAAGTATCTCTTCCTTAGACCATGAGATCGTGTAACTCCCGGATACCGTAAGAGTGCTTTGGGTGTACCAAACATCACAACGTAACTGGGTGACTATAAAGATGCACTACAGGTATCTCCGAAAGTGTCTGTTGGGTTGACACGGATCGAGACTGGGATTTTTCACTCCGTATGACGGAGAGGTATCTCTGGGCCCACTCGGTAATGCATCATCATAATGAGCTCAAAGTGACCAACTGTTTGGTCACGGGATCATGCATTACGGTACGAGTAAAGTGACTTGCCGGTAACGAGACTGAACGAGGTATTGGGATACCGACGATCGAGTCTCAGGCAAGTAACGTACCGATTGACAAAGGGAATTGTATACAGGGCTGTTCGACTCCTCGACATCGTGGTTCATCCGATGCGATCATCGAGGAGCATGTGGGAGCCAACATGGGTATCCAGATCCCGCTGTTGGTTATTGCCCGAGAGCCGTCTCGGTCATGTCTGCGTGTATCCCGAACCCGTAGGGTCTACACACTTAAGGTTCTGTGACGCTAGGGTTGTATGAATATGAGTATGCAGCATACCGAATGTTGTTCGGAGTCCCGGATGAGATCCCGGACGTCACGAGGAGTTCTGGAATGGTCCGGAGGTAAAGGATTATATATAGGAAGTGATGTCTCGGCCATCAGGAAAGTTTCGGGGTCACCGGTATTGTACCGGCACCACCGGAAGGGTCCCGGGGGTCCATCGGGTGGGGCTACCCATCCCGGAGGGCCCCAAGGGCCGAAGTTGGGAGGGGAACCAGCCCATAGTGGGCTGTTTCACCCCCCTTGGCCCACCCCCTATGCCTAGGGTTGAAACCCTAGGGTTGGGGGGGGGCGCCCCACTTGCCTTGGGGGGTACTCCACCCCCCTTGGCCGCCGCCCCCTTGGGAGATTGGATCTCCCAGGGCTGGCGCCCCCCTGGGGGCCTATATAAAGGGAGGGGGAGAGGGGGCAGCTGCACCCTGAAGTTCTGGCGCCTCCCTCCCCTGCTACACCTCTTCCTCCTCCGTCACGTGCTTGGCGGCCTCTTGCCGAGTCTTTGCTGTTCCACCACCACCACGCCGTTGTGCTGCTGCTGGAGCCATCATCATCAACCTCTCCCCCCCTGCTAGATCAAGAAGGAGGAGACGTCATCCGCTCCGTACGTGTGTTGAACGCGGAGGTGCCGTCCGTTCGGCGCTAGGATCTCCGGTGATAGGATCACGACGAGAACGACTACTTCAACCCCGTTCTTCTGAACGCTTCTGCTCGCGATCTACAAAGTGGTATGTAGATGCATCTCCCATGACTCGTTGCTTAGATGAACTCATAGATGGATCTTGGTGAAACCGTAGGAATTTTTTTAATTTTCTGCAACGTTCCCAACAGTGGCATCATGAGCTAGGTCTATGCGTAGTTCTCTATTGCACGATTAGAACACAATTTTGTTGTGGGCGTAGATCTTGTCAACTTGCTTGCCGCTACTAGTATTATCTTGCTTCAGCGGTATTGTTGGTTGAAGCGGCCCGGACCAACCTTACACGTACGCTTACGTGAGACCAGTTCCACCGACTGACATGCACTAGTTGCATAAGGTGGCTGGCGGGTGTCTGTCTCTCCCACTTTAGTTGGAGCGGATTCGATGAAAAGGGTCCTTATGAAGGGTAAATAGAAGTTGACAAAATCATGTTGTGGTTATTCGTAGGTAAGAAAACGTTCTTGCTAGAACTCAATTGCAGCCACGTAAAAGATGCAATAACAATTAGAGGACGTTTAACTTGTTTTTTGCAGCAATTGTCATGTGATGTGATATGGCCAGAAGTTGTGATGAATGATGAATGATATATTGTGATGTATGAGATCATGTTCTTGTAATAGGAATCACGACTTGCATGTCGATGAGTATGACAACCGGCAGGAGCCATAGGAGTTGTCTTTATTTTTTGTATGACCTGCGTGTCATTGAAGAACGCCATGTAAATTACTTTACTTTATTGCTAAACGCATTAGCCATAGAAGTAGAAGTAGTCGTTGGCGTGACAACTTCATGAAGACACGATGATGGAGATCATGGTGTCACGCCGGTGACAAGATGATCATGGAGCCCCGAAGATGGAGATCAATGGAGCTATATGATATTGGCCATATCATGCCACTACTATATAATTGCATGTGATGTTTATTATGTTTATGCATCTTGTTTAATTAGAACGACGGTAGTAAATAAGATGATCCCTTACAACAATTTCAAGAAGTGTTCTCCCCTAACTGTGCACCGTTGCTAAAGTTCGTCGTTTCGAAGCACCATGTGATGATCGGGTGTGATAGATTCTTACGTTCACATACAACGGGTGTAAGACAGTTTTACACATGCAAAACACTTAGGGTTAACTTGACGAGCCTAGCATGTACAGACATGGCCTCGGAACACGGAGACCGAAAGGTCGAACACGAGTCGTATGGAAGATACGATCAACATGAAGATGTTCACCGACGATGACTATTCCGTCTCACGTGATGATCGGACACGGCCTAGTCGACTCGGATCGTGTAACACTTAGATGACTAGAGGGATGTCTAATCTGAGTGGGAGTTCATTAAAATAATTTGATTAGATGTACTTAATTATCATGAACTTAGTCTAAAACCTTTGCAAATATGTCTTGTAGATCAAATGGCCAACGCCATGTCAACATGAACTTCAACGCTGCCCTAGAGAAACCAAGCTGAAAGATGATGGCAGCAACTATAATGGACTGGAGTGCGAAACACGAGGATCATCCTCATAGCTGCCAGAAACAATATGTCCTAGAAGGACCGCTAGGTGATGCACCGTCCCCACGAACCAAGACATTATGAATGCTTGGCAGTCTCGTCGATGATTACTCCCTCGTTCGGTCGGCATGCTTTACAGCTTAGAACCGGGGCTCCAAAAGCGTTTTGAGCAACACGAAGCATATGAGATGTTCGAGGAGCTGAAACTAGTTTTCCAAGCTCATGCCCGGGTTGAGAGATATGATGTCTCCGAAAAGTTCTATAGTTGTAAGATGGAGGAAAATAGTTCATCGGTGAGCACATACTCAAAATGTCCAGGTTGCACAAACGCTTTGTCCCAAATGGACATTAACCTCCGGACGAGGTGGTCATTGATGAAACCTTCATCCTCCCACCAAACTACAAGAGCTTTGTGATGAACTACAATATGCAGGGGATGGTGAAGACCATTCCTGAAGTATTTTCAATGCTGAAGTCAGCAGAGGTTGAGATCAAGAAAGAACATCAAGTGTTGATGGTCAATAAGACCACTAAGTTCAAGAAGGGCAAGGGCAAGAAGGACGACAAGGAGGTTGCCGCGCCCGGTAAGCCAGTTACCGGGAAGAAGTCAAAGAATGGACCCAAGCCTGAGACTGGGTGCTTTTATTGCAAGGGGAAGGGTCACTGGAAGCGGAACTGCCCCAAATACTTAGCGGATAAGAAGGCTGGCAACGCTAAAGGTATATTTGATATACATGTAATTGATGTGTACCTTATCAGTACTCATAGTAACTCCTGGGTATTTGACACATGTGCCGTTGCTCATATTTGTAACTCACAGCAGGAGCTGCGGAATAAATGAAGACTGGCAAAGGACGAGGTGACGATGCGCGTCGAGAATGGTTCCAAGGTCGATGTGATCGCCGTCGGCACGCTACCTCTACATTTACCTACGGGATTAGTTATGAACCTCAATAATTGTTATTTAGTGCCAAGTTTGAGCATGAACATTGTATCTGGATCTCGTTTGATACGAGATGGCTACTCATTTAAATCCGAGAATAATGGTTGTTCTATTTATATGAGAGATATGTTTTATGGTCATGCCCCGATGGTCAATGGTTTATTCTTAATGAATATCGAACGTAATATTACACATATTCATAGTGTGAATACCAAAAGATGTAAAGTTGATAACGATAGTCCCACATACTTGTGGCACTGCCGCCTTGGTCACATTGGTGTCAAGCGCATGAAGAAGCTCCATGCTGATGGACTTTTGGAGTCTCTCGATTATGAATCATTTGACACATGCGAACCATGCCTCATGGGCAAGATGACCAAGACTCCGTTCTCCAGAACAATGGAGCGAGCAACCAACTTGTTGGAAATCATACATATCGATGTGTGCGGTCCAATGAGCGTTGAGGCTCGCGGAGGATATTGTTATGTTCTCACTCTCACTGATGACTTGAGTAGATATGGGTATGTCTGCTTAATGAAACACAAGTCTGAGACCTTTGAAAAGTTCAAGGAATTTCAGAATGAGGTAGAGAATCAACGTGACCGAAAGATAAAATTCCTACGATCAGATCGTGGAGGAGAATACTTAAGTCACGAATTTGGTACACACTTAAGGAAATGTGGAATCGTTTCAACTCTCGCGCCCGAACACCTCAACAGAACGGTGTGTCCGAACGTCGAATCGCACTCTATTGGATATGGTGCAGTCTATGATGTCTCCTACCAATTTACCGCTATCATTTTGGGGATACGCTCTAGAGACAGCTACATTCACTTTAAATAGGGCACCGTCTAAATCTGTTGAGACGACACCGTATGAATTATGGTTTGGGAAGAAACCTAAGCTGTCGTTTCTAAAGGTTTGGGGGTGCGATGCTTATGTCAAGAAACTTCAACCTGAAAAGCTCGAACCCAAGTCGGAAAAATGCGTCTTCATAGGATACCCTAAGGAAACCATTGGGTATGCCTTCTACTTAAGATCCGAGGGCAAGATCTTTGTTGCCAAGAACGGATCCTTTCTGGAAAAAGTTTCTCTCGAAAGAAGTAAGTGGAGGAAAGTAGAACTCGATGAAGTACTACCTCTTGAGCGGGATAGTAGCGCAGCTCGGAAAATGTTCTGTGATGCCTACACCAATGAGAGGAAAATAATGATGATAATCAAGGTACTTGGATCAAGTTGCTACTAAACTTCAGAGTCCACAAGGACACGCCCGCACTGCAGTGGTACGGCAACCCCGTCCCGGAAATCATGTTGTTAGACAATGGTGAACCTTCGAACTATGAAGAAGCGATGGCGGGCCTAGATTCCAACAAATGGCTTGAAGCCATGAAATCCGAGATAGAATCCATCTATGAAAACAAAGTATGGACTTTGACAGACTTGCCCGATGAACGGCAAGCGATAAAAAACAAATGGATCTTTAAGAAGAAGACAGACGCGGATGGTAATATTACAGTCTATAAAGCTCGACTTGTCGCTAAGGGTTATCGACAAGTTCAAGGGATTGACTATGACGAGACATTCTCTCCCGTAGCAAAGCTGAAGTCCGTCTGAATCATGTTAGCAACTACCGCATACTATGATTATGAGATATGGCAGATGGACGTCAAAACGTCATTCCTTAACGGACATCTTAAGGAAGAACTGTATATGATGCAGCCGGAAGGTTTTGTCGATACTAAGAACGCTAAAAAAGTATGCAAGCTCCAGCGATCCATTTATGGGTTGGTGCAAGCATCTCGGAGTTGGAACATTCGTTTTGATGAGATGATCAAAGCGTTTGGGTTTATGCAGACTTATGGAGAAGCCTGCGTTTACAAGAAAGTGAGTGGGAGCTCTGTAGCATTTCTCATATTATATGTAGATGACATACTCTTGATGGGAAATGATATAGATCTTTTGGACAACATTAAGGCCTACTTGAATAAGTGTTTTTCAATGAAGGACCTTGGAGAAGTCTGCTTATATATTAGGCATCAAGATCTATAGAGATAGATCGAGGCGCCTCATAGGTATTTCACAAAGCACATACCTTGATAAGATTTTGAAGAAGTTCAAAATGGATCAGTCCAAGAAGGATTCTTGCCTATTACATAAGGTGTGAGATTGAGCTCGGCTCAATGCCCGACCACGGCAAAAGATAAAGAAGAGATGAGTGTCATCCCTATGCTTCAGCCATAGGATCTATTATGTATGCCATGTCTGTGTACTGGACTGATGTAAACCTTGCCATAAGTTTGGTAGGAAGGTACCAAAGTAATCCCGCAAGGAACACCGGACAGCGGTCAAGAATATCCTAAAGTACCGAAAAGGACAAAGGACATGTTTCTCTTTATGGAGGTGACGAAGAGCTCGTCAGTAAGGGTTACGTCGGCGCTAGCTTCGACACAGATCTGGATGACTCTAAGTCACAAACCGGATACGTGTATATGTTGAATGGTGGAGCAGTAAGCTGGTGCAGCTGCAAGCAGAGCGTCGTGGCAGGATCTACATGTGAAGCAGAGTACGTGGCAGCCTCGGAGGCAGCGCATGAAGCAATTTGGGTGAAGGAGTTCATCACCGACCTAGGAGTGTTGGAAATATGCCCTAGAGGCAATAATAAATTAGTTATAATTATATTTCCTTGTTCATGATAATTGTTTATTATCCATGCTATAATTGTATTGATAGGAAACTCAGATACATGTGTGGATACATAGACAACACCATGTCCCTAGTAAGCCTCTAGTTGACTAGCTCGTTGATCAACAGATGGTTACGGTTTCCTGACCATGGACATTGGATGTCGTTGATAACGGGATCACATCATTAGGAGAATGATGTGATGGACAAGACCCAGTCCTAAGCCTAGCACAAAGATCGTAGTTCGTATGCTAAAGCTTTTCTAATGTCAAGTATCATTTCCTTAGACCATGAGATTGTGCAACTCCCGGATACCGTAGGAATGCTTTGGGTGTACCAAACGTCACAACGTAACTGGGTGGTTATAAAGGTGCACTACAGGTATCTCCGAAAGTGTCTGTTGGATTGGCACGAATCGAGACTGGGATTTGTCACTCCGTGTGACGGAGAGGTATCTCTGGGCCCACTCGGTAGGACATCATCATAATGTGCACAATGTGATCAAGGGGTTGATCACGGGATGATGTGTTACGGAACGAGTAAAGAGACTTGCCGGTAACGAGATTGAACAAGGTATCGGCATACCGACGATCGAATCTCGGGCAAGTACAATACCGCTAGACAAAGGGAATTGTATACGGGATCGATTGAGTCCTTGACATCGTGGTTCATCCGATGAGATCATCGTGGAACATGTGGGAGCCAACATGGGTATCCAGATCCCGCTGTTGGTTATTGACCGGAGAACGTCTCGGTCATGTCTGCATGGTTCCCGAACCCGTAGGGTCTACACACTTAAGGTTCAATGACGCTAGGGTTATAAAGGAAGTTTGTATGTGGTTACCGAATGTTGTTCGGAGTCCCGGATGAGATCCCGGACGTCACGAGGAGTTCCGGAATGGTCCAGAGGAAAAGATTTATATATGGGAAGTCCTATTTTGGCCACCGGAAAATGTTCGGATTTTTGGTATTGTACCGGAAGGTTCTAGAAGGTTCGGAGTGGGGCCCACCTACATGGGGACCCACATGAACGTGGTAGTGGGGAAAGGCCCCACACCCCTGGTCAAGGCGCACAAGACCCCCTTAGAAGGAATAAGATCATATCCCAAAGGGATAAGATCAAGATCCCTAAAAAGGGGGATAACAATCGGTGGGGAAGGAAATGATGGGATTTCTTACCTCCCACCTTTGCCAACGCCCCAATGGACTAGGAGGGCAAGAAACTAGCCCCCTCCACCCCTATTTATAGTGGGGAGGCGCATGGGAGCTTTACCCAAGTTCTGGTGCAGCCCTCCCCCTTTCATAAGTCTTTCTCCTCATATCTCGCGGTGCTTGGCGAAGCCCTGCAGGATTGCCACGCTCCCCCACCACCACCACGCCGTTGTGCTGCTGCTGGATGGAGTCTTCCTCAACCACTCCCTCTCTCCTTGCTAGATCAAGGCATGGGAGACGTCACCGGGCTGTACGTGTGTTGAACGCGGAGGTGCCGTCCGTTCGGCACTAGGATCTCCGGTGATTTGGATCACGACGAGTCGACTCCTTCAACCCGTTCTCTTGAACGCTCCGCTTAGCGATCTACAAGGGTATGTAGATGCACTCTCCTTCCCCTCGTTGCTGGTTTCTCCATAGATAGATCTTGGTGACACGTAGGAAAATTTTGAATTTCTGCTATGTTCCACAACAGTGGCATCATGAGCTAGGTCTATTGCGTAGATTCTTTGGACGAGTAGAACACAAAGTAGTTGTGGGCGTTGATTTTGTTTAATATGCTTACCGTTACTAGTCCGATCTTGTTTCGATGGTATTGTGGGATGAAGCGGCCCGGACCGACCTTACACGTACACTTACGTGAGACAGGTTCCACCGACTGACATGAACTTGATGCATAAGGTGGCTAGCGGATGCAAGTCTCTCCCACTTTAGTCAGAACGGATTCGATGAAAAGGGTCCTTATGAAGGGTAAATAGCAATTGACATATCACGTTGTGGTTTTTGCGTAGGTAAGAAACGTTCTTGCTAGAAACCCATAGCAGCCACGTAAAACATGCAAACAACAATTAGAGGACATCTAACTTGTTTTTGCAGGGTATGCTATGTGATGTGATATGGCCAAGAAGAATGTGATGAATGATATGTGATGTATGAGATTGATCATGTTCTTGTAATAGGAATCGCGACTTGCATGTCGATGAGTATGACAACCGGCAGGAGCCATATGAGTTGTCTTTATTTATTGTATGACCTGCGCGTCATTGAACAAAGCCATGTAATTACTTTACTTTATTGCTAACCGGTAGCCATAGTAGTAGAAGTAATAAGTTGGCGAGACAACTTCATGGAGACACGATGATGGAGATCATGATGATGGAGATCATGGTGTCATGCCGGTGACGATGATGATCATGGAGCCCCGAAGATGGAGATCAAAAGGAGCAATATGATATTGGACATATCATGTCACTATTTGATTGCATGTGATGTTTATCATGTTTATGCATCTTATTTGCTTAGAATGACGGTAGTAAATAAGATGATCCCTCATTAAAATTTCAAGAAAGTGTTCCCCCTAACTGTGCACCGTTGCGAAAGTTTGTCGTTTCGAAGCACCACGTGATGATCGGGTGTGATAGATTCTTACGTTCACATACAACGGGTGTAAGCCAGATTTACACACGCGAAACACTTAGGTTGACTTGACGAGCCTAGCATGTACAGACATGGCCTCGGAACACAACAGACCGAAAGGTCAAGCATGAGTCGTATAGTAGATACGATCAACATGAAGATGTTCACCGATGATGACTAGTTCGTCTCACGTGATGATCGGACACGGCCTAGTTGACTCGGATCATGTAATCACTTAGATGACTAGAGGGATGTCTATCTGAGTGGGAGTTCATAAGATGAACTTAATTATCCTGAACATAGTCAAAAGATCTTTGCAAATTATGTCGTAAGCTCACGCTTTAGTTCCACTGTTTAGATATGTTCCTAGAGAAAATGTAGTTGAAAGTTGACAGTAGCAATTATGCGGACAGAAGAAAGCTTATGTCCTTAATGCACCACTCAGTGTGCTGAACCCCAAACGTCGTCTGTGGATGTTGCGAACATCGGACATACACGTTTTGATAACTACGTGATAGTTCAGTTAAACGGTTTAGAGTTGAGGAACCAAAGACGTTTTTGAAACGTCATGAACATATGAGGTGTTTAGAGGCCTGAAATTGGGATTTCGTGCTCGTGCTCACGTCAAGAGGTATGAGACCTCCGATGATTTTCTTAGCCTGCAAACTAAGGAGAAAAGCTCAATCGTTGAGCTTGTGCTCGATTGTCCGAAAGCGACAATCACTTGAATCGAGTGGGAGTTGATCTTCCAGAGATAGTGATGTTTCTCCAAAGTCATTGCCACCAAGCTGCTAGAGCTTCGTGATGAACTATAACATATCAGGGATAGATATGATGATCCTTGAGGTATTAGCGATGTTTGACACCGCGAAAGTATAAATCAAGAAGGAGCATAAATTGTTGATGGTTGGTGAAACCACTAGTTTCAAGAAGGGCAAGGGCAAGAAGGGATACTTCATGAAATGGCAAATCAACTGCTGCTCCAGTGAAGAAACCCAAGGTTGAACCCAAACTCGAGACTAAGTGCTTCTGTGATAAGGGGAATAGTCACTAGAGCGGAATTATCCTAGATACTTGGTAGATGAGAAGGCTGGCAAGGTCGATAGAAGTATATTGGATATACATTATGTTAATGTGTAGTTTACTAGTACTCCTAGTAGCACCAGGGTATTAGATACCGGTTCGGTTTCTAAGTGCTAGTAACTCGAAATAAAAGAGCTACGGAATAAACGGAGACTAGCTAAAGGTGAGCTGACGATATGTGTTGGAAGTATTTCCAAGTTTGATGTGATCAAACATCGCATGCTCCCTCTACCATCAAGATTAGTATTAAACCTGAATAATTGTCATTTGGTGTTTATGTTGAGCATAGACATGATTGGATTATGTCTATCGCAATCTGATTATTCATTTAAGGAGAATAATGGTTACTCTGTTTATTTGAATAATACCTTCAATGGTCTTGCACCTGAAACGAATGGTTTATTGAATCTCGATCGTAGTGATACACATTTTCATGCCAAAAGATATAAGATAGTAATGATAGTACCACTTACTTGTGCCACTGCCATGTAAGTCATATTGGTATAAAACACATGAAGAAGCTCCATGTTGATGGATCTTTGGACTCACTCATTTTTGAAAAGTTTGAGACATGCGAACCACGTCTATTGGTGTATACGCATGAAGAAACTCCATGCAGATGGATCATTTGGACTCACTTGATTTTGAATCACTTGAGATATGCAAATCATACCACATGGGCAAGATGACTGAGAAGCCTCGTTTTCAGTAAGATGGAACAAGATAGCAACTTGTTGGAAGTAACACATTTTGATGTGTGCGGTCCAATGAGTCTTTGAGGCATCAAATGAATATCGTTATGTTCTTACTTCACGATGATTCGAGTAGATGTTGAGTATATTTACTTGATGAAACACAAGTCTGAATTATTGAATGGTTCAAGTAATTTCAGAGTGAAGTTGAAGATCATCGTGACAAGAGGATAAAATGTCTATGATATGATCATAGAGATGAGTATCTGAGTTACAAGCTTTGGCACACAATTAAGACATTGTGGAAATTGTTTCACAATTAATACCGCCTGGAACACCATAGTGTGATGGTGTGTCCGAACATCATAGTTGCACCCTGTTGGATATGGTGCGTACCATGATGTCTCTTATCGAATTACCACTATTGTTCATGGGCTAGGCATTAGAGACAACCGCACTCACTTTAGTAGGGCACCACGTAATTCCGTTGAGATGACACCGTTTGAACTGCGGTTTGGAGAAACCTAAGTTGTCGTTTCTTAAAAGTTTGGGGCTGCGACGCTTATGTGAAAAAGTTTCAGGTTGATAAGCTCGAACCCAAAGCGGATAAAATGTATCACACCCAAAACAGTTGGGTATACCTCCTAATTCAGATCCGAAAGCAATAGGGATTGTTTCTTGAACCGGGTCCTTTCTCGAGGAAAAGTTTGTCTCGAAAAGTTGAGTGGGAGGATGGTGGAGACTTGATATGGTTACTGAACCATCACTACAACTAGTGTGTAGCAGGGAACAGGAAGTTGTCACTACTAGGGAAAAGCCTATACACAGAATCTTAGCGGCGAGGGTTAAAACCTCGCTCATCGCTACTTACTAGCAGCGAGGTTTTAAACCTCGCTACTACTAAGTTGATAGCAGCAGCGCGGGTTTATAGCCCTCGCTACTACTAAGCGGTCTCTACCGTGCCCCCCGGGACATGCCATAGTAGTAGCGCGGGTTTTTAAAACTCGCTACTACTAAGTTGATAGCAGTAGTGCGGGTTTTTAACCCTAGCTACTACTAAGTGGCCCCTGGACCATGCCATAGTAGTAGTGATGGCTATAAACCCCTCGCTACTACTAATCGTCTGCCATAGTAGTAGCGCGGGGTATGGCCTATTTGCCAAATTTTCAAAGTCTACCCCTCCCCCCCCCCCGTGGACCGCCTTTTCAGTTTTAAAAAAATAAAAGAAAATGATAAGAATGTCAAAAAAATAAAAGTAAATAAGTTTCCCATGTGATATGTGGTCTAGTTGTTGGGAAAATTTACAAATACGAATTTCGACTTTATTTGCAAAATCTCTTTGGAAATTTGTAAAATGGCCATAACTTTTGCATACGAACTCGGATGAAAAAGTTTTTTATATGAAAAATCATCTACTCGAAAAGTTACATCCGAATTTAACCGGGGAACCTTGTTAAACATTTTTAAAATCCTCAAAAACCTAACAGAAAAAAAGTTACGGGGCTTTTAAGATCTAGAGGCAAAAAAATTCAAATAAAAAATTAGTTTTTTTTAATTTTTGTTAAATCTGGTCAAACTATGGTCAAATTAATTATTCAAGAATATTAGTGTTAATAAATAATTATTTTAGTTTTTTTGAATTTTGGTCAAATCTGGTCAAACTGTGGTCAAATCTGGTCAAACTGTGGTCAAATCTGGTCAAACTGTGGTCAAACTATTATTCAAGAAATATTAGTGTTACTAATTTTTTAGAACAATAGTTTCAAACTCAAACAGTGAAATGTGTGACTTCATGCTCAAGCTAAATTCACGAGGTTAATAGGATTGACATCTTACTATTGTCGGAAAACAACAAGTGCGACTTGGAAACAAGGAGAATAGAACCCGAAGTTAAGCGTGCTCATCTTTGGAGTAGTGAGAGGATGGGTGACCGTCAGGAAGTTAGATGATTTGGAATGATGAGGGTGATTAGAGATTAAATTGAGCAGCGATGAGGGTGATTAGAGATTTGAGGTTAAAACAATTGAGAATTTGAAAATTTGAAAAAAATCAAATTTTTTTTCAAAAATTCAATTTTTTCCGAGATTACAGATTAGTAGTAGCGGGTTTTACCCACGCCATC
The DNA here is from genome assembly GCA_021437245.1 of Aegilops speltoides. NCBI lineage: Eukaryota > Viridiplantae > Streptophyta > Magnoliopsida > Poales > Poaceae > Aegilops > Aegilops speltoides. The sequence goes on from CM038145.1 coordinate 13,343,896, forward strand.
GCTATATCGATCTTATGTAGCGCTGGTGGCACCCGCCTTCGCTATAAGTTAGTCAGAAGCGCCTTATTAGTAGTCTTGGTACCAGCGGCTGATAGGCCTAAAACCAGCCGCTTTGCTAGGCTTTTCCTAGTAGTGTGTTCTGTGGCACCTACACCAATTGAAGTAGAAGCTTATGATAGTGATCATGAAACTTGGATCAAGTCACTCATGTACCTCGTGGGGTGACAAGGATGCATCTTGCTTGAGTGGTGCAAGAATCTGTCATGAAGGTCATGTTGCTAGACAACAATGAACCTCGAGCTATGGAGAAGCGATGGTGGGCCCAAATTCTAACAAATGGTTAGAAGCCATGAAATCCGGGATAGGATCCATGTATCAGAACAAAGCATGGACTTTGGTGGACTTGCCCAATGATCGGCAAGCCATTGAGATAAATGGATCTTTAAGAAGAAGACGGACGTGGATGGTAATGTCACCATCTATGAAGCTCGACTTGTGGCGAAGAGTTTTTCACAAGTTCAAGGAGTTGACTACGATGAGATTTTCTCATCCGTAGCGATGCTTAAAATCCGTTGGAATCATGTTAGCATTAGCTGCATTTATGAAATCTTGTAGATGGATGTCAAAACGAGTTTCCTTACCAGTTTTCGTAAGGAAAGGTTGTATGTGATACAATCAGAAAGGTTTTGTCGATCCTAAGGATGCTAAAAGGTATGCTAGCTCCAGCGATCCTTCCATGGACTGGAGTAAGCATCTCGGAGTTGGAATATGCACTTTGATAAGATGATCAAAGATTTTTGGTTTATACAAAGTTTATGAGAAACTTGTATTTCCAAAGAAGTGATCAGTGGGACCACTATAGAATTTCTGATGAGTATATTGTTGATCAGAAATGTTGTAGAGTTTCTAGAAAGCATATAGGGTTGTTTGAAAAGTGTTTTTCATTAGAAAACCTGGATTAAGCTACTTGAACATTGAGCATCAAGATCTATAAGGATAGATCAAAATGCTTAATAATACTTTCAAATGAGCACGTACCTTGACATGATCTTGAAGGTGTTCAAGATGGATCAGTCAAAGAAGGAGTTCTTGCCTGAGTTTTAAGGTACGAAGTTAAGACTTAAAGCTCGACCACGGCAGAAAAGAGAAAGGACGAAGGTCGTCCCCTATGCTTTAGACGTAGGCTCTACAGTATGCTATGCTAAGTACCGCACCTGATATGTGCCTTGCCACATGTCTGGTAAGAGGGTACAAAGGTGATCAAGGAGTGGATCACCAGATAGCGGTCAAAATTATCCTTAGAGGAATAAGGATATGTTTCTCGATTATGGAGGTGATAAAGAGTTCGGCGTAAAGGTTTACGTCGATGCAAGCTTTAATACCTATCTGAATGACTCTGAGTAGCAAATCGGATACGTATAGTGGAGCGACCATTTGGAATAGCTCCAAGTGGAGCGTGGAAGCAGAATTTACAATATGACCTAGAGATTTGCGAAGTACATACGGATCTGAATGCTGCAGACCCGTTGACTAAAACCTCTCTCACAAGCAAAACATGATCAAACCACAGAACTCATTGAGTCTTAATCACATGATGATGCGAACTAGTTTAATGACACTAGTAAACTCTTTGGATGTTGGTCACATGACCTGTGAGTGTTAATCACTTGGCGATGTGAACTAGATTATTGACTCTAGTGCAAGTGGGAGACTGTTGGAAATATGCCCTAGAGGCAATAATAAATTAGTTATTATTATATTTCCTTGTTCATGATAATCGTTTATTATCGATGCTATAATTGTATTGATAGGAAATTCAGATACATGTGTGGATACATAGACAACACCATGTCCCTAGTAAGCTTCTAGTTGACTAGCTCGTTGATCAACAGATGGTTATGGTTTCCTGACCATGGACATTGGATGTCGTTGATAACGGGATCACATCATTAGGAGAATGATGTGATGGACAAGACCCAATCCTAAGCCTAGCACGAATATCGTAGTTCGTATGCTAAAGCTTTTCTAATGTCAAGTATCATTTCCTTAGACCATGAGATTGTGCAACTCCCGGATACCGTAGGAATGCTTTGGGTGTACCAAACGTCACTGGCGTAATCGGATGGTTATAAAGGTGCACTACGGTATCTCCGAAAGTGTCAGTTGGATTGGCACGAATCGAGACTGGGATTTGTCACTCCGTGTGACGGAGAGGTATCTCTGGGCCCACTCGGTAGGACATCATCATAATGTGCACAATGTGATCAAGGGGTTGATCACGGGATGATGTGTTACGGAACGAGTAAAGAGACTTGCCGGTAACGAGATTGAACAAGGTATCGGCATACCGACGATCGAATCTCGGGCAAGTACAATACCGCTAGACAAAGGGAATTGTATCACGGGATCGATTGAGTCCTTGACATCGTGGTTCATCCGATGAGATCATCGTGGAACATGTAGGAGCCAACATGGGTATCTAGATCCGCTGTTGGTTATTGATCGGAGAACGTCTCGGTCATGTGCGCATGGTTCCCGAACCCGTAGGGTCTACACATAAGGTTCGATGGCGCTAGGGTTATAAAGGAAGTTTGTATGTGGTTACGAATGTTGTTGAGTCTCGGATGAGATCCCGGACGTCACGAGGAGTTCGAGAATGGTCGAGGTAAAGATTTATATATGGAAGTCCTATTTTGGCCACCGAAAATGTTCGGGATTTTTCGGTATTGTGGGGAAGGTTCTAGAAGGTTCGGAGTGGGGCCCACCTGCATGGGGGACCCACATGAACGTGGGTAGTGGGAGCAAGGCCCCACACCCCTGGTCAAGGCGCACCAAGATCCCCCCTTAGAAGGAATAAGATCATATCCCAAAGGGATAAGATCAAGATCCCTAAAAAGGGGGATAACAATCGGTGGGGAAGGAAATGATGGGATTTCTTTCCTCCCACCTTTGCCAACGCCCCAATGGACTAGGAGGGAAATAAACCAGCCCCCTCCACCCCTATATATAGTGGGTAGGCGGATGAGAGATTTACCCAAGTTCTGGTGCAGCCCTCCCCCTTTCACAAGTCTTTCTCCTCATATCTCGCGGTGCTTGGCGAAGCCCTGCAGGATGGCCACGCTCCTCCACCACCACCACGCCGTTGTGCTGCTGCTGGATGGAGTCTTCCTCAACCTCTCCCTCTCTCCTTGCTGGATCAAGGCATGGGAGGCGTCCACCGGCTGTACGTGTGTTGAGCGCGAGGTGCCGTCCGTTCGACACTAGGATCTCCGGTGATTTGGATCACGACAGTCGACTCCTTTAACCCGTTCTCTTGAGCGCTTCGCTTAGCGATCTACAAGGGTATGTAGATGCACTCTCCTTCCCCTCGTTGCTGGTTTCTCCATAGATAGATCTTGGTGACACGTAGGAAAATTTTGAATTTCTGCAACGTTCCACAACAAGGAGTCATACCCAATGCGTCGGGGTCGATCAAACTCTTCTGTGACAACACTGGAGCTATTGCCCTTGCCAAGGAGCCGGCCAGGTTTCACAAGAAGACCAGGCACCTCAAGCGTCGTTTCAACTCCATCCGTGAAAATGTTCAAGATGGAGACATAGATATTTGCAAAGTACATACGGATCTGAATGTCGCAGATCCGTTGACTAAACCTCTCTCGCGAGCAAAACATGATCAACACCAGAACTCTATGGGTGTTCGATTCATCACAATGTAACTAGATTATTGACTCTAGTGCAAGTGGGAGACTGTTGGAAATATGCCATAGAGGCAATAATAAAAGGGTTATTATTATATTTGCTTGTTCACGATAATTGTCTTTTATTCATGCTATAACTGTATTATTCGGAAATCGTAATACACGTGTGAATACATAGACCATAACATGTCCCTAGTGAGCCTCTAGTTGACTAGCTCGTTGGTCAACAGATAGTCATGGTTTCCTGACTATGGACATTAGATGTCATTGACAACGGGATCACATCATTAGGAGAATGATGTGATGGACAAGACCCAATCCTAAGCATAGCACAAGATCGTGTAGTTCGTTTTGCTAGAGCTTTTTCAATGTCAAGTATCTCTTCCTTAGACCATGAGATCGTGTAACTCCCGGATACCGTAAGAGTGCTCTGGGTGTACCAAACATCACAACGTAACTGGGTGACTATAAAGGTGCACTACAGGTATCTCCGAAAGTGTCTGTTGGGTTGACACGGATCGAGACTGGGATTTGTCACTCCGTATTACGGAGAGGTATCTCTGGGCCCACTCGGTAATGCATCATCATAATGAGCTCAAAGTGAGCAAGTGTTTGGTCACGGGATCATGCATTACGGTATGAGTAAAGTGACTTGCCGGTAACGAGACTGAACGAGGTATTGGGATACCAACGATCGAGTCTCGGGCAAGTAACGTACCGATTGACAAAGGGAATTATATACGGGGTTGTTCGAATCCTCGACATCGTGGTTCATCCGATGAGATCATCGAGGAGCATGTGGGAGCCAACATGGGTATCCAGATCCCGCTGTTGGTTATTGCCCGAGAGCCATGTCGGTCATGTCTGCGTGTATCCCGAACCCGTAGGGTCTACACACTTAAGGTTCGGTGACACTAGGGTTGTATGAATATGAGTCTGCAGCATATTGAATGTTGTTCGGAGTCCCGGATGAGATCCCGAACGTCACGAGGAGTTCCGAAATGGTCCGGAGGTAAAGAATTATATATAGGAAGTGATGTCTCGGCCATCGGGAAAGTTTCGGGGTCACCCGGTATTGTACCGGGACCATCGGAAGGGTCCCGGGGGTCCACCGGGTGGGGCCACCCATCCCGGAGGGCCCCAAGGGCCGAAGTGGGGAGGGGAACTAGCCCATAGTGGGCTGGTGCGCCCCCCTTGGCCCACCACCTGCACCTAGGGTTGAAACCCTAGGGTGGGGGGGGGGGCGCCCCACTTGCCTTGGGGGGTACTCCACCCCCCTTGGCCGCCGCCCCCTTGGGAGATTGGATCTCCCAGGGCCGGCGCCCCCCATGGGGGCCTATATAAAGGGAGGGGGAGAGGGGGCAGCCGCACCCTGAAGTTCTGGCGCCTCCTTCCCCTGCTACACCTCTTCCTCCTCCGTCACGTGCTTGGCGAAGCCCTGCCGGAGTGCTGCTGTTCCACCACCACCACGCCGTTGTGCTGCTGCTGGAGCCATCATCATCAACCTCTCCTCCCCCCTTGCTGGATCAAGAAGGAGGAGACATCATCCGCTCCGTACGTGTGTTGAACGCGGAGGTGCCGTCCGTTCGGCGCTAGGATCTCCAGTGATAGGATCACGACGAAAACGACTACCTCAACCCCGTTCTTCTGAACGCTTCCGCTCGCGATCTACAAAGTGGTATGTAGATGCATCTCCCATGACTCGTTGCTTAGATGAACTCATAGATGGATCTTGGTGAAACCGTAGGACAAATTTTAATTTTCTGCAACGTTCCCCAACAAGGGCATCTGCCGTGACAATTCCATGACAGTTGGCGCCCACCATGGGGCCAGCACACGGTGGTTTCGAGTTCTTGAAGGCAGCTTCGCAGGGCTCAAGGGATACGCTATGGGGCAGATGACTAAGAGTCATCACGACAAGCTCTACATCGATGACGAGGGCTGGGGCCCCGAGGCTGGCTCAATCGAGTATGGGTACTGGGTCCCCTTTGGCGGATTCCATGTCTTCATTGGCAAGGTTGGTGAGTCGAAAGCTGAGCCGGACATCCTCACCGACATCATCGAAACGGCTCAACGCGCATGACCCACCAAGGTTCAAGCTGCCCCTAAGCATGTCTTTGTTGGTTTCGTTCATGGAGCGGAGCTGAAAGGAGGATCTGAATCTGGTGGTGAGATGGTTGTCTGCTCAAGTGACGATTCCTCAACTGGTGAGACCAACTCCATGTATCAGGTTCAGGATGGTGGGCTTGGGGGCTGTTCCTATGGTGACAGTATTCCGGACCCCTACGAGGCACCACACCGGGTTGTGATCTTCATGGCCAGTACACAGCCAGGGATGGATTCTTCGACTGCAGCAAACATGATCTTTGGATCAGCAACGACGATGGCAGCTGGGGCAGGAGGCCCTGTGCGCCCGCCGGCTCAAGTTTTGTCTGATCTGTTGGATGCCTTGGCAATGTTGTTGACGATGGAGGTTAACCTGGCGAATCAAACTCAACATAACGCGAATGTCGCAAAATTACAAGATGAGATAACCCAAGCCAAGGAGGAGCTAAACACGAAGAACACCCAGATGGCAACGGAGTGAGACGCCTTGCAGAGGGAGGCGAAATGACTTCAGGCAGAGAGCTTCCGCTTAAGCCTAGACCGGGACGCGTCAAACACTGTCTTTAACAGAAGGCATGTGAGCAGGCTGCCCCCCGACTTACGATGCGAGGAACCTTTTCAACATGCCTGGGGTAGGAACCAGTAACCCACCTGGTGTGGATCGGGCCGTTGAGGCACCGGCGGCTGGAGAACCGGTTCAGCCACGTGCTATAGACCCCCCACGTTTGAACTTAACCCCCTAGGGCATTTTTCTAACCCCTTGGATAACATTATAGCTGCGGCTACTCGAATGGCGGCTCTCCCAGCTCAGGATGAGTCACCAGTGGCGATGGAAATACAGAGAGGCGGAGAGCATCTTCAGACGGCTGTGGCCCAACAGGCGGCTTATTCATATAGTTGTGACCGTATTCATTCAACACCACGTCCAAGCCGGAGTCATAGCAGGCATATCGATGAATCGGCCATGTCAAGTAGTGAACGACACCGCAATCAGCCTTGTAGGTCTGACCCGCCGCGTGCTGGTAATGAAGCTCATGCTTTGGTGGACTAGGGCAGAGCGCGGTGTGAGGCGGAGCTGGCGGCACAGTTGGCGACTCAACAACAATCTCCAGTTTATCCGTCGATGTCTGTGGAGGCAGGTGTAACTCCTAGTACCTTAGGCATGCCGTGTTTAGTGCCAGCTCTACACAATGAGCGCTTGCCTAAGGATTTCAAGGGCCACCGTAAGGTGCCTAACTACATGGCGGATCAGCCCCCAGAGGCTTGGATTGAGAGTTATGCGATGGCTATGGAGATGCTGGATGTCGGTGATGCTGCATGTGCTAAGTATTTCACCATGGTTTTGGATGGGCCGGCTTGTACTTGGTTGAAAATCCTGTCCGCTAACTCCATTGGATCGTGGGCAGAGTTGAAAAGGTGTTTTATTCAAAAATTTAAAGACACATGCAAGCAGCCTATGTCGATTCTGGATTTGGATTCTTGCGTTCAAGGTGAAGGCGAGTCAAACAACCAATTGGGTGTGCCGGATTTCAGCTGTTATACACTCGTCGGACAATATCAACGCTGGTTCAGCAGTCCTGATGTTATAGAAGAATTGTCGCTTCCTTCCCCTTAATCAGAAATTGGGGCGGCTTAAGCGTCATTGCAATGATATGGGGGAGCTCATGGCGGCTCTCGTCAGGTGTGCCGACTTTGATAGAACTAAAGAGCCTGAGTCTGATGAGGAGAAGACTGGGAAGGAGAAGAAGGGTGGCAATGCAAAAGGACATCATAACACAGCGGGTCAAGGTGGTAATGGTAAATGTAAGGCGAACGGTGGTTTAGATTTTGTGGCTAACACCAGCACGCAGAATAATAACCAACGTCATAAGTGGAAAGCTCGAGCACCCCGGTTTGGAGGGCCAAAATTCAACCTTGAGGCCATGATACGTCTCCGTCGTATCTACTTTTCCAAACACTTTTGCCCTTGTTTTGGACTCTAACTTGCATGATTTGAATGGAACTAACCCGGACTGACGATGTTTTCAGCACAACTCCCAAGGTGTTATTTTTGTGCAGAAATAAAAGTTCTCGGAATGACTTGAAAATCCACGAAGCTACTTTTTGGAATTAATAAAAAATACTGGCGAAAGAATCAGCACCAGGGGGCCCACACCTAGTCCACGAGGGTGGGGGGCGTGCCCCCCTAGGTCACGCCCCCTGCCTCGTGGGCCCCCTGGATTTCCACCAACCTCAACTCCAACTCCATATATTCATGTTCGGGGACAAAAAAAATCAGAGAGAAAGATTCATTGCGTTTTACGATACGGAGCTGCCGCCAACCCCTAAACTCTCTCGGGAGGGCTGATCTGGACTCCGTTCAGGGCTCTGGAGAGGGGGATTCGTCGCCGTTGTCATCATCAACCATCCTCCATCACCAATTTCATGATGCTCACCATCGTGCGTGAGTAATTCCATTGTAGGCTTGCTGGACGGTGATGGGTTGGATGAGATTTACCATGTAATCAAGTTAGTTTTGTTAGGGTTTGATCCCTAGTATCCACTATGTTCTGAGATTGATGTTGCTATGACTTTGCTATCCTTAATGCTTGTCACTAGGGCCCGAGTGCCATGATTTCAGATCTGAACCTATTATGTCTTCATGAATATATTTGAGTTCTTGATCCTATCTTGCAAGTCTATAGTCATCTATTATGTGTTATGATCTGTTAACCCCGAAGTGACAATAATCGGGATACTTACCGGTGATGACCGTAGTTTGAGGAGTTCATGTATTCAATAAGTGTTAATGGTTTGGCCCGGTACTCTATTAAAAGAAGGCCTTAATATGAGAGCGGCAATTTGGTGCCCGAGCCCAGCTGCTTCCGAAATCGTCTCCTTCCGTTCGTCGCTCGAGATCCGCAAAAAAGTCTGGCCCGTCTGACGCGAAATTTGGAAAATGGGGCGCGTGGTGGAATCGAACGTAACAAAGTCTCGTTTGAGGGCCCGAAACGTCTTGGTGGACGGCGGTCTCACAGCGCCTTGATCTGGTCCGTGGACGAGCGTCGAAATTGGCCGAGCCACGGATCAGATAATGTGTACAGGACGGTAGGGGATAGCTGAGCCGTCTGTCCGACCATGGTGTGCCGCCGTGCACTCAACCTTGCCAGGTGCGACCGGCGACCCTGGTGTTTTTTTTTTGAACCGGGCCTTACCCCTTTCCATTGCCAAGAACGGAAATACAACTAGTTCAAGCGAGAGTGTCAGGAGGAGGGAAAGAAGTAAAGCGAGTTCAGGAACTACCAGGAAACCCACCATACTCGCTCGCCATCGAAACGAGTATCATGGGGCAAAAACCTGGTAACACCATCACAACATCTAGCCTATTACATCACCAAAAACTTAAGGACAAGTATCAGAAACAAACGGCCAAGACTAGTGTTCATAAAGAAGCTTTGTCAAGAGAATCCATCATCGCGGTCGTGCGTGCGCCTCCTCTTCTTCAAGCACCCTGGATCGGTTGTTTGATAGCGCCGCACACCTTCATCAGCTTCATCGTGCCAGTTCTGATCATCTCAGCTCCAGATCGAAGATCCTTGGCGTCCTCCCTTCTTGCAGCCCTGCCCGATGAGAGAAGAAAAGAACACAAAGAAAACACAATCTCAAAAGGAGTCTTGATTTGTTTCTTTTTGAAGGTAGCTTCGATTCTTGCGCCAACCAGATCGCCCAACACACAGCAGCCAGGACCTCTGATATAAAACTTTTGTCTCGAGGAGAATTTGTTGCACCACACAAAGAAGCGCGATAACTTTCGATGGACATCTGTCGATGCATCGAGGCAACTCAATCGACCGCCAAACAATTCTAGCCACATGACAATTGAAAAATAAGTGTTGCATCGTTTCCACCGCTTGCGAAGGAGCAGCGAGGGTTCCTGGCCATTTCTTTTTCCTCATGACATGTCTAGTAAGAATAGCGTCTTGCGACATCTGCCACAGGAAGATTTTGATTTTAAGAGGGATTTTGGCTTTCCAAATCCATCTATAATGGCAACCACTAAGAGGTTCCTCTAGCATCTTATACACCGATTTCGTGGTGAACTTGCCATTTTGGTTGAGACCCCAGTATACACGATCACTCCTTTCGACGAGGGGGATACTACAAACTGCAGCACGCATGTCCTCCCATTGTTTGGATAGTTCAGGTGAAAGTCTACGTCTGAACACATCTGTGTCCCCGAGCCTATCTTTTCTATTCAAGGTCCATGCAGGGTAATTGCAAATTTCAAATAGATGAGGGTATTTGTCCTGAAACGGGGTCAGCCCATTGATCGGATCCTTCCACAACCTTATCAGGTTTCCAGCACCAGTTTCAATCTTCCTGCCCATCATATAAATGTTTTTGATTTTGAGTAGTGCTTTCCAACAGGGTGAGTCAGAGAATTTGGGGGAAACTTCAGCAACAGATGTGTTGCGAAGATATCTGGCACGGACTATATCCTGCCAGATTCCTTTTTGTGTCTCAAGTTTCCACCACCACTTGACCATGAGACTGATGTTTTGTTTTCTAAGGTCTTTAATACCCAAGCCCCCTTTGTTTTTGGATCTACAAATCTTGTTCCACTTAACAAGATAATATCTCCTTTTTTTGTTACACCCTTGCCAGAAGAATCTGCGCCTATGTTTATCTAGCCTCTCGATGAAGGTCTTGTTCATAAGCCACATAGACATATGGTAAAGCGAGAGCTGGGTGACAACAGAGTCAAGCAAAGTGTGTCTCCCTCCCATCGAGGCAGCGTTTCCAATCCAGGCATCGAATTTCTTTAGGTACTTATCAACAATGAACTCCCAGTCCGAAGATTTAAGGTTGGCATAGCTCACAGGCATCCCCAAATACTTAAGTGGGAAACTGCCAACCTCACAATTAAAGATTTCTGAATATCTTTCTACCACATTATCATCTCCTCCCACAGTAAGGATCTCGCTTTTCTGGAAATTGACTTTCAATCCAGACATCATTTCAAACATGTATAACAGCAACTTTAGGTTGACTGCTTTCTCCACATCATCCTCAATGCAAATGATTGTGTCATCCGCATATTGCAGAATTGCCACCCCATCAGGAATCAAGTCGGCTGCCAGACCAACAATCAGTTTATTTTTCTGGGCATTTTTAATCATTTTAGCGAGACATTCAACAGCTAGGTTGAAAAGAAAGGGGGAGTGCGGGTCACCTTGCCTCACCCCTTTTTTGCTTTGAAAGTATGGCCCAACATTACTGTTTAATTTAATACTAACAGTCCCATTACGCAGGATTTGATCAATTCAATTGCACCACTTATCATCAAACCCTCGCATCTTGTGGCACTCCAGAAGAAAGTCCCAATTTACCTTGTCATATGCTTTCTCAAAGTCCAGTTTAAGAACTATTCCCACTCTCTTCTTAACATATGTGTAGTTAAGAAGCTCATGTAAGGACAAGACACCATCCATGATATTTCTCCCTTTAATGAAGGCGTTCTGAGTAGGACTAATAAGTTTGTTTGCATACTTAGCAACTCTACGATCAAGGACTTTCGTGATTAACTTGTATGGGCATCTCAACAAGCATATGGGTCTGTACTGCTGAATCTTCTCAGCCCCAGAGATTTTGGGGAGAAGAGTGATCACCCCATAATTCAACCTTTGAACATCCAACGTTCCTTGGTGGAAGGCTCTAAACAAGGCCATAATATCATCTTTGACTATGTCCCAGCACACCTGATAGAATTCAGCAGGAATGTTATCAGGCCCGGGAGCCCTATTGGAGGCCATATCAAAAAGAGCCTCCTTAACCTCTTGCTCTGTAAACTCTCTACATAGGTCTCTATTGTCATTGTCATCTAATCTCTCCTCAGGGGCCCAGGTTCCCGGGTCCATATGAATCTGGTTGCCAGGAGCTGACCCAAACAACTCTTTATAGAACTCAGTGGCATGGGCAACCAGGTTGTCCGTGCCTTCAATCAAGGTCTCCCCTACCTTGAGTGAATGCATAGTGTTTTTTCGTTTCCTCCCATTGGCAATTTTGTGATAATAGTCAGTATTCAGGTCCCCTTTGAGCAACCAGCGCTCATGGGACTGTTGAAGCCAAAAAATTTCCTCATTAACTAGGAGCTCATAAAGCTCGGCGTTGATATCCATCTTTCTACTGTACAAGTCAGGGGGTAACATATTTTCTTCTTCCATCTCCTCAAGCATGGCCAGTTCCATGCGTAGGTCCTCCTTCCTTTTCTTATCATGACCATATTTATCAAAGCCCCATCCTTTAAAGTATTTTTTAAATCTCTTCAGTTTGATATTTAGAACATCAATGGGATCAGAGGATGCAACCTTCCTCGCCCAAATCCTACTCACAGTAGGCAGAAACTTTTCATCTTTAATCCAGGACAGGTTGAAACGGAATTCACGAGGTTTCGGGGCTTCGCGTCCTTCTTCCCCAGAGGACAGCACAAGAGGATTATGATCAGAGATCTCACGAACTAATTTCTTTACAGATACCAGGGGAAAAATATCCTCCCAGCGTTCTGACATGAGGATTCGATCAAGTTTCTCCAGAGTGGGGTGATTCTGATTATTGGTCCATGTATATTTCCCCCCACTGATGTGGATTTCCCTAAGAGCTAGTGTATTGATGATGGAATTGAACAAGTCAGTGGCTTTGTTGTTCGACATCTTCTTATTCTTTTCTCCCGAATGTCGAAGAATATTAAAATCCCCTCCTACTATGTAGGGAACGGTCATGCCACTACAACAGGAGGCTAGCTCAACCAGGAATTCATTCTTGAATTCATCATGTGCCGATCCATAGACTACTAGCAACCCCCACTGGATCTTTTTTTGAATATCATACAGCACTAGCTGCATAATGTATTTGCCTTTAGTACAGGAGATAATATCAAACTTATCTTTTCAAATACCGCACAGGATGCCTCCAGATTTTCCTACAGAAGGTACCCAATTCCACTGAAAGATGTCAAAGGGATCGATTCTCCTAAGGCATTTAGGAGTAAACACTTTCTTCATTGTTTCTTGCAAACCCAGGAAATCAAGGGAATGGTCACTAATCATGTCAGAGAGGCAGGTGGCCATTCCTTTCTTGCCCACCCCTCGACAGTTCCAAATGAGACCTTTCATTTGGAACGTTTTTTATGGAATTTGGTCCGAGTAACCCTACCAGGGGACGGGGCAGGGTTACATTTTAGATCCTCCTCAGCACTCTCCCTTTTCTGACTCCTAGTCACAGGCCTAGGAATCTTAACAACAGATTTACCATGTTTCTTCCTTTTAGGCTTAGCAGAGGATATGCGTTCATAGATATGCTCTTCCTGGTCTAACCAATCTAAACTCACAGGAGTTTCCTTACCCAGACCATTAGTTACAGTCAGAACATCTTGTTCATTATCAGTATTATTGATTAAGTTCTTATCATTTAATTCTTTTCGTGCACATTCAAGTTCTCTAATAATATCAACGACCGCAAAATCATCATTAGGAATTTCCACCCCAATCAAATTCGCTCTACTGATCAATTCATCATTAGAAAGTGCATCGAAAGAATTTTTGAAAGTAGGTGTATTGTTACCTTCCAGGTTCTTCTTGCTGGCCATTTTCTTGTACATCCTCCTACATCCCGCATTCCGAGATGTTACGCTTGCTGAACCTCAGCGGGGCTTCAGGTGCTAGCGGGGGGGTGAGAATGATTTCTTCAGTGCTTTCAGGAGATGGGAGTTGTACCACATAACTGCATGAAGTCTTCATCCCAGGATCCACCTCACCAGTGACCTCCACAATCTGAGAAAGATTAGTAACAGTCTGGCAGGGAGTAGCAGGTATGTTATGTGTGTCTTTATTCACCTGAATATCTTGCGCAGCGTCCTCTTTGATATCAGGTTTCCTGGGAACCATCCAAAGGGAGGAATCAACTACCCCATCCCTCATTTTCTCCTCAATCTCTCTCTGTATTGATTCAATAAGCAGAGAACCATCTCCATCACTTTCAGTAGAAGGAGACTCTTCATTGTCATCACATAGCAGGCGACAGGCCTTGCCACCACGATAAGAGCCCCCAGAATTGCCATGTCCAGCAGACTCAGTCTGCACCCTCTCTCATGTTGATGACGCTTCCTCTTAGGAGTCTGATCGACTTGGTCCCATCCACATTGATGGGATCCTCCTCTTCTGCATTACGGGGTTCTTGACCAAAATCTCCTCAACCTCATAAGTAAACTCAGAAAGCGTCCTGCCAAAGCCTCCTCGGCGATAGCGGGGAGTTGGGCTATCGACCTACATCCAATCTTAGCTCTGACAGAAGAAGGACGATTTATTGTTGACATATCTACTTCCAAAGTAATTCCAACTAACGCTCCCACATAAGCTACAGTTTTATCACATCTCTTGTTGGGCGGAATTTTTCCAATCTTGACCCACGCAATTTCAAGTAATCCCTCAGAATCAATATCTTCAGACCAGGGAGAGAATTTAACACTAACCCCACACTTTTTCAGCTTAATGTGTTCAACAAAAAGAGCTCTCTCAACCTCTCTAGGATTTGGCATTCTCATAACAAATTTTGAGGAACAAAAATCTAGCGAACAGCGCCAACCCTGACCAACATACACACTCAGCTCGTGTTCAATATCCTTGGTCAGAGCCGAGCCATCAGTGATTGTTACCACAATATTGAAGATATTATCCCTGCTCTGTCTATCCACACTAAAATTAGGTATGTAGAAGAAACCCTGACCCTTACTTTGGAATGCACACATCACAGGTGTGTGATCCCAGGGGAAAAACTCACTGCAGACAAACGACAGATGGCCCCTCTTTTTACATCTCTCACAGAACGCCTGCGGGCATCGAACAGTAAAGTGCCCAGGCAAATGGCAGATCTGACAAGCATCACAGGAAGGAACAACAGTACCAGAGGAGGAGTACTCGCGATTACCAGCAGATGGATTGTTCTTGTCGATGGTGTGATGATCTTTTTCACTTCTGGAATCTCCCCTCGGATCTCTTGGCGGTGGGGGGGAGCGGCCTGTTGCCCTCCGGCCGCCACCGTCTCCTGAGTGTCCTGCAGGTCACCGCCCTCTCCATCCCATCTGGATTGGCGGTTTCGGTTCTCCTGCAGGTTGCCGGCCGCCTCCTCCCACTTGTCGTTGGTGGTGGAGGAGCTCCCCGCATCCGTCTTGCGCTTCCAGACGTGGGTATCGAATCCACGGCCGCGCCCTCAGTCGAACCGCCCGGCGCGACGCCCTTGGCGGCCCGCACCGAACCCATCTCCTCTCATCGCAGCAGGATGCTTCTCTTTGGATCTAGCAACAGGACTCGCGAGCAATCTATCCGGTGGTTTCTCTCTAACTCTAGCAGGAGGATTTGTGGGGGATCGAGATGCAACTACTTGGGCAAAGGAACGCAAATCGCCATGGATCTTGCCTTCCCACCACTCGAAATTGGGATTTAACCCTAGATCGGCGAGAGGGAAGCGTTCGAGTGAGCGAGCCCCTCGTCGAGATCCAAAATGGAGGCAGGGGTGGCTGCCGTGTGTTTTATACCCACGGCGCCCTCAGAAACCCTAACTCCGCCGCTTCCATGGCGGTCAGATCCGCCCTCGTGCACGTGTCGCGCATCCGCGCCATGGTGGACCGGTCCGCGCCCCAGGATCCCGGGCCCATCCGTCAGATGCGATCGACGGTGCGCGCCCCGATCGATACGGCCGCTCCCGTGTACCGCCCGCTCTCGAAGCAAACTATGCGGCGGCCTGGGTTCGCCGGAGTTTCCGCCGGTCGCCGGCGCTCGGTCGTAAACCCTAGCAAAGTGGCAAGGAAATGCAACTATATCGCCGATATCAATCCACTCACCAGGGCGAAGACATCGAGCGTCCACCGTGTGCCCCCGTGCGTCGAGCAACACGATCCGGAGGGCGTCTCCGCGCAGCCATAGCTCGCCGTCGTCGAGCGTGACGCGTCGCGCGGTCACCAGATCCGCCGCGAAGCGAACTTTCCATCGTGCGTCGTTGGCCACGGCCGTGGAGGAGGAGGAGCGTGTATCGTGCGTCATTCAGACGTCCTCCCGACGGCGACCCTGGTGTTAGCTGGTCCATTCTGAAAACCTCGTCACCCCTCTCAGCCGTCTCAGCCTCTGTCCACCCCCCAAACCCCAACCTTCCCCTCTACAGTAGGTACCGCGGCGGCTCTCGATCTGCACCGGCGGCTACCAGATGGAAGATCCTGGGCTTGAGTTCTTACTCGATGCCGTCAATAGGTTAGATTTCTACGGATCTGGAGCTCTGCGGTTCTTCTTTTGTGGGCTGGCAGATGGGCAGAAATAAGCTAACGCCGGCCTTGGCCGTCCGCCATTGACGACTATTTTTCAGGTTCCTTCTCTGGGAGGAGATCGACGACAACCTTGAGCACACAGATCCGGTTCCTCTGGCAGTACTGCCTGCAAGAGAAGGCAACCGTGCCTTCCCGTCAGACTCACTTGCTGGGTCTGGGTGCAGGGAGCGGATCGGCAACGATGGCCCGGAGACGGCACGGATGGGGGCTCGCCGGCGTGCACAGGGATCTCCAACACGGTAAGCACATTCAACTGATAGTGTAAATCCCGAAGCCCCTGGATGGATGCACCCAACCCAAGTCCTCCCCTTGTATAATTGTTATTTTCCCAATTGCCTAGGTGTTCGTCCGTACAGATATGGTAGACACAATCTAGTTTTATTTTGAGAACTGTTACAGAAGAACGAAATGAAATATTTTTAGCTGAAACACTGTGTCTGTTCCCTAATTACCGCCTGCTTGTACATACTTACAGACAACTAGTGCATCCTTAGCACAGCTAGACCTATGGTACTGAAAAGTTACGTTTTGAAAAATTCAGTCTACGCGTCGGAAGTTCACCAACAAACCGGACACCATGTCCCTCAGGATGAGTGCTCTAGAGCAGTCTATTCGCAAATCATGAAGGAACCCCCAAAAAAAGTGTAGTACAACCTGCTCTCGATCTGTGTTTCGATTCACTTGGCCTTGGCGACGCGTATGACGTCCACATCAACTTCTACAACTTAATGTGGACAGATGGAAGCAGTCGAATGCAGTATCGTTTCTTTGGGGACACATTCGACACAACATATAGAACCAATCTGTAGAACATGCCATTTGGGCTGTTTGTGGGGGTTAACAACCATTTTCAAAGCATTATTCTTGCTGGAGTGCTAATGCGAGACGAGCAGGTAGAGGTTTTCGCATGTGCTTTCGCCGAGTTTTTGCAGATGATGGGAGGACCTGCCCCAAAAACTATATTGACAGGTCAGTGCTCTCTGCTGAGAAGTACCTCTCAATTTTTATTCTTACTGTATTTGTATTCACAGATTGAAACTAACTTAGAATTGTAGTGGAACTGACTAGTGTGATTTCCTGGAAAACCAGAACAGAGCTATGGAGGTGGTGATCAACAAAATTTATCCGGATAATGTGCACCGGTGATGCAAATAGCATGTGCTAAAGAAGGCAAAGGAGAGCTTGGGTCCCCTGTACACTAAGAAAGCTACGAGGAGAAGAGGACAATGATTGTAAGTTCAGTACACTTCTTTTGCATAGATTTACTGCCCAACACCGGCACCACTGCCCCGCACGAAACAATTGTCCAAAATTATTCTGTTTGCATCCTATGAAACTGACCTCTGTTTGACAGGGTGGAGTTGTTAGGAGGACAGATTTGTCAATAGAGCGACATGCAGGAAAAATTTATATTAGAGCTTTGTTTGAGGACTTTGGTCGTCCACTGATTGAAGGCACAACATACAATGTCACGGAGGTAGTGAAGATGAGGAAGTAGGTAACGACACACAACTATGCGGCGAAAAGAGAGAAGTGGAATAGAGTTATGTACGAGTGTGGACAATGCGAGCATACTGGGCTAATTCGAGCACTCCGGTCTGTTATGCTGATGTGGTAAGGGTAACTTTCCTGGACTTTATCACTTTGTATCCCAGAATAAATTTATGGATAAAAAATTTAGAAGGTGATCTTAGATTACGTGCGGAAGAGATCTAATTGTGAATGCAGGTCATGGTTGTACTTCATTTGGAGGAGATTCCTGTGAAACATGTAGTGAAGCGGTGGACCAAGGACACAAGGGACATACTGCCAAAACACCTGATTCGGTACCAGAAGGACCATTCAGTTAACATGTCTTTCACCTGTAGGCATTCAACACTATACATGAAAGCTATGGAAGTTGTGCGGGGGGCGACGCGAGCGCAGAATCATTCGATCACATGTTTGCTGGTGTGGATGCTTTGTTGGTGAGTGGCGTATCGTTGGCAGAGAAAAGGGATGGTTTGGGTTTTGAGGACCGGTTGGCAAATTTGCCGCCTGGAAGATTGCCTGGCAATGGAGAGGTTTGCTTTTGTTGGTGACGATGTTACTGACCATGGGGACAGCGCTGGCCGCTCTGTTGGTGTGAATGCCCTACACGGTCAAGCAGCTCCAGAAAAGCAGAGAAGGTCGGAAGGCCGATGAATAGCTGGGAGAAGGCAACTTACGAAGGGCTGAGCAAACGAATGAGGTTCTGTAGCATCTGTCGGTGCGAAGGCCACAAGCGGACAGCCTGTCTGGACCGAGGCGATGCCCCCAGGAAACCGTGAAAATGCAAGAAGTGTGTATGGAAGGGCACCGGCAGAACATAAGCACAAGGCTGGGCTGCTGGATATGTTGCTGAAAAATAAGCTGGTGTATTTAAGTTTGTATTGTGTATTCTTGTTCGGCGAGGATTTTCTAGTGTGTTTTAGTGAGCATTAGTTGCTCCACGCTTGTATCCTCTGTTTAAAAAGTCATGTGACATCCTGTACCATTGAGAAAATTGTGTTGTGTTTCCTGCGTACAAACATTGATTCGCAATTTCTAAAAATATGCTTCTTGGAGCCTATGCTGAATCTTATTTGTTTGCACACCCTTGCTAATATTAGGACCCATGGTTTTTTTTAAGAGTGGTGTACTGCATGAATTCGCTAGTTACACTTGGCCTACATGCAGAGTTACCTTAGCACGCGTTTGTTCTTGAACTATGGGTGTGTGTTTCAAATTTTGAACTGCTGGGAGAGTAAATGCAACAAGTTTAAGGTTGGACGACCATCAGGTGCCTTGGTGGCGACAACATCGTTGTAGATTCAAACACAGAAGAAACGAGCGTTCCCCCATATGGCACCATCGTCGGCTGAATCCGCTGCGAGTGGCACGACGAGGACGTATGAAGACGGTGACACCGCCGAGGAATTTGAGATTCAGGTACGCTGCTTGCGGGTAGCAATTCCATGTGACAGATTTTCTCCCTGGACAAGCATTAATTCTTATCTGACGCTGTATGCAGCCCCTGGCTCTTCAAGCATTGGGTCGACGGGAAGCGCATGGAGCACGAACGAGCTGCCGGCGCAAGCAGTCCAGTTCGTACAGGAGGTGATGTGGAATGGTATTGCTGCTCAGCTGTATGTCGGTCTCCAAATGGTTTGACTGAAAGAACAACGCCTTCCATTTTCAGGGAGAGATGATACAGCGGGAGACCTGTAGGCTAGGATCTGCAAGCAGGAGCTGGACGAACAGATCGGAGGTTTTTGCGTAGGGTTCGGTGTGGGGTACCGTACGACGCTGCGCACAATGAGGGCCTGGGGTGGGTGTCCGTTACTGAGTACGGTGGACGGAGACGGCTCAGCGAGGCACACGAAATTTGCCGAGCCGTGTTCGGACTAGCTGTTCCGCACGTTCAGGACGTGCTGCCGTCGCATTCATTGCACCCTCACTCTGGCTCTATTATATTACATTACTGAAGATATACGGATAGAGAATACAGTGGCGGGCACATATCCACACACCACTGAACGTTGCTGATTTAAGAAGCATCTAAGCCCGGGCTCAGAAACGAATATCCGCCTTAATATCCCTTAGTTTCTAATAGTACCCCGCTGCCACGGGAGGGTAGGACAAAAGATGCCATACAAGTTCTTTTCCATAAACACGTATGACTATGTTCGTATTACATGCCTACATTATATTGATGAATTGGAGCTAGTTTTGTGTCACCCTATGTTATAACTATTACATGAGGAATCGCATCCGACATAATTATTCATAACTGATCCAATGCCTACGAGCCTTTCACATATTGTTCTTTGCTTAGTTACTTTACCGTTGATGCTGTTACAATTACTACAAAACTGCTACTGTTATTTTTGCTACTGTTACCGTTACTTCCATACTACTTTGCTACTAAATACTTTGCTGCAGATACTAAGTTATCCCAGTGTGGTTGAATTGACAACTCAACTGCTAATACTTGAGAATATTCTTTGGCTCCCCTTGTGTCGAATCAATAAATATGGGTTGAATACTCTACCCTCGACAACTGTTGCGATCCCCTATAGTTGTGGGTTATCAAGACTATTTTCTGGCGCCCTTGCCGGGGAGCATAGCTCTATTCTTTGAGTCACTTGGGATTTATATTTGCTGTTCACTATGAGGAACTTCAAAGACAAAAGAACTAAGATTTATCCCTCAACTATGAGGGGAGGTAAGGAACTGCCATCTAGATCTGCACTTGATTCTCCTTCTGTTATGAGTAAACTTGCGACACCTAAGCCTGCTTTTGCTATTAAATCTGATATGTCGCATGTTACTGATGATGCCACTTCCGTTATGCATGATACTTATGATGAAACTACTTCTATGCTTGATACTACTATGCCATTAGGTGAATTTTTGATGAACAACTTGCTAGGGCTAGAGAGAATGAAATTCTTGAAACTGATGTTATTGATGATAGCGATGATGAAGGTTCTCGCCCTAAATATGAATTACCTATTGTTCCTGAGGGTTATGTTATGGATGAAGAAACTGCTAGAGATTTTCTTGCTTGCAATGATAGATCTGATCTTAACAAATTATTAGCTAAGCTGAAACAGAAGTCTCTAAATGCTAGAATGAAATATGACCCTGCTTTTGCTACTTCAACTATCTTTGTTACTGATAAGGATTATGGTTTCTCTGTCGATCCTGAGATAATTACTTTGGTTGAATCTGATACTTTTTATGGCTATGAATCTGAAACTGTTATGGCACATCTTACTAAATTAAATGATATAGCCATCCTATTCACTAATGATGAGAAATCTCACTACTACTATATCCTTAAGAATTTCCGTTCTCATTAAAGGGTGATGCTAAAACTTGGTTTAATTCTCTTGATCCTGGTTATGTGCGTAGTCCCTAGGATATGATTTGTTACTTCTCTACTAAATATTTCCCTGTTCAAAAGAAACAAGCTGCCTTAAGGGAAATATATAATTTTGTGCAAATTGAAGAAGAGAGTCTCCCACAAGCTTGGGGGAGGCTTCTCCGATTACTTAATTCTTTGCCCGATCATCCTCTTAAGAAAAATGAAATACTTGATATCTTTTATAATGGACTAACCAATATTTCCAAAGACCACCTGGATAGTTGTGCTGGTTGTGTTTTCAGGGAAAGAACAGTCGATCAAGTTGAATTGATATTGAATAATATGTTTACTAATGAAAATAATTGGACACTTCTGAGACAACTCCTGAGCCAACTCCTAAACCGACTCCGAAGAAAAGAGGTGTTCTATTTCTCAGTCTTGAAGATATGCAAGAGGCAAAGAAATCTATGAAAAAAAAGGTATTAAAGCTGAAGATGTTAAGAATTTACCTCCTGTTGAAGAAATACATGGCCTTAATATACCTCCTGCTGAAGAAACACATGGTCTTGATAACCCGACACAGGTAGTACAGGTAAATTCTCTCTATAGATATGATAAAGTTGAAATTCCGTCTACTAAGTTTGCTAGCCAATGCTTGGATGAATTTGATGACTTTATGGCTAAACAAGAAAACTTCAATCCTTATGTTGATAGAAAATTGAATAGTAATGCTTATATGATCGGACACTTGAGTGATTATATGTCTAGAGTTGAGGGTGAACTTAAACTCATTAGTAAACATGCTTCTATGATTACCACTCAAGTAGAACAAGTACGTAAGGCTCAAAATGATTTGCTTGATGAATTAAATAATAAACATGACTTTGCTGTTAGAGTAGCAACTAGAACGGGTAAAATGACTTAGGAACCTTTGTATCCTGAGGGCCACTCTAAGAGAATTGAGCAAGATTATCAGAGAAATAATGTAGATGCACCTAGTCCTTCTAATAGGAAGAAAAAGGAAAAATGATAGGACTTTGCATGCTTCTACGAACTTGCTGTAGACACACCTGAGAATCCCAATGATATTTCTATTTCTGATGCTGAAACACAGTTTGGTGATGAACATGAACCTAGTGATAATGTTAATGATGATGTTCATGTTGATGCTCAACCTAGCAATAACAATGACGTAGAGGGTTAACCTGCTATTGATCTTGATAACCCACAATCAAAGAATCAATGTTATGATAAGAGAGACTTTGTTGCTAGGAAGCACGGTAAAGAAAGAGAACCATGGGTTCAGGAACCCATGCCTTTTCCTCCTAAGCCATCCAAGCAAAAGGATGATGAGGATTTTGAGCGCTTTGCTGAAATGATTAGACCTATCTTTTTGCGTATGCGTTTGACTGATATGCTTAAAGTGAATCCTTATGCTAAGTATATGAAAGATATTATCACAAGTAAAAAAAAGATACCGGAAGCTGAAATTTCCACCATGCTTGCTAATTATACTTTTAAGGGTGGAATACCAAAGAAGCTTGGAGATCCAGGAGTACCAACTATACCTTGCTCCATTAAAAGAAACTATGTTAAAACTGTCGTGGTTCTAAGTCTGACAGTAGAGTAGGGGGGTAGGTATGGAGAGGCAAGGTCCTAGCTATGGAGAGGTTGTAAACACAAGCGATGTACGAGTTCAGGCCCTTCTCGGAGGAAGTAGAAGCCCTACGTCTCGGAGCCCTGAGGCAGTCGAGTGGATTATGTGTGTAAGTGTTACAAGAGTGCGAACCCCTCTGCCTGTGGAGGGGGGTGGCTTATATAAAGTGCGCCAGGACCCCAGCCAGCCCACATAATGGAGAGGTTAAAGTACATTAAGCACAGGCGTTCTCGTAACGCCCTCATAAAGTGCCTTAACTATCATTAAGTCTATTCAATTACTGTGCCGTTGCGTTGCGAGTGCCTTCGACCTTCTGGTGGTCGAGTGTATCTTCATGGTCGAGTGAGTCTCCATGGTCGAGTCCTTCTAGTCAGTTGAGTGGGTTCCTCGCTGGTCGACTGGAAGGTGATTTCTTCTAAGGGTATCCTTGGGTAGGACGTTTAGGTCAGGCCCGTGACCCTACCCTAGGTACATGAATCCATCATTATCCCTCGAATGGGTCGAGACTTGAATGAGGAAGGAGTTGATGCTGTTCCGATTGAACTTTGGCATGCTGGCTATGCGTCTTCTTCGATCAAGATTTTCTTTGTTGATAACGAGCAACTTTTCTTCAGTCGACTCGATCCATTCTTGTTCTTTCGTCGAGTGATCTTTTATACTTTGCCGGCTCCCGAGCGACGGATCGCAGGAAATCTTGCACCAGGCAGACCGATCTGCCGCTCATGGATTTCGCGGATCTGAAATTTGGGGAAGCCTTGAAGCGAAACGAACCGCGCTTTCGGGCGGGACAGACATGGACGCCTCGATCTCCGCGCCGCTTTTTCCGCCACGTATCGTGTCAATGCAACTGTTTCGGGATATGATTGGATCGTCCGGGTCCACCTTTCATCCACTCGGAAGGGATGTTATAAATGCGATTTGTGAGGGCTTCTGCACAGTACCCCGTTCTTCCTCCTCTGCTCTCTTCGTCTCCGCCCAACGCAACTGCTGTCGCCTCCGCAACTCTCTCTCTTGCGCACTTCGCCGGCGGCCATGGGCAAGGAGAAGACGGCGGCGCTGGAGCGCGTGAAGAAGGCGTCGGCGGCTGAGAAGGCGAAGGGGAGATCTACCAGCCGCAGCGGGTCTTCGTCGAGATCCCGCTTGCCGAAGGGCTGGGTCCAGGGAGATTGGATCCAGTCGACCATCAGGGAGAAGGATCTCCTCGACATGGCCGACGACGGGCTGATCCCCCACGGCGCCGCAAGGCTTCCTGGCAAAGAGTGGCAGCCTCGGTAGGAGGAGTGAGTGTGTGCTCTGGCCACCCATGTTGATCGAGGATTTTCCTGCCGCCGAGTGTTTTCTTCGTGGCTTTTGAACTTCTTTGGAGCCCAGCTCCACCATTTTACTCCAAACTCCATCGCGTATCTTGCTGCATTTGTATCCATGTGTGAAAACTTCCTGGGCTGTCGACCGCACTGGGGTTTGTTCAAGCACATCTTCACATGTCGTTCTCAGACTGTGAATAAAGCAAGTCCAGGTGATGAGAAAACCCAAGTGGTTCAGATGTGTGGGGGCCTAGGAATCCAAGTGAGGAATAAGAGCACCTTCCCAGCTATGTCTTTTCCCGAGTCGGTCAGGGGCTAGCAGTCGACCTGGTTCTCTCGCTGAATGAGTGGCCGACACGGTCAGTGGACTTCCTCCATTCACCATGAGTCGAGTGAACAAACCCTCCTCCTCAAGGTGGTTCCGAGGAGAGAGCTGATGTGAAGATGTTGATGGACCGCGTGGTGCGGTTGGTTCGGGACGGCGTGGTCGGCATGGACCTTCTCGAGGTTTTCCTCGAGGCGAATCCAGCCCCTTCAGCCGGAGCCACCGCATGTGGTTGTCTTCGCGAACCAAGACGAGACTCGAGTCCACCGGAAGCGATCGGCGACGCCATAGTGGAAAGGTGGATGGCGCGATTCGGAAACAAGGACAATCCTCGTGGATCTGGAGGATTTCTCCACTTGACCATCACAGCGTTCGAGATAAGGTACATTTACTCTGTTTCCCATTGTATGTCTGTTGAATGTGTTTCTGTATGTCCTGCAATTTGGTCGATTGAGCTCTGTCGTGATGTTTTCCGTGCCCTTACCGAGCTGTACTCAATGCCCAACGGAGCTCGGGCTCCGGCCGAGGAGGAGAAGCTAAGCGGGGTGAGAGCCAAGAAGAGTGGGATTCAGACGCTGCTGAGGATGACGATGACGACGACGACGATGATGAGGATGAAGTAGAGGAGGAGGAGGAGGAGGTTGCACCACCGCGCTCGGAAAGGCGGTCAAAACTTGTTCATGACCCTTGTTGAGCGCAGATAGGGGAGTTGCGACTGCCGCATGATCGACCAAACGCCCTCGGACCGCTTCTCCGGTGCCGACTGAGAAGGCGCCGAAGCAGTCGAAGGTAGCTCCGTCGAGGCCAACCAAGCCTCTGCCAAAAATGAAGGTGTTCATCCCCACCATATCAGGGTAAACATATTACTTAAGTCTTCTTGTTTTGTACAAGCTTTATCTCTGGTTGATACTTGAATTAATCGACTGATTCTTTGGAACTTCAGTGCTGCGACTTCTGAAACCTCAGGCAAGGCTGAGGACCATGAGATGGAGGACGCGGCAACTTCAAATCCTGGTACTATATCCTTAATTCCGTTCTTAGTCGACTGACTCATAGTTTCTAACTTTGATTCTTTTTGAAGCTCCAACCAATGACATTATCACCCTTCCTGATGATGATGATGAGGATGAAGAACCATTGAGGCATAGGAGGAGCAGGAAGGCGTCCACTGGCAAAGCAGCCCAAGATGTGACGGCGCCCGAGACTGTTGCAACGGAGGGGGAGATCACCACTCGACATACCGTGTCCTTTGCGGTGCCGTTGACGAGTGCTCAACCCACTTCGTCGAGTGCTGGGCAACCTTCGCTCTTCACCACGCACCACGTCCCGGAGGACCAAGCTAGTGCTGCTAAGGAGGCGATACGCCAAGCAGGAATCATGATGGAGCAGGTGAAGATCGTCCGGGATGCAAGCCAAGCAACTTATGATGCCAGCTCCGCTCTTCAAAGCAATGTTCAGGTCAGTCGACCACCGCCTGTTCTGTTAGGATGTGCTATCAAAACTTCTTTTCTTTCTGAAATCCATAGCGGTCACCCACTGGTTGTGTTGATAAAAACTCCGTGTTAGCGGGGGCACGCTGAGTGCACCCGCTGGGTGTAGTCCCCAAGGCTAAGGTCATTGCCGGCGATCGGCTTTAAACTTTACAAGTAAAGATTGATCATCATTCGACTAGAGCGAATGGGTTTACGAAACCGATGGGGGCACGCTGAGTGCACCCACAGGTGTAATCCCCGAGGCGTGGTCGATCATTGGCGATTGATTACAGATCTGAAAGCTTTTTTTTGGTCGACTGGTTGACTCTGTCTTGAATAGGACCAGTGGGGGCACGCTGAGTGCACCCGCTGGGTGTAGTCCCCGAGACTACGGTCGAATGCTTGCATTCGACTGTGGTCTTAGAAACGTATGATTTTTCTCTATTCACTCGGAAGTGAATCATCTTTGACATTTTGTCGATTGATTCTTCGTAGAAATCCTGTGATCTTGCGGCGCTATCTTGAATCGGGAGCGAAGCATATTCAGCTCGAGTTGGACTTGAAGCTAGTGCAGGAGAATCTGACGAAGGCGAAGGAGGAGACCAAAGGTATGTTCGGTGAGGCTTCGACGACTCCTTTCTCCCCTCATTTGTTTTAAATCTGACTTTGCTGTAATTTATAGGCAAGGTGAAGGAGGCCCAGAGGAAGAAGGATCTTGAGCTGTCTGAGAAGATCAAGCTTGCTGACGAGAAGTTAGCCTCAGTCACCAAGCTCGAACAGGACAACACCAATCTGAGGGCTGCTCTGGCCATTGCCACCAAGGATGTTGACCGACTGAAAGCTGACAAGACCACTCTGACTGAGAAGATCAACCAGTTGACTGGGAAAAAGAATGACCTGGAAGGCTTCCTGGGTGGTCTTGCTAAGAAATTGTTCCTTATGCTCGAAGGTAGTCTTTTACACTCGACCAATTCTTCCAACTGTGATGCTCCCATTCGACCATTGTCTTGACTCGGGGTTTTGTCTTTGTAGAATTCTGTCACAACTTTGAAGAAGAAACCAGCCAGTTGGAGCTGAACCTTGACCCTGTCAATTCTCCGGTGAATGATGAAGTTGCCATGAATGTCTTCCGACTGGAGTCCCGTGTTGCCGCTGTCGTGGACTACCTCGCAAGGCTGAAGGTTGCTACGTCCCGCATCGACTCGACGCTCTGGCCCGGGGCGACACTCCAAAATGACCTTGAGTCGCTGGTGGCTCGATTGAACGCCGTCCCTGACCGAGTGCAGGAGTGGAAGAAGTCCTCGGCTCGGTGTGGCGCGATTGTCGCCTGCAATGCTGGCGCGAGTCCATTTGCAAGGATGCACGAGAAGATAAGCTGGCGGCTCTCCGAGTGGCCAACACCAAGAAACACGAAGTCAGGTCCTTCATGGAAACTTTCATCGCTGCTGCTACACGGATCGCAGATGGGATCGACCTCGACGAGTTCGTTGCTCCTTCCAGCCCTCCACAGGAGGGGTAAAAAACTTCCTTTAAATTTGCCTCGGTATGCCGAGTGGAATTGTAACCGATAAAACCTTAACAGGCTTAGTGCCTGAGCACTCTCGGTTCCTTTAAGTATCGACCTAAACTTGGATTGGATGTTTGGATATGATTGCTTTTGGCTCGAATTGCCCTTTGCAGGTTCACAGCAAGATGCCTACTGCAGTCGACTTATTCCTTAGGCGAGCACTGGGCTGCAGCTAAGCCTCCGAGTGAGAGGTTTGCTCTTCACTCGGTAGGATTTCTTATACCTTAGGCGAGCACTGGGCTGCAGCTAAGCCCCCGAGTGAGAGGTTTGCTCTTCACTCGGTAGGATTTCTTATACCTTAGGCGAGCACTGGCTGCAGCTAAGCCCCGAGGTTTGCTCTTCACTCAAGAGGATTTCTTATACCTTAGGCGAGCACTGGGCTGCAGCTAGGCCCCAGTGAGAGGTTTGCTCTTCACTCGGTAGGATTTCTTATACCTTAGGCGAGCACTGGGCTGCAGCTAAGCCCCCGAGTGAGAGGTTTGCTCTTCACTCGGTAGGATTTCTTATACCTTAGGCGAGCACTGGGCTGTAGCTAGGCCCCCGAGTGAGAGGTTTGCTCTTCACTCGGTAGGATTTCCGTTGTATTTGTGGCGAAGCTCGGAGGAGAGGGCCGCAGTCGACCTGCACCTCGTCTTCCTTGCGAGCGCACATCATACTTATGGTGTAGCTCGGAGGAGAGGGTCGCAGTCGACCTGCGCCTTGTCCTCCTTGCGAGCGCACATCATACTTATGGTGTAGCTCGGAGGAGAGGGTTGCAGTCGACCTGCGCCTCGTCCTCCTTGCGAGCGTACGTTGTACTTAGGCGAGTACTTGGACTGCAGCTAAGCCTCCGAGTGGAAGTCTGGCTTATCACTCGGTAGGTTTTTAATAACTTAGGCGAGCACTGGGCTGCAGCTAAGCCTCTGAGTGGAAGTCTGGCTTACCACTCGGTAGGATTTTTATAACTTAGGCGAGCACTGGGCTGCAGCTAAGCCCCCGAGTGGAAGTCTGGCTTACCACTCGGTAGGATTTTTATAACTTAGGCGAGCACTGGGCTGCAGCTAAGCCCCCGAGTGGAAGTCTGGCTTACCACTCGGTAGGATTTTTATAACTTAGGCGAAGCGGATTCGTGGCTAAGCCTCCGAGTGGAAGTCTGGCTTACCACTCGGTAGGATTTGTACAAACTTAGGCGAAACGGATTCGCGACTAAGCCACCCACTGGGGGAAAATTTTACTGGACAAACATAAAAAGTGACAAAAATTATGGAGGAATTATGACACTATTATTTCGAAATCCATGAACTACAGAAGTATTTTATTACAACTCATCCGAGTGAAAAACTTTAAGTGTAAAGCGGGCGGAGCAGATCCGCATTCAAGCTCGGGGCTCTTGATATTGTGTTCGACGTTGTAGAGGCGATATGCCCGTTGTGGAGAACCTTGGTGACGATGAAAGGCCCTTCCTAGGAGGGAGCGAGCTTATGTTGTTTCTGCTGATCCACTCGGAGAACTAGATCCCCTTCCTGGAAGGCTCGACCTCTCACATTTCTGGCGTAAAATCGGCGCAAGTCTTCTTTGGTAGATGGTCGAGCGGATCGAGCCATCTCCTTTCTTCCTCTAGAAGGTCATTGCGTCTGACGCTACTGCTCAGCTTCGCCGTTGTAGAGTTCAATTCGGGAGCGTTGTGAAGAAGATCACTCGGCAGGAGGACTGCTTCACTCCATAGACCAAGAAGAATGGAGTTCTGCCGGTCGACCGATTAGGTGTGGTCCGCAATCCCCAAAGCATCAAGGGAGTTCATCGACCCATGCTCCACCGCATGCTTGAGATCTCGCATCGATCGGGGTTCGCACCCTTGAGGATTAAGCCATTGGCTCGTTCTGCTGTCCATTCATTGCGGATGGGCGATCAAGCATAGTCGACTCGCGTGCCTTGAGCGTTGCAGAAATCCTTGAATTCCTCTGAGTCAAAATTCGACCCATTATCTATGATAATGCTGTGCAGGACTCCATATCGGAACGTTAGCTCTCTGATGAAGGAAATAGCAGTACCGGCGTCAAGATTCTTGATGGGTTTAGCTTCAATCCATTTGGTGAACTTGTCGACTGCTACCAGTACATGCGTGAAACCACTACGACCCGTTCTCAAGGGACCGACCATGTCTAACCCCCATACTGCGAACGGCCAGACGAGCGGAATGGTCTTCGAGTCGACGCAGCTTGTGTGACATATTGGAGTAAATTGACATCCTTCGCACTTGTCCACTATTTCTTTCGCCATCTCATTCGCCCTCGGCCAGTAAAATCCAGCTCGGTATGCTTTGGCTACAATGGTCTGAGAAGATGCATGGTGACCACAGGTCCCCGAGTGGATATCATGGAGAATGACTCGACCTTCTTCTAGCGTTATGCATTTTTGACCAACTCCAGTCGGGCTTTCTCTATACAGCTGTCCTTTGATAACGGTAAAGGCTTTGGATCGACGGATGATCTGCCGGGCCTCTTCCTCATCCTCTGGGAGTTCTTTTCTCAGGATATATGCGATATAGGGAATTGTCCAATCGGGAGTGACCACTAAAACCTCCATGACCAAGTCGACCACTTTGCCGGACCTCAACCTCGATCGGATCTGTGGCACTCTTGGGCTGTGGAGCTTCCTCTGTGAAGGGTCTTCTTTAAGCGGAGTGTGTATATGTTCTAAAAATACACCACTCGGAATGGCTTCTCTTTGGAACCTATCTTTGCGGGTCATCTGCTGCTTGATTTTTCACCGGGGATGTGATGGAGCTCAACCCCTCGAACTTGTTTTCCAGCTTCCTCACTGCATTGCAGATCCAACATGGCTGGGCTTCTCGCCCCACTCCTTCATCACCTGGTTGACCACTAAATCTGAATCGCCATAAACCATCAGCGACGGACGCCGAGTGAGATGGCCATGCGCAATCCATATAAAAGGGCCTCATACTACGCCTCATTGTTGGAGGAGTCAAAGTGAATCTGGAGCACATATCTAAGCTTGTCTCCTCTGGGGAAACCAGAACCACCCCACACGTAACCATTCAGCATCTTAGAGCCATCGAAGAACATGGTCCAATGCTCCGAGTGAACTTCATCGGTGTTGTTGTTCAATCCACTCGGCGAGGAAATCTGCTATTGCACGGGACTTAATGGCTTTCTTTGCCTCAAATTTGATATCAAGGGAAGAAGTTCAATCGCCCATTTAAGCACTCGACCGGTTGCGTCTCTCATTGTGCGAATCTACGATAAAGGAGCGTCGGCAACGATCGTGATAGAATGATCGAGAAATAATGAGCAACCTTCTTCCTGGTCATGTATATGCCATACACAAGCTTCGATAATGAGGATATCTCTGCTTGGATGGAGTCAAGACTTGGACAAATAATACACCGGCGCTGAACTTTGAAGGCCTTTCCTTCCTCTTCCCGCCGACCGTAAGCCTCAGATCGACGACTTGTCCGATGGCTGCAATATAAAGCAACAGAGGCTCTTTGCTGATTGGAGCAGCAAGCACCGGCCGGGTGGATAGCGAGCTTTTAGCTCGGCAAGCGCTGCATCGACTTCGAGTCCACTCGAACTTGTCCGCCTTCTTCATCGATCGGTAAAGAGGCAATGCCTTTTCACCGAGTTGTGAAATGAATCGACTTAAAGCGGCCAAGCATCCAGTAAGCTTCTGGACATCGTGCACTCGCACAGGGCATTTCATTCGGAGAATAGTGCCGATCTTCTCTGGATTAGCGTCGATCCCTCGTTCGGAAACGAGAGAACCGAGTAATTTTCCACCAGGAACTCCGAATGTGCACTTTGATGGATTGAGCTTGATATCATACCTCCTAAGGTTGGCAAATGTTTTGGCGAGGTCAGTCAACAATTCGGAACCCTTTCGCGACTTGACCACGATATCATCCATATACGCTTCCACATTCCGACTGATTTGAGTGAGCAAACACTTCTGAATCATTCGCATGAATGTGGCTCCGGCATTCTTGAGGCCGAATGGCATGGTGATATAGCAGAAGCACCCGAATGGAGTGATGAAAGCTGTTTTTATTTCGTCGGGTCCATACAGACGGATCTGATGATACCCGGAATATGCATCTAGAAAAGACAATCTCTCACATCCCGCGGTCGAGTCAACAATTTGATCTATGCGGGGGAGAGGAAAATGACGAGGGAGTTGTCCTTCTTGGGAACCATGACGACATTAGCGAGCCACTCGGAGTGGTATATCTCTCGGATAAATCCTGCCGCCAACAGTCGAGCCACTTCTTCACCAATAGCTTTTCTCTTCTGGACGGCGGACCGCCGTAGATGCTCTTTAACTGGTTTTGCTGACTTGTCGACTCGGGGCGATGCTCAGCCATCCCACGAACACCCGCATGTCACCGGCTTCCATGTGAAAATGTCGATTCTCACGGAGGAACCGGATGGCGCTTCTTCCTATTTGGTCGAGTGTCGTGGAGATGTGGGTCGGGGCTGCATTGGGGTCAGTCGGGTGAATATGAACTGGCTTCGTCTCACCAGACGACTGAAATGCAGATTCTGTGGCCGGCTTCTTGGATCGCAACAAATCACTCGGATCTGCGTTTTGCTTGTATCCTTCGAATTCGACCGCTGTCACTTGGGAGTCGTCAATCTTTGAGCCCTTCTGAAAGCACTCTTCCGCCTTTTTCCGATTGCCGGTGACAGTGATCACCCCCTTGGGGCCTGGCATTTTCAATTTTAGGTACACGTAACATGGTCGAGCCATGAACCGTGCGTAGGCTGGCCTCCCTAAAATGGCGTGGTACGCACTCTGAAAATCCACAACCTCAAAGGTCAATTTTTCCTTGCGAAAATGCTTGGAATCACCAAAAACCACGTCCAGAGCTATTTGGCCGAGTGAGTTAGACTTCTTCCCTGGTATGACTCCGTGGAAACTCATGTTGCTGGTGCTCAATCGGGACATCGGAATGCCCATACCTTTCAATGTGTCTGCATATAACAAGTTCAGCCCACTACCACCATCCACCAGCACTTTCGTCAGTCGAGTGCCTTCGACAATTGGATCGACCACCAAAGCTTGCCGCCCAGGGGTGGCAATATGAGTCGGATGATCAGATTGGTCGAATGTGATGGGCGTTTGGGACCACTTCACATAACTTGGTTTCTTGGGGCAACCATGTTCACTCACGGTTAATGACTTTCATCGACTTTTGCTTTCCACATCCGCAAAGATCATCAGTGGAGTTGACATGCGGATATTCTTCCTCACCGTCCTCTTTGTCTCCGCCTTGTCGGCTCCTTCTCCTTGTCCTTAGACTGCTTTTCCTGGCTTCTGGATCAGAGTCGACCTTTGGCGAGTGGTGTGCTTTGGGTAAATGATGTTGCCCTCTTCATCTTTCTTCGTGTGTATATGGCATGGCATATCCATCACGCTGCTTCCTTCTTTATCCTTTACTTTCTTAGGATTCGGGATCCTTTCGCTTCCCTTGAACTTCCCACGAGTGGCGGCGGGGCCTCTCCGAGAGCTGCTGGCTCGGCTTTCCGCTTCTGTTTCCGACTGGAATTTCCCTTCTCCGACTGACTTGGCTTGTACTTGCCGCTTCGGAGTCGGTCTTCTTCCTCGCTGTTGGCGTACTTGGTAGCAATCTCCATCATTCGACTCAAGGTCATGTCACCGGTTCGACCGAACTTCAGACTCAATTCTCTATTCTTGACGCCATCTTTGAAGGCGCAAACTGCCTGATGGTCCGACACATTCTCCACAGTATGGTGCAGAGTGATCCACCTCTGAATGTACTCTCGGAGAGTTTCATTGGTCTTCGCACACAGACTTGCAGCTCTGTCAAGCCAGCCGGTCGCTGCGTGTTCCTTCAAAAGTTACGACGAACACTGGGACAAATCTTCCCAAGTGTATATACTGCTAGGAGGTAACTGATTCAGCCATGCCCTGGCAGAACCTTCCAACATGAGGGGCAAATGCTTCATGGCCACCTCATCGTTCCCACCACCAATCTGAACAGCCACTCGGTAATCTTCAAGCCAAGTTTCGGGCTTGGACTCCCCAGTGAATTTGCTGACTCCTGTTGCCAACCTGAAATTGGGGGGATCACTGCGGCTCTGATAGCCCTGCTAAAACACTCTGGACTAGAAACATGCACTCGACTGCTTGTGGGTGCATCCCTCTCGGGTCCGCCTCGATGGGCTCTGTTCCGGTCGACCAAGCCTTGCACGATAATGGATCGCGCGTCGAAGCCTGGTTCTCTGGGGTCGACTGGAACTCTTCGCCCCGTACTGAACTGACGTCTGTCGTCTTGCCGCCGAGGAGCGTAAGACCCTTCCCTCGGAGGGGAAATGGGTACTCGACGCCTATCATCCCGGTCGAATCGGTCTCCGTACTGCTCTCGCCGGTTGTCGCGCCCTTCCCGCCGTGGAGGCGATCTGGGACTGTGAGCCGACTGAACAGTATTCGCAGCGACGGATTGACTGTGAATCCTGTTGCGCGATCGTGATACGGGCTGAGTTACGTCTCCTGCTGCTCGGAGCAAATCTCGATCGCATCAAGCCTCTCCCAGCTTCCGACTGGGATGGCTGGATGGACTCTGCTATACGGGTTGCAGCTGCTAAATTCTGAATTGGCGTGCGGTATACCTGAGTCGGCGGGAAGAGTCGATGTCGATCGCTTCAGAACTTCGTTGCCTTGCTCGAAAGTGCTCGCTGAAGGTTCTCCAAGCGGCGCGATCTGCGACATTAATGGCGTGCCTCCTCCAAGGCGCGAGCCTCGGGTTTCTCCGCGATGGGAGTATGCGAGGCATCAATGTTTCACTGGGCGAAGCTCCTCTCTCTGCAGAGAGTCGAGTGTCTCGGCCGATACTCTTCGTGGTCTTGTACGGGTCGCTTCCACCGCTGTTCCGCCCCCAAGAGCGGCCGGAGGATCGGGGGACCGCCGACTATGAGGATTTCCGCCGCTGGATCATCGCTATCGCATTCGATGCGATCTCTCGAGCCGGTCGATGTGTCGAACAGGCCAGAGGGACTCGTCGGGCTCAATTGCGCGACACAGGCGATGGCTGTCCGGCAAGCCACCGCGTGCTTCACCCACCGCTGGAGTCTCGACCGACCAGAGCGCTTGCGCTGCCGGAGACCGGCGGGCGATCGATAAAGGAGTCGACCGACACGGGTCGACGGTTGCCACAGCAGAACGCCGCGGACACATGCGCTGAAAGTCGCCGCATCGCGGACGGGAGCGCCGATGTCGAGTGGAGCCTCCTGGAGCCATGCGGAGTCGTCGGCGACAAAGGTGAGAGCACCGAGACGGATCTCGCGCCCCTCAACCAAAACTCCAGCAGTCATCATGATGAAAGTACTCGGAAGTACTGCAACTTCTCCACAAATCGCTAGAACACCTGCCCAACGGTGGGCGCCAACTGTCGTGGTTCTAAGTCTGACAGTAGAGTAGGGGGGTAGGTATGGAGAGGCAAGGTCCTAGCTATGGAGAGGTTGTAAACACAAGCGATGTACGAGTTCACGCCCTTCTCGGAGGAAGTAAAAGCCCTACGTCTCGGAGCCCTGAGGCGGTCGAGTGGATTATGTGTGTAAGTGTTACAAGA
Source organism: Aegilops speltoides (assembly GCA_021437245.1). Lineage (NCBI taxonomy): Eukaryota > Viridiplantae > Streptophyta > Magnoliopsida > Poales > Poaceae > Aegilops > Aegilops speltoides. Next base: position 13,378,834 of record CM038145.1, read on the forward strand.
GTGCGAACCCCTCTGCCTGTGGAGGGGGGTGGCTTATATAGAGTGCGCCAGGACCCCAGCCAGCCCACATAATGGAGAGGTTAAAGTACATTAAGCCTGAGGCGTTACTGGTAACGCCCCTGATAAAGTGCCTTAACTATCATTAAGTCTATTCAATTACAGGCCGTTGCGTTGCGGAGTGCCTTCTGACCTTCTGGTGGTCGAGTGTATCTTCATGGTCGAGTGAGTCTCCATGGTCGAGTCCTTCTAGTCAGTCGAGTGGGTTCCTCGCTGGTCGACTGGAAGGTGATTTCTTCTAAGGGTATCCTTGGGTAGGACGTTTAGGTCAGGCCCGTGACCCTACCCTAGGTACATGAATCCATCAAAAACTGCTTTGTGTGATCTTGGAGCCGGTGTTAGTGTTATGCCTCTCTCTTTATATCATAGACTTGAATTAAATAAGTTGACACCTACTGAAATATCTTTGCAAATGGCTGATAAATCAATTGCTATACCGATCGGTATTTGTGAGGATGTGCCTGTTGTGGTTGCAAACATTACTATCTTAACAGACTTTGTTATTCATGATATTCCCAAGGACGATAGTATTTCGATTATCCTTGATAGACCCTATTTGAATACTGCAGGGGCTGTTATTGATTGCAACAAAGGCAATGTCACTTTTCATGTTAATGGTAATGAGCATATGATACACTTTCCAAGGAAACAACCTCAAGTCCACAGTATCAATTCTATTGGAAAGATTCCATCGATTATTATTGGAGGTTTTGAATTCCCTCTTCCTACTGTCAAGAAGAAATATGATATTCTTATTATTGGGGATGTGCATATCCCCATTGAGGTAACCTAGTGTTATTCGAAATTTCTCCGGTTTCATGCAATTCGGAATGAGTTTGTTAACAAGACTTGATCAACCTTGTTAGTGGATTCATTTTGATGAACATGAGATGGATGAAGTTAGAAAGAACAACCTTCTGTACCTTCTTATTACTTTCTGTTATTTAGATTAAATAAAGCAAAAATAGTATTTTCTGTCTGTTTTCTGATTTATCCATGCAATAAAAAAATACCCTGAAAATAAAAGTTCTACAAATGCCCTTGGAATATTTGAGAATATCTGGCACTAAGAACGCAGCAGGGGGAGCAAGCACCTGGCCACGAGGGTCCAGGGCGCGCTCACCCCTATAGGACGCGCCCCCCTGCCTCATGGGCCCATGGTAGCCCCCCACCACTTAATTCTGCACGCACACACTTCTCCATCCTCCCAAAAAAACCACTATCCAGCTCAAGCACAAGTCTAGCTCATTTTGCTGCCATTTTCGATCTCCTTGCTCAACGCTCCATCCACAAAACTGATTTGGGGGATTGTTCTTTGGTATGTGACTCCTCCAATGGTCCAATTAGTTTTTGTTCTAGTGCTTTATTCATTGCAATTTTTTTGGCTAAGGTGACCCTGTTCTTGAGCTTGCATGCATGTCAAATTTATATGGTCCCAAGTAGTTCTAATGTATGATATAGTCTCTAGGCACTTGTGGGAGTAGTTGCTATTAATTTGGTTGAGTTTGGTTCACTTCTATTTTGAGTTACAAAAAATTTCAGAAATGTTCAGGAAATGATTAAGAGATTTTTGAGGGGCTCCTCTAGCCAAAGCTCAAAGTATAAAAAAAGTAAGGAGAACACACAACCCAAGTATGACAGTAGAATGGGGGGGGGGTAGGTATGGAGAGGCAAGATCCTAGCTACGGAGTAGTTGTAAACACAAGGAATGTACGAGTTCAGGCCCTTCTCGGAGGAAGTAACAACCCTACGTCTCGGTGCCCGGAGGCGGTCGACTGGATTATGTGTGTATGGATTACAGAGTGCGAACCCTTTACACCAAGAGGGGTGGCTTATATAGTGTCTCGCTGCACCTCCGCCCTCGATGAATGCAGGTTTAAAGTACATTAAGTCTAGGCGTTACTGGTAACGCCTTACATAAAGTGTCCTAAATGCCATAAAGACTACTTAATTACAGACCGTTTGGATGCAGAGTGGCTCTTGATCTCCTGGTGGTCGAGCGAGTCTTCATGGTCGAGTCCTTCGAGTTCGTCGAGTGAAGTCCCTCTTGGTCGACTGGAATGTAGTTTCTTCTGAGGGTGTCCTTGGGTAGGGTACTTAGATCAGGTCTATGACCCTACCCTAGGTACATGACTTCATCATTAGCCCCCGAATGGATCGAGGTTTGAGTGAGGAAGGAGTTGATATTATTTCCGACCTGCTTTTGTGTTCTGGATATGTATCTTCTTGGACCAATAATCCCTTCGTTGATAACATCAACTTTTCTTTCAGCGTCCTTGATCCATTCTTTTCTCTCGTCGAGTGAACTTTTGAACTTAGTAATTTCCGAGCGACGCATCGCGGGAAATCTCTCGTCTGACAGATCGACCTGCTGTTAGCGGATTTTGTGGGATCCGAATTTTGGGAAGCGCGCGAAGCGGGGCAGACTGCGGCGCTCGGATGGGATAGGGCATAGAGGCCTCGATTCTCGCGTCGTCTTTTTTGCCACGTATCGCATCTGCGCAACTGTTTAGGGATGTGATTGGATTGCCTGGGCCCACTTGTCATCCACTCGGAAGTGGCTCTATAAAATGCGCCCGGCGAGTGTTTTTGAATAGTACTTCTCCAATCCCCCTTCTGTCCTCTCCACCTCCGCCCGCATCGCCTGCTCTCGCCTCTGCCCAACCACTCCTCGTGCGCTTCGACGACAACAATGGTGAAGGAGAAGACGGCGGCTCTAGAGCGCACGAAGAAGGCGACGGCCACGGGGAAGGCGAAAGGGAGAGCGACTAGTCGGGGTGGATCCTCGTCAAGGTCCCGCCTGCCACAAGGCTGGGTCCAAGGGGATTGGATCCGGTCGACCATCACCGAGAAGGATCTCACTGAGATGGACAACGAGGGTTTGATCCCCCACGGAGCAGCGAGGCTCCCAGGGAACGAGTGGCAACCACAGCCGGAAGAGGGTGAGTGTGTTCTTCTGGCTACCCACGTCGACCGTGGGTTCTCTCTGCCTCCGAGTGTTTTCTTCCGTGGTTTCTTGAATTTCTTCGGGGCGCAACTCCACCATTTCAACCCAAATTCCATCGCCTACCTTGCTGCCTTCGTGTCCATGTGCGAGAACTTCCTGGGCTGTCGACTGCACTGGGGTCTCTTTAAGCACATATTCACTTGTCGCTCACAGACAGTGAAAATGGCGAGTCCAGATGACGATAGGACTAAGGTTATTCAGATGTGCGGGGGTCTTGGGATTCAGATGAGGAGCAAGAGTACTTTTCCGGCCATGACTCTCCCTGAGTCGGTCAGAGGATGGCAGTCGACTTGGTTCTACTGCCAAGACGAGTCGACGCCGGGGCAGTCGAGTGGTCTCCCTCCGTTTTCCATGGACCGAGTGAACAAGCCCTCATCTCTGAAAGTGCTCCCTGAGGAGAAAGCCCAAGTGAAAATGTTGATGGAGCGTGTAGTCCAGCTAGTTCGGGAAGGAGTGACGGGCATGGACCTTCTGGAGGTCTTCCTTAGGCGGCGCATCCAGCCACTTCAGTACCGGGGTCACCCAATGTGGCTGTACTGTGGAACCGAGGACGAAACTCGGGTCCATCCAGAGGCAGTCGACGATGCCACACTGGAGAGGTGGATGGCCGCGGTCACAGGGAATAAGGACAACCCTCGAGGAGCCAGGAGGATTCCACCACTCGACCATACATATACTCCGGATACGGTATACCAACTTTATCTTCACTTGTAGTCCTGTTATACTCATTCTGCTTTTGCTGCAAATTGGTCGATTGATCTTTGTGTTGTTGACTGTCAGGCCACCACTGAATTATACTCAATGCCCAATGGAGCACAGACGCCGACTGAAGAGGAGGAAGGAAGTGGGGGCGAAAGCCAGGAGGAGTGGGACTCGGACGCTGCTGCTGCTGATGATGATGACGACTCTGATGGGGAGGAAGAAGAGGAGGAGGGGGAGGAAGTTGCACCGCCTCGCACGGAAAGACGATCGAAGCTCATCCATGACCCTGCGACTGAATGTGGCAAGGGGGTCGCAACTATCGCGCAGTCGACCAAGCGCCCTCGGACCACTTCTCCGGCGCCGACTGAGAAGGCTCCGAAGCAATCTCGAATGGCGCCATCGAAACCGACAAAGGTCTTGCCGAAGATGAAGCTGTCAATTCCCACCATATCAGGGTAAAAATGCTATTTGAGTCTTCTTGCTCTACATGAGTTTATTTTTGGTCGACTCATGAGTTAACCGACTGATTTTTGGGGTTGTAGTGCTGCTACTTCTGATACCTCGGCCAGGGCTGACGATCATGAGATGGAAGATGCTGCTACCTCAAAACCTGGTATGACTCTTGTAATTCCGTCTTTTAGTCGATTGGCTCTTGGTCTCTGATTCTGATTCTTTTCTGTAGCTCCATCCAATGTCGTTATCACCCTTTCTGACGACGACGATGATGAGGAACCGCTGAAGCAAAGGAGGAGTAGGAAAGCGTCTGCTGGCAGGGTGACTCAAGACGTGCCAGCACCCGAGACACTGGTCGCGGAGGGAGAGAACACCGCCCGGCCCACCGTATCTTTCGCGGTGCCGTTGACGAGTGCTCACCCCGCATCGTCGAGTGCTGCACAGCCTTCGCTCTTCTCGACCCACTACGTCCTAGAGGACCAAGCCAGTGCACTAAAAGAAGCGATACGCCAGGCGGGAATCATGATGGAGCAGGTGAAGGCCATCCGGGAGGCTAGCCAGGCAGCCTATGACGCTAGTTCCGCTCTCCAGAGTAACGTTCAGGTCAGTCGGTCACCGCCTGTTCTGTTAGGATATGATGTCTGAAGATTCTTCTTTTCTGAAGTTCTTAGTGATTGTCCTACACCCACTGGGTGTGTCGATTGAAATTTCGAACTAGTGGGGGCACGCTAAGTGCACCCACTGGGTGTAGTCCCCAAGGCTATGGTGGACTACTGGCAGTCGACCATAGTCTTTATGTTTCAAACTTTTTCCTTCATTCGATTAGGTCGAACGGACTTTCAGAGCGGTGGGGGCACGCTGAGTGCACCCACTGGGTGTAGTCCCCGAGACTGTGGTCGACTGCTAGCAGTCGGCTACAGTCTGAAGAATACATCCTGTTTTTTTTTGTTGGTCGACTGGTCGACTCTTCCTTGATAGAACTAGTGGGGGCACGCTGAGTGCACCCACTGGGTGTAGTCCCCGAGACTATGGTCGAATGCTTGCATTCGGCTGTAGTCTTAGAAACGTATGGTTTTTCCTTAGTCACTCGGAAGTGAATTGTTTTTGACATCTGTCTATTGGTCCTTCGTAGAAATCTTGCAACCTCGCTTCACGTTACACCGAGTTGGAGAACAAGCATATCCAGCTTGAGCTTGATCTGAAGCTGGTCCAGGAGAATTTGGCGAAGGCAAAGGAAGAAGCTGAAGGTATGTTTGGTGAGGCTTCCGACGACTACTTTTGCCCCTTATTTGATTCAAATTCTGACCTTGCTGCGACTTTGCAGGCAAAGTGAAGGAGGCAAGAAGAAAGACCTTGAGTTGGCTGAGATGCAGAAGACAGCTTTAGAGAAGACCAAAATCGCAGACGAGAAGTTGGATTCGGTCACCAAGCTTGAAGAAGAGAACACCAATCTGAAAGCTGCTCTTGCCATTGCCAACAAGGAAGTCACCGACGGTGGCGATAAAGTTGCTCAAATGACAAGGCCGATGAGTTGGCGGGGAAGAAGAACGATCTGGAGGCTTATCTGGACGGACTCGCCAAGAAGTTGTTCCTCATGCTCGAAGGTAATCCTTTGCACCAAACAATTATTTTTACGGTGAGCTTTCCATTTGACCGCTGCCTTGACTCGGTGATTGTGCTTGCAGAATTTTTCCAAAACTTTGAAGAGGAGACTGGTCGACTGGAACCAAACCTGGACCCCATCAACTCTCTGGTGAATGATGAAGTCGCCATGAACGTGTTCCGGCTCGAGTCTCGTGTTGCTGCGGTCATTGACTATCTTGCAAGGCTGAAGGTCGCTACTTCCCGTATTGACACTACGCTCTGGCCCAGGGAGACGCTCCAGAATGACCTCGAGTCTCTGATGACTCGACGAAACACAGTCCCTGGTCGAGTGCAGGAGTGGAAGAAGTCTTCTGCCAGGTGCGGTGCAGATGTCGCTTTGTGTCTGGCCCGAGTCCATTGCAAGGATGCACGAGAAGACAAGCTGGCGGCTCTAGGTGGCTAACACCAAGAAGCATGATTTCTGGTCTTTCATGGAGACTTTCATCGCCGCTGCCACTCGGATCGCGGATGGAATCGACCTTGATGAGTTTGTTGCACCTTCCAGCCCTCCACAGGAGGGGTAAAAAACTTATTTGAGCTTGACACTTTAAATTTGCCTCGGTATGCCGAGTGATTTTGTAACCAATAAACCTTAACAGGCTTAGCGCCTAAGCACTTTCGGTTCCGTTAGGTATTTATCCGAACTTGGATTCGACGTTTGAATATGCTTGCATTTGGTTTGAAATGTCTTTTGCAGGTTAAAGCGAGATGCTTACTACAATCGACTTATTCCCCAATTCACTTGGGCAGGCACTGGGCTGCGGCTAAGCCCCCGCGTGGGAGGCATGCTCTCCACTCGGTAGGATTTTTAAAACTTAGGCGAGCACTGGGCTGCAGCTAAGCCCCCGAGTGGGAGGTGTGCTCTCCACTCGGTAGGATTTTTCAAAACTTAGGCGAGCACTGGGCTACAGCTAAGCCCCCGAGTGGGAGGTGTGCTCTCCACTCGGTAGGATTTTTCAAAACTTAGGCGAGCACTGGGCTGCAGCTAAGCCCCCGAGTGGGAGGTGTGCTCTCCACTCGGTAGGATTTTTCAAAACTTAGGCGAGCACTGGGCTGTAGCTAAGCCCCCGAGTGGGAGGTGTGCTCTACACTCGGTAGGATTTTCAAAACTTAGGCGAGCACTGGGCTGCAGCTAAGCCCCTGAGTGGGAGGTGTGCTCTCCACTCGGTAGGATTTTCACAACTTTGTACTTGTGGCGTAGCTCAAAGGAGAGGGTAGCAATCGACCTGCACGTCGCCCTCCTTGCGACCGCACGTTGTACTTGTGGCGTAGCTCGGAGGAGAGGGTTGCAGTCGACCTGCACCTCGTCCTCCTTGCGACCGCACGTCGTACTTGTGGCGTAGCTCGGAGGAGAGGGTTGCAGTCGACCTGCACCTCATCTTCCTTGCTACCGCATGTTGTACTTGTGGCGTAGCTCGGAGGAGAGGGTCGCAGTCGACCTGCACCTCGTCCTCCTTGCGGAGCGCATGTTGTACTTGTGGCGTAGTTCGGAAGAGAGGGTCGCAGTCGACCTGCACCTCGTCCTCCTTGCAGAGCGCACGTAGAATTTGTACTTAGGCGAGTACTTAGACTGCAGCTAAGCCTCCGAGCGGGAGTCTGGCTCACCACTCGGTAGGATTTTATTGAAACTTAGGCGAGTACTTGGACTGCAGCTAAGCCCCCGAGTGGGAGTCTGGCTCACCACTCGGTAGGATTTTATTGAAACTTAGGCGAAACGGATTCGCAGCTAAACCCCCGAGTGAGAGGCTGGCTCACCACTCGGTAAGGATTTTTTACAAACTTAGGCGAAACAGATTCGCAGCTAAGCCACCCACTAAGGGGGAAATTTTACTGAAGAAGTGACAAAAATCATTGGGGAAATTATGACACTATTATCTTGCAAAACATGAACTACAGAAGTACTTTTATTACAACTCATCCGAGTGAAGACTTAAGTGTAAAATGGGCGGAGTAGCTCCGCGTTCCAAGCTCGGGGCTCGTCGATATTGTGCTTGACGTTGTAGAGATGGTACACTCCATTGTAGAGAACCTTGGTGACAATGAAGGGTCCTTCCCAAGAAGGAGCAAGCTTGTGTTGTTTCTGCTGATCCACTCGGAAACCCAATTCCCCTTCCTGGAAGGCTCGACTCTTCACGTTTCTAGCGTGGAAGCGACGCAAGTCCTGTTAGTAGATGGTCGATTGGATCAGAGCCATCTCTCTTTCTTCCTCTAAAAGGTCGACTGCGCCTTGCCGTGCTTGTTCCGCTTCAGCTTCGTTGTAGAGCTCAACTCGAGGAGCATTGTGGAGCAGATAACTCGGCAAGACCGCTTCAGCTCCATAGACCAAGAAGAATGGAGTTCTTCCGGTCGACTGGTTAGGCGTGGTCCGTAGACCCCAAAGCACTGAAGGAAGCTCGTCGACCCATGCTCCAGCCGCATGCTTGAGATCACGCATCAGTCGCGGTTTCAATCCCTTGAGGATCAAGCCATTGGCTCGCTCTGCTTGTCCATTCGACTGAGGATGGGCGACTGAAGCGTAGTCGACTCGAGTGCCTTGAGATGTGCAGAATGCTCTGAATTCCTCCGAATCAAAGTTCGACCCATTGTCAGTGATGATGCTGTGCGGGACTCCATATCTGAATATCAATTCCCTGATGAAGTTGACAGCAGTACCGACGTCAAGGTTCTTGATGGGTTTAGCCTCAATCCACTTGGTGAACTTGTCGACTGCCACCAGCACATGCGTGAAACCGCTTCGACCTGTCCTCAAGGGGCCCACCATATCCAATCCCCATACTGCGAAGGACCAGACGAGTGGTATAGTCTTCAGAGCTGACGCAGGCTTGTGTGACATGTTGGAGTAAAACTGACATCCTTCGCACTTATCCACTATCTCCTTTGCCATCTCATTCGCCCTTGGCCAGTAAAATCCGGCTCGGTATGCTTTGGCCACGATGGTCCAAGATGACGCATGATGGCCATAGGTCCCCGAGTGGATATCATCAAGAATTATTCGATCTTCTTCTGGCGTTATGCACTTCTGACCAACTCCAGTCGTGCTCTCTCTGTATAGCCGCCCCTTAATCACAGTAAAGGCTTTGGATCGGCGGACGATCTGTCGAGCCTCTTCTTCGTCCTCTGGGAGCTCTTTTCTTAGGATATACGCGATATATGGAACTGTCCACTCGGGAGTGATCGCTAAAACTTCCATGACCAAGTCGACCACCGCTGGAACTTCAACTTCAGTTGGATCTGTGGCACTCTTGGGCTGCGGAGCTTCTTCAGTAAAAGGATCTTCTTTGACTGATGGAGTATGGATATGCTCCAGGAACACACCACTGGGAATGGCTTCTCTTTTGGAACCTATCTTCGCCAAATCATCAGCCGCTTGATTTTTCAGTCGGGGTACATGATGGAGCTCTAACCCCTCAAACTTCTTTTCCAGCTTCCTCACTACATTGTAGTATCCAGTCATGGCTGGGCTTCTAATGTCCCACTCCTTCATCACTTGGTTGACCACCAAATCTGAATCACCATAAACCATAAGGCGACGGACGCCGAGTGAGATGGCCATGCGCAACCCATACAAAAGGGCCTCGTATTCTGCCTCATTGTTGGAGGAATCAAAGTGAATCTGGAGCACATATCTGAGCTTATCTCCTCTGGGGGAAACCAGGATAACCCAAAGACCGAACCATTCAACATCTTAGAGCCATCAAAGAACATGGTCCAATGCTCGAGTGAACTGCAATCGGTTGCTTTGCTATTCAATCCACTCGGCAAGGAAATCTGCTATTGCTTGGGACTTAATGGCTTTCTTTGCCTCAAACTTGATATCAAGGGGAAGGAGTTCAATCGCCCATTTCGCCACTCGACCAGTTGCATCTCTGTTGTGCAGAATCTCTAAAAGTGGAGCGTCGCTGACGACTATAATGGAATGATCAGAGAAATAATGAGCAACCTTCTTCGTGGTCATGTAGATCCCATACACAAGCTTCTGATAATGAGGATATCTTTGCTTTGATGGAGTCAAAACTTCAAACAGATAGTACACGGGGCGCTGAACTTTGAAGGTTTTCCCTTCTTCTTCCCGCTCGACCGTAAGTCTTGTCTCGACGACTTGTCCGTGGCTGCAATATAAAGCAACAGAGGCTCTTTGTCGACCGGAGCAGCAAGCACCGGTGGGTGGAGAGCGAGCTTTTAGCTCGGCAAGCGCTGCATCAGCTTCGAGTCCACTCGAACTTGTCCGCTTCTTCATCATCGGTAAAGAGGTAATGCCTTTTCACCGAGTCGTGAGATGAATCTACTTAAAGCGGCCAAGCATCCAGTAAGTTTCTGGACATCGTGCACCCGCACGGGGCTTTTCATTCGGAGTATAGTGCTGATTTTTTCCGGGTTAGCGTCGATTCCTCGTACGGAAATGAGAAAACTGAGTAACTTGCCACCAGGAACTCTGAATGTGCACTTTGATGGATTGAGCTTGATATCATACCTCCTAAGGTTGGCAAATGTTTTGGCGAGGTCAGTCAACAATTCGGAACCCTTTCGCGACTTGACCACGATATCATCCATATACGCTTCCACATTCCGACTGATTTGAGTGAGCAAACACTTCTGAATCATTCGCATGAATGTGGCTCCGGCATTCTTGAGGCCGAGTGGCATGGTGATATAGCAGAAGCACCCGAATGGAGTGATGAAAGCTGTTTTTATCTCATCGCGTCCGTACAGACAGATCTGATGGTACCCTGAATAGGCGTCTAGAAAAGACAATCTCTCGCATCCCGCAGTCGAGTCAACAATTTGATCAATGCGAGGGAGAGGAAAATGATCTTTCGGGCAGGCCCGATTGATGTGCTTGAAATCAATGCACATTTAGAGTGAGTTGTCCTTAGGAACCATGACGACATTGGCGAGCCACTCGGAGTGGTATATCTCTCGGATAAATCCTGCCGCCAATAGTCGAGCCACCTCCTCACCAATAGCCTTTCTCTTCTGGACGGCGGACCGTCGAAGATGTTCCTTGACTGGTTTTGCTGCTGAGTCGACTCTAAGGCGATGCTCAGCCAGTCCCCTGGGAACACCTGGCATGTCAGCTGGCTTCCATGCAAAGATGTCCGAGTTCTCACGGAGGAACTGGATGAGCGCTTCTTCCTATTTCGGGTCGAGTGTTGTGGAGATATGGGTCGGAGCTGCATTGGGATCGGTCGGGTGAATGTGGACGGGCTTCGTCTCACCGGACGACTGGAATGCTGACTCTATGGCAGGCTTCTTGGCTCGCAGCAAATCACTCGGATCTGCATTTTGCTTATATCCTTCTAGCTCGACCGCTTTCACCTGGGAATCGGCAATCTTTGAGCCTTTCTGGAAACACTCTTCTGCTTTTTTCCGATCACCAGTGACAGTGATCACGCCTTTGGGGCCGGGCATCTTCAGTTTGAGGTACACGTAACATGGTCGAGCCATGAACCGTGCGTAAGCTGGTCTCCCCAAAATAGCGTGGTAAGCGCTTTGAAAATCCACGACCTCAAACGTCAGCTTCTCTTTGCGAAAATGTTTCGAATCACCAAACACCACGTCCAGAGCTATTTGGCCGAGTGACTCGGCTTTCTTTCCCGGTATAACTCCATGAAAACTCACGCTCTCGGTGCTCACCGACATCGAATGCCCATTCCTTTCAGCAGTGTCCACATACAATAAGTTCAGTCCACTACCACCGTCCATTAGCACCTTCGTCAGTCGAGTGCCTTCGACAACCGGGTCGACCACCAAAGCTTGCCTCCCAGGGGTGACTATATGAGTCGGGTGATCGGACTGGTCGAATGTAATGGGAGTTTGGGACCATCTCAGATAACTGGGTGTCGCCGGGGCGACCATGTTCACCTCACGGTTAATAACCTTCAGTCGGCTCTTGCTTTCCACATCCGCAAAGATCATCAGAGTGGAGTTAACATGAGGATATCCTCCCTCACTGTCCTCCTTGTCATCGGCTTTGTCCGACTCCTTTTCCCTGTCCTTGGGCTGTTTACCTTGGAACTGCTGGATCAGGAGTCGACACTGGCGAGTGGTATGCTTCAAGTAGATGATATTACCCTCTTCGTCTTTCTTCATGTGGATGTGACACGACATATCCATCACGTCATTTCCTTCTTTATCCTTCACCTTCTTGGGGTTCCGGATCCTTTGGGTTTCCTTGAACTTGCCTTTGAGTCACGCCGAGCCTCCCCAGAGCCGCTGGTTCGCCTTCCGCTCGCTTCCGACCGAGTTTCCTTCTCCGATCGACTCGGCTTGTACTTTCCGCTCTGAGTCGGTCCTCCTCTTCACCATTGGCGTATTTGGTGGCAATTTCCATCATCCGACTCAGGTCATATCTCCGGTCCGCCCAAACTTCAAACTTAACTCTCTGTTTTGACACCATCCTTGAAGGCGCAGATCGCTCGATGATCGACACGCTCTCCACGGTATGATGCAAAGTAATCCACCTATGAATATACTCTCTTAAGGTTTCATTCGACTTCTGCACACAGACTTGCAGCTCTGTCAACCCAGCTGGTCGCTTACAGGTTCCCTCAAAAGTCCCGACGAACACTCGGGAAAGATCTTCCCAAGTGTAAATACTGCTTGGAGTCAACTGATTCAACCATGCCCTGGCCGAACCTTCCAACATGAGTGGTAAGTGCTTCATAGCCACCTCGTCATTCCCGCCGCCGATCTGTACAGCCACTCGGTAGTCCTCAAGCCAAGTTTCAGGCTTAGACTCACCGGTGAGCTTGCTTACTCCAGTCGCCAACCTGAAGTTGGGGGGAATCAATGCTTCTCTGATAGCCCTGCTGAAACATTCCGGACTAGAAACATGCACTCAGCTGCTAGTGGGCGCGTCTCTGTCATGGCCACCCCGATGAGCCCTGTTCCGATAGACCAAGCCTTGCACGATGATGGATCGCGCGTCGAAGCCTGGTTCCCGGTGGTCGACCGGAGCTCTTTCCCCCACACTGAGTTGACGCCTGTCATCTTGCTGCCGAGGAGCGTAAGACCCGCCTCTCGGAGGAGGAGTGGGCACTCGACGCCTATCCTCACGGTCGTATCGGCCACCATATTGGTCCCGTCGATTCTCGCGTCCTTCACGCCGCGGAGGCGATCTGGGGCTGTGAGCCGACTGAACCGTATTCGCAGCGACGGATCGACTGTGAATTCTGTTGCGTGACTGCGACACGACTGAATTCTGATCTCCTGCTGCCCAAAGCAAATCTCTGATCTGCATCAAGCCTCTGCCAGCCTCCGACTGAGAGGGCTGAATTGACTCTGCTATACGGGTTGCAGCTGCTAAATTCTGAATCGGGGTTTGATATACCTCAGTCGGCGGGAAGAGTTGACGCCGACCGAGTCGGTACTCGCTGCGCTGCTGCGTCCGAGTGCTCGCTGGAGGTTCTCCAGACGAGCGTGTTCAGCCAAGTTGGCCAAACGTGCCTCCTCCAAGGCGCGAGCCTCGGGGGTTTCTCCTGCAATGGGAGTATGCAGGGCATCCATGTTCATGCGGCGAAGTTCTTCCCTTTGCAGGGAATTAAGTGGCTCGGGTTGGTACTCCTCATGGACTTGAGCGGGGTCGCCTCTGCCGTCTACCCCGTCGCCGCGGGGGTAGCCGGGAGGACTACGAGGTCCGTCGACCATCAAGATCTCCGCAGTCAATCATCGCTATCGCACTGGATGCGCCTCTACGGATCCAAATGACGGATCGAACAGCCGTAGAGGGATTCGTCGGGCTCGATTGCCGCGACTTGGGTGGTGGCCGTCTGGCGAGCCACCGCGTGCCTCACCCACCGCTGGAGTCTCGACCGACCAGATCACTTGCGCTGGCGGGAAATAGGGAGGGTGGACGATAGGGGAGTCGACCGATATGGAGACGACGGTTGCTGCAGCAGAACGCCGCGGACACATGCACGAAAATGCGTCGCACGGCGGATAGGGAGCGCATCGATGTCGAGTGGAGCCTCCTGAAGCCAAGAGGAGTCGTCGGCGATGAAGGTGAGAGCACCGAGACGGATCTCGCGGCCCTCGACCAAAACTCCATCAGTAACCATGATGAAAGTAATCGGAAGAATTGCAACTTCTCCAAAAATTGCTAAGACACCAGCCCCACGGTGGGCGCCAACTGTCGTGGTTCTAAGTCTGACAGTAGAATGGGGGGTAGGTATGGAGAGGCAAGATCATAGCTACGGAGCAGTTGTAAACACAAGGAATGTACGAGTTCAGGCCCTTCTCGGAGGAAGTAACAGCCCTATGTCTCGGTGCCCATAGGCGGTAGACTTGATTATGGGTGTATGGATTACAGGGGTGTGAACCCTTTACACTGAAGATGGGGGTGGCTTATATAGTGTCCGCCAGACCCCTCCGGCCCTCAGTAATGCAGGGTTTAAAGTACATTAAGTCTAGGCGTTACTGGTAACGCCTTACATAAAGTGTCCTAAATGCCATAAAGACTACTTAATTACAGACCATTTGGATGCAGAGTGGCTCTTGATCTCCTGGTGGTCGAGCGAGTCTTCATGGTCGAGTCCTTCGAGTTCGTCGAGTAAAGTCCCTCTTGGTCGACTGGAAGGTAGTTTCTTCTGAGGGTGTCCTTGGGTAGGGTACTTAGATCAGGTCTATGACCCTACCCTAGGTACATGACTTCATCACCTGCCTCATGGGCCCCTGGATTTCCACCAACCTCAACTCCAACTCCATATATTCATGTTCGGGGACAAAAAAAATCAAAGAGAAAGATTCATTGTGTTTTACGATACGGAGCTGCCGCCAACCCCTAAACTCTCTTGGGAGGGCTGATCTGGACTCCGTTCAGGGCTCCGGAGAGGGAGATTCGTCACCGTCGTCATCATCAACCATCCTCCATCACCAATTTCATGATGCTCACCATCGTGCGTGAGTAATTCCATTGTAGGCTTGCTGGACAGTGATGGGTTGGATGAGATTTACCATGTAATCAAGTTAGTTTTGTTAGGGTTTGATCCCTAGTATCCACTATGTTCTGAGATTGATGTTGCTATGACTTTGCTATGCTTAATGCTTGTCACTAGGGCCCGAGTGCCATGATTTCAGATCTGAACCTATTATGTCTTCATGAATATATTTGAGTTCTTGATCCTATCTTGCAAGTCTATAGTCACCTATTATGTGTTATGATCCGTTAACCCTGAAGTGACAATAATCGGGATACTTACCGGTGATGACCGTAGTTTGAGGAGTTCATGTATTCAATAAGTGTTAATGGTTTGGCCCGGTACTCTATTAAAAGGGGGCCTTAATATCCCTTAGTTTCTAATAGGACCCCGCTGCCACGGGAGGGTAGGACAAAAGATGCCATGCAAGTTCTTTTCCATAAGCACGTATGACTATGTTCGGATTACATGCCTACATTACATTGATGAATTGGAGCTAGTTTTGTGTCACCCTATGTTATAATTATTACATGAGGAATCGCATCCGACATAATTATCCATAACTGATGCAATGCCTACGAGCCTTTCACATATTGTTCTTTGCTTAGTTACTTTACCGTTGATGCTGTTACAATTACTACAAAACTACTACTGTTACTTTTGCTACTGTTACCATTACTTCCATACTACTTTGCTACTAAATACTTTGCTGCAGATACTAAGTTATCCAGGTGTGGTTGAATTGACAACTCAACTGCTAATACTTCAGAATATTCTTTGGCTCCCCTTGTGTCAAATCAATAAATATGGGTTGAATACTCTACCCTCGAAAACTGTTGCGATCCCCTATAGTTGTGGGTTATCAAGACTATTTTCTAGCGCCCTTGCCGGGGAGCATAGCTCTATTATTTGAGTCACTTGGGATTTATATTTGCTGTTCACTATGAGGAACTTGAAAGACAAAAGAACTAAGATTTATCCCTCAACTACGAGGGGAGGTAAGGAACTGCCATCTAGATCTGCACTTGATTCTCCTTCTGTTATGAGTAAACTTGCGACACCTAAGCCTGCTTTTGCTATTAAATCTGATATGTCGCATGTTACTGATGATGCCACTTCTGTTATGCATGATACTTATGATGAAACTACTTCTATGCTTGATACTACTATGCCATTAGGTGAATTTTTGATGAACAACTTGCTAGGGCTAGAGAGAATGAAATTCTTGAAACTGATGTTATTGATGATAGGGATGATGAAGGTTCTCGCCCTAAATATGAATTGCCTATTGTTCCTGAGGGTTATGTTATGGATGAAGAAACTGCTAGAGATTTTCTTGCTTGCAATGATAGATCTGATCTTAACAAATTATTAGCTAAGCTGAAACAGAAGTCTCTAAACGCTAGAATGAAATATGACCCTGCTTTTGCTACTTCAACTATCTTTGTTACTGATAAGGATTATGGTTTCTCTGTCGATCCTGAGATAATTACTTTGGTTGAATCTAATCCTTTTTATGGCTATGAATCTGAAACTGTTATGGCACATCTTACTAAATTAAATGATATAGCCACCCTATTCACTAATGATGAGAAATCTCACTACTACTATATCCTTACGATATTTCCGTTCTCATTAAAGGGTGATGCTAAAACTTGGTTTAATTCTCTTGATCCTGGTTATGTGCGTAGTCCCCAGGATATGATTTGTTACTTCTCTGCTAAATATTTCCCTGTTCATAAGAAACAAGCCGCCTTAAGGGAAATATATAATTTTGTGCGAATTGAAGAAGTGAGTCTCCCACAAGCTTGGGGGAGGCTTCTCCAATTACTTAATGCTTTGCCTGATCATCCTCTTAAGAAAAATGAAATACTTGATATCTTTTATAATGGACTAACCAATATTTCCAAAGACCACCTGGATAGTTGTGCTGGTTGTGTTTTCAGGGAAAGAACAGTCGATAGAGTTGAATTGCTATTGAATAATATGTTTACTAATGAAAATAATTGGACACTTCCTAAGACCACTCCTGAGCCAACTCCTAAACCGACTCCGAAGAAAAGAGGTGTTCTATTTCTCATTCTTGAAGATATGCAAGAGGCAAAGAAATCTATGAAAGAAAAAGGTATTAAAGCTGAAGATGTTAAGAATTTACCTCCTGTTGAAGAAATATATGGCCTTAATATACCTCCTGTTGAAGAAACACATGGTCTTGATAACCCGACACAGGTAGTACAGGTAAATGCTCTCTATAGATATGATAAAGTTGAAATTCCGTCTACTAAGTTTGCTATCGAATGCTTGGATAAATTTGATGACTTTATGGCTAAACAAGAAAACTTCAATCCTTATGTTGATAGAAAATTGAAGAGTAATGCTTATATGATCGGACACTTGAGTGATTATATGTCTAGAGTTGAGGGTGAACTTAAACTCATTAGTAAACATGCTTCTATGGTTACCACTCAAGTAGAACAACTACGTAAGGCTCAAAATGATTTGCTTGATGAATTAAATAATAAACATGACTTTGATGTTAGAGTAGCAACTAGAATGGGTAAAATGACTCAGGTACCTTTGTATCCTGAGGGCCACTCTAAAAGAATTGCGAAAGATTCTCAGAGAAATAATGTAGATGCACCTAGTCCTTCTAATAGGAAGAAAAGGAAAAATGATAGGACTTTGCATGCTTCTAGCAAACTTGCTGTAGACACACCTGAGAATCCCAATGATATTTCTATTTCTGATGCTGAAACACAATTTGGTGATGAACATGAACCTAGTGATAATGTTAATGATGATGTTCATGTTGATGCTCAACCTAGCAATAACAATGACGTAGAGGGTTAACCTGCTGTTGATCTTGATAACCCACAATCAAACAATCAATGTTATGATAAGAGAGACTTTGTTGCTAGGAAGCACGGTAAAGAAAGAGAACCATGGGTTCAGAAACCCATGCCTTTTCCTCCTAAGCCATCCAAGCAAAAGGATGATGAGGATTTTGAGCGCTTTGCTGAAATGATTAGACCTATCTTTTTGCGTATGTGTTTGACTGATATGCTTAAAGTGAATCCTTATGCTAAGTATATGAAAGATACTATCACAAAAAAAACAAAGATACCGGAAGCTGAAATTTCCACCATGCTTGCTAATTATACTTCTAAGGGTGGAATACCAAAGAAGCTTGGAGATCCAGGAGTACCAACTATACCTTGCTCCATTAAAAGAAACTATGTTAAAACTGCTTTGTGTGATCTTGGAGCCGGTGTTAGTGTTATGCCTCTCTCTTTATATCGTAGACTTGAATTAAATAAGTTGACACCTACTGAAATATCTTTGCAAATGGCTGATAAATCAATTGCTATACCTATCGGTATTTGTGAGGATGTGCCTGTTGTGGTTGGAAACGTTACTATTTTAACAGACTTTGTTATTCATGATATTCCCAAGGACGATAGTATGTTGATTATCCTTGATAGACCCTATTTGAATACTGCAGGGGCTGTTATTGATTGCAACAAAGGCAATGTCACTTTTCATGTTAATGGTAATGAGCATACGATACACTTTCCAAGGAAACAACCTCAAGTCCACAATATCAATTCTATCGGAAAGATTCCATCGATTATTATTGGAGGTTTTGAATTCCCTCTTCCTACTGTCAAGTAGAAATATGATATTCTTATTATTGGGGATGTGCATATCCCCATTGAGGTAACCTAGTGTTATTCGAAATTTCTCTGGTTTCATGCAATTCGGAATGAGTTTGTTAACAAGACTTGATCAACCTTGTTAGTGGATTCATTTTGATGAACATGAGATGGATGAAGTTAGAAAGAACAACCTTCTGTACCTTCTTTTTACTTTCTGATATTTAGATTAAATAAAGCAAAAATAGTATTTTCTGTCTATTTTTTGATTTATCCATGCAATAAAAAAATACCCCGAAAATAAAAGTTCTCCAAATGCCCTGAAAATTTAGTACGATTTTTTTGGAATATTTGAGAATATCTGGCACTAAGAACGCATCAGGGGGAGCAAGCACCTGGCCACGAGGGTCCAGGGCGCGCTCACCCCTATAGGACGCGCCCCCTGCCTCATGGGCCCATGGTAGCCCCCCACCACTTAATTCTGCACGCACACACTTCTCCATCCTCCCAAAAAACCCACTATCCAGCTCAAGCACAAGTCTAGCTCATTTTGCTGCCATTTTCGATCTCCTTGCTCAAAGCTCCATCCACAAAACTGATTTCGGGGATTGTTCTTTGGTATGTGACTCCTCCAATGGTCCAATTAGTTTTTGTTCTAGTGCTTTATTCATTGCAATTTTTTGGCCAAGGTGACCCTGTTCTTGAGCTTGCATGCATGTCAAATTTATATGGTCCCAAGTAGTTCTAATGTATGATATAGTCTCTAGGCACTTGTGGGAGTAGTTGCTATTAATTTGGTTGAGTTTGGTTCACTTCTATTTTGAGTTACAAAAAATTTCAGGAATTTTCAGGAAATGATTAAGAGATTTTTGAGGGGCTCCTCTAGCCAAAGCTCAAAGGATTAAAAAAGTAAAGAGAACAAACAACCCAAGTATAATCTCCCTCGTGTCACGGAAGTTCGGCCATGTGAATGGCCTTGTGATGAGTTCTTGAGAGCAGGCGAGATTTATGATGATTTTTATTCTTTGGCTAATGATGCGGGCCTCACCGACTTCCTCCACGACCAGCTCAAATAGTATCTCTTACTCACCAATAATTTCGTGCAAAATTTTTATTTTCATCCTAAGAAATCACCTCCTTCAGTATAGTTTCATTTATATGATGAGGCTAGGGAGATGCCCCTACGTGAATTTTGTGTGCTTTGCAAGATACCCTTCGAGGGCAGCCTAGAGGAACCACATCGTAAAGATGTGGATGGATTTATTGATATGACTACTGAATGGGAAACGAGGAAGGTTTCCGATGCAAGAATTACTAGCGTACACTTCCCTGTTCTACGTTACTTTGCAATATTTGCTAGTAGATGCTTAATTGGTCGCAGGAACTATGGAAACCTTAGTGTCCCTGATAGTATTATCTTGTGCCATGCTTTATTTCATGATAACACTGTTAGTTTAGGCGCCATCATTGCTAAAAGATTAAGCCTGAACCGTACAAAGGGCCCCATCTTTGGAGGCATCTATGCTTCACGCCTTGCTAAACACTTCAGGATACCTATCAAGCATTATGAGAAAGAAGAAAAGCTGATGGCCCCTACCTTTCTAGATTATAAGAGTATGGTAGCACATGAGTTTATTGTTAAAAATGATGAGAAGATGCTTAAGTATATTTTGAGATTTCCTAAAACTCACAGTGAGACTATTATCTTGCGTGCACCCTCTTTGTTTTACTTAACTGCAGACACTTACCTCGTCTTGCCGGAGGCCATTTATGCGTACCGGGGCCAGACATCAGCTCCAGAGCCTGACCGGAACCACCACGTGACCCTTATCGACCGTCCTTTTATCAGTGGGATCCAGAGGAGATCGCCAGCCAGTGGTACTCTGATGATACTCCTCAGTACACCAGAGAGAGTAGCCGCGATCCATGGGCATAGACCAACTTAGGCCAAAAGCCTAAGCTTGGGGGAGTATGTTTTTCTCACTGACATTACATTCATGTTCATACACTCATTCTAGTTGTCAGCATACTTTTTATTGTACTATCCATGCTAGTTTAAGTTCTTTTTCTAGCTTTCTTCTTGTGTGTTTGATAACCTTAAGAAAAACAAAAAAAATAGTTGTAGCTTTTAGCTAGTTTACTTTCCATGCCTATAGTAGTATTAATTAAAAGAAAACTCAAAAAGATTTCTCATTCTTCTTTTGCTTTTTGGGAGCTTTCCCGTGTAAATAGTTTTATTTCTTTTCTTTGGGGGTCGAGAGGAGAAGACCATGATGAAAATGTTGAGTGGCTCTCATATGGATTATTGTTGATTTAATGAAGAGCCTGTATTACCTTGTCTTCTCCCTTGAATTGAATGCTTGCAAATTCCAGCTTAGTCCAATGCACGTGCACTATTATTATTATCCACACCTTTCGGTCGTGCAAGTGAAAGGCAATAATGAGGATATATGATGGACTGATTGAGATGAGAAAAGCTGGTATGAACTCGGCCTATCTTGTTTTTGTAAATATGATTAGTTCATCGTTCCTGATTTAGCATGTTATGAATAAACATGTTTGCAATGACAATTAGAGTTTATAGTTGCTTATGCCATGCTTAATTAGCTAGGAGGTTATAATGGTTTACCTTGCGTGCCAACATGCTATTAAAATGGTTGTGATGTGGTATGATAGGGTGGTATCCTCCTTTGAATGATTTGAGTGACTTGACTTGGCACATGTTCACGCATGTAGTTTAAACAATATCAACATAACCTTCACGATATTTATGTTCATGGTGGATTATATCCTACTCATGCTTGCACTCAGTGTTGATTAATTTTGATGCATTTTCATGACTGTTGTCTCTCTCTAGTTGGTCGCTTCCCAGTCTCTTTCTAGCCTTCACTTGTACTAAGCGGCAATACTGCTTGTTCATCCAAACTCCATAAACCCCAAAGTTATTCCATATGAGTCCATCATACCTTCCTACATGCGGTATCTACCTGCCGTTCCAAGTAAATTTATATGTGCCAAACTCCAAACCTTCAAATGAAATTCTGTTTTGTATGCTCGAACAACTCATGTATCAACTAGGGCTGTCTGTATCTTCCATGTTAGGCGGGTTATTCTCAAGAGGAGTGGACTCTGCTCCTCATTCACGAGAAAATGGCTGGTCACCGGGATGCCCAGTCCCATGCTCAAATAAAATCAAAATAATTGCAAACAAAACTCCCCCGGGATTGTTGTTAGTTGGAGGCACCCGTTGTTTTGGGCAAGCCATGGATTGATGCTTGTTGGTGGTGGGGGAGTATAAACTTTACCATTCTGTTTGGGAACCGCCTATAATGTGTGTAGAATGGAACATATTGAGATCTCTTAGTTGTTATGTTGACATTTAAAGTATACCGCTCAAAATGTTATTTATCTCTATTTCAAAATCGAGCTCTAGCACCTCTATAAATTCTTGCTTCCCTTTGCGAAGGGCCTATCTATTTACTTTTATGTTGAGTCATCACCCTCTTATTAAAAAGCACCCGCTGGAGAGCACCGCTGTCATTTGCATGCATTACTATTAATTTATATTGGGTATGACTATGACTGGATCTCTTTTACCATGAATTACAATGTTTAGTCAGTCCTTGATCTTCAGAGGTGCTCTGCATTTATGTTTTGCGGTCTCAAAAATGGCTAGCAAGATACCATCTTGTTATATCATATTATGATTGTTTTGAGAAAGTGTTGTCATCCGAGATTTATTATTATTGCTCGCTAGTTGATTATGCCATTGATATGAGTAAACATGAGACCTAAGTGTTATTGTGAATATGGTTAGTTCATAATCTTTGCTAAAAACTTGAATGCTGGCTTTACATATTTGCAACAGAAAGAGCAAACAGAGTTTGTAAAAGTTTTTCTTTATCACTTTCAGTTTGTCAACTGAATTGCTTGAGGACAAGCAAAGGTTTAAGCTTGGGGGAGTTGACACGTCTCCGTTGTATCTACTTTTCCAAACACTTGCCCTTGTTTTGGACTCTAACTTGCATGATTTAAATGGAACTAACCCGAACTGACGCTGTTTTTAGCAGAACTGCCATGGTGTTATTTTTGTGCAGAAATAAAAGTTCTCAGAATGACCTGAAAATCCACGGAGCAACTTTTTGGAATTAATAGAAAAAACTGGTGAAAGAATCAACACCAGGGGCCCACATCTTGTCCACGAGGATGGGGGCGCCCCCTAGGGCGCGCCCCTGCCTGTTGGGCCCCCTAGACCTCCACCAACCTCAACTCCAACTCCATATATTCACATTCGAGGAGAAAAAAAATCAGAGAGAAAGATTCATCGCGTTTTACGATACAGAGCCGCCGCCAAGCCCTAAACTCTCTTGGGAGGGCTGATCTGGAGTCCGTTCGGGGCTCCGGAGAGGGGGATTCGTCGCTGTCGTCATCATCAACCGTCCTGCATCACCAATTTCATGATGCTCACCGTCGTGCGTGAGTAATTCCATCGTAGGCTTGCTGGACGGTGATGGGTTGGATGAGAATTACCATGTAATCAAGTTAGTTTTGTTAGGGTTTGATCCCTAGTATCCACTATGTTCTGAGATTGATGTTGCTATGACTTTGCTATGCTTAATGCTTGTCACTAGGGCCTGAGTGCCGTGATTTTAGATCTGAACCTATTATGTTTTCATGAATATATGTGAGTTCTTGATCCTATCTTGCAAGTCTATAGTCACCTATTATGTGTTATGATCCGTTAACCCCGAAGTGACAATAATCGGGATACTTACCGGTGATGACCGTAGTTTGAGGAGTTCATGTATTCAATAAGTGTTAATGGTTTTGTCCTGTACTCTATTAAAAGGAGGCCTTAATATCCCTTAGTTTCTAATAGGACCCTGCTGCCACAGGAGGGTAGGACAAAAGATGTCATTCAAGTTCTTTTCCATAAGCACGTATGACTATATTCTGATTACATGTCTACATTACGTTGATGAATTGGAGCTAGTTCTGTGTCACCCTATGTTATAACTATTACATGAGGAATCGCATCCGACATAATTATCCATCACTGATCCAATGCCTACGAGCCTTTCACATATTGTCCTTTGCTTAGTTACTTTACCGTTGCTGCTGTTACAATTACTACAAAACTGCTACTGTTACTTTTCCTACTGTTACTATTACTTCCATACTACTTTGCTACTAAATACTTTGCTGCAGATAGTAAGTTATCCAGGTGTGGTTGAATTGACAACTCAACTGCTAATACTTGAGAATATTCTTTGGCTCCTGATATGTCTCCAACGTATCTATAATTTTTTATTGTTCCATGCTATTATATTACCCAATTTTGATGTTTATGGGCTTTACTTTACACTTTTATATCATTTTTGGGACTGACCTACTAACCGGAGGCCCAACCCAAATTGCTGTTTTTTTGCCTATTTCAGTGTTTCGAAGAAAAGGAATATCAAACAGAGTCCAAACGGAATGTAACCTTCGGGAGCGATCTTTTTTTGGAATAAACGCAATCCATGAGACTTGGAGTGGACGTCAAGAAACATCCGAGGCGGCCATGAGGCAGGAGGGCGCGCCCTAGGGGGGTGGGCGCGCCCCCACCCTCCACTACTAGGGAAAACCTTATACACAGAATCTTAGCAGCAACGCGACACAAAAAGAAGCACGACTGCTAATTAGTAGTAGCGCGGGTTCGGCAAGCTCGCTGCTGATGCAAACTTAGCAGTAGCGCGTGAGGTCTAAACCGTGCTACTACAAAAATCGACCGACAGTAACCACCAACCAAAGTTTAGCAGTAGCGCTATGTCGTGATGCGCGCTACTGCTAATGCGATAGTAGTAGCGTGCTTTTTCCTCACATCGCTGCTGCTAATTTTGGAAGTGGCTACACAGTTGGCCCCGTTTAGCAGTAGCGCTTGTGAGGAAAGCGTGCTGCTTCTACTCTCTTATCAGTAGCGCGTTTTTCCTACCGCGCTACTGCTAAGTCTCAGCCCCCACCACCTTTTCCCACCCGTCCTCCCCTCCCCCATCTCCTCTCATCCTTTTCCCCTACCTCCCACATCCTCCATCTCTCACTCTTCTTCTTCCTCAAGACTTCTCCCCCATTACTCCTAGCTAACTACACCATCTCCATTAATGCATCTCCTTTATCTTTTTCCTTCCCTCCACTAGTTGAAGTTGTCTCCTCCCAAATTAGCTAGCTAGGTAGATGTAGCATTTATTCAAGTGACCTATTTGCCCCCTAACTAGATCTATCTTTGTCAAGAAGAGCTTTGTGCACTTTTGATCTCCCTGCAGATGTGCAGAAGTTCCTTCCCTCCACACATTTTTATAATCAATTTGTTTTTTATTACCGTGCAGACGTTCATGATGGTCAGTGGAACGATGGTGGACAGGTGGTTGCGGTCGGCGGTGCAGGACATGAAAGAAAATAAGTGGACAGAGGTTTTATGTCCATGTCGAAAATGCAAAGGAATAGTTTGGCTCGACCTCTATGATGATGGTCGTGTCAAAGCGCACCTGCTCATGACTGGTTTCATGGATGGCTATACTCAGTGGATAATTGAAGATGAGTATGACGATGTTGAGGACGCCGACGGGGCAGGAAATGATGACAGGGGGCAAGACGAAGAGATGATCGATAATGGCAGCGCGGGAAAGAGGTCGGACATGGCAGCGGAGAAGGGGCCGAACATGGCGGTGGAGAGAATGACATGTGAGGGAGTCCTGGATAAGGGGGTATCCGGACTTCCGGACTATATACTTTGGCTGGACTGTTGGACTATGAAGATACAAGATAGAAGACTTCGTCCCGTGTCCGGATGGGACTCTCCTTGGCGTGGAAGGCAAGCTTGGCGATTCGGATGTAGATCTCCTCCTCTGTAAACCAACTCTGTGTAACCCTTGCCCCCTTAGGTGTCTATATAAACCGGAGGGTTTAGTCCGTAGGACGGAACAACAATCATACAATAGGCTAGCTTCTAGGGTTTAGCCTCTCTGATCTTGTGGTAGATCAACTCTTGTAATACTCATATCATCAAGATCAATCAAGTAGGAAGTAGGGTATTACCTCCATCGAGAGGGCCCGAACCTGGGTAAAACATCGTGTCCCCAGTCTCCTGTTACCATTAGCCTTACACGCATAGTTCGGGAGCCTCTACCAGATCCACCGGTTTTGACACCGACATTGGTGCTTTCATTCAGAGTTCCTCTGTGTCGTCGCTGCAAGGTTAGATGGCTTCTGGAACCTTCAACCTCGCTGTCCTGGGCGAGACTTTTCTCCCCGGACAGATCTTCGTGTTCGGCGGCTTCGCACTGCGGGCCAACTCACTTGGCCATCTGGAGCAGATCGACAGCTACGCCCCTGGCCATCAGGTCCGCTTTGGAAACCTAAACTACACTGCCGACATTCGCGGAGACTTGATCTTCGACAGATTCGGGCACGTGTCAGGAGCGCCGGACAACCACGACGTGCATGACCTAGATCGGCAGTCGGACGGTATTCGGAACATCGCACCTGCTATAGCTCCGGACTTCGTTCTAGAGTAGGTCGTGCCTTCCAAGGACGGGTGGATGGACCCCGCCCCGGAGGCCGCACACTCCTCTCCTAAAGGGATCTATGTCTCCGGACACCCGGACTCATCTCCGGCCGTGTGTTCCGGACCACGCGCATCCGAGCCCGTTGAATCTAACTGGGCCCCGGTTATGGAATTCGCCGCCGCGGATATCTTTCAGCACTCACCCTTCGGAGACATGCTAAATTCATTAAAGTCTCTCTCTCTCTCTCTCTCTCTCTCTCTCTCTCTCTCTCTATGTCCTCTCTCTCTGTGGGAACTATGTAAGACGAAGAAAATCGCAGCCTACCCGCCACCCACTTTAAAGCCATTGTCGATGACCTAACAGACATGCTTGACATCGACCCCAATAACATCGACGGTATGGACATTGATGTAGGGGACAACCACTTCATCATATGACGTCTACATTGTGGACACCCCCAAAGAGGACAATAGTGACAAAAAGGACACAACGGAGGATAAACCCCCCGGGCAAAAGCAAAAACGACGGCGTAGGCACCGCCTTAGGTCCAATCACAGTAAAAATAGCGATAACAACCCGAAACAGGATGACACTCCGGTTGATTTCGAAGGCAACAATGACCATACAGACCCAGCGATGGAGCAGGATAAACCAGATGATGCCGAACAAAGGCCGGAGCAGACGCCCGAACACAATTCAGAGGGACGAACTCATCATGCTACCTCCAAAGAAGATAACAGTCCGGTTGACGATGCGTTCATTGTCGGTGTACTAAAGTAGGGGTACCTTAGTACCCCAAACTTGTGCACGGGCAGTCGCAGCGTCCCGCGGCAAGGCTTGCCGGGCGTCCGCCAAGACCCTTCACTATTCATATTACTGCCATTCAAGAACAAAGTGTTAACCGAGAAGACAAGGCCCCGGCAAGAGAAGCTTGCCGGGAAGGACAAGACCCCGGCAAGAGGAGCTTGCCGGGAAGGCCAACCAAGGCACTTCAGAAAACTTGCCGCGACGCTCCGCGCGTCCCGGCAAGACCCGACGAGCGGCAAGCTTGCGGGTGCGACAAGATAACGACCGCGGCAAGGTGCTTGCCGCGGCGAAGCCACCACTCTGCGCACGCCTCCAGCTCACCCGACGACGTGTCACCGCAGGATCGCCTCCCGTGCACGTGGCGGGTAGTCAGGCAGCCAAGCAAAGGCGAGGTGGCAAGTGAAGACGACTAGAAGGCCATCGTGGCGACGGTGGCGCCCCTAACGGTCGCTTCTCGACTGTTTACGACCGGACGGGCATTAAATGCCCTTGTCCCCGCCGTCGAGTTAGGTAGGGGCATCATGATAGCGGTTGTACCAACCCGCGTTTTTACCTTTTTACCCCTCTTTCTGCGTTGCCACCTGTCGGTGACCCCTTTAGACTATAAAAAGGAGGCCCATGCGCATGTAGAAGTGGTTCGGTTTGACGCATTCGGAAACCACGACACACCTACGCTCTTGAGCAAGAACAAGAATAGAAACACAAAGCAGCAATAGGAGTTTTATCCCCCCCCCCCGGGGAGCTCCGAAGCTGGGTAAAATCCCTCGCGTGCCCGACCTCGATCTGCTCTTCGTGCGCCCTCCGCTCCCTGCCGGACCGAAAAGGGTCCCTGCCCCATAGGTGCTCGTTCCCCCACGACATCTCTGGCGCGCCAGGTAGGGGGCGTCGAGGTTGTGCGAACCTGATCCGGTCTCCGCACGCGCTACATCAACATCTTCATCGACATGCCACCGAAGAAGAAGACTTCGGAGGTGGCCGCTCCGTCAACGTCAATTCCACCGCCGCCGGAGCAAACGGGCGGTGGGGTAGACACCGGCGGAGGAGCGGGCGCCGACGGTGGGACTCACGTCGTCACCAGGTCCAAGGACAAGGCCCCGCAAGCTTCTGCGTCTGTACATACGCCGCACCCCTCCCAGGGGGTGCAGGATCGACAACGCCATGGTGACCCTGGCACCATACTCGCGTTGGAGCAAGGCCAAGCTGGTGGATCTCGGGGCGTTCAAGACCAGCGTGCACGCCAGCATGTTGGCGCGAGTGAGGTGCGGTCGCCTGGACGGGGTACTGCTCCTTCCAACCCAATTGGGTGTCCGAGCATATCCCGCTCCTCGCGCCGCTCGCCGCCGCCGCCGAAGACCCCAGAGGAAGCGTTGGCCCGAGCCCAACTGCTTCTCGACTATCCGCCAGCGCCGCACAAGATCGACGACTGGTGGATCACCATCCAGAGCCTTATCAGCTTCGCTAACGGCGACAAGCCCCGGCAACCAAGCACGTCGAAGCCGCGGCAAGACACCCAGGCGCAAGCCGATGGCGACAAGACTGGTGGGGGTGCCACCACAGTGCACTCCCCGCCAAGAAGGCCAAGATCGCCGACTCGCCGGGCCAACCTCGACACCGACTCCACTGCATCGTCGGACCCGCGAGCTCGCCGCGATCAACGCCAAGTTCTTCAAGAACGACGACATGAAGACGCCGCCTTTTCGACGAAGCGCCGGAGAGAAGCGCGACGTCAGTCTGATCAGCGCGCTGGGTCCACTGTCGACATGCATGTGCCGGGGAACCGGGCGACTTGTCAGACGTGGTAGGTTGCCTGCGCTCACTCGTGAGCTGCGGCAGGTCCAGTGGCCCAAGACCAAGAACTTCAAGCCGACGCATGCGAGAAGTCCGATGGCAGGATACATCCGCCGAGTTCTCGCCGTCTACACCATCGCGGTGCAGGCTGCCGGGCGCGACGAGAAGATCTCGCCAACTACTTCCGCCGGTGCTCAAGCCCAACGCCGATCTTGGCTCATGCACTTGCCGGACAACTCCATCTCTTCGTGGGCGGACCTGTGCCATCAGTTCGTCGGCGCCTTCACAGGCAGCCACAAGCCCCATGGCCAGGAGAGTGATCTTCATCTGCTCGCCCAGAAAGAAGGAGAACCCCTGCGCAAGTACATACAGAGATTCAGCCAGGTGCAGCGCAACATCCCAGGCGTCCACCCTGCCGCGGTTATCAGCGCGTTTCATCAGAACGTGCATAACCGCAGGATGAGGGAGGAGATGGCGATGTGCAGGATCAGAGATATCAGCGAGCTCTATGCTCTGGCCGACAAGTGTGCCCGTGCTGAAGAAGGGAGGAAACTCCCCGGAGAGAACACAGGAGCAGAAGGATCTGGCAGTGAGGACACCCCTCCGGCAAAGAAGAACCGGAGGCGGAATAACAGAAAGAGAAAGGCTAAGGATGTGCTAGTTGTTGAGCAGTCCGGCAACGGAGGCGGTGCCGACAAGGCCAAGGCTGGCGACTCCGGCTAAGCTGTGGTGGCCGCCGACAAGCAGGACGGCTCCGGCAAGCAGTACTGCAAGATCCACCGTACCAAGGGCCATGACCTCCAAGCCTGCAAGAAGGTTGAGCAGATGGCAGAGCTACAGAAAGCTGAGTATGAGCGCCGCGACAAGGAGAAGGCCCAGAAGGTGGCGGAGGGTCCGCAAGAAGCGCCCCGCCTGGGAGGGCGCCAAGGCAGGTCAGCAACGGCAAGGAGACAGACCTCCCCGTGGCCGCGACAAGGACGAAGACGAAGATGAGGATGATGAGATGGACGAGGATGAGACCGACGAGCAAGAGTTTCAGAAGGCAACGGAGGTTTTGTGCGTTGACGGCGGTGCTTCTCTGCACACCTCGCACCGCCAACTCAAGCAGTGGGTGCGGGAGGTAAATGCAGCAGAACCATCAGTCGAATCGCGCAAGCCCCTGAAGTGGTCCAGCACGCCCATCGTCTTTGATGTTGAGGATCACCCTGATCGCATCACTGCGGTCGGGTGCTTGCCGATGTTGGTTTCGCCAACCATCCGCAACCTCAAGGTCACAAAGATGTTGGTTGACGGCGGGGCCGGCCTAAATCTGATCTCTTCCGCGGTGCTCAACAAGCTCCAGATCCCGACAATGAGCTCAAGAAACCGCACCTTTCAAGGAATCAACCGGGAAGGAGCAAGCGAAGGGAAGATTACACCGCCAAAGGACATTTGGCGATGAGCTGAATTTCAGGACAGAGAGAGTCACATTTGACGTTGCTGATTTCCCATTGCCCTACAATGGGATACTTGGCCGTCCAGCGCTTGCCAAGTTCATGGCAGCTTCTCACTACGCTTATAATGTGCTCAAGATGCCTGGTCCGATAAGTGTCATTTCTGTCCAAGGCGACAAGAAGGATGCACTTATCTGTACCGACAAGATCTACCGGGAAGCAGCAGCCGCAGCAGAACGCAAACCACTTGCCGCTGAAGCTCCCGGGGGGAAGAAGAAGACCAAGTCCGGCAAGAGTAGCTCTGATGCCCACTCCGGCAAGCGCACCTCTTCGGAGTGCTGCGCTACCGTCGAGGACGCACCATCGAGCTCCACCGGCAATGCAAAAAAGCAAAGACAACAACACCAGAGACCAAGAAAGTGGCCGCCAAGGAGGACGGCACTGGTGGTACCTTCACCATCAGTGCCACACTTGATCCTAAATAGGAAAGTGCGCTCGTTGCTTTCCTGCGGGCGAATGTCGATGTGTTTGCATGGCAACCATCTGACATCCCTGGTGTTCCCAGGAAAGTAATTGAGCACCACCTAGCCGTTTGTCCTCACGCGCGGCCCATCAAGCAGAGAGTTAGGAAGCAAGCGGTGGAACGCCAGGAGTTCATTGCAGAGGAAATCAAGAAGTTGGAAGCAGCAGGCCTTGTCCGAGGAGTACTCCATCCAACGTGGTTAGCCAACCCAGTAGTCGTGCGCAAGGTGAACGGGAAGTGGAGGCTTTGTATTGACTTCACGGATGTTAATAAAGCTTGTCCCAAGGATCCATTTCCCTTGCCGCGCATTGACCAGATTGTCGACTCCACGGCAGGATGTGATCTGCTTTCATTTCTTGATGCATACTCAGGATACCATCAGATCTTCATGGCAGAAGAAGATGAAGAGAAAACCACATTCATTACTCCATGTGGCACGTACTGCTTTGTACGGATGCCTTTCGGATTAAAGAATGCTGGTTCCACATTTGCAAGGATAGTCAGTCATGCTTTTGAGCCACAGCTGCACAGAAATGTGGAAGCTTACATGGATGACATAGTGGTCAAGAGCAAGGACAGAGCAACTTTGATCCAAGATTTGGATGAGACTTTTGCAAATTTGCGTAAGATCAATCTCAAGTTGAACCCCGAGAAGTGCGTGTTTGGAGTTCCTTCCGGCAGGCTTCTCGGGTTCTTTGTGTCCCAGAGGGGGATCAAGGCAAATCCCGACAAGATCAAGGCCATTGAGCAGATCAAAGCACCGAAGTGCGTCAAGGATGTACGGAGGCTTGCCGGCTGTGTAGCTGCTCTCAGTAGGTTCATCTCTAAGTCCGCGGAGCACGCCCTGCCGTTTTTCAAAATCTTGAAAAAGGCAGGTCCAATGAAATGGACTCCTGAATCAGAGGCCGCGCTCCAGGATTTGAAGAGGTACCTATCCACCACTCCAACACTTGTCGCACCTAAGCCACAAGAAAAGTTGCTGCTGTATTTAGCGGCAACCAATCAAGTGGTTAGTGCTGCGTTAGTGGCGGAGAGGGACGCAGATCATGAGCCAGTGGCCGCGGAAAGCACGTCCGGCAACAAGCAGGGGGCTTCTCCGACAAGCTCTCGTCCCGACAAGGATGAATTGGTACAGCCACAAGGAGAGAAACAGAAGAAGATGGTGCAGCGCCCAGTTTACTTTGTCAGTTCCCTTCTGCAGGGGGCTAGATCGAGGTACTCTGGTGTGCAAAAGTTGCTTTTCGGCCTTCTCATGGCCTCGAGGAAGCTGCGCCACTACTTTCAAGCACACGAGATCATAGTTGTCACTCGCTTTCCGTTGAAGAGGATATTGCAGAACCCAGAAGCAATAGGCAGGATTGTCGAGTGGGCGCTGGAATTATCAAGCTTTGGCCTCAAGTTTGAGAGTACCTCAACTATCCAGAGCCGAGCATTGGCAGAATTTATAGCAGAATGGACGCCAACACCTGATGAAGAAACTCCGGAGACGAGCATCCCTGTCAAGGAGGCAAGCAAAGAATGGATCATGTACTTTGACGGTGCCTTCTCGCTGCAAGGCGCTGGTGCGGGTGTGTTGCTTGTCGCACCCACCGGAGAGCACCTCAAGTATGTGGTCCAGATGCACTTTCCCAAGGAGCAGGCAACGAACAATACTGCAGAGTATGAAGGGTTGCTTGCCGGACTCAGGATTGCAGCAGAGCTTGGGATCAAGAAACTCATTGTCAGGGGAGACTCGCAGCTTGTCGTCCGTCAAGTAAATAAGGATTATCAGAGTCCGTTGATGGAAGCCTACATTGATGAAGTGAGGAAGCTGGAAGAGCAATTTGACGGCCTGCAAATGGAACATGTTCCGAGAGCTCAGAACGACATTGCAGATGGCCTGTCGAAATGCGCCGCGCTCAAGTTGCCTGTGGAACCAGGGATTTTTGTGCTCAAGCTAACTCAACCATCCGTGACACCATCAACTAGACAGAGCAAGAAGAGAAAGTTGGTTACTGGCGGTTACTTTCCGGCAGAGCTCCCCGAAGCCGCCGCCAAGAAGGTCCCCAGGACCAACACAAAGATTGCTGAGGGGCCGTCTGCTCCGACAAGCCCCAGGGTTTGTTTCGTTGAAGCAGACGCTCCCGACAAGCTGTGTCCCGACACGCTTGCCGGGGAGCATCATGCTCCGGCTGGATCACAGATTCTTGCCGTAGAAGCAGATGTTCCCGCTGCAGCATTTGCGCCTTAAGTCCTTGTCGTCGAGCCGCAAGCTGCTACATGGGCACAGCAGATCGTCCATTTCCTCCAAACAGGAGAACTTCCCGAAGAGCAAGAAGAAGCAGAGAGAGTAGCCCGGCAATCAAGTATGTACCAGTTTGTCGATGACATACTGTACAGAAGAAGATTCAACGGAGTGAAATTGAAGTGCATTGCCCGGGAAGAAGGACAGGAGCTGTTGGCGGAGATACATGGAGGCATATGTGGTCACCACATTGGCGCAAGAGCACTTGCCGGCAAAGCCTTCCGGCAAGGCTTCTTTTGGCCGACAGCCCTCCAGGATGCAACTGCACAAGTAACCAAGTGTGAAGCGTGCCAGTTCCACTCCAAACACATACACCAACCAGCCCAAGCTCTCCAAACAATCCCTTTATCCTGGCCATTTTCGGTCTGGGGGCTCGACATCCTCGACCCCTTCCCCCGAGCTGTCGGGGGCTTCGAGTTCTTGTACGTCGCAATCGACAAGTTCACGAAGTGGCCAGAGGTGGAGGCAGTGAGGAAGGTGACCGCACAGTCAGCAGTCAAGTTCTTCAGTTCACGAGCCGCACCTTCATGCAGCACGTCCAAGATCTTGGCACCAAGATCTGCTTCGCTTCTGTTGCTCACCCGAGAAGCAACGGTCGAGCAGAGAGGGCAAACGCTGAAGTGCTGCGCGGGCTCAAGACCAGAACTTTCGACAGGCTGCACAAGTGCGGAAGAAATTGGATCGAGGGAGGAGAAGATAAACGTGTGGACCAGGCGTCGTTCAAAGAAGCATAAGCCTTGCCGGGACACACGCGACAGAAAAGTTAAGTTGCCAAAGTTTGAGCACAATCATTCATTTTTAAATTTTTAAGTTATACTCCTTGAACGACCGTGCCTTGTATGGAAAACCTGTGCGCGGAGGAATCGACTTGTGGCTAAGTTGCACCCTTAATTTGTTTCGAGTCCGCTCAACAATGAGAGTGTGCTGCAACTAGCCCCGACAAGATTTCTTGCCAAAAGCAACACCGCTGGCAGGCTGCTGATGTTCCATACTCAGCGCGCGCGGCAAGTGTGCTTGCGCCGGCAAGTTTCCTAAAAGCGTAAGGTAAAAACATACAAGGAATGGAACCAAGTAAAGGATATAACATAGCAAGCATGCCCTTTTCATTAAAAAAACATCCCACTCGGGTACAGTCCATTGAGGATGAAAAACATGAAAGAGAGGATTACAAGTTTTAGATGCGGCTAAGGCCCGAAGGCTTACAAATTAAAAAGATAAGATGCCCGTAATCCCTTTCCTGTCCCCCGGTTCGGATACGCAATGTGTGAGGCCCACTCTTGGCCTCCCCGCTCTCCCCTTCAGCTTTCTCTGGTGGCACCCGACTTAGTGTCTCTTTAAGAATCCTGGCCATTGTCGGGCCAGGCGAACCTTCGGGAAGAGGGGCCGGACACCTGATCCTCTCCGCCTTACTAAGCCAATCCTGGTTGCGGACAGTGTTCAGAACAATGCTATGACAAATATAAGCAAAGTGTTCGGTTATAGGGTTACTTACTCGGGTATCGAGGCGATTGCAGCTCAGGCCCGCATCCTCGGTGGTGTTCGGACACTTTATTCATGGTCCAAAGAACATCTTATACATCCCTTCATGCGTCATGCCGAAGAAGTGTTGAATGGTTCACGGACCTTCTGGATTGAATTCCCACATCCGGAGAGGCCAGCGTTTGCACGGCAGGATCCGTCGAACTAGCATTACTTGGATTATTTTGACGAGACTAATGTCCCTCTCGAGGAGCTCCCGAGTGCGGCTTTGTAGCATTGGTACATCATTCGTAGGCCCCCAATTTAGTCCCACGTTGGCCCACGATGCCAGTTGAGGTGGAGGGCCCGAGCGGAAGGCAGGCGCGGCACCCACTTTGAGCCTCGAGGAGTTGTGACATAGAACCACCTTCGTTGCCACAAATCAGATACCTCCGGGAAGGAGCCTTCGGGCCACGAGGCGTTGACGTTCCTACTTATCATGGCACCTCCGCACTCTGCGTGTTGCTCCTCAATTATCTTTGGCTTCACATTGAAAGTCTTGAGCCATAAGCCGAAGTGGGGGGCGATGTGGAGGAAGGCTTCACACACAATGATAAATGACAAGATGTGGAGGATGGAATCCGGAGCTAGATCGTGGAAATCTAGCCCGTAGTAGAACATGAGCCCCCTCACGAAGGGATCAAGAGTAAGACCTAAGCCCCGGAGGAAGTGGGAGACAAATACGACGCTCTCGTTGGTCTCGGGAGTGGGGATAACCTGTTCGGGAGCAGGAAGCCTATGCTTGACATCGGCGGTCAAATACCCTGCCTCCCTGAGCTTCGCAATATCCTACTCTGTGATAGAGGAGGCCATCCATCAGCCTTGACGGTCAGATCCGGACATGATCGAAGACCCGGGGTGCTTAAGCTCGGGCTTTGGGTGTTGGAACTCAGGGCGCGAGATGTGCGAGCGTGGAGATAGAGGGATAGGCCTCGGCTACTTTATAAAGGGGGAGAATATCAAGCATCCCGGAACATGGTCGTTCGGGACTTGCCTAAAAACACGGGGTCATGCCAACATGCACGGATGGAATACCCATACCCGTATTGATGAGAATCCCATAATAAAGGGAACACGATCTCTGCTCTGACGGGATGTGCTAAGGAAACCGCCTCGTGGTGTGAGCGATAGCAAGTTGTAAGAACGGTTCAAATAAAAACCGAGCCATGGCATGATGCCACTTTTCGAAGAATTGTCAGCATATTAGATTCGTGGATTATTATTATTCTCTCTACGGTGATATATGGAATTTATCTTGCTGAGCCGGACATGGTCCTTGTGTTCGGAATTTATCTTGGAGTATTCGGAGATGGAACCCGCCTCGCAATGCCGAAGACAATCTATGCGCCGGACTCATCATCATTGAAGCCTGGTACAGGGGCTACTTAGGGAGTCCTAGATAAGGGGGTATCCGGACTGCCGGACTATATACTTTGGCCAGACTGTTGGACTATGAAGATACAAGATAGAAGACTTCGTCCCATGTCCGGATGGGACTCTCCTTGGCGTGGAAGGCAGGCTTGGCGAGTCGGATGTAGATCTCCTCCTCTATAAACTGACTATGTGTAACCCTAGCCCCCTCCGGTGTCTATATAAACCGGAGGCTTTAGTCTGTAGGACGGAAGAACAATCATACCATAGGCTAGCTTCTAGGGTTTAGCCTCTCTGATCTCATGGTAGATCAACTCTTGTAATACTTATATCATCAAGATCAATCAAGCAGGAAGTAGGGTATTACCTCCATCGAGAGGGCCCGAACCTGGGTAAAACATCGTGTCCTCAGTCTCCTGTTACCATTAGCCTTAGACGTATAGTTCGGGACCTCCTACCCGAGATCCGCCGGTTTTGACACTGACAACGTGGACTCCACGCAGCAGAGTTCGTTGGTACTAAGTTCAATTGTGCGGGACCCTTGATGTCTACTACACAACCTTCTTCTTGTAGACGTTGTTGGGCCTGCAAGTGCATAGGTTTGTAGGACAGTAGCAAATTTCCCTCAAGTGGATGACCTAAGGTTTATCAATCCGTAGGAGGTGTAGGATGAAGATGGTCTCTCTCAAACAACCCTGCAACCAAATAACAAAGAGTCTCTTGTGTCCCCAACACACCCAATACAATGGTAAATTGTATAGGTGCACTAGTTCGGCGAAGAGATGAAGATACAAGTGCAAAATAGATAGTAGATATAGGTTTTTGTAATCAGAAATAATAAAAACAGCAAGGTAACAAGTGGTAAAAGTGAGCGTAAACGGTATTGCAATGATAGGAAACAAGGCCTAGGGTTCATACTTTCACTAGTGCAAGTCTCTCAACAATAATAACATAGATAGATCATATAACAAGCCCTCAACATGCAACAAAGAGTCACTCCAAAGCCACTAATAGTGGAGAACAAACATAGAGATTATTGTAGGGTACGAAACCACCTCAAAGTTATTCTTTCAGATCAATCTATAAAAGAGTTCGTACTAGAATAACACCTTAAGACACGAATCAACCAAAAACCCTAATGTAACCTAGATACTCCATTGTCACCTCAAGTATCCGTGGGCATGATTATACGATATGTATCACACAATCTCAGATTCATCCAACCAACATAAAAGTACTTGAAAGAGTGCCCCAAAGTTTCTACCAGAGAGTCAAGAATGCGTGCCAACCCCTATGCATATGTAACGCCCCGGATCCGATGCGCCAGGTGTCTGCCAGTTATTCGCCGTCGTTGCCATGTGATTTGCTTGCATGTTGCACTTTGCCATGTCATCATCTGCATTTCATATCATGTCATCATGTGCATTTTATTTTGCATACGTGTTCGTCTCATGCATCCGAGCATTTTCCCCGTTGTCCGTTTTGCAATCCGGCGCTCCTATCTCACCCGGCGTCCCCTTGTGCCTCTCTTTCGTGTGTGGGTGTTAAACTTTCTCGGAATGGCCCGAGGTTTGCCAAGCAGCCTTGGTATAGCACCGGTAGACCGCCTGTCAAGTTTCGTGCCATTTGGAGGTTGTTTGATACTCCAACGGTTAACCGGGTAACCGTAAAGCCCTCTTTGAGTTGCAGCCCAACACCCCTTCCAAAGTGGCCCAAAACCCATCAAACTCCCCTCCATGCTCTCGGTCGTTCGATCACGATCGCGTGGCCGAAAACCGCACCTCATTTGGACTCTCCTAGCTCCCTCCACCTATAAAAACGTCTCCCCCTCTCCATTTCGGATCAATTTTCCCCTGAAACCCTAATTCTCCCATCGCGCGCCGCCGGACAATGTCCACGCCCGCCGGACGAAACCGCCGCCGCCGCCCGCTCCCGGTCGAAGCGCGCCACGTGGCATCCTCACACAGATCGCCCTGGGCTCATGAGCCCAGCGGGCCCGCTTAACCCGCTCCGCCGCCGCCGCCGCCGCCGCTGGTCGCCACATACCGCGCACGGCTCCCGCTCCGCCCGCCCGAAGCGCCGCCGCCGCCGCCGCCGCCTTCCTCCACCGGCCGCCCTCGCCGGACTGCCCGCTCCACCCCGAGCCGGAGCTCCTTCCCGCCGCCTCTCTGCCGCGGCCACGGCGCTTCTGCGCCCGGCCGCGCCCGAAACCTCCGCGCCGCTTAACCAGCCGCCCAGCCCAAGCGCTCATGCGGCCACAGCTTCGCCGCCGGAGCCGCCCGCCTCGCCGTCGTCGCCCGGCGCCCAGCAAGGCCTCTCTCGCCTGGCCGGATCCGGCGAGGTCCGGTCCGGATCCGCCTCACTCCGGTCACCGCCCCGCCATCTCCGGGAGCTCCTCCGGCGAGATCCGCCTCGCATCGTAATCCGTGCCCAGATCTGGAGGTTGCCCCGTTTCACTAAGTCCCCAGTTTTTCTCATAAACATGCCATTTTCATCGCATCACATCTCTGCATCCGTAGCTCCGTTTCGTGCGTGTAATATGTCAAATTGTTCGTCTTGACGAGTAGATCATTTCATTCCATTGCATCATTTTCATTTGAGCTCATCTTGATGCCCGAAATGCTGTTGGAAGAGTGCATGTTGATGTTAATCTGCTGAAACTGTTATAACTTGCTGTTTTATCATTTTTGCCATGATTGATGTGTGCATCCTATGAGGTTGATGTCTACATGTATGTTGATCTATGCCATGCCATCTTTCCAGGGGTGTATGCCATGTATTTTTGTGAGTTGTGTGCTGAGTGTATCAAGCTTGTTAAGTAGGGTAGTTGCTGTTGCTGTTTTCCTGACAGATTCTGTTATATTTTGTTGCTATGTTAACATGCTTCTACTAATCATTCTATGCATAATCTGGAGATGCTCTATAAACATGTTTTGATCTACATATCATGCTCTATATATTCATGCCCTTGGTTGCAATTATAGCCTGCTGGAACATGTTGTAATCTTGCTCTAAAGTTGCTTGAAAATGTTGCTGTCAACCTGTTAACATTAAGTTCACTTGTTCCCATGTGTTTTGCTAGTGATCCATGTATCCTATGAACTTGCTCTTGCCATGCTTAGGTTCATAAACATGCCTTCTTACTGTTGGTTGCCTTGCCATGCCATGTATTGCTCTGTGGTGAGTGGTTCAAGCTCACGAACATGCCTACTTATTATTGTTTCTGCCATGTATGAATCTGTAATATAACTTGCTATGTTTACATGGGTGCCATCATATTTTCTGATCCTTTTTGGCTCATGGTCAGTAAGGGTCTTTTGATCTATGCTATTAGTATGTTAATGCCATGCCTTTGTTTTCTATGATAAGTTCCTGTAACATGTTGTTTGATAGCTCTTAACATTGCAACCTGATGTTATTTCTGCTAAAGTCTGAAACTGTTATTATTTGCAATATCTCCATGTCTTTTTGAGCATGTTCTAGTTGTTTCTGGAGATAGCTCAGTGTTCATGTTTTGTTATGATTTACGTGTACTTCATGCCCATGCCTTTCGTTATTATGTTGGGGTGCTGTAGCATATTGTTTTGATGCTTGCAATATGCCTATTTGCTATTATGGACAGATTGTTGTTATGACTTGTATAGAGTGTGTGTGTTGCACCGTTGCTCCGTTTTGAGTGTGCTATATATGAAACTTGCTTGTTTTTGCATGTAGCTTCATATTATCATGTTGCATCCTTGTTTTGAGGTGTTTGCTTGATGTTTGTATGCATTTTGCATGAATGCCATGTTTAACTTGTTTTGCTCATATCTTCTAGGCCGTAGCTCCGAATCTAATGAACTTTATATGTAACTTGACTAGAATTTCGTGTAGATCATCTTGGTGATCTTTAACTTGCTGTTTAACAACTTGAACATAAGGTTTATTCAGTTCTGGACCAATTTTGAAATTTGCATATGAGGACTTACCGGAATTGTTATATGTTCTTTCCGGCCTCATTTAAACTTGCCTTGATGAGTTGTTCTTGTTTGCATCATCTCTTGCCATGAGTAGCTTCATGTAGCTTGGTCATGCATCATGCTTGTTGTGCATCATGCCTTGTTCATGTGTGGTGTGTTTACCTATGTTGTGTGCTTCTTCTTGTTAGTTCCTGTTTCGTTGCGATCGTGAGGATTCGTTCGTCTACGATTGGTTCGGCTTCATCCGTTCGTCTTCTTCATGGACTCGTTCTTCTTCCTTGTGGGATTTCGTGCAAGATGACCGCTACTCGGATCTCACTACTATCATTGCTATGCTAGTTGCTTCTTTCTATCGCTATGCTGCGCTACCTATTACCTGTTTATCAAGCCATCCCATATTGCCATGAACCTCTAACCTTTGACACCTTTCCTATGCAAACCATTGTAGAATGTAATACGATGAGATGGAATGCAATAGAAATAGAAACAAGGATAGCGAACGGGTTACCTACTCCTAAGGGTCAAAGCAAGCCCTTTAATTCAATTCTTTATTCTTACATTAAAATTCTTACATTAAAGAATGAATAAAATCTCCCAAGTAGGATTCAACCTCGACCCACCGGCCATAACAACCGACCGCTCTACCACTCGAGCTCTTGAGGAACAAGGGGATTCGACCTCCTAGAGTTCAACTCCGCCTCAACCAATGAACAATATGAGTCCAAGCTTCTTCAGAACTCCCATAATTTCTTCAGAGTGGCTCCGCTCCATGCCTCATTTCATAGGGAAGCCCAAAGTGGCTCTATTTCATTCTATTTCACTTCCTAACACTTCCTATCATTTAATATCCATCCCTTTGGTCTTATTGACATAAGAGATGTCATTGGCTATGTTACCGCTTTTGCTCAGCCCCTCTTATAGCGTTGCTAGTTGCAGGTGAAGTTGAAGATTTCTCCATGGTGGATAGGATTTTTGTTGGGATATCACAATATCTCTTATATTATTAATGCATCTATATACTTGGTAAAGGGTGGAAGGCTCGGCCTTATGCCTGGTGTTTTGTTCCACTCTTGCCGCCCTAGTTTCCATCATACCGGTGTTATGTTCCCGGATTTTATGCTCCTAACGCGGTCGGGTGATTTATGGGACCCCCGACAGTTCGCTTTGAATAAAACTTGTCCAGCAAGGCCCAACATTGACTTTTACCATTTGCCTCACCACTACCTACTTTTCCCTTGGGAGTAATTAACCCAAGGGTCATCTTTATTTTAGCCCCCCCGTGCCAATGCTTGTCTAAGTGTTGGTCCAAACCAGAGCCACTTGCGGTGCCGCCCCTAGGCAACTTGGGGTATCGTCGGTTGCCGTACGTACTGCTCATCCGGTCGTGGCCTGAGACGAGATACGCGTGGCTACTATCAGGATGTCGGCACGCCGGGAGGTCTTGCTGGTTTTGTTTTACCATTGTCGAAATGTCTTGTAAACCGGGATTCCGAGACTGATCAAGTCTTCCTGGGAGAAGGTCTATTCCTTCGTTGATCGTGAGAGCTTGTCATGGGCTAAGTTGGGACACCCCTGCAGGGTATAAACTTTCGAGAGCCGTGCCAGCGGTTATGTGGCAGATGGGAATTTGTTAATGTCCGGTTGTAGATAACTTGACAACAGATCCGAATTAAAACGCATCAACCGAGTGTGTAGCCGTGATGGTCTCTTCTCGGCGGAGTCCGGGAAGTGAACACGGTTTCTGTGTTATGTTTGACGTAAGTAGGTGTTCAGGATCACCTCTTGATCATTGCTAGCTTCACGACCGTTCCGCTTGTTTCTCTTCTCTCTCTCATTTGCGTATGTTAGCCACCATATTATGCTTAGTCGCTGCTGCAACCTCACCACTTTACCCCTTCCTTTCCCTTTAAGCTTTGCTAGTCTTGATACCATGGTAATGGGATTGCTGAGTCCTCGTGGCTCACAGATTACCACAACAACAGTTGCAGGTACAGGTTATGCGATGATCTTGACGCGAGAGCGATGCTTGCTTGCTTTGAGTTCTTCTTCTGCTTCTTTGATCAGGGGATAGGTTCCAGGTCGGCAGCCTGGGCTAGCAGGGTGGATATTGTTTGAGTTTCTGTTTATGATTCATCCGTAGTCGGATGTTATTCTTGTATGTTGTATTGTTGTATTCGTGTGGCATTGTATGCCTCTTGTATGTATCCCCACTATTATGTAATGTTGATGTAATGATATCCACCTTGCAAAAGCGTTCCAATATGCGGGTCTATCCTTGGTGGGACCTTCGAGTTCCTTTTGGATAGGGTCGCATATTGGGCGTGACAAGTTGGTATCAGAGCCTCGACCGACCCTAGGAGCCCCCTTGATTGATCGAGTAGTTTGGCCGTTGTTGAGTCTAGAAGAAAACTGTTTTCGGAGTCTAGTTATATCGGAGAGTAGGAATTCTTTTTACTCCTCAGCCCCTTCATCGCTCTGGTGAGGAATCTTGAAGTAGGTGTTTTGAACTACTCCTCTTCCCCTTCAAATTTTTCTTTAGGTTCACGCAGTTGGTTTTCCGATCGTTGTTCCTCAGCTCTTTGCATCCGGTGCTTTTCTCGTCAAGTTGACTCGAGCCTCTTCTTCTTTGCCAAGTTCGGTCCTCAGTTGTTTTCTTTTCCCACCCGCCCTCCCTTTTTCTCCTCGGAACCGGAGTCTGTAATCGAGTATCCATCCTACTCGTGTGAAGTCTTTGCCTTCTTTCCTCAATGATTTCAACCGGTGTTTCCTCTTCAAGATATTCGTTGTTTTCCCCTTCCAGTTGCCTGTGTTTGTAACGCCCCGGATCCGATGCGCCAGGTGTCTGCCAGTTATTCGCCGTCGTTGCCATGTCATTTGCTTGCGTGTTGCACTTTGCCATGTCATCATCTGCATTTCATATCATGTCATGATGTGCATTTCATTTTGCATACGTGTTCGTCTCATGCATCCGAGCATTTTCCCCGTTGTCCGTTTTGCAATCCGGCGCTCCTATCTCACCCGGCGTCCCCTTGTGCCTCTCTTTCGTGTGCAGGTGTTAAACTTTCTCGGAATGGCCCGAGGTTTGCCAAGCGGCCTTGGTATAGCATCGGTAGACCGCCTGTCAAGTTTCGTGCCATTTGGAGGTTGTTTGATACTCCAACGGTTAACCGGGTAACCGTAAAGCCCTCTTTGAGTTGCAGCCCAACACCCCTTCCAAAGTGGCCCAAAACCCATCAAACTCCCCTCCATGCTCTCGGTCGTTCGATCACGATCGCGTGGCCGAAAACCGCACCTCATTTGGACTCTCCTAGCTCCCTCCACCTATAAAAACGTCTCCCCCTCTCCATTTCGGATCAATTTTCCCCCGAAACCCTAATTTTCCCATCGCGCGCTGCCGGACAATGTCCGCGCCCGCTGGACGAAACCGCCGCCGCCGCCGCCCATCGGTCGAGGCGCCACGTGGCATCCTCACACACGCCCACAATGGGCCATGAGCCCCAGCGAGGCCCGCCCGCCCGCTTCCGCGCCGCCGCCTGCCGCTGGTCGCCATACGCGCCTGCCGGCTCGGCCACGGTGCCGCTGCCGCCGCCGGCCGCCGCCGCCACGCCGGCCGACCTGCCACCTGACTGCCCTGCTTCCACCCGTCGCCGGAGTTTTTCCACCCGGCTTCGCTCCTTCCCGCCGCTGGTCTGACGCGCCGCTGCCGGCAAGCGCTTCGAAGCCCCGGCCCGCCCCGCCTCGGCCGCGCCCGCCCACCGCCCAGCCAGCGCCCAGGCTCATGGCTTCGCCGCCATGGCGCCCGCCTCCTCGCCGTCGTCGGCTCCGGCGCCCAAGGCCTCTCTCCTCCCCGGCCGGATCCGGCG
The DNA here is from genome assembly GCA_021437245.1 of Aegilops speltoides. NCBI lineage: Eukaryota > Viridiplantae > Streptophyta > Magnoliopsida > Poales > Poaceae > Aegilops > Aegilops speltoides. The sequence continues at coordinate 13,422,355 of CM038145.1, forward strand.
AGGTCCGGTCCGGATCCGCCTCACTCCGGTCGCCGCCCTGCCATCTCCGGCAGCTCCTCCGGCGAGATCCGCCTCGCATCGTAATCCGTGCCCAGATCTAGAGGTTGCCCCGTTTCACTAAGTCCCCAGTTTTTCTCATAAACATGCCATGTTCATCGCATCACATCTTTGCATCCGTAGCTCCGTTTCGTGCGTGTAATATGTCAAATTGTTCGTCTCGATGAGTAGATCATTTCGTTCCATTGCATCATTTTCATTTGAGCTCATCTTGATGCCCGAAATGCTGTTGGAAGAGTGCATGTTGATGTTAATATGCTGAAACTGTTATAACTTGCTGTTTTATCATTTTTGCCATGATTGATGTGTGCATCCTATGAGGTTGATGTCTACATGTATGTTGATCTATGCCATGCCATCTTTCCAGGGTGTATGCCATGTATTTTTGTGAGTTGTGTGCTGAGTGTATCAAGCTTGTTAAGTAGGGTAGTTGTTGTTCTTTTTTCTGACAGATTCTCATATATTTTGTTGCTATGTTAACATGCTTCTACTAATCATTATATGCATAATCTGGAGATGCTCTATAAACATGTTTTGATCTACATATCATGCTCTATATATTCATGCCCTTGGTTGCAATTATAGCCTGCTGGAACATGTTGTAATCTTGCTCTAAAGTTGCTTTAAAATGTTGCTGTCAACCTGTTAACATTAAGTTCACTTGTTCCCATGTGTTTTGCTAGTGATCCATGTATCCTATGAACTTGCTCTTGCCATGCTTAGGTTCATAAACATGCCTTCTTACTGTTGGTTGCCTTGCCATGCCATGTATTGCTCTGTGGTGAGTGGTTCAAGCTCACGAACATGCCTACTTATTGTTGTTTCGGCCATGTATGAATCTGTAATATAACTTGCTATGTTTACATGGGTGCCATCATATTTTCTGATCCTTTTTGGCTCATGGTCAGTAAGGGTCTTTTGATCTATGCTATTAGTAGGTTCATGCCATGCCTTTGTTTGCCATGATAAGTTCCTGTAACATGTTGTTTGATAGCTCTTAACATTGCAACCTGATGTTATTTCTGCTAAAGTCTGAAACTGTTATTATTTGCAATATCTCCATGTCTTTTTGAGCATGTTCTAGTTGTTTCTGGAGATAGCTCAGTGTTCATGTTTTGTTATGATTTACGTGTACTTCATGCCCATGCCTTTCGTTATTATGTTGGGGTGCTGTAGCATATTGTTTTGATGCTTGCAATATGCCTATTTGCTATTATGGACAGATTGTTGTTATGACTTGTATAGAGTGTGTGTTGCACCGTTGCTCCGTTTTGAGTGTGCTATATATGAAACTTGCTTGTTTTTGCATGTAGCTTCATATTATCATGTTGCATCCTTGTTTTGAGGTGTTTGCTTGATGTTTGTATGCATTTTGCATCAATGCCATGTTTAACTTGTTTTGCTCATATCTTCTAGGCCGTAGCTCCGAATCTAATGAACTTTATATGTAACTTGACTAGAATTTCGTGTAGATCATCTTGGTGATCTTTAACTTGCTGTTTAACAACTTGAACATAAGGTTTATTCAGTTCTGGACCAATTTCGAAATTTGCATATGAGGACTTACCGGAATTGTTATATGTTGTTTCCGGCCTCATTTAAACTTGCCTTGATGAGTTGTTCTTGTTTGCATCATCTCTTGCCATGAGTAGCTTCATGTAGCTTGGTCATGCATCATGCTTGTTGTGCATCATGCCTTGTTCATGTGTGGTGTGTTTACCTATGTTGTGTGCTTCTTCTTGTTAGTTCCTGTTTCATTGCGATCGTGAGGATTCGTTCGTCTACGATTGGTTCGGCTTCATCCGTTCGTCTTCTTCATGGACTCGTTCTTCTTCCTTGCGGGATTTCAGGCAAGATGACCGCTACCCTGGATCTCAGTACTATCATTGCTATGCTAGTTGCTTCTTTCTATCGCTATGCTGCGCTACCTATTACCTGTTTATCAAGCCATCCCATATTGCCATGAACCTCTAACCTTTGACACCTTTCCTATGCAAACCATTGTTTGGCTATGTTACCGCTTTTGCTCAGCCCCTCTTATAGCGTTGCTAGTTGCAGGTGAAGTTGAAGATTTCTCCATGGTGGATAGGATTTTTGTTGGGATATCACAATATCTCTTATATTATTAATGCATCTATATACTTGGTAAAGGGTGGAAGGCTCGGCCTTATGCCTGGTGTTTTGTTCCACTCTTGCCGCCCTAGTTTCCGTCATACCAGTGTTATGTTCCCGGATTTTGCGTTCCTAACGCGGTCGGGTGATTTATGGGACCCCCTGACAGTTCGCTTTGAATAAAACTTGTCTAGCAAGGCCCAACATTGACTTTTACCATTTGCCTCACCACCACCTACTTTTCCCTTGGGAGTAACTAACCCAAGGGTCATCTTTATTTTAGCCCCCCCGGGCCAATGCTTGTCTAAGTGTTGGTCCAAACCAGAGCCACTTGCGGTGCCGCCCCTAGGCAACTTGGGGTATCGTCGGTTGCCGTACGGACTGCTCATCCGGTCGTGGCCTGAGACGAGATACGCGCGGCTACTATCAGGATGTCGGCACGCCGGGAGGTCTTGCTGGTCTTGTTTTACCATTGTTGAAATGTCTTGTAAACCGGGATTCCGAGACTGATCGGGTCTTCCTGGGAGAAGGTCTATTCCTTCGTTGATCGCGAGAGCTTGTCATGGGCTAAGTTGGGACACCCCTGCAGGGTATAAACTTTCGAGAGCCGTGCCCGCGGTTATGTGGCAGATGGGAATTTGTTAATGTCCGGTTGTAGATAACTTGACACCAGATCCGAATTAAAACGCATCCACCGAGTGTGTAGCCGTGATGGTCTCTTCTCGGCGGAGTCCGGGAAGTGAACACGATTTCTGTGTTATGTTTGACGTAAGTAGGTGTTCAGGATCACCTCTTGATCATTGCTAGCTTCACGACCGTTCCGCTTGTTTCTCTTCTCGCTCTCATTTGCGTATGTTAGCCAGCATATTATGCTTAGTCGCTGCTGCAACCTCACCACTTTACCCCTTTCTTTCCGTTTAAGCTTTGCTAGTCTTGATACCCATGGTAATGGGATTTCTGAGTCCTCGTGGCTCATAGATTACCACAACAACAGTTGCAGGTACAGGTTATGCGATGATCTTGACGCGAGAGTGATGCTTGCTTGCTTTGAGTTCTTCTTCTGCTTCTTCTTCGATCAGGGGATAGGTTCCAGGTCGGCAGCCTGGGCTAGCAGGGTGGATATTGTTTGAGTTTCTGTTTATGATTCATCCGTAGTCGGATGTTGTTCTTGTATGTTGTATTGTTGTATTTGTGTGGCATTGTATGCCTCTTGTATGTATCCCCACTATTATGTAATGTTGATGTAATGATATCCACCTTGCAAAAGCGTTCCAATATGCGGGTCTATCCTTGGTGGGACCTTCGAGTTCCTTTTGGATAGGGTCGCATATTGGGCGTGACAGCATAGGTTCCCAATGTCACGAAACCCGCAAGTTGATCACCAAAACAAACATCAAGTGGCACACGATATCTCATTGTCACCACAGATAATCACGGCAAGACATACATCAAGTGTTCTCATAAAAGACTCAATCCGATAAGATAACTTCAAAGGGGAAAACTCAATTCATCACAAGAGAGTAGAGGGGGAGAAACATCATAAGATCCAACTACAATAGAAAATCTCGGGATACATCAAGATCGTGCCATAGAGGGAACACGAGAGAGAACACGAGAGAGAGATCAAACACATAGCTACTGGTACATACCCTCAGCCCCGAGGGTGAACTACTCCCTCCTCGTCATGGATAGCGTTGGGATGATGAAGATGGTCTCTGGTGATGGAATCCCCCTCCGGCAGGGTGCCGGAACAGGGCCCCGATTGGTTTTTGGTGGCTCTGGAGGCTTGTGGCGGCGGAACTCCCGATCTAGGTTCTGTTCTGGAAGTTTTACGATACGTAGGTATATATGGGTGCAGGGGGTACGTCGGAGGAGCTACGGGGGCCCCACGAGGTAGGGGTGCGCGCCTAGGGGGGCGCCCCCACCCTCGTGGGCAGCCCGTATCTCCCCTGACGTGTAGTCCAAGTTCCCTGGGTTGCTTTCCTTCCAAAAATAACTTCTCCAGTTGATTTTGTTCCGTTTTGACTCCGTTTGATATTCCTTTTCCTCGAAACACTAAAATAGGCATAAAACAACAAGTCTGGGCTGGGCCTCCGGTTAATAGGATAGTCCCAAAAATAATATAAAAGTGGATATTAAAGCCCAATATTGCCTAAAACAGTAGATAAAGTAGCATGGAGCAATCAAAAATTATAGATACGTTGGAGACGTATCAAGCATCCCCAAGCTTAGTTCCTGCTCGTCCTCGAGTAGGTAAATGATAAAAAAGAATTTTTGATCCGGAGTGATACTTTGGCATAATTTCAATGTAAATCTTCTTAATTTTGGTATGAATATTTAGATCCGAAAGATTCAAGACAAAAGTTCATATTAACATAAAGGTAATAATACTTCAAGCATACTAACAAAGCAATCATGTCTTCTCAAAATAGCATGGTTAAAGAAAGTTATCCCTACAAAATCATATAGTCTGGCCATGCTCTATCTTCATCACACAAAGTACTTAATCATCCACAACCCCGATGACGAGCCAAGCAATTGTTTCACACTTTAGTAATCTCAAACTTTTTCAACTTTCACGCAATACATGAGCGTGAGCCATGGACATAGCACTATAGGTGGAATAGAATGGTGGTTGTGGAGAAGACAAAAAGGAGAAGATAGTCTCACATCAACTAGGCGTATCAACGGGCTATGGAGATGCCCATTAATAGATATCAATTTAAGTGAGTAGGGATTGCCATGCAACGGATGCACTAGAGCTATAAGTATATGAAAGCTCAACAAAAGAAACTAAGTGGCTGTGCATCCAACTTGCTTGCTCACGAAGACCTAGGGCACTTTTGAGGAAGCCCATCATTGGAATATACAAGCCAAGTTCTATAATGAAAAATTCCCACTAGTATATGAAAGTGACAACATATGAGACTCTCTATCATGAAGATCATGATGCTATTTTGAAGCACAAGTGTGGAAAAGGATAGTAGCATTGTCCCTTCTCTCTTTTTCTCTCATTTTTTTTACATTTTTTTTATTTTTGTCGTGGATTTGCCACGGCAGATGTCCTTAGTGTGAGGACTTAGTCGCGAGGCCAGCACATCTATGTGGTAGCTTGAGAGGGGTTGATCGGGACGGGAGACGTGACATGCAAGACAAGGATTTAGACAGCTTTGGGCCCCGGGAAACATCATCCGGAATAGCCCTACATGCTGTTTGAGGCTAGGTCTCATTATGCTCATCGAGAGTCACCGCATAAGCCGGCTCCCCCTTTGTGTCTAGCCCTAGATATTGTTTCTTGTTACTTGTCCCCCTTTGGGGAGCCCTGCCCCTCCTTATATAAGTTAGAGGGGCGGGTTACATGTGGAGTCCAAATAGGATTAGGACTAGCCTATCTTCTACTACAAGCCGGATACAAGTCCGGGTCTTGATTCCTTGTAAGGGAGATATTCCTCACGCCTTTCCTCTTAAGCCGGCCTATCATAACACAAATCGGCCTTCTGGGCCTTGAGCCTCCTGGGCCCCAGGGTCTTGTCGCTCCTCTGATCCGCTTCCCATGTCACCCATAAGTCACCAGGATCGGGCGGGTCACTTAATGTGTCGTCCAGTCAGGGCGGGTCATTAGTGAGTCGCCAAGTCCGGCCGGGTTATACTTCCAGTCGGGTGGGGTATATCTCCGACATTAGCCCCCAAGTTTAGCTTGGATTTATACATGGTAAACTTATGTTGCAAAATAAACACAAGAACAAATTTGACAGGTTGTGCTCCGGGTTAAGAATTCTTGTAAACCGGCACCTGAACATCCTTAAGTCCTTGTCACTTCCTTTTTCTAGAAAATCTGGGTCAATAGACCAGCTTCACAATCAATTCGCTTGTAGAATAAATATTGTAAACAAATAATCCATTTGGGTCGGCTTCCAAAACGTTGGCTTAAAAAATATAGGTCTTGATATACTCATCTGATTTTCAACCGGCTTAAATATGTAGATCTTACCGAGTTATAATTTCCAAAATCTCCGGGTTATAAAAGACTGATTATGTCGAGTCATAATTGTTGTTGACACTGGGTCATGTAATTGATCTTCCTGATTTACTCAAAGCTGAGAATTTTGAAGATGTTCCCTCTTTATATGCATAATACGTGTAGCCCCCCAAGTCTTAGGAGGAGAACATAGTGATAACTTAAGACTTGCTTCAATATAAGTGTTGCTACCTTGAAGAAATCCAGGTTATTCATCTCAATCATTAGTCATAAAACTGAATATTCCACATATGTAGCCCTCAAGTGTCGGGTTGTCATGCTTGCAGCAACCCGGGACTTGTAATTGCCTTATGCTCGTAAAATTTCAGCCAGTGTAGCCCCCAAGGGCCGGGTCATTATGCAATAATGAGCAGAGACTTCATAAATATGATCATGTAGACTTGAACAGCAACATGTAGTCCCCAAGGGCCGGCTTAGTAAGATAATACTGAGCTGGGACTTTATATATACTTCATTGAAAATAATATCATATGATGTAACCCTCACCATGGGGCTCGAACCCACGTCCATAAGGTTAAGAGCTTTGTATTCTACCAACTGAGTAGTGGACCTTTCAATATAATGGATTAAGACTTGTGTACCTTGAATTGTTGACAGGAGCAATTGGTAGCCCCCAAGGGCCGGCTCATTACGATGTGATGAGTCGGGTCTTCAATAAGGTGAGCAAAAATGACTTTGTATTAGCCCCCAAGTATCATGGTGCATGCTTGCAGCGACATGAGACTTGCATATTTGATATAACCTCAATTTGAATAATGTAGCCCCCAAGTGCCGGGTCGTAAGCCAGCAGCGACTCGGGAATATTCCTTCCATTGCAGAATAAATCATATCCATTAATAAAATAACGGAAAAGCTAATTTCCAGACGTACGGAAATTAGTAACAGATCCGAACGATGTTGTCACCGTCCGATTTGCATCCATCGGCGCGCGATTAAAGCGAGATTAGTTTCGCTGGCGATTCCCACGGAGCTCGAACGACCGGTCTGCCAGCTGGATATGCACGTACCTTCCTTTCCTTTTTTCTCGTGATTTGTTTCCTTCGAACGTACTTTCCCTCCCTTTTTTTTCTCGTGATTTGTTTCCTTCGAACGTACTTTCCTTCCCTTTTTTTTCGTGATTGGTTTCCTTCGCACGTATATTCCTTTCCCTTTTTTTTCTTGTGAATGATTTTCTTGCGCGAAGTCGTCCAGGACCGTTAGAGGAGAAAATGTGGGTAAAAAAATAGGGCTGTGAAACATATTCGATCCTTGGTCCTGTAGCTAGTGCATTAACCAACTCCTCCTCTATGCCTCGTTGCTTTCTACTTGAAAGAAGAATGTTTATAATTGTGTTAAAAAAGAAAAGGAAATGCTTATTCTTTTTTGAACATCACACAAGCTAATCGAATAAGTGTAAAATGACGTGAGAAGTGGAATTCTAAATTAACAACATCCTAATAGATGACCCAATCCACTAGTGGAAAAACAGGCTTTCCGTCCAGCCCATAAGTCGCGAAGCTGTAGGAACCGCGACTAATGGGACCTTTAGTCGCGGTTCTGGAGGTGAACCGCGACCAAAGGCCTGGGCCCTGGGCGCTCGGTGGCCAGCTGGTGCACGTGAGGGGCTTTAGTCGCGGCTGGCCAGCCAACCGCGACTAAAGGCTTGGCACTTTTAGTCGCTGCTGGCCTGCCAACCGCGACTAAAGCCCCTCCCCTATATATACCCATCCAGCAGCCAACACTTAGCCATTTGGAGCCATTCTCTTCACAAGTGGGTGTAGGTTTGCTTTTGGTTCCTCTTATGCACATAAGGTGTTTGATGAAATGCCCCAAGAGCATGAAACAAACATGACATGAAGTGTTGGAGCCACACTCTTCGATCATGTTAGCAACTTGATGAACCTTTGATGTGTCAATATGCATGTGTGTGTAGTTCATAACAAATGCATGATGGTTAATTATATATTTTATATTATAATAATGCAGATGAATCGGCAATGGATGTACGGTAACCGACTCTCCGGCGAAGTTCACTACGGGTTTGAAAGATTTCCTCGTAGTGGCTAATGCGAACAAGCGGGGGTTTTGTTATCTGTCCATGTGTTATCTGTAAGAATGAGAAGGGTTACTCTTCCTCAAGAGTTGTTCACATGCATCTGCTTGAAAGGGTTTCATGCCAAGCTATAATTGTTGGACCAAGCATGGAGAAAGAGGGGTTATAATGGAAGAAGATGAAGAAGGGATGATTTCATCGATGAAAGCTATCTTGCTCATTTCGTGATACTTTCATGGAGGATGTGAAGGTGAAGGGAAGGTGAAGAAGAGGCACGTGATGATCCCGCTGATGATCTTGGTCGGACCATTGCTGATGCACGGAGACGCTGCGAAACCGAAAAGGAGAGGGAGAATTTGGATCGCATGTTAGAGGATCACGAAAGGCGCTGTACCCGGATGCGATGATGGTCTCAAAAAGCTGGGCTGCACAATCGGATTTGCTGAAATGGAAGGCAGAGGCAGGTGTAGCTGACTCGGCATTTGAAAACTTGCTGAAAATGTTGAAGAATATGTTTCCAAAGGATAACGAGTTGCCCGCCAGTACGTACGAAGCAAAGAAGGTTGTCCGCCTCTAGGTTTAGAGGTTCGAAGATACATGCATGCATCAACGATCGCATCCTCTACCGCTGTGAATACGAGAATTTGAATGAATGCCCGGTATGCACTTGCATTATGTTATAAGATCGAGTCGATGACCCCGGTGACGATGTTGAGGGCCGAAACCCGTGAAGAGGGTTCCCGCCAAGGTGATGTGGTATGCTCCTATAATACCACGGTTGAAACGTCTGCTCATGAACAAAAAGCATGCCAAGTTGTTGCGATGGCACAAAGAGAAACGTAAGTCGGACGGGAGTTGAGACACACCGCAGATGGAACGCAATGGAGAAAGATCGACGGATGGTTCACAGATTTTGCAGGTGACGCAAGGAACATAAGATTTGCTCTAAGCACGGATGGCATGAATCCTTTTGGCGGCGAGCTCCAGCCATAGCACTGCCCGTGACTCTATGCATCTACAACCTTCCTCCTTGGTTGTGCATGAAGCGGAAGTTCATTATGATGCCGTGCTCATCCAAGGTCCGGCAACCCGGCAACGACATCGATGTGTACCTAAGGCCATTAGTTGATGAACTTTTACAGCTGTGGGGTGGTGTCCGTGTGTGGATGAGCACAAACAAGAGGAATTTGACCTCTGACGTTGCTTTTCGTAACCATCAACGATTGGCCTGCTCTTAGTAACCTTTCGGACTGTCAAATAAGGGATACAATGCATGCACGCACCGCTACATGAGACCGAAAGTGTACATTTGCCAAATTGTAAGAAGAACGTGTACCTTGGGCATCGCCGATTTCTTCCAAAACTCATCCAAGAAGAAAGAAAGGCAAGCATTACAACGGCAAGGCAGATCACCGGCGAAGCTCGCGGAACGACCGGTGCCGAGGTATTTGATATGGTCAAGGATTTGAAAGTCATCTTTGGAAAGGGTCCCGCGGACAATCAGTTCGAAGGGAGCCGACGGGCACGCAGCCATGTGGAAGAAGAAATCTATATTCGGGAGCTAGAATATTGGAAAATCCTAGAAGTCCGCTCTGCAATCGACGTGATGCACGTTACGAAGAATATTTGCGTGAACCTCCTAAGCTTCTTGGGCGTGTATGGGAAGACAAATGATACAAAGGAAGCACGGCAGACCAGCAACGTTTGAAAGACCACGATGACCGCATCCGAATGGTTTCAAGGTCGTGCCAGCTACGCTCGACCAAAGAAGAGAAGGTCATCTTTTTGAATGCCCGAGCGATATGAAGGTCCCGTCTGGATTCTCGCCCAATATAAAGGGAATAATAAACATGGCGGAGAAAAAGTTCCAAAACCTGAAGTCTCACGACGCCACGTGATTATGACGCAATTGCTTCCGATTGCTTTGAGGGGCTCTCGCCGAAAATGTTCGATTAGCCATTGTGAAGCTATGTGCATTCCTCAATGCAATCTCTCGAAGGTAATCAATCCAAGTTCTACCACGGTTCTGAACGATGTGATCCAATGTCTTGTCAGTTTCGAGTTGGTGTTCCCGCCATCCTTCTTCAATATTATGACGCACCTCCTGGTTCACCTAGTCGAAGAGATTTCCGTTCTCGGTCCTGTATTTCTACACAATATGTTCCCCTTCGAGAGGTTCATGGGAGTATTAAAGAAATATGTTCGAAACCGTGCTAGGCGGAAGGAAGCATCGCCAAGGGCTATGGAAATGAGGAGGTAATTGAGTTTTGTGTTGACTTTGTTCCTGACCTTAAGCCGATTGGTCTTCCTCGATCGCGGCACGAGGGGAGACTAAGTGGAAAAGGCACGATCGGAAGGAAATCAACGATATGTATGGACGGCCATTCTCGATCAAGCACACCACACTTTGGTTGACCAATTCCAGCTTGGTGGCTCCGTACTTTGAGAAACACAAGAATATTTTACGCTCGGACAACCCGGGGAAGCCTGAATCCTGGATTAGGAAGGCCCACATGGAGACTTTCGGCAGTTGGTTGAGAAAACATTTAATGAATGACAATGATGTTGTAGATCAGTTGTACATGTTGGCCAAGACACCATCTTCGACTATAACGACTTTCCAAGGGTACGAGATAAATGGGAATACATTTTACACGATCGCCCAAGATAAAAAGAGCACCAACCAAAACAGTGGTGTCCGCTTTGATGCAAAGAACCGAGAATGGGCAAAAGGTCACATATTATGGTTACATAGAGGAGATATGGGAACTTGACTATGGACCCTCCTTTAAGGTCCCTTTGTTCCGGTGCAAATGGTTCAAGCTAACAGGAGGTGGGGTAAAGGTGGACCAGCAATACGGAATGACAATGGTGGATTTCAACAATCTTGGTTACCTTGACGAACCATTCGTCCTAGCGAAAGATGTCGCTCAGGTTTTCTATGTGAAGGACATGAGTAGCAAACCGAGGAAACGGAAAGATAAGAAAACGATCAAGACATCATGCGATGATTCAAAGCGCCACATTGTTCTTTCAGGAAAAGAAACATCGTGGGAGTGGAGGACAAGATGACATGTCGGAAGATTATAATATGTTTGCTGAAATTCCGCCTTCAAAGTGAACACCGACCCAAGCATTAAGTTAAATGATGAGGATGCTCCATGGATACGGCACAATCGTAAGCAAGCGGGGACACAAGGGAAGAATTGATGTGTAATAATTTATTGTACCAAACTTTGTATTTGGTCGATGAACTGAATGATGTATCAAACCTTTTATTTTTCTCGATTAAGTTAAATGATGAGGATGCTCCATGGATTAGTTTTATTTTTCTGAAAAAAGGAAAAAGCAGAAGAAAAAACAAATGTAAGAAAAACATAAGAAAAAACAAATGAAGAAAAACAGAAGAAAAAAGGAAAAAGGAAGAAAGGAAGAAAAAAAGAAGAAAAACAAGAAAAAGGAAGAAACAAACAGAAGAAAAAAAAAAGAAGAAAAAAGGAAGAAAAAACAGAAGAAAAACAAGAATTTAAAATGAATTAGTTTTATTTTCTGATTTTTTGATATATAATTGTATTTTTAAGATTTTAATAACATAAATAAATAAGTAATTGGAAACTTTAATTGCAAAAATAATTATCATAAAGTAAAATAAATAAGTAACTAGAAACAAAATAAAATAAAATAAATAAGTTTTTTGTTGTAAGTAGAAACAAAACAAAATAAATAAAGCAAAAATGAAAACAAAAACAGGCAAAAATAAAAATATGCCACCCTTCGGGCCACCACGGCTGAATCGACTAGAAACCCATTAATGGGCCAGATTCAGCCCGCAGAGGCCCAATAGGCCCACAGCACAGAGTAATGAATAGGCCCGTAAGCTCAGCATTTGAGAGGAGCTCGAAGTGGTGGCGCAGCCGCTTATAAACCACTGTCGATGCCTCTCGGCTAGCGAGGTGGGACTAAACATCCCACCGCACCGCGCCAGTTCCAGCACAGCCCTTTAGTCGCGGCTGGGGAGGCGGGCATGACTAAAGGTACCCTTTAGTCGCGCCCGCCCCCAGCCGCGACTTAAAGGTTCTTTCATGAACGCAGGCGGTGGCAAAACACTTTAGTCGCGGTGGGAGGCCGACCGCGACTAAAAAGTACCTTTAGTCGCGATCCGCCTCTCCCCCGCGACTAAAGGTTCGTCTATAACACTGACTTAGCAGTTTGCCCCATTCGCCTCTCTCTTGGCCTTGAAGCGCTGCCCGACGCCGATCGACGCCGAAGCGCTGCCCCGACGCCGACCGACGCCGACGCCGAAGCCCTGCGCGCCGCCGCTCCGTCCCGATGGCGCCGCCGCCCGTCCCCTGTCGCCGCCGCCCGCCCTGCGCCCTTGCCGCCGCCCGCCGCCCGATCTTGCCGCCCCTGCGCCTTGCCCTTGCCTTCCGCCCGCCGCCACCCGCCACACCCGCCGCCCTAACGCCCTTACGCCCGCCCGCCGCCACCGCCGCCGCCCACGCCTCGCGCCCCTAACGCCCTTGCCAAAGAGAATTAAAGAAAAACAAAAACAAAAAAGGAAAAACAAAAACAACAGAAAACAAGAAGAAAGAAGAAAGAAAAGAAAAGGAAAAAGGAAGAAGAAAGAAAGAAAAGAAAAGGAAAAGGAAGAAGAAGAAAGAAAAGAAAAGGAAAAGGAAGAAGAAGAAAGAAGAAGAAAGGAAAAGGAAGAAGAAGAAAGAAAAGAAAAGGAAAAGGAAGAAGAAGAAAGAAGAAGAAAGAAGAAGAAAGGAAAAGGAAGAAGAAGAAAGAAAAGAAAAGGAAAAGGAAGAAGAAGAAAGAAGAAGAAAGAAGAAGAAAGGAAAAGGAAGAAGAAGAAAGAAAAGAAAAGGAAAAGGAAGAAGAAGAAAAGGAAAAGGAAAAGGAATTTTTTCTTTTTTTCTTTTTTGTTCTTTTATTTTAACTAGTTTTAGTTTAACAAGAACGGTAAATAACTTAAAACCCTAAACCCCAAAAACAAAAAACAACAGAAAACCGGTCAAAGAAAAACAAAAAGGAAAAAGGAAGAAGAAGAAAGAAGAAGAAAGAAGAAGAAAGGAAAAAGGAAGAAGAAGAAAGAAAAGAAAAGGAAAAGGAAGAAGAAGAAAAGGAAAAGGAAAAGGAATTTTTTCTTTTTTTTTTTTTGTTCTTTTATTTTAACTAGTTTTAGTTTAACAAGAACGGTAAATAACTTAAAACCCTAAACCCCAAAAACAAAAACAACAGAAACCGTCAAAGAAAAACAAAAGGAAAAAGGAAGAAGAAGAAAGAAGAAGAAAGAAGAAGAAAGGAAAAGGAAGAAGAAGAAAGAAAAGAAAAGGAAAAAGGAAGAAGAAGAAAAAGAAAAGGAAAAGGAATTTTTTTTTTTTTTGTTCTTTAATTTTAACTAGTTTTAGTTTAACAAAAGCGGTAAACAACTTAAAACCCTAAACCCCAAAAACAAAAACAACAGAAAACCGCCAAAGAAAACCGCCAACTTAAAACCCTAAACCCTAAACCCCGCCCGTCTTGCGCTCTACATCATGACACCCTCTCCCACCCCTTCCTCGCGCCTCCTTTTGCCACCGCCTTTCGCCACCGCCACCGCCACCGCCCCTTCTTCACTTAATTAATTTGTTTTACTACATGTTTTCAGGATCGACATAATGTCGGACGATAGAGTGACCCGATTATGGACAACTATGATCCGGACGGTGAAGCACATATGTTCGCATCATAAACGGCGATATTCAATATGTGCCGACCGGAGAAGAAGAAGATGATATCTCTTCTTATCTGAACCTTGACGGTGAAGATGAAGGCGCCGTCACAAGATGATGATGTCAAGAAACGCCGATAAACGATTTATCTTCAAATGGAAGTAGCAACCACCTCCGCGCCGAGGTATATATATACATTGAGCCTCTGGTGATACAAACTAACTGATTTGAATAAATATGTGTGTACTAACGCGCGCGACTCTCTTTCTTATTTTAGCCCTCGGCCGGATCGTCAAAACAATCGAGTACGTCGTCAAAGCGTGGCGCAACCAGGACGATGAAACCAGGAGAAACATGCACCATCCAGGTTGTCGACTTTGCAACCGGCAGGTCAGCTGGAGCCCCGCAAGAACGCCACCAAGTTTATCAGCCAATGCGGAGCCATTGTTAGAGACAACGCCTCGATCACCGCCCAGAGTGGAATGAGCCAAAGAAGGCACGAATTGATGGTTCTTTTGTCGATAAGAGAACAAAAAGATTGCTTGACGAAGCTTATGGAACATTTCGCTTCTACCTCCGGAATACAACAAATTCGATGAGGAGGGTAACAAGATTGAGGAAAACAAGGAGAGGAGGAGGAAAGTCAAACAGTTCGCTCTTCATAAGATGGCCGACGATTCGGAAATTCAAGCAAAATCTAGCCCGTGACTTTGTCAAGCGAACAAGACTCGGATTTCGTAGGACAATATGAGAAACCGAAAGATGATTGGCCAGAATTTGTGAAGCAAAAGAAATCGGAGCAGTTCCTTCAAATATCGAAACAAAATAAGGAAAATGCGGCTAAGAAGGAGTACAATCATGTTATGGGGCCGGAGGGTATCGCATTTGGGTGCCTAGGTTCGAGAAGATGGAGAACGAGCTGAGGCGCGAGGAATCCGTCCAGTGCGGAGGATGGGACCCAAGGGCCAAAAGCTGGTGGTACGGGCATGGGGAACGCTCAACCCGGAGACGGGGAGTGTGTTTACGAGGCAAATTAATTAAACCCACCCAAGCCCTTATTGACGCAATGAAGGCTGCTCAAGAGGGAAGATCAAGTTCAACAGAGAGAACGACGCGACCGACAAAAGCCCTCGAATCCTGAACACGGAGGACGTAGACGAGGCATGGGGCACATTCCGTGGAAAATAGGGTTCCCCGAGCGATGACCCGTCTGATTCTGAAGCCGTAAGAGAAAGATGGATCGGGAAGCGAGATGTTGTGGGGCGGTTGGCATCGAAATGGAAGTGATGAAGAAAACCATGAGTGTACTAGTAGCGAAAGAGATTCAGCTCGGTGCAGATGAAGATCATCCAATGGATCTCGGAAGCCAGCAGCGTAGAAGCAGCGTGGCTTCCACGGAGGCCCCACCGGCTGGTGTAGATGCACCGACGATCGAAATTACTGCACCGGAGCCTCGGTGGTCGAAATTACTGCACCGAGCCTCCTCGCTACCCGTGGGCGATATAAAGGAGATGAAAGAATGTCATCTCAGATTATCCTATGGGGAACATATCCATGAAGGTAGCCATCGGCAGTGCTTTACCATGTTTACCTGGAGCACTCCACCACAACAACCCCATTAAAGATGGCTATGCTCGTGTCACGGTGGAGGACATAGTCAAAGGGTTTGAGGACCTGGAGATTGAAATTGCTACACCTGAAGGGGAGAAAAGACTTGAAGATGTCAAGCGCCATTACATTCTATGGCAAAAGAAGTTTATCAAGTTTCCAGGCGAGGCGCCAAGGACAACAAGTCCACCCCCCTACGGTGGTGGTGGTGGCGGTGGCGGTGGTGGTGGTGGTGGTGGTGGTGGCGGTTCACCTACACCTCCGTCACATCAGCCGACGCCGCCCCCCAGTCCACAACGTCCGGCGGGTGATCATCCGCCGCCCCCCAGTCCTCGTCCGGCGGGTGATGAGACGCCGCCCCCCAATCCACCTATGGCAAAGAAGCAGAAGAAGTCCTGGAGTATTAACCCGGACCCTTATGTACCTAAGACCACAAAGGTACCGGAGCCATCACTGAAGCCTCTCCCCACAAGGCCTTGGGAACGTAGTGCCGAGGAAGTCGACGCGGGCGCGACTGCTGATTTGGAGAAATGGAAGGCGGACTGCAAGAAGAAAAGAGAGCCCGAGCCCAAGCCAGTATATTCTGATCAGCAAAAGAAGTGGGCTAAGTCATTTTTGAGCACACCGTCCCAAGCCGCGAAGAATCTCCCTAATGACTATGCACGTGAACTTAAAAAGCAGGCACTCATGTTCAAGGAGAACAAAGAGCGGGAGAAGGCCGAAGTATAAAAAGCGGAAACAAGTTGCCCAGCTCGGGAACAAAGTAAACAATCGATTGCCCGCTTATAGTGGAATCCTTCGTCCGGATGCCCCGAGATCATACAAGCTGCGGCAGACAGGATTGATCAGTAACGAGTGCGAGAACAAGCGCCAACTTAGGTATTACTCTTCGTGAACTGTTAGGCCTTGATGAGTTGCCGAGAGGGAGGTAGTAATTACATATGTCAAGAATGGGCCTCTCGTCGAGCCTCAAGAGAAAAGGATCTACCCGACCAAATGAAACGTCTGCTGAATTGGTACAAGGGTTACATAAAATTAAAACGCCAAAGATTATATTTATGCGGAAGTTAGACATGAGCATCACTTCAAACATTACTATGTACAAGTTGAACTGAGTGAATTGTTCCAGCTTTTCAATCTGCTGAGCTCGACAAATCTATCATCGGTTGCTACATTACGTAAGTGATTTATTAATTTCTACCCCATCTCGTTCATATTGCCTGCACTATATATATGTCCTAACTATATTGTTGTGTCCTCTATTATACATGCGAGAATGAAGAAAAGGAATGCAGAGTAAGGAACATCCATGATGTTGGGTTCATTGACCCACACATCGTTAATGATGTTGTGTTGGAGCATTACCCGACGACGTGGAGGCGGACTGTGGCGTTTCTTACAAAGCAGGAACTCAAAAGTGATATTCTATTTCCTTACCATTTTGGGTGAGTGTTTCGCCTTGAGCACATTCTCTTTTGTTTACTCCATGCATGGTATGTGGCGGCTAATCGATGAGTTATGCATGACGTCTTGTGCATGTATCGTGTCCGCAGGTTCCACCGGATTCTGCTAGTAATTAAAGTGAACACCTCGTAATGTCTCGTCCACGACTCTCGGATAAGGATCCAAAGCTTTGGGCCGACATCGAAAAAATGCTGCGAAGTAATTATTTTCATTCATTTGCGCTCTATATCGATCGGCCTATTTCGTTCATTTCCTAATATCAAGTAACTAATAACTCTCTTGTCCATTTAATTTTCTTTGCCTCGTAGGGTTTGGAGACGGTTCGTAGATACAAAGGTCGGTGAATTCAAAAAGACCTAGAATTCAAAAGGGTAAAGACTAAGATCGGGATATTCAGCCACCGTTGACCAATCTATGTGCATACTTTGTTCAGGAGATGATCCGAGATACACCTCTGAGCGGGTTGATCCGAGTGATACCAATGCTCGGAGGAATAACCTCCGTGGACGCTTAGTCCGAAGCTCGCTCCGACCACTTCAAGAGGAACTAGCTGGATGGTTCTGCAGGGAAGTCCTCCATCCTAAAGGAGAACACTATCACGAGGACGAAGAACTTTATATGGATTAAATCATGTATGGAAACTTGTTCAAAATTGTATATGGTCATCCGATGATATTGAATATATATTGTATATTCCTCTTGAATTCTTTTTGGTTCTAATTTCAAATTTATTTGAAATTGTACATTCATATGCATGTATGTAGTACCGTAGAATATATGAAACTCCTTCAAAATTAAAATAAAGCACAAAAGAAATAAAACAAAACAAATTAAACAGAAAACAGGTTTAGGGGGCTAAAACCCTAAACTGCAAGGCGGCCTTTAGTCGCGGTTGGCGAAGAACCGCGACTAAAGGTCCTCCGCCTGACGGCACCGGGCGCCACGTGGGCGGGCCTTTAGTCGCGGTTCAGAAGCAGCCGCGACTAAAGGTGGCGGGCTTTAGTCGCTTTGTTGGTGCGGATTCTTGCGCAGCCATGACTAATGGCCGCTATGAAACCGCGATCAAGGCTATTTTTCCACCAAAGGATCGACCCTTTTTATACGCACCGCTGACCACATGCCATTACTTCTATATAAATAAGATAAAAATATATACATTGCAGACATAATAACTTATGTACCAACACCGCGATAAATTTGATCCAAAGAAAAAAGTTGTCAACCCCGCCCCTAGTAACTTATATATCAATAGCATGATAATATACGCATCACAGACATGATAACTCAAGTATAAACACCACGATAACTTGGACCGGGTACGCACCACAGACTTGATAATTTAGCTACAAACACCGCGGTAACTTTGGACCAAGAAAAAAAGTTGTTGACTACACACCCCTAATAACTTCTGTACAGTAGCATGATAATATAGCACCGCATACATGGTATTTTAGGTACAAACACCGTGATAAATTAGACACCAAGGGGAAATTTTGTCGAAAAATATAACCTCAATAACTTCTGCATAAATATCATGGTAATAAAAGCACCGCTTACCTGATAACTTAGGTGCAAACACTGCGGTAAGTTTTACCTGAAAAAGTACTGTTCAATGCACACCGCCAATAACTTCTGTGTAAATAGCATGGTAACATACAAACCACTGACATGATAACTTAGTTACAAATATCGCGGTAACTTGACCCGAGGTAAAAAAATGTTGAAACATACCCCTCTAACTTTTGTGTAAAGAGCATGGTAATGTACGAAGCATAGACCTAATAAATTACATACAAACACCGCCACTTTTGATCCAAAGAAACAAATTAATGAAAACATACCCTATAAATGGCACGGTAACATACACACTATAGACCTGATAACTTAGGTACAAAGACAGCGGTAACTTTCACCCCAAGTTTTTTTTGTTGAAAACGTTCCCCGACAACTTTTATGTAAATAGCATGGTGATATACATGCCGCAGACCTGATAACTTAGTACAAACACCATGGTAAATTTTGATCATGTGAAAAAGTTATCAAAAAATGTATCGTGATTACTTCTGTGTAAACAACATGGCAATACACACATAAGCTGATAACATACTAAGTTGGTAACTTTTGGCCGAAATAACTTATGCACCCCGGTCCTGGTACTTTTTGCGAGGGAGGGGTGATTAATTATACCCCTGGTAACTTTTATGTGAATAACACGGTAACTCACACATTGTAGACTTGATAAGTAATGTACACCAGTCTTTGTAAATTTGCTAACCGGGTGGGGGGAGGGTGGTTGGTGAAATATACACTTGGTAAATTTTTGTGTGAATAAAATGATAACTCACACATCGCAGACATGATAACTTATGTGCGCTAGTCCTGGTAACGTTTGGCGACGGTCGTGAGGGGTGGGGGAGGGTTGTTGATGAAATATATCTTCGGTAAATTTTTTGTCAATAGCATGATAACTCACACATCATAGACCTAATAACTTAGGTATAAACAACGCGGTAACTTTAGATCCGAATAAAAAGTTATTGAAACATACCCCGGTTATTTCTGTGCAAATAGCATGGTAATGTATGCATCCGGAGCTGATAAGTTAGGTATAAATACCACGGTAAATTTGACCCAGGGGAAAGAAGTCGTTGAAAACACATCTCTGGTAACTTCTGCATAAATAACATGTTAATATACATATAACATAACTGATAAATTTATTGTAACTTTTGACAAAAAAGTGATCAAAACATGTCAACATGAGATCTAGTTTTGAAGTACTCATCGCAATGGATTTTTTATGTGAGAACGATTTTTCAATCAAAAACGACAGTTTGAGCTATAAAATATTTACATTTTCGAAATAGAGAGAATTTACTAGTAGATCAGATTTCCTGTGCTCTACTGCATTTACATGTGAAGGGAATTTTGGTGGAGCCATTTTTATGCCCCGGTATTTCCATGTAAATAGGATGGTAACTTGCGTACACATAGGTGATAACTTATTTAGCCTAGGCCCGATAACTTTTGACCCGAAAAAAAAATTCATCGAAGCATACCAATATGGGATCTAGTTTCGGAGGTCTCGTCGCGACGAATCTTTTATGTGCAAACGATTTTTTAATCGGACCAACGGTTTGAGCTACAAAATATTTTGAATTTTCGCATTGAGAAGAATCTTTGACATCATGAATTTCACTTTTTCTGCATGTATATGATTAGCACTGTTTAAGAAATCGGCCGACTCAACGATTTATCGGCCGATTTATCGCTTATCGTGTGGTGACCGCTAAGTTTAGGCCTTATCCTTGATATTTATCGTTCGGACCGATTTATCGCTCTGACAGGCGATAAATCGTTAGATTCCCGATTAATCGGGCTGGGCCCCTAACGTCAGAAAGCCCAAAAGGCTAATTTTTGGCTCTCCTAAGGCGCCTTCGGTGGCCTTCCCGCACACCCGCAGCACATAATTGGTATTTCCCCGCTCTGTTAGGGTTTCCGCCTCCCCACCGCGCCGGAATGCAAGATTCACCGCGCCGCCGCACCCTGCTCACCTCCGGCGGCCCTAGCTAGCACCACCCGAGCTAGGCGGCCTCTAGATCCACCTCTCCTCTCCAACAGGGCCTCAACCAGCAGCTTCGCAGCACCATCTCCAACTCCTTCATCGCCATCGCGATTCCTCTGCAACTCGCATCACCGACGGCTGGATCTACTTCACCGGAGCTGCGCCCCTCTTCCTCGACCAGCACCGGACCTTGCTATGGCAGCACGAGAGCCGCACCCCTCTTCCTCGACCAGCACCAGAGCTACGCCACACTTGCTCACGCAGCATCGGAGCCATCTCCATCACCGACGGCGGGTGTTGCTCGCCGCCGCCACCCTTCCTCCAGCAGCAGAGCGGCTCCATCCTCTGCTTCCTACTCCGACGAACGGCAGTAGATAGGGCTGCTAGGCACGCCATCCCTTCTCCAGCAGCAAGACGAACAGCTCCATCCTCTCCTGGTATTGTTTCTTTCTCACACTGCCATTTCTTCTGTCGATAAAAATGAGTGCCAGCTACTGTCATTTCTTCAGCCAATAACTGTAGTTGTAAGCAAATTGTCATTTCTTCAGTTAAAACTGCCTACTAGACACTAGTAGTGATAAAATCAGTCATTTTTTCAGTTTAACTGCAGGTCTGCAGCTACTGACTAGTGACCACTACTAGTTGTTGTTGCCCTTCAGTCATTCAGTCACTAGTGATAAAATTCAGTCAGTTTTGAGTTTAGCAGAATCAACTACAGAATTACAATAGTGCAGAATCATGTACAGAATAAGTTGCCTTCTATGTTGTTGCCCTTTTCTTTTATGTACAGAATGAGAACCATCAATTATATACAGAATAAGTTGCCCTTTTATTAGTCTGATTCTCATACATGTTGTTGCCCTTTTTGTAGATGGCTACTTCCAGTGCTTCTGAGGTTGCAAGTTCCAGACTGAAGAGAAACTCGGATGACATGGCATGGGAGTTTGCTATGCTGATTGATCCAGATGATCTGCAAAGAGTCAAGTGCAAGCTTTGTGGAAAAGTGATGTCGGGAGGGGTGACTGAGACTACCAACTGCAATCTTGTGTCCACATGATGTTGAGATGGTTGTAGTTTATTTGTGCACTCATATATGTAGTTATTTATTGCTGTTCTGCCTATTGTTGCTTGTTATTTACTTAGGTGCTGTTGAAGTGCTGTCCTATTTGAAACAGAATATGTGATGTTGAAGTGCTGTCCAATCTATCTATCTATTATATACATAAAACAGAAGTAAAACAAGCCATCACGTTAATCCACATAGGTTAAAAATTTATACTCCGTTGATTTATACCAAAACGGTTGAGATTAAAACTTATACAGATGTTACGTTCGACAATAAGATGTTACGATTTTTAGCATCTGTCACGTCAATGTAATAGATGTGCTGTCCAGCAAGGAAAAACGTCTATGGTTAAAAAAAGGAAAATACACGTATATGTTAGTATTCTGGCCGGACACGGCTGATTGATATGGGCTGCTGGACATGGGCGTACGTGGGTACTCTCTCCCATATAGGACTCGGACTACTGCTTAGGAAAACAATATTCTGGCTAGGACTCTCCGATGCATTAAAAATCATGTTTTGCCTCACGCACTTGAGCGTTCGTGCCAATCTATCATTGAAAGAAAAAAAACACCATGGCCAACACATGCGTGGATAAACAACATGCACGTAATTAGAATCATTCATATTCCACTATCAAGTAAAATAAGCATGCATACCTGCAAAAAAGAGAGTAAAATAAGCATACATATATTGATATTTACAACTTGCATGTCCGTCTTGGGAAAACAATAACTTCCAGGGTTCTCGAATGCTTGAACAGATCCATTGGACAAAACATAAGTGGCAACCATAGTCCACGTAGGCCCTTTTCCGTGTGTTCTTTACTTCATATGTTTTTGTTATATTTTTAAAGACCTGTGTTTGGCAACTTACTTCTAAAAATGGAATCTAAAATCATTAAAATAAATACACAATAGCCGATTATTGTACATTGAAAAGCAAGTTTTGATAAATATGAGTGGAATAATATTATCTTAGGAGTGGCAAGTCTATATTACATTGGCCTACCAGAAATCATATCCTAGCCAAGTCCAAACGTGTATGAGAGATATCTTATACAATCAAAGAAAAAATCATCAAAAAAATAACAAAAGGACAATAGAGACCAGACAGTGGCCATACCTATAACTACATAGTACATGTTTGCTTGCTTTTAATAAGCTCAATCCATTAGAGCCTCCAAGGGACACCACAAAGGTATTATATGCGTGCAGATTCAGATTTAATAAAGAAAATAACACGTGTACCTGCTACCGTCTTAAAAAATTAAACATAAAACACAATAATGTACGATTTGTATATAAAATTTGGAACAATATCAAGAGATATGTACAAACTATAGAAAAGCGTGACCATATAAAATGTACGTAGCTGCTTAAACTAGGGAAAATAGTGAAGTGGATAAAGAATACTAAAAGTAGGAAATTCATATATTTGTAAAAAGCCAGTTTAGGTATAGAACATATAAGTAATAAAATGTACATAGAAAAAAAATTTAGCGGGGAAAGAATACTAATAGTTCTATAGAAAATTATAAATAAGAAATAGAAATATACACGGTCCAAGAAGATGAAATATCAATATATTACTATTCGTGAACACCATATTTGGAGGCTATAGAAAATTTGGAACAATATCAAGAGATATGTACAAACTATAGAAAAGCGTCACCATATAAAATGTACGTAGCTGCTTAAACTAGGAAAAATAGTGAAGTGGTTAATGAATACTAAAAGTAGGAAATGCATATATTTGTAAAAAAAGCCAGTTTACATATAAAACATATAAGTAATAAAATGTACATAGAAAACAATATTAGCGGGGAAAGAATACTAATAGTTCTATAGAAAATTATAAATAAGAAATAGAAAAATACATGGTCCAAGAAGATGAAATATCGATATATTAGTATTCGTGAACACCATATTTGGAGGCTATAGAAATGTCAACTAGAAGGGTTGAGGAGATGATAAACATAGAAGAAGAACATATTGGCCTGCAAGTATTGCTGATGCATTTTATGTTGAAGAAAAAAATAGGAAATGTGAATTATATTTGCACGACATGCATGGCATCAGGTAATACTAATTGTGGGTAGATGTTATTGTGCTTTGTGTGCATGCGATTGTAATATTTTTTTTAGTTGGAATGTAATAAATCATTTTATTAGTTCTTATGACAACATACTGTAAACTTCATATGTACGACTATAAAAGAACAAGATATGAAAATAATTTGGAATCAAGTGGACACCGGGCATTGTACTACCCTATAATCAACACATGGAGAGAGTAAACAATATAGTGTTTACAAAGCAATCAATAATTAAGTTAATTTTTTGTTTGTAATTTTAACTATGGTGTGGCATTCAAATTGTTAACTTCTGAAATTAATATATACAGTAAGAAGTAACTGCCAGGAAACAGTGCTATAGAATGGACGATTGAAAGGACGGACCATAAACTTTTAAACTTTTGAAGACTAATTATTAATCAAATTAGAACCATGTGTTGTAAATCTAGCCGCGCAAATGCGCGGGTCAACCCGCTAGTTTTAGTTGTGTAATATTGTAGACTTGTAGTAGTACCTATGTACTCTTGTCCTATTTGAATTTCAAATATGCAGAAACATGACATGTGCTGTTGTTATATATTGATGCAGTCTTAAAGAATTAGAGAACACACTTGTTGATTATTTCCAATTTTGACTTAATAGTGCCTGAAAAACGTAGGTCTTGAGAAAAAAACTTGCCGATTAATAGTCGACCGATAAAATCGATTAATCGGCCGATTTCCGATTAATCTCTAATCCCCAGCCGACCGAGACGATAACGATAAGCGATATCCCAAACAGTGATGATTAGTAGCTGCTAATTAACTGCTAATGGATAATGGACACACACAGGAAAAACAAAGAAAATAAGATGAAGCTAATGCATGCATGCAAGTTAGAAAAGGGAGGAATCGTGCGGATCTGTTGCTTAACTTTAGTACGTGTGGAAGTTAGCACTATCCATAAAATAATAGCCATTGCGCCAAAGCGACTTTGAATACCTCATCTGTCGATAAGTAAATCCAGAGTTTAAATACCCGACGGCTCTTGGTCGATGGCGATTTAATACACCTCCATTGTAAGCCGGAATTTTTATAACCCGACGGCTTATAGCCTTTGAGAAAAATCCAGAACGGATAATCATTTTGAAGCATCAACTTTGGTAATGAGCTTGAACCTAATCATTTATATGTCATGTTTCTGCAAATCCTGCAAAGAGTTTAAACAACATAAGCCCTGTCGACTTAACATCAAAAGCCAGGCGGGTAACTACCCAAATGTAGTCTTATCCTGCACACAAGTAGATCACAAGATCCCTATGATCCTTTGAATGATACCGCCGGCTTATGTGACCCAGACAGTGAAGTTGATAACTCAACTCTGTAAGAGCCGACACATATGATATTTGTGACAACTCAAATACTTGCAATTGTATAAAAACAGACAAAAATTTCTGAGGCTTCTGATTCGAATACAATCAGTAAACCGTTCCAAAGGGGTTAAGCTAAGATTCAAATACGATCATATAGCCCCCAGTGGCGTTGGCGATGCCGATCAAAGTGGGTATCGACATCTATGTTCTCTTAGGTTTGAATACGACCTATGTTTGAACAGGAAGCCCCCAAATGACCTTAAGAGTTGTTTAGCGACGCCGATTCAAATACGATCCACGTCGATTCCCAAAGGGGTTGAGCTATGATTCAGATACGATCAAGAAGCCCCCAAGTAGGTTCAACAGTTTGCTAATCAAAAGGGTATCAACAGCTATGTTCTCTTTAGTTCGAATATGACATATGTTTGAACAGGAAGCCCCCAAATGACCATATAAGTTTTGGCATTGCGCCGATTAAGAGGGTACTGATAGCTATGCCCGATGAGCAGGAAGCCCCCAAGTGACCTATGTTTGAACCGTGCATCATGGCAGCAAGTTCTTTTTAATCTTTCTGAAAACTCGAACTTGCGAGAGATTAATTCTTTTTCAACCGGAAGTTTAAACCGGATTTGAAAGCTTCAAAACTTTGAGAGAGATAACTTTACCTTGAGCCGGATTTGAACCGGATTTGAGAGCTTCAAAACCTTGCGGTAAATAAATTTCTCTTAAACCGGTTTTTAAACCAGATATTAAGAGTGTCAGTGCTTTGTGGGAGAGAGATGTCTCTTGAACCGGATTTTAAACCGGAGTCCTTCTTCATAAGCCGGAAATTTTCTGACGGCCTTTAAATTTTTCACCAATATAGCGATTGCCTCTGGAACCGGGTTACCTTCCCTCCAATGACCCGGAGTTCTTGAATCCATCGAAACCGACTAATTTTGCCGAGCCATACTATTGTAGCCCCCGAGTCTCAAGATGACTCAAAGAGTTGGCTTGAAATTCTCCATATTTGACCATAGCAGAAGGTGTATATCATTGGTGTTGAGAACGCGATCTGAATCCACAGAAGATTAAGGTGACTGCGGTGGGTTATAAATGATCCCGTATGAGCCGTGTCAGCAACTCGGCCAATGGTTCCTTCCAACTGGCTATTTGAAGTTAACCAAACCGTAGTGGCGGCGACTTGTGCGCCTGCCCATTGAGCCATTCAGTGCAGACGGCGGCTGATAATACATGATAATTTGCCTCCAATTTGTTGGAAGAAAAACCGGGCTTCCCAAGCAGTGACTTGCTCATACTCAGTAAACAGCTCATGCAAACAGGTGCGGCCCGGTGTGTTGGTGTAGCCCAGACCGCGAGAGACGGACGGTGAAGACGTCCGCAACATCTAAGGCGGCACAGACACATGAACTGGCTGTGGCGTTGTAAGCCGGTGCGGACGGGCAAGTTGTCCTCCTTGTTGTAAGCCGGCGCGGACGCGTGAACCGGCCGCGAGAGCGGACGGGTGAGTCGTCTGCGGTGTTGTAAACCGGCACAGACGGGTGAGTCGGCCGCCGGCGCAGATGATGAATTAGTCGCGTGTGTTGATGTAGCGGGAGCGGCAACTTGCGCATGTATCGGTCCAACAACACGGCTCGGACAAGCGCTAACGTCCCTTTGCGATACTTTTGTAAATATGATCCTGCGAAAAAATACCAACCACAGACCAGAGTGATTGTTCTCAACGAATTAATATGCTAAAAAAATACAAAGGAAAGATATCACCTGATATTTTGTTGGGTGAACGCCATATTCCAGTAATTATAAACTTGTAGTCTCGTTTCTCTGTTTGATGTGACACCCATTCGTCTACTTGAAACACCTCCCTAGGAACGATACATCCATCTTTGAATAGTATTGCCTTATCCCCAATCCTCAAATTGCCAATCAGCAGCCTTGACGTTGGAATGGGATGTGTTGACATCTTAAAACAAAAGACTGAAACTGTAGCTGGCCCTTGCCGGTGCGACAGCTCAAAAGCGAGGCTTGTAGAGATGAACCGGCACGGGAGCAGCCAGCAGGAGCAGCAGCAATGAGCCGGCACCGGCCGGAGCAAGTCAGATGATCGTGGCTGTCGAAGGCGCAGCTGTAGCTGAGGACCCACAACACCGCAGGGCGAAGAACGACCACCCACGGCCACACCGGCGAGTCGGCAGGAGGAGCATGAAAACCAGGGAGGCCCGGACGCGTGGAGGCGACTTGTAGACGGACGGCTGCTCGAGGTGTGATGACCAGTGGAACTCGGCGTTGGAAACGGGGCACTCCGGCGCAGCGGGTCGGGAAGTCTCGTCCGTGTCAGCGGCTTCAAGATTCACGACCACACGGGGCCCGCTCGAAGAAACAGAGGGAATCGCGGATGATGCGAAGCGCGCGTGGCCTGGCGAGTCCGAGGCGGAGATGGTATGGGGTGGCGCAGGAGGCCAGCACGGCGGGTGTGGCCGAATTCTAGGCGAGCCGAAGCGACCGGGGACCGACGAGGGCGGAAGACTCCTCAAGGCGAGCCGAAGCAACCGGGGACCGAGGGCGGCTCAACCGCGGGGTCGCGCCGGCGGTGGCTGAGCAAGGTCGTGGCTGCAAAGGTTGCTTCTGAGTCGTAACTGATTGAATAGATTGGGTCGTGGCCTTCCTCTCTCTCTCTTTTTTTTGCGGACTCATGGTATTTTGACCTTTGACCACTTGTGTATTAGCAACAACATCTAGTTCCATGATGGATTGTCTGACCACGTGACAGCTTCAATCATCTTGCCGTATATTTTCTGTATGAATTTCGCAAAGGCCGATCTGATCTGGTTGCTCCCCGTGGACTTGACCATAGCACAGGATGACTTCGCGTCAGCCTCGGTGTATTAATCCAAGAAGGAAAAAACTGCGGCGGAAAGTTTTAATCTCGGTCTCGACAACTTTCGTGGACGGCCGCGGTGGAACCGACGCAACCCTAGCTTTCTCAAGATCATAATCTTGTACCCGATGGCTTCGAAGTTTAATCATGATTTTGATCTTAACACGATGAATATCGCCGGCTGTGCTCAAGGTTGTCCGACCTCACGTTACTGTAATGCCCCGGATTCGATGCGCCAGGTGTCCGCCAGTTATTTGCGGTCGTTGCCATGTCATTTGCTTGCGTGTTGCACTTTGCCATGTCATCATCTGCATTTCATATCATGTCATCATGTGCATTTCATTTTGCATACATGTTCATCTCATGCACCTGTAGCTCCGTTTCGTGCGTGTAATATGTCAAATTGTTCGTCTCGACGAGTACTTCATTTTATTCCATTGCATCATTTTCATTTGAGCTCATCTTGACGCCCAAAATGCTGTTGGAAGAGTGCATGTTGATGTTAACCCGCTGACACTGTTATAACTTGCTCATTTGTCATTTTTGCCATGTTTGATGTGTGCATCCTATGAGGTAGATGTCTACATGTGTTTTAATCTATGCCATGCTATCTTTCCAGAGGTGCCATCCATGTATTTTTGTGAGTTATGTGCTGAGTGCATCGAGCTTATTAAGTAGTGTACTTGTTGTTACTGTTTTGCTAGGCTGATTCTGTTATAATATGATACTATGTTAACCTGCTCCTACAAGTCATTCCATGCATAATCTGGAGATTGTTCAGTAAGGATGTTTTGTTATACATGTCTTGCTCTATCCATTCATGCCCCTGGTTGCATTTATAGCTTGCTCTAGCATGTCGTAATCTTGTTCGAAACTTGCTAAATGATGTTGCTGTCAGCCTGTTAACATTAAGTTCAATATTTGCATGATTGTTTGCTAGTGATACATGCACCCTATGAACTTGCTCTTGCCATGCTTAGCTTCATAAACATGTCTTATTGCTGTTGGTTGCCTTGCCATGCCATGTAATGCTCTGTGGTGAGTGGTTCAAGCTCACCAACATGCTCACTTATTGTTGTTCCTGCCATGTATGAATCTGTAATATAACTTGCCATGTTTACATGGGTGCCATCATATTTTCTGTGCCTTTTTGGCTCATGGTCAGTAAGTGACTATTGTTCTATCCAATTAGTAGATTCATGCCATGCCTTTGTTTGCCATGATAAGTTCCTGTAACATGTTGTTTGATAGCTCTAAACAAAAGTCTGAAACTGTTATTATTTGCAATCTTACCATGTCCTTTTGAGCATGTTCTAGTGATTTCTGGAGATAGCTCAGTGTTCATGTTTTGTTATGCTTTACCTGTACATCATGACCATGCCTTTTGTTTCTATGTTGGGGTGCTGTAGCATGTTGTTTTGATGCTTGCAATATGCCTAGTTGCTGTTTTGGACAGATTGTTGCTATGACTTGTATAGAGTGTATGTGTTGAACCGTTGCTCCGTTTTGAGTGTGCTCTATATGAAACTTGCTTGATTTTGCATGTAGCTTCATATTACCTTGTTGCATCCTTGTTTTGAGGTGTTTGCTTGATGTTTGGGTGCATTTTGCATCAATGCCATATTTAACTTGTTTTGCTCATATCTTCTAGGCCGTAGCTCCGAATCTAATGAACTTTATATGTAACTTGACTAGAATCTCGTGTAGATCATCTTGGTACTTCTTAACTTGCTGTTTAACAACTTGAACATATGGTTTATTCAGATCTAGACCCATTTCGAAATTTGCATATGAGGACTTACCGGAATTGTTATATATTGTTTCCGGCCTCATTTAAACTTGCCTTGATGTGTTGTTCTTGTTTGCATCATTTCTTGCCATGAGTAGCTTCATGTAGCTTTCCCATGCATCATGCTTGTTGTGCATCATGTCTTGTCTATGTGTGGTGTGTTTACCATGTTGTGTGCTTCTTCTCGATAGTTCCCGTTTCGTTGCGATCGTGAGGATGCATTCGTCTACGTGTGGTTCGTCTTCGTGGCTTCATCTTCTTCATGGATTCGTTCTTCTTCCTTGCGGGATTTCAGGCAAGATGACCGCTACCCTGGAGCTCACTACTATCATTGCTATGCTAGTTGCTTCGTTTTTTCGCTATGCTGCGCTTCCTATCATTTGCTCTTCAAGCCTCCCAAATTGCCATGAACCTCTAACCTTTGACACCATTCCTAGAAAACCATTGTTTGGCTATGTTACCGCTTTGCTCAGCCCCTCTTATAGCGTTGCTAGTTGCAGGTGAAGTTGAAGATTTCTCCATGGTGGACAGGATTTTGGTTGGGATATCACAATATCTCTTATATTATTAATGCATCTATATACTTGGTAAAGGGTGGAAGGATCGGCCTTATGCCTGGTGTTTTGTTCCACTCTTGCCGCCCTAGTTTCCGTCATACCGGTGTTATGTTCCTGGATTTTGCATTCCTTGCGCGGTCGGGTGATTTATGGGACCCCCCTGACAGTTCGCTTTCAATAAAACTCCTCCAGCAAGGCCCAACCTTGGTTTTACCATTTGCCTCACCACCACCTACTTTTCCTTTGGGAGTAATTAACCCAAGGGTCATCTTTATTATAGCCCCCCAGGGCCAATGCTTGTCTAAGAGTTGGACCAAACTAGAGCACCGTGCAGGACCATCCCTTGGCAACTTGGGTTACGTCGGTACCTGTACGCTTCGCTTATCCAGTGTTGCCCTGAGAACGAGATATGTGCAGCTCCTATCGGGATTGTCGGCGCATCGGGCGGCTTTGCTGGTTTTGTTTTACCATTGTTGAAATGTCTTGTAAACCGGGATTCCGAGACTGATCGGGTCTTCCTGGGAGAAGGTCTATTCCTTTGTTGATCGCGAGAGCTTGTCATGGGCTAAGTTGGGACACCCCTGCAGGGTTTAAACTTTCGAGAGCCATGCCCGCGGTTATGTGGCAGATGGGAATTTGTTAATGTCCGGTTGTAGATAACTTGACACTAGATCCGAACTAAAACGCATCAACCGCGTGTGTAGCCGTGATGGTCTCTTCTCGGCGGAGTCCGGGAAGTGAACACGGTTTCTGTGTTATGATTGACGTAAGTAGGAGTTCAGGTTCACTTCTTGATCATTGCTAGTTGACGACCGTTCCTTTGTTTCTCTTCTCGCTCTCATTTGCGTATGTTAGCCACCATATATGCTTAGCTGCTGCTGCAACCTCTCCACTTTACCCCTTCCTTTCCCATTAAGCTTTGCTAGTCTTGATACCCATGGTAATGGGATTGCTGAGTCCTCGTGGCTCACAGATTACTACAACAACAGTTGTAGGTACAGGTTTTGCGATGATCATGACGTGAGAGCGATGTTGCTTGTTTTGGAGTTTCTTCTTCTGCTTCTTCGATCAGGGGATAGGTTCCAGGTCGGCAGCCTGGGCTAGCAGGGTGGATATTCTTTGAGTTTCTGTTTATGATTCATCCGTAGTCGGATGCTGTTCTTGTATGTTGTATTCATGTGACATTGTATGTCTTGTATGTATGCCCATCTATTATGTAATGTTGATGTAATGATATCCACCTTGCAAAAGCGTTTCAATATGCGGGTCTATCCTTGGTGGGAGCTTCGAGTTTCTTTTGGATAGGGTCGCATATTGGGCGTGACAAGTTGGTATCAGAGCCTCGACCGACCCTACGAGCCCCCTTGATTGATCGTGTAGTTTGGCTGTTGTTGAGTCTAGAAGAAAACTGTTTTCGGAGTCTAGTTATGTCGGAGAGTAGGAATCCTTTTTACTCCTCTGCCCCTTCGTCGCTCTGGTAAGGAATCGTGACGTAGGTGTTTTGAACTAGTCCTCTTCCCCTTCAAATTTTTCTTTAGGATCACATGGTTAGTTTCATGAGTTGTCCATCCTCTTTTGTCCGGTGCATCTCTCGTCAAGTCGGCTCGAACCTCTTTGTCTTTCGCGAGATCAATCCTCAGTTCTTCCTCCGACATCGTTGTTTTTCCCTGTCCGAAGTTGTCTTAGTTTTTCCCACCCGCCCTCCCTTTTTCTTCTCGGAGTCCGAGTCTGTAATCGGGTATCCATCCTACTCGTGCAAAGTCGTTGCTTTCTTTCCTCAATTATTTCAACCGTTGTTTTCTCTTCAAGATATTCATCGTTTTCCCCGTTCCAAGTTCCCTTTGTTTTTCCCTCCCTCCCACCCTCTACTTCCCAGAGTATGAGTCTCTCTCGACTACCTATTTCATTCGTGCGGAGTCTCTTCAGTCTTCCCTCAATCATTTCAACCGGTGGATTCTCGTCTCGTTCGTCATTCTTCATCCCTTTAAGTTCCGATGGATTCAATTCTAGTTTTTTCGGGTTGATCATATTCTCTTCCTACGATCAAGTGTTTTCCCTGCTCGTTCTCCTCTCGCCAGTTTATCCTTCCGGAGTCATTAAGACATCTCAGGAGATTCGTCTGTGTTTGAATTAATTTGAGGTTGTCACCTCATTCAAATATTTCAATTGTTCCAGTGCATCATCTATCTGTTAACCAATCCTTTTCAACGGTGTTTCTCGTTAGTGGGCCCTAACCCACAGGTCTTTTCCCAGGATCTTACCTGACTCTTCTAATTTCCACGGAGTTATTCTCAATTCTTTTAAAGTGTGATGTAAGAATGGATTCCATCAGTCACATGCCTTTTGAAGATCGATTTCAATTCTTGTCATTGCCGATTCAACCTTCGCTCTTCTCATTCTTTCGGAGTATCTCATGAATTTCGATGGTGTTTCTCGTCGTCTTTCTCAGCTTTGAAGATCGAAGAAGTTTTTCCTCTTGCCCGTTCTCTCGAAGTTTCGTGGTGCTAGTTCCATGCTATCGTCTTGAATTATTCCGTTTGTAAGATATTCTTTCTTATCCATCCGGAGCATTTCAGGAGTTGCTTTCTCTCTCGATCATCCGGAGGCCATCTTTTCGGAAGATTTCTTCGTTGTAAGTTTTCAGATTCGTTCTCCAATTATTCTATATCCGCGCCCTTTCGTTCGTCTCAATATTCTTCCGGTGCTTCGTTCGAGTATTCTTCAATCAGTTCGCGATCTTTTCGTTCTTTTGCATCTAAATCCCCTCAAGCATAAATGTTCTTCTAATTCTTCCCGGCGATTCATTCTCTTTCACCAGTCTTTTCCGAATTCTAACGGTGGTTCTTTAAGATCCTCTTTCCTTGATTATCTTTTTAATCCATTCGTTCTTTTCAATCCTACCGGTGGTTCATGAAGACCTTCTCAAGTTTGCGATATGTCACTTCTCAATTCTTTTCAACAAGAATAAGTTGCATGCCAAATCCGGGTTGTCATCAATTTAATTTGATGAAGGATAAGTGAGGGAGTCCTGGACTAGGGGGTGTCCGGACAGCCGGACTATCATCGTCCGTCGGACTCCAAGGCTACGAAGATACAAGATTGAAGACTCCGTCCCGTGTCCGGATGGGACTTTCCTTGGCGTGGAAGGCAAGCTTGGCAATACGGATATGTAGATCTCCTACCATTGTAACTGACTCTGTGTAACAATAGCCTCCTCCGATGTCTATATAAACCGGAGGGCTTTAGTCCGTAGGACACAACATACATTACAACAATCATACCATAGGCTAGCTTTAGGGTTTATCCTCCTTGATCTCGTGGTAGATCCACTCTTGTACTACCCATATCATCAATATTAATCAAGCAGGACGTAGGGTTTTACCTCCATCGAGAGGGCCCGAACCTGGGTAAAAACATCGTGTCCCTCGTCTCCTGTTACCATCCGCCTAGACGCACAGTTCGGGACCCCCTACCCGAGATCCGCCGGTTTTGACACCGACATTGGTGCTTTCATTGAGAGTTCCTCTGTGTTGTCATCGTTAGGCTTGATGGCATCTTCAACCAACAACGCTATCCTGGGTGAGACTTTTCTCCCCGGAAAGATCTTCGTATTCGACGGCTTCGCACTGCGGGCTAATTTGTTTGGCCATCTGGAGCAGATCGAAAGCTACGCCCGGCCGTCGAGTCGATTCGAAGTTTAAACTTCACGGCCGATGTCCGCGGAGACTTGATCTTCGACGGACTCGAGCCACAGCCGAGCGCGCCGCACTGTTACGATGGGCATGATCTAGCTCTGCCGCCGAACAGTGCCTTGGTGGCCGCACATGAATCCACTTCGGCCATCAGTCCGGAGACGATCGCCCAGATCGAGGATCGGTGGGTAGACGCCGCCTTACGGGCTTCAACTTCCACGGTGATGGAGCCGAACATCAACCTTGTCCCCCGCGAAACTCGTGATTCCGAGGTGCCGGACTCCTTGCCGGACTCTGAACCTCCCGCGCCCCTACCAATCGACTCGGATTGGGCACCGGTTATGGAATTCACTGCCGCGGACATCTTCCAACACTCGCCCTTTGGCGACATCCTAAATTCGCTAAAACATCTCTCGTTATCGGGAGAGTCCTGGCGGACTATGGCGGGGCGGTTGAGATCGTCTGACGAAGAAATTCAGAGCCCACCCACCACCCACTTTGTAGCCACTGTCGACGATCTAACCGACATGCTAGACTATGACTCCGACGACATCGACGCTATGGACGACAATGCCGGAGACGAACAGGAACCAGCGCCTACAGGGCACTGGAAGACCACCTCGCCATACGACATATATATGGTGGACACCCCAAAGGACGGGGACGGCGAAGAAGCAGCGGAGGCAGACTCTTTAAAGAAGCAGCCCAAACGCCGGCGTCAGCGGCGCCGCTCTAAATCCCGCCACGGTAAGAATGGAGATTCCGGCACAGGAGATAATAATACCCCAGAGAGTGCCGAGGACAATCCCCTCCAGCAAGATTCAGCGCAGGAGGATACAGAAGCAAGCCCTCATGAGAGGGCGACAGACGAAGAGGTTGAGGATCATAACTACATGCCTCCCTCCGAAGACGAAACAAGCCTCAACGATGACGAATTCATCGTACCTGAGTATCCCGTCGAACAAGAGCGTTTCAAACGCAGGCTTATCGCCACAGCAAATATCCTAAAGAAAAAGCAGCAATAGCTTCAAGCTGATCAGGACCTGCTGGCCGATCGATGGACCGAGGTCCTCGCGGCCGAAGAGTATAAACTCGAACGTCCCTCCAAAAGTTACCCAAGACGCAAGCTGCTCCCCCGATTAGAGGAGGAAGAATACGTACCTCAATCACCAGCGCACGATATGGCTGACCGACCACCCCATGGTCGTGACAGAGAGGCATCCAGGCCCCCAGCCAAAACCGTACCCCGGCATCGCTCCAAAAGTACGAAGCCAAGAGGGAACGCGCCGGACTTGCGAGATGTACTGGAGGACAAAGCGAGGCAATCCAGATCCATATACGGATCACGTGGGTGCCCCACGGCCCATGACGAATTCCGTCACGCCGGATACAATAGCCCCGGCCGGGCCGAACACAGCAGACAGCGCTCTCTCGAGCTGCGTCGTGATATTGCTCAATACAGAGGCGCCGCACACCCGCTATGCTTCACTGACGAAGTAATGGATCATCAAATCCCTGAAGGGTTTAAACCTGTAAACATCGAATCCTACGATGGCACAACAGACCCCGCGGTTTGGATCGAAGATTATCTTCTCCACATCCATATGGCCCGCGGCGACGATCTCCATGCCATCAAGTATCTCCCACTCAAGCTTAAAGGACCAGCTCGGCATTGGCTAAATAGCTTGCCCGCAGAGTCAATTGGGTGCTGGGAAGACCTGGAAGCCGCATTCCTCGACAACTTCCAGGGCACGTATGTGCGACCACCAGACGCCGATGACCTAAGCCACATTATTCAGCAGCCAGATGAATCGGCCAGACAATTCTGGACACGGTTCTTGACAAAGAAAAACCAAATCGTCGACTGTCCGGATGCAGAGGCCCTTGCAGCCTTCAAACATAACATCCGGGACGAATGGATAGCCCGGCACCTGGGGCAGGAAAAGCCGAAATCTATGGCAGCCCTCACATCATTAATGACCCGCTTCTGTGCGGGAGAGGACAGCTGGCTAGCCCGCAGCAACAATCTCCGTAAAAATTCTGGTAGTCCGGATATAAAGGACAACAACGGCAGGTCACGTCGAAACAAAAACAAACGCCGCATTAACGGCGACGATAAGGAGGATACGGCAGTCAACGCCGGATTCCGAGGCTCTAAACCCGGTCAGCGGAAGAAGCCATTCAAAAGAACCACTCCGGGTCCGTCCAACTTGGACCGAATACTCGATCGCCTATGCCAGATACATGGCACCCCTGAAAAACCAGCCACCCACACTAATAGAGATTGCTGGGTGTTCAAGCAAGCAGGCAAGTTAATTGCCGAAAACAATGACAAGGGGCTAAACAGCGACGACGAGGAAGAGACCCGACCGCCGAACAATAGAGGACAGAAGGGTTTTCCCCCACAAGTGCGGACGGTGAACATGATTTACGCGACCCATATACCCAAGAGGGAGAGGAAACGCGCGCTAAGGGACGTCTATGCGATGGAGCCAGTCGCCCCGAAGTTCAATCCATGGTCCTCCTGTCCAATCACTTTCGATCGAAGAGACCATCCGACCAGCATACGACATGGCAGATTCGCCGCATTGGTTTTAGACCCAATCGTCGATGGATTTCACCTCAAGAGAGTCCTGATGGACGTCGGTAGCAGCCTGAACCTGCTTTATCAGGATACAGTGCGCAAAATGGGCATAGACCCCTCAAGGATTAAACCTACAAAGACGACCTTTAAAGGTGTCATACCAGGTGTGGAAGCCAATTGTACAGGCTCCGTAACACTGGAAGTGGTCTTTGGATCCCCGGATAATTTCCGGAGCGAGGAGTTAATCTTCGACATAGTCCCGTTCCGCAGCGGCTATCACGCTTTGCTCGGACGGACCGCGTTTGCAAAATTTAACGCGGTGCCGCATTATGCATACCTCAAGCTCAAAATGCCAGGCCCTCGTGGAGTCATCACGGTCAACGGGAATACGGAACGCTCCCTCCGAACGGAGGAACATACAGCAGCTCGCGCGGCAGAAGTGCAGAGTGACCTCTCAAGGCAATTCTCGAGGATGGCCGTTAAACGGCCAGACACAGCAAAACGCGCCCGAAGCAATACCAACCAAGACCACCTGGCGCGATCAGAGCACGCGTAGTAGTGCGGCCCCAACCCTCGCCCGCGCTTGATCGCAAGAATAACACTCCGCGTACATCATTACGCTTTGGAGATACCATGGGCACAGGGGAGGGGGCACGATCATAAACGAACCCAGAGTGCGGTTCGACCACACCGGGGGCTCGCAAGCGTGCCCCCCTTTTTTTCTTTTCTTTTCCTTTTCTTCTCTATGTATACAGGACTCCGTTAACCAGAGGCCCTGTCCGGCGATGAACCTGCCGAACTCATGATGCAATAGCCAGGGACGAAAGAAGGCTGCGACAAACACTCAGGTGGTCTCAATTACGAGCATTAAATTCGATTATATACACCAAGTCCACAGCTCACCCCTGGAGGGGGACATGTCTATTTAGTCCAAATCCCTTGCTTATCGCACTATTTGTATCAGTCCGCTATCATAGCAAACTCTCTTTCATAAATAATGCAGCACCCTTTTCGATTGCAATTGCATTACCTTTTATATACATATGCTCATTATATGACATCTTGCGCCCGTATATCTTGGTACGGCTGAATACGCCAGGGGCTTCTGTTCCCCAGACTATGGTGTGATAAAGTCCGAACACTTTCACAAGTGCGGCACCCCGAACTTATAGCATTATATGAATCGGCTCCGAATCATGTCTTGGGTCAATAGTTGGGTTTGCCCGGCTCCCACGTTTTGGTGCCTTACGTTCCGTTCTGTCGGCTAAGGTGGCACTGGGAGAACCACTGCGATTACGTCCCGGTTGAGCCGGGCGAGCGCCTCAGTGGAGAAAGCTAAAACTGACCGGCATGATAAGGCGAGAGACTGGTCGCTGTTCGAGAGGTTTTTTCGGGTCCTTAAAGACTCACGCCGCTTCGAGCGAAGTTCCGGACAATGTCCGACGAAGGCGTGGATAGCGCCCCGGATTCGGTCTTCCGAATACTAGGGGCTTCGCCGAAATTTAAAATTATAGAATTCTATGGCTAAGTGAGAGTGTTCAAGCACTATAAGTCCGGTTGCCTTGTTCGTTGTGTTGAGCACCTCCCTAGATTGACCCAATAATGGGAACAAGAGTGCTCAAGTTTATCTCGAACACCCCAGCACTTGGGGCTTGGGGGCTGAAGCCAACGACTTGCCATCTCTCAGATTTTTATAAACGGCCGCACAGAAGGTAATATTTTAAATTAAACAAGAGTTGCTTAACGCGCACATGAACAAAGTTACAGCGCACAGGGTAATACATAACGAGTTTACTCAAAGATTACATTTCGGGGGCACTCATCCGCAATATCGCGGGCTCCCTTCAGGACAGTTTTATAATACATTTCGGGCGTGCGATACTCCTTGCCCGGTGGCGGTGGGTCCGTGAGAAGCTTCTCCTCATCCAACCTGCCCCAATGCACCTTTGTGCGGGCAAGGGCCTGACGAGCACCTTCAATACAGGCAGAGCGCTTGATGACCTCCACCCAGGGGCACACATCCACCAGCCGCCGCACGAGGCCAAAGTAGCTCCCAGGCATGGCCTGTCCAGGCCACAGCCGGACTATAAGGCCCTTCATGGCCTCCTCAGCTACCTTGTGGAGTTCGACCAGCTGCTTCACCTGGTCGCTTGCGGGCACCGAATGGCCGGCCTCAGTGTACTAAGACCAGAAGACCTTCTCCATCGAGCTCCCCTCCTCGCCACGATAGAATGCGGCGGCATCAGATGCACTACGCGGCAGATCTGCAAACGCCCCTGGAGAGCTCCGAATGCGGGTAAGTGTCAGGTAGTTTACATTAACATGCCTGCTTTGCATGAAAAATGCCTTACCCGCCGCTATCTTCGTTATATCCTCAACCTCCTGAAGGGCCTTATGGGCCTCGCCCTTGGCGGACTTGGCACTTTCGAGAGCCGAGGCAAGCTCGGACTCTCGAGTCTTCGAGTCACGCTCCAAACTCTCATGTTTCTTCATGAGAGCCTGGAGCTCTTGCCGTACTTCCGCCACCCGCGCCTCCTGCTTTTCTCGCTCTGCCCGTTCTGCAGCCGCACTGCGTTCGGCCGCGGACACAGCCTCCTTCAGGGCTGCCACCTCATTAGTGGTCCCTGCAATACCCGTATTATCCTTGTTAATTTTATTGCAACCAAAATCCTTTTCTGTAAGGTAACTATTCAAAGTGGTGTTACTCACCCTCTTTGTCCTCGAGCTGCTTCTTAGCATGGCCGAGCTCTTGCTCGGACCGCTTGAGATCTTGCTTTAATGCACCGACCTCCACAGTCAGTGCGGCAGAGGTCAGCAGCGCAGCCTGCAAACCCATATTGACATATATTTTAGGCAACCCTGCGTATATCTTGTTAGATCCTCAGTCCGGCTTTTTCTTTCCGAACACCGAACTGAGCATCAGGGGCTACTGTCTATGCGATATTACATTATATAAATTTAACTTCTTACCTCAAAGCCTGTTAAAAGGCTGTTGCAGGCTTCGGTCAGCCCGCTCTTGGCGAGCTGAACCTTCTGAATCACCGCACTCATGATAGTGCGGTGTTCTTCCTCGATGGAAGCGCCTTTGAGCGCCTCCAGCAAGTTGTCCGGCGCCTCCGGTTGGACGGAGGCCGCCGGCGTCACGGCCTTGCCCTTCTTTCGAAGGGGCTGCCTGCCGGACTCTGGGACCACTGCGGGTTCCGATGTAGAGTCCGGCGCAAAATACGGGAGGCTACCTTGTGGCGCCTCCGGAGCCTCGTCCTGATGGGTCCCTCTCTGGGATCCCACCTCGGCGTCCTCATCGGCGCGGGGGGTGGAGGCAGTCGGAAGTGAATCCACATTCGACGGGGCCAACGACCCGCTCGATGAAGCGGGGAGATCATCATCGGCCGGACTACGGACAGTATGTGGCATTAGAAAGGCACTATGCGGCACGAAAGAAATTTCAGATTATACAGGGATCCGGATACTTACGATCTCGCTGGAGGCCTGGCCCTTGAAGGCCACTCCTCTTCGCCAACGTTGGTGTTGGCGAAACTGTCTGGGGGGATAGTCCTCCCCCTCTTGGACCCTTCGGCCTCCCCTATTGGGGAAGCCTTTCTCTTCTTCTCTCCCTCCTCCGGGAGAGAGTCCTCCTCCTCCTCGCCTTCGGGGGAGGGGTCCGCCTCGTCGTCAGACACCTGATAACGGGAACTCTTTTGAGTCCCCGCGGCCGCCTTCTTGGCCTTCTTCTCCGGCACCACGTGCGGTGCCGGAACCAGCAGCCCTGCTAAACGGGCGTCCACTGGGTCTTCTGGCATGGGAGCCGGGCAGATAAGCTGCTCGGCCTTCTTCATCCACTCCTGTCAAAGGAAAAGGAAGATTGAAACCCGCTTAGGATCAAACTCTTAACAATAAGTGTCCCGTAAAGGGGTTGAATCACTTACAGCGTCGGTGAGATGTCTGAGCGGAATCCGCGATCTTCACATCAGATGCGGGGCTTCGGCGCCCTTAAACAGCACCCTCCAGGCGCCTTCGTATGTCGTATCGAAGAGCTCGCTCAGCGCCTGGTGCTGTCTCGGATTGAACTCCCACAGATTGAATGCCCGTTCTTGGCATGGGAGAATCAGGCGGATGAGCATGACTTGGACCACGTCGACGAGCCTGAGCTTATTGCTCACCAGCTTCTGGATGCAGGCTCGGAGTCCCGTCACCTCCTTCAGATTGCCCCACAGCAAGCCCTTCTCTTTCCAGGAGGTGAGCTGCGTGGGGACGCCAGATCTAAACTCGGGGGCCGCCGCCCATGTGGGCTTGCGCGGCTCGGTGATGTAGAACCACCCGATTGCCACCTTGACAGAGTCCACGAAGGCCCTTCGAGCCAAAGGGCGTTGGGCATCTTGCCCAACATGGCGCCTCCGCATTCGCTTATGTGCCCATCACAACCTTCGGTTTGGCGTTGAAGGTCTTGAGCCACAGGCGAAGTGGGGCGGATGCGAGAGAAGGCCTCGCGCACGGCGATAAACGCCGAGATGTTGAGGATGAAGTTGGCGCGGATCATGGAAATCCAGGCCGTAGTAGAACATGAGCCCCCGGACGAACGGATGGAGCGGAAAGCCCAGTCCGCGGAGGAAGTGGGGAAGAAAGACGACCCTCTCATGAGGCCCGGGGGTAGGGATGAGCGGCCCCTCGTCGGGCAGCCGATGCGCGATGTCGCCGGAAAGGTATCCGGCGTTCGCGCAGCAGTGATGTGCTCCTCCTTAACGGAGGAGGCCAGCCATTGCCTCCCGCTCCGGACATATTCGGAGAAGGTCGGCGAGATCTGCGACTTAGGCGATGGAGCTTGAGTGCGCAGAGATGGATAAGCAAAGGAGGAAGAAGGCGTAGGTGAGAAGGTAAATCCTTATCCCTTATATATAGGCAGACGAAACTGTGCGTCCCCCACCGGCCTGGTAAAACTCGCTTATCTCCCAAGCGCCACCATCAATGGCGCGGTTGGGTTACCCACGTCTGTATTGATGAGAATCCCAGAATAAGGGGAACACGATCTCTGCCTCGACAAGACGTGCCAAGGAAACCGCTTCGCTAAACGTGCTGAGGTGGTACGAAGTAAAAAACGATTCAAATAGTGGCTTGGTAGCGGTGTGACGTCACGCCTCATAATACGTCAGCAGATTGGACTGGTGTACATTTTATTCTCTCTACGGTGGAATGTGGAATTTATTTTGCAGAGCCGGACACTATCCTGGTGTTCACAATCTTCTCCGGATTATTCAAGGAAGGAACCCACCTTGCAATGCCGAACATTATGTGCGCCGGACTTATCATCATTGAAGCCTGGTTCAGGGCTACTGAGGGAGTCCTGGACTACGGGGTGTCCGGACAGCCGGACTATCATCGTCCGCCGGACTCCAAGACTACGAAGATACAAGATTGAAGACTCCGTCCCGTGTCCGGATGGGACTTTCCTTGGCGTGGAAGGCAAGCTTGGCGATACGGATATGTAGATCTCCTACCATTGTAACCGACTCTGTGTAACCCTAGCCTCCTCCGGTGTCTATATAAACCGGAGGGCTTTAGTCCGTAGGACACAACATACATTACAACAATCATACCATAGGCTAGCTTTAGGGTTTAGCCTCCTTGATCTCGTGGTAGATCCACTTTTGTACTACCCATATCATCAATATTAATCAAGCAGGAAGTAGGGTTTTACCTCCATCGAGAGGGCCCGAACCTGGGTAAAAACATCGTGTCCCTCGTCTCCTGTTACCATCCGCCTAGACGCACAGTTCGGGACCCCATATCCGAGATCCGCCGGTTT
This sequence comes from Aegilops speltoides, assembly GCA_021437245.1. Lineage (NCBI taxonomy): Eukaryota > Viridiplantae > Streptophyta > Magnoliopsida > Poales > Poaceae > Aegilops > Aegilops speltoides. Next base: position 13,464,742 of record CM038145.1, read on the forward strand.
TGACACCGACAATAAGCATACAATAAATCTTATTTTCATTTCATCCAAGTGAGTAATCCCTTCCTTCAGAGTTTGTTCGTGATGAATAAATTCTAGTTTCAAGTGGTTTCATCTTTTCTTTTCCGGAGTTCATATTTCCTCGGTCATTTTGTCAGAACCTCCATCTAAATCACCGCAAGGCTCATCTTATTCTTTCATCCTTCATTTTTATCTCATCATCCTTTTGTTACCGGAGTTCTTCACGGTGGCTCGTCATGATCCAATTCATTTTTCAAGTGTTCATCAAGATTTTGTTGGTGGAGTTCAAGTATCTTTCTTCTCACTTCTCGGAGTGCGATTAATTCTCCATATTCTTTTGAAGTGCAGTTTTGCATTTCTTTGTTCTTCTCAGCTATTTAATCTTCTCAGCTTGTGGTGGTGATCACCTCATAATTTTGAGATGTTATCTATAAGTCCACAACAAACTTATTCTTTTCGTTCAATCCTTTCTTCTCCGTTCTTATCATTCAATTCTTTCAATTCTTCCAGAGGCATTGTGTTGTTCTTCTCGTCAATTATCGTTCCATCTTGTCAAGTTCGTTCTAATCCTCCCATTTTCAGCCGGAGTGCTACCTAAATTCTTTCAGTCTTATTCGTTTCTTTTCTCATTCTAACCAATCCGGTTAGAATGAGTGATTTCATAGTCTATCTGATTCCGTGAGCTTTCGATTCTCATCATTCTCGCCGTTCCTCTCTTATTCTCGAGTGCTCTCGATTCTTTACTTCTTCTCTTGAGTTCTTCTTTTACCTCATACCCTTTTCCATTCCATCTCGGTCCTAAGATCTTGGGACGAGATCTCTTGTTAGTGGAGGAGTGTTGTAACGCACCGGATTCGATGCGCCAGGTGTCCGCCAGTTATTTGCCGTCGTTGCCATGTCATTTGCTTGCGTGTTGCACTTTGCCATGTCATCATCTGCATTTCATATCATGTCATCATGTGTATTTCATTTTGCATACATGTTCATCTCATGCACCCGTAGCTCCGTTTCGTGCGTGCAATATGTAAAATTGTTCGACTTGACGAGTACTTCATTTCATTCCATTGCATCATTTTCATTTGAGCTCATCTTGACGCCCGAAATGCTGTTGGAAGAGTGCATGTTGATGTTAACCTGCTGAAACTGTTATAACTTGCTCATTTGTCATTTTTGCCATGTTTGATGTGTGCATCCTATGAGGTTGATGTCTACATGTGTTTTGATCTATGCCATGCCATCTTTCCAGAGGTGCCATCCATGTATTTTAGTGAGTTGTGTGCTGAGTGCATCGAGCTTGTTAAGTAGTGTACTTGTTGTTACTGTTTTGCTAGGCTGATTCTGTTATAATATGATACTATGTTAACCTGCTCCTACAAGTCATTCCATGCATAATCTGGAGATTATTCACTAAGGATGTTTTATTATACATGTCTTGCTCTATCCATTCATGCCCCTGGTTGCATTTATAGCTTTCTGTAGCATGTCGTAATCTTGATCCAAACTTGCTAAATGATGTTGCTGTCAGCTTGTTAACATTAAGTTCAATGGTTCCACGATTGTTTGCTAGTGATACATGCACCCTATGAACTTTCTCTTGCCATGCTTAGCTTCATAAACATGTCTTCTTACTGTTGGTTGCCTTGCCATGCCATGTAAGGCTCTGTGGTGAGTGGTTCAAGCTCACCAACATGCTCACTTATTGTTGTTCCTGCCATGTATGAATCTGTAATATAACTTGCCATGTTTACATGGGTGCCATCATATTTTTTGTGCCTTTTTGGCTCATGGTCAGTAAGGGACTATTGTTCTATGAAATTAGTAGATTCACGCCATGCCTTTGTTTGCCATGATAAGTTTCTGTAAGATGTTGTTTGATAGCTCTAAACATTGCAACCTGATGTTATTTCTGCTAAAGTCTGAAACTGTTATTATTTGCAATCTTACCATGTCCTTTTGAGCATGTTCTAGTGATTTCTGGAGATAGCTCAGTGTTCATGTTTTGTTATGCTGTACCTGTACATCATGACCATGCCTTTTGTTTCTATGTTGGGGTGCTGTAGCATGTTGTTTTGATGCTTGCAATATGCCTAGTTGCTGTTTTGGACAGATTGTTGCTATGACTTGTATAGAGTGTATGTGTTGAACCGTTGCTCCCTTTTGAGTGTGCTCTATATGAAACTTGCTTGATTTTGCATGTAGCTTCATATTACCATGTTGCATCCTTGTTTTGAGGTGTTTGCTTGATGTTTGGGGTGCATTTTGCATCAATGCCATGTTTAACTTGTTTTGCTCATATCTTCTAGGCCGTAGCTCCGAATCTAATGAACTTTATATGTAACTTGACTAGAATCTCGTGTAGATCATTTTGGTGCTTCTTAACTTGCTGTTTAACAACTTGAACATAAGGTTTATTCAGATCTGGACCCATTTCGAAATTTGCATATGAGGACTTACCGGAATTGTTATATATTGTTTCCGACCTCATTTAAACTTGCCTTGATGTGTTGTTCTTGTTTGCATCATTTCTTGCCATGAGTAGCTTCATGTAGCTTTGCCATGCATCATGCTTGTTGTGCATCATGTCTTGTCTATGTGTGGTGTGTTTACCATGTTGTGTGCTTCTTCTCGATAGTTCCTGTTTCGTTGCGATCGTGAGGATGCGTTCGTCTACGTGTGGTTCGTCTTCGTGGCTTCATCTTCTTCATGGACTCGTTCTTCTTCCTTGCTGGATTTCAGGCAAGATGACCGCTACCCTGGAGCTCACTACTATCATTGCTATGCTAGTTGCTTCGTTCTTTCGCTATGCTGCGCTTCCTATCATTTGCTCTTCAAGCCTCCCAAATTGCCATGAACCTCTAACCTTTGACACCATTCCTAGCAAACCGTTGTTTGGCTATGTTACCACTTTGCTCAGCCCCTCTTATAGCGTTGCTAGTTGCAGGTGAAGTTGAAGATTTCTCCATGGTGGACAGGATTTTGGTTGGGATATCACAATATCTCTTATATTATTATTGCATCTATATACTTGGTAAAGGGTGTAAGGCTCGGCCTTATGCCTGGTGTTTTGTTCCACTCTTGCCGCCCTAGTTTCCTTCATACCGGTGTTATGTTCCCGGATTTTGCGTTCCTTACGCGGTCGGGTGATTTATGGGACCCCCCTGACAGTTCGCTTTCAATAAAACTCCTCCAGCAAGGCCCAACCTTGGTTTTACCATTTGCCTCACCACCACCTACTTTTCCCTTGGGAGTAATTAACCCAAGGGTCATCTTTATTATAGCCCCCCCGGGCCAATGCTTGTCTAAGTGTTGGTCCAAACTAGAGCACCGTGCGGGACCATCCCTTGGCAACTTGGGTTACGTCGGTACCTATATACTTCGCTTATCCGGTGTTGCCCTGAGAACGAGATATGTGCAGCTCCTATCGGGATTGTCGGTGCATCGGGCGGCTTTGCTGGTTTTGTTTTACCATTGTCGAAATGTCTTGTAAACCGGGATTCCGAGACTGATCGGGTCTTCCTGGGAGAAGGCCTATTCCTTCGTTGATCACGAGAGATTGTCATGGGCTTAGTTGGGACACCCCTGCAGGGTTTAAACTTTCGAGAGCCGTGCCCGCGGTTATGTGGCAGATGGGAATTTGTTAATGTCCGGTTGTAGATAACTTGACACCAGATCCGAATTAAAACGCATCAACCGCGTGTGTAGCCGTGATGGTCCCTTCTCGGCGGAGTCCGGGAAGTGAACACGGTTTCTGTGTTATGATTGACGTAAGTAGGAGTTCAGGATCACTTCTTGATCATTGCTAGTTGACGACCGTTCCTTTGTTTCTCTTCTCGCTCTCATTTGCGTATGTTAGCCACCATATATGTTTAGCCGCTGCTGCAACCTCACCACTTTACCCCTTCCTTTCCCATTAAGCTTTGCTAGTCTTGATACCCATGGTAATGGGATTGCTGAGTCCTCGTGGCTCACAGATTACTACAACAACAGTTGCAGGTACAGGTTTTGCAATGATCATGACGTGAGAGCGATGTTGCTTGTTTTGGAGTTTCTTCTTCTGCTTCTTTGATCAGGGGATAGGTTCCAGGTCGGCAGCCTGGGCTAGCAGGGTGGATATTATTTGAGTTTCTGTTTACGATTCATCCGTAGTCGGATGTTGTTCTTGTATGTTGTATTCATGTGACATTGTATGTCTTGTATGTATCCCCATCTATTATGTAATGTGGATGTAATGATACCCACCTTGCAAAAGCGTTTCAATATGCGGTCTATCCTTGGTGGGACCTTCGACTTCATTTTGGATAGGGTCGCATATTGGGCAATACAATTACCCTACGCGATTGCTTAAAGCCGGCTCTTCTTCGTCTGTCTATTCGCGAGCTTCTCGATCACTAAAGAGATCCCTTCAAGAACTCAACACCACCGTGCGCGAGCCCCACGGTGGGCGCCAATTGTCGTGGATTTGTCACGGCAGATGTCCTTAGTGTGAGGACTTAGTCGCGAGGCCAGCGCATCTATGTGGTAGCTTGAGAGGGGTTGATCGGGGCGAGAGACGCGACACGCAAGACAATGATTTAGACAACTTCGGGCCCCAGGAAACATCATCCGGAATAGCCCTACATGATGTTTAAGGCTAGGTCTCATTATGCTCATCGAGAGTCGCCGCATAAGCCGGCTTCCCCTTTGTGTCTAGCCCTAGATATTGTTTCTTCTTACTTGTCCCCCTTTGGGGAGCCCTGCCCCTCCTTATATAAGTTAGAGGGGCGGGTTACATGTGGAGTCAAAATAGAATTAGGACTAGCCTATCTTCTACTACAAGCCGGATACAAGTCCGGGTCTTGATTCCATGTAAGGGAGATATTCCTCACGCCTTTCCTCTTAAGCCGGCCTATCATAACGCAAATCGTCCTTCTGGGCCTTGAGCCTCCTGGGCCCCCGGGTCTTGTTGCTCCTCTGATCCGCTTGCCAAGTCATCCATAAGTCGCCAGGATCGGGCGGGTCACTTAGTGTGTCGTCCAGTCAGGGCGGGTCATTAGTGAGTCGCCAAGTCCGGCCGGATTATACTTCCGGCTGGGTTACACCGCGGGGTATATCTCCGACAATTTTGGTGGGCTTCTTTGGCCTCTTTTTTTTATTTGGGCTTCTTTGGCCTCTTTTATTTTTCATAAAGTCTGGAGTCTCATCCCGATTTATGGGGGAATCATAGTCTCCATCATCCTTTCCTCACTGGGACAATGCTCTTATAATGATGATCATCACACTTTTATTTTTCTTGCAACTCACCAGTTACTACTCGATACTTAGAACAAAATATGACTCTATATGAATGCCTCCGGCGGTATACCGGGATATGCAATGAATCAAGAGCGACATGTCTGAAAATTATGAAGTTGGCCTTGCCACAAATACAATGTCAACTACTTGTTCATGCAAAAAGCAATATGACAAAAGTAATGTGTGTCATATGAACGGAGTGGTGGAAAGTTGCATGGCAATATATCTCGGAATGGCTATGGAAATGCCATGATAGGTCGGTATGGTGGCTGTTTTGAGGAAGGTATATGGTGGAAGGGTGAGAGTGCATATAATCTATGGACTCAACATTAATCAAAAGAACTCATGCACTTGTTGCAAAAATTTAGAAGTCATCAAAAACCAAAGCACTATGCACATGCTCCTAGGGGGATAGATTGGTAGGAAAAGACCGTCGCTCGTCCCCGACTGCCACTCATAAGGAAGACAATCAATAAATAAAATTGTGCTCCGACTTCATCAAAAAGAGGTTCACCATACGTGCATGCTACAGGAATCACAAACTTCAACACAAGCATTCTTTAAATTCATAATCACCCCAACTAGCATTGCTTTGATATTATCACCTCCATATCTCAAAACAATTATCAAGCATCAGACTTATCTTAGTATTCAACGTACTCAAAAGAAAGTTTCACATATCTTGAATACCAAGTATATTATCTTTAAGCAAATTACCATGATATTAACGACTCTCAAAATAATCTAAGTGAAGCATGAGATATCAATAGTTTCTTTAAAACAAATCCACCACCATTCTCTAAAAGATATAAGTGAAGCCCTAGAGCAAAAATTATCAAGCTCAAAAGATATAAGTGAAGCACATAGAGTATTCTAGCAAATTCCAATTTGTGTATGGATCTCTCTCATTAAAGAATTTCAGATCTTGATACTTATTCAAACAGTAAGCAAAGCTAAATAAAACTACAATGCAAGGATAGCACAACTCATGTGAAGAAGCAAAAACTTAGGCTCAACCGATACTAACCGATAGTTGTTGAAGAAGAAAGGTGGGATGCCTACCGGGGCATCGCCAAGGTTAGACGCTTGAGACTTATTGAAATATTATCTTGGGTTGCCTTGGGCATCCCCAAGCTTGAACTTTTGTGTCTCCTTAATTTCTCTCATATCATGGTTTCTCTTCTTTTTATCAAAAGCTTCATTCACAACAAACTCAACAAGAACTCGTGAGATAGGTTAGTATAAATCAATGCAAAACCTTATCATCTTCCACTGTAACAAATTACTAACATTATTATTCAACATTGAATACTAAATGTCTCTTCATATTTAATACTCCTATCCTCAAATAGAATCATTAAACAAGCAAACATATGCAAACAATGCAACTGTAACAGCAATTTGCCAAAGCAGTACAGTCTGTAAAGAATGCAAGAGTATCAATACTTCCCTGACTCCAAATATTATGAACTAAAATTCCAACTGTAGTAAATTTATCATAGCTTAATATGCAAAAATATTCAACGTTATACCATTCTCTGACTTTTCTAGGGATTTTTTGCAACAGCGGTAAACTTTCTGTTTTCAAACAGCAACATGTATACTAGCAAAATAAGCATGGCAAAGGCTATCCTTGACTTTTTATTGAAACTAAAGATGCAAAACATTATTCTAACTAACAGCAAGCAAAAACTAACAAAATAAAATGACACTCCAAGCAAAACACATATCATGTGGCGAATAAAAATATAGCTCCAAGTAAAGTTACCGATGAACGAAGACGAAAGAGGGGATGCCTTCCGGGGCATCCCCAAGCTTAGGCTCTTGGTTGTCCTTGGATATTACATTGGGGTGCCTTGGGCATACCCATTCTTAGGCTCTTTCCACTCCTTATTCCATAGTCCGTCGAATCCTTACCCAAAACTTGAAAACTTCAACCACACAAAACTCAGAACAAAACTTGTAAGCTCCGTTAGTATAAGAAAATAAAACCACCACTTAGGTACTGTAATAAACTCATTCTTTATTTTTTTGGTGTTAAACCTACTGTATTCCAACTTCTCTATGGTTCATACCACTTAATACTAGCCATAGATGCATCAAAATAAGCAAACAACGCATAGAAAACAGAATCTTTCAAAAACAGAACAGTCTGTAGTAATCTGTATAAAACGTATACTTCTGCAACCCCAAAAATTATGAAATAACTTGCTTGACCTGAGACATTTGTCTATTAATCATTTTCAAAAAGAATCAACCTAAAAGCACTCCAGTAAAACATGGCAGCTAATCTAGTGAGCGCTAAAGTTTATGTTTTTCACAGCAAGATCACATAAACTTCACCCAAGTCTTCCCAAAGGTTCTACTTGGCACTTTATTGAAACAAAAGCTATAAAACATGATTACTACAGTAGCATAATCATGTGGACACACAAAAACAGCAGATAAATATTGGGTTGTCTCCCAACAAGCGCTTTTCTATAATGCCTTTTTAGCAAGGCATGATGATGACAATGATGCTCACATAAAAGATAAGAATTGAAACATAGCAAGAGCATCATGAAGCATATGACTAGCACATTCAAGTCTAACCCACTTACTATGCATAGGGATTTTGTGAGCAAACAACTTATGGGAACAATAATCAACTAGCATAGGAAGGTAACACAAGCATAGCTTCAAGAATTTAAGCACATAGGGAGGAAACTTGATATTATTGCAATTCCTACAAGCATATGTTCCTCCCTCATAATAATTTTCAGTAGCATCATGAATGGATTCAACAATATAACCAGAACCTAAATCATTCTTTTCATGATCTACTAGCATAGAAAATCTACTACTCTCCACATAAGCAAATTTCTTCTCATGAATAGTAGTGGGAGCAAACTCAAAAAAATAACTATCATATGATTGAAAATTAAGATCAAGATGACAAGTTTCATGGTTATCATTATTCTTTAAAGCATATGTGTCATCACAATAATCATCATAGATAGGAGGCATGCTTTCATCATAGTAATTTTGCTCATCAAAGCTTGGGGGACAAAAAATATCATCTCCATCAAACATAGCTTCCCCAAGCTTGTGGCTTTGCATATCATTAGCATCATGGATATTCAAGGAATTCATACTAACAACATTGCAATCATGCTCATCATTCACATATTTCATGCCAAGTATTCTATGTAGTTCTTCTTCTAGCACTTGAGCAGAATTTTCCTTTCCATCATACTCACGAAAGATATTAAAAATATGAAGTGTATGAGACAAACTCAATTCCATTTTTTTGCAGTTTTCTTTTATAAACTAAACTAGTGATAAAACAAGAAACAAAAAGATTCGCTGGCAAGATCTATAGATATACCTTCACTTACCTAGCCTCCCCGGCAATGGCGCCAGAAAAGAGCTTGATGTCTACTACACAACCTTCTTCTTGTAGACGTTGTTGGGCCTGCAAGTGCACAGGTTTGTAGGACAGTAGCAAATTTCCCTCAAGTGGATGACCTAAGGTTTATCAATCCGTAGGAGGCGTAGGATGAAGATGGTCTCTCTCAAACAACCTTGCAACCAAATAACAAAGAGTCTCTTATGTCCCCAACACACCCAATACAATGGTAAATTGTATAGGTGCACTAGTTCGGCGAAGAGATGGTGATACAAGTGCAATATGGATGGTAGATAAAGGTTTTTGTAATCTGAAATAATAAAAACAGCAAGGTAGTGAGCGATAAAAGTGAGCGTAAACGGTATTGCAATGATAGGAAACAAGGCCTAGGGTTCATACTTTCACTAGTGCAAGTTCTCTCAACAATAATAACATAGATAGATCATATAACAAGCCCTCAACATGCAACAAAGAGTCACTGCAAAGCCACTAATAGCGGAGAACAAACGTAGAGATTATGGTAGGGTACAAAACCACCTCAAAGTTATTCTTTCGGATCGATCTATAAAAGATTCCATACTAGCTAGAATAACACCTTAAGACACAAATCAACCAAAACCCTAATGTCACCTAGATACTCCATTGTCACCTCAAGTATCCGTGGGCATGATTATACGATATGCATCACACAATCTCAGATTCATCCAACCAACATAAAATTAATTCAAAGAGTGCCCCAAAGTTTCTACCGGAGAGTCAAGAACGTGTGCCAACCCCTATGCATAGGTTCCCAATGTCACGAAACCCGCAAGTTTATCACCAAAACATACATCAAGTGGCACATGATATCCCATTGTCACCACAGATAATCACAGCAAGACATACATCAAGTGTTCTCATAAAAGACTCAATCCGATAAGATAACTTCAAAGGGGAAAACTCAATTCATCAAAAGAGAGTAGAGGGGGAGAAACATCATAAGATCCAAATTACAATAGCAAAGCTCGGGATACATCAAGATCGTGCCATAGAGGGAACACGAGAGAGAGAGAGAGATCAAACACATAGCTACTGGTACATACCCTCAGCCCCGAGGGTGAACTACTCCCTCCTCGTCATGGATAGCACCGGGATGATGAAGATGCCCTCCGGTGATGGGATCCCCCTCCGGCAGGGTGCCGGAACAGGGTCCCGATTGGTTTTTGGTGGCTCTGGAGGCTTGCAGCAGCAGAACTCCTGATCTAGGTTCTGTTCTGGAAGTTTTACGATACATAGGTATATATGGGTGCAGGGGGTACGTCGGAGGAGCTACGGGGGCCCCATGAGGCAGGAGGCGCGCCCAGGGGGGGTGCCCCCACCCTCGTGGGCAGCCCGTATCTCCCCTGACATGTACTCCAAGTTCCCTGCGTTGCTTTCCTTCCAAAAATAACTTCTCCAGTTGATTTTGTTCCGTTTTGACTCCGTTTGATATTCCTTTTCCTCGAAACATTGAAATAGGCATAAAACAACAATTCTGGGCTAGGCCTCCGGTTAATAGGTTAGTCCCAAAAATAATATAAAAGTGGATAATAAAGCCCAATATTGCCTAAAACAGTAGATAAAGTAGCAAGGAGCAATCGAAAATTATAGATACGTTGGAGACGTATCAACCCTCATGTTTAAGCATTGCGTTGCAAGGAGATGAGTACTGAGAGAGCTGCTTCTTGAGAGGAGGCTAAGCTGGAGCAACTGGTGGTAGACTCGAATACTCCATTGTATGATGGTTGCAATCGTGAGGTGACCCACTTGAGTTTCACGCTCCAACTCCTGAAGTCGAAGGCTAAAAACAAATGGACCGACACTAGCCTCGATGAGCATCTCAAGTACCTAAAGGATGTTCTTCCCATGGGGAGTCTATGTCCTACTAGTGTTGATGAGGCCAAGAAGATCGTGTGCCCTCTTAATCTGCCACACGTTAGATACCATGCATGCACCAATGATTGCATGATTTATCGGAAGGAGCACGCGGAAAAAACAAGCTGTCCGGTCTGCAATGCTTCTCGATACAAGAAGGCCAGGAAGAAATGTCCCCAGAATGTTGTATGGTACTTACCGATCACTCCCCGTCTCGAGCGGTATTTTGTAGATCCCAAGGAAGCAAAGCTAATGCGCTGGCACGCGGAGAGGAAGAAGCCCGGCGATGGAGATGATCCAAAGCTGAGACACGTCAAGGATGGAAGCCAGTGGAGAGGTTGAACAACTTCTATCGGTATTTCGAATGTGATGCAAGGAACACCGTGCTCGGCGCGTGTACCAATGGCATGAATCCATTTGGCAACTAGAACACAAACCATAGCACATGGCCCGTGTTTTTATGGATGTACAACCTCCACCCTGGTTGTGCATGAAGTCAAAGTACATTCACATGAGCATGCTTATTCAAGGGCCGAAACAACCAGGAAATAATATTAATTTGTATCTGGGGCTACTTCAAGAGGAGTTAGACACGTTATGGAAAACACCGGCCAAGACATGGGATGCCAGCAAAGGCGAGTATTTCTACATGAGAGCCGTGCTGATCACGACGGTGCACGACTATCTCGGTTACGGATATGTCGCAGGCCAGGTGTGCCATGGATATTGCGGATGCACGCGGTGCATGGATGATACGACGTCTTAGCAGCTAACGTCAAGGAAAGATGGCGGGTCTGGGAAAATCGTGTACATGGGGCATCGAAGATGGCTCGAACAGGACGACCCGTGGAGATACCGTGGAGATCTATTCAATGGTCACATTGAGCATCGAGGACCTCCACGTAAGCGGAGTGGTGCCGAAATCGATGAGCTGTTGAAAAACTGGAAGGAGTTGTAACACCCCGGATACAACTTTCCATATTCGTAACTCCAACTCTTGCCTCTTCCGGAGATGCGATATGATATTTCCTTCGTGGTTGGGTTTTTGTCTTTTGTTTTGCATTTTATTCTTGTCTTGCTTTTCATCATCGCATCATTCGCATTGCATCGGCACTCCGTTGTCGTCATTGTTTTTAAAACTTGCATCCGCTCGTAGTTGCCGCGTCCCCCCTTGCTTTTGTTGACCATCCTGAGACCAACCGTGTTTTCGTTTCCCTCTTGTCCAACCACCTAACCTCTCTTGCGAGCGCACATACCCCTCGTGTGAGTGTGCGAAACTGCCCCAAACCCGACCCGCTCAGTCATCACCGATGGGTCCAGATCATCCCCCAACATCCCTAAAACATCTCCGTTTTCTTTATTGAACTCCATAGCCTATTTATTCTCGTCCGTTGGTTTTCGATCGGAAGGTCCAAACTCTCCCCCTTCCATATATAAAGTAAACCCACATGCCTATTTGGACAAACCCTAGACCAACTCCCTAAAATTCCTCCAAGCCGCCGCCACCCCTGTCCATTCTCTCCTCCTTCCTCAGGATCTCACCCGCCTACCCATCCACCAGCCGCCACACTCTCCATCGGGATCCCTCTCGATCCACCACCTCCCCTCGTTTTCATCCCCGAGCCAACCAGCGGCTCCTTCTCGTCCCCGTGGAGCAGCGAGCAGTGCCTGACCCCGCCTCGTCTCCGCGCCGCCGACGAGCTTCGTTCAAGATGAGCCACGCGCCCTCTTCTTTTCCTTTCTCTCCCTTCCCTTGGTTCTTCTCTCCCCTGACCGCACTGTCTTCCTCTTCCCTGGTTCACAGGAAGGCCATGGACTTGGAGCTTCGCCCACGTCCATCTCCCTCAGCGCGCCGGGACGCCAGCCTCCTCTCGCGCCCGAGGTGCTCCCCGAGCACCTCGTTCCCGCTGCCAAGTCGTCGCCCAAGGCCCCGTCCTTGCGACCCTCCGGCGACCTCGTCCTTCACGCGTTGCTGGAACCCCTCGATGCTCTCTCGCACCTACAAGGCGTCGTCCCCTGAACCTGTCGGTTTTCCTCCTATGCAACAAGCCGGAGCGCGCGTCTCGCTCATCCGCATCGACCTCGCGCCATGGCTGCCCGATGCTCACGCCACCATCGGGAACCGCTCCTCTGCCTTGGGTCCTCCCAGATCGGACCGTCCCGGCCTGCCTCGCATCTCCCGACGCCAAGCCGCCGGTGAGCTCCTCCGCCGCGCGCACCCCCAACTCCTTCTTCTCTCTGAATGTGCTCCCTCCCTGTTTTTCTTCCACAGGGAGCCGATGTCGCCCTTGAGCTCCGCCCGCCCCGTTGGTGCCCAGATCCGGCGCCGGCCAGCCGGATCCGCCCCGCCTCCACCTCGCCGGCCTTCCCTGCAGCCCGCCGTCGCTCCCCTTCAAGTCCCACGCCGTCATTGCTGTCCCCTGCACCGTCGCTGTCTTCTGTCGAGCACGAGCTCGATCCCCTGCTTCGTTGCATCGAAGGAACCAGGAACGTTGACCACTCCTGGGCCGGCGCGCCTCTAGATCCTCCCGTGGCCCAGTAGCAGCCAGGCCCAGCGCGCTCCTTCGCGGCCTGCCTTGGCCTCCTCCACCGGCCGGCCCATGAGGCCTGGTGAGCAGCCCCCTGGCCTTTCCACTATTGGGCTAGGCAGATTCGGCCCATGCATGTTTTTTTTCGTTCTGCGATTTTAGCAATTATCCAGTGATTTACAGATTTGCAGAAAAACCCTTGCTATTCATGCATTTAAGAACTCATTAACCATGCATCATATGTAAATAGTTTGTATATGTAAAGTGCTTAGAATTGTATCTAGTTTCACAATTTTCCACTTTCATCCATGTTTAAAATGTTTAAAATGATGTTTGTTTAAATTTGCTCAAATGCCATGTTAAAATGATTTATTTCATAACTAAATAACCGTAGCTCCATTTTAAATAAACTTTATATGTAAATGGGGTGGAAAAATGCATAGATTAACATGGTGAACTTTATTTTCCTGTTTAACAACTTTAAAATATGTTTTAGGGCAGAACAGTAGCTAATTCAAAATATGCATATGGGGATTTTCCGGAAATGTTGTTTGTTGTTCCGGCCTCATTTAAACTTGACTAAATAGTTAGTTTACTTTTGATTCACCCCTTGCCATGTTTAACAACATTTAATATTGGTGAGTAGCATAACCAAGAGAGAACTAAATAATTGATGTGGTGTTTTGTCAATATGCAACTCGTTGCATATGAGCTCCACTTAACTTGTAGTATTGTTTGTTGTACTTTGCCATGCCATGCCTATTTAAACCGGACATGCATCATACTTGATTCTGCATCATGCCATGCTTATGTGATGGTTGTTTACCATGTTGTTTGTTTCTTTCCGGTGTTGCTTCTTAGTTCAGTAACGCTATGCGATTGTGAGGATTCGTTCGACTACCGTTCGTCTTCTTCATGGACTCGTTCTTCTTCCTAGCGGGATTTCAGGCAAGATGACCGCTACCCTGGATCTCACTACTATCATTGCTATGCTAGTTGCTTCGTTCTATCGCTATGTTGCGCTTCCTATCACTTGTTCCTTAAGCCTCCCAAATTGCCATGAACCTCTAACCTTTGACACCCTTCCTAGCAAACCGTTGTTTGGCTATGTTACCGCTTTGCCCAGCCCCTCTTATAGCATTGTTAGTTGTAGGTGAAGTTGAAGATTGCTCCATGGTGGACAGGGTTTTGTTGGGATATCACAATATCTCTTATATTATTAATGCATCTATATACTTGGTAAAGGGTGGAAGGCTCGACCTTAGGCCTGGTGTTTTGTTCCACTCTTGCCGCCCTAGTTTCCGTCATACCGGTATTATGTTCCCGGATTTTGCGTTCCTTACGCGGTCGGGTGATTTATGGGACCCCCCTGACAGTTCACTTTGAATAAAACTCCTCCAGCAAGGCCCAACCTTGGTTTTACCATTTGCCTCACCACCACCTACTTTTCCCTTGGGAGTCACTCTCTCGAGGGTCATCTTTATTTTAGCCCCCCCGGGCCAGTGCTTGTCTAAGTGCTGATCTGAATCGGGCAGACTGCGGGGCCCCCTCGGGGCAACTCGAGGTCTGGTTTTACTCGTAGGCTGACCTATCCGGTGTTGCCTTGAGAACGAGATATGTGCAGCTCCTATCGGGATTGTCGGCGCATCGGGCGGCTTTGCTGGTCTTGTTTTACCATTGTCGAAATGTCTTGTAAACCGGATTTCGAGATTGATCGGTCTTCCCGGAGAAGGTCTATTCCTTTGTTGATCGCGAGAGCTTGTCATGGGCTAAGTTGGGACACCCCTGCAGGGTATAAACTTTCGAGAGCCGTGCCCGCGGTTATGTGGCAGATGGGAATTTGTTAATGTCCGGTTGTAGATAACTTGACACCAGATCCGAATTAAAACGCATCAACCGCATGTGTAGCCGTGATGGTCTCTTCTCGGCGGAGTCCGGGAAGTGAACATAGTTTCTGGGTTATGTTTGACGTAAGTAGGTGTTCAGGATCACCTCTTGATCATTGCTAGTTGACGACCGTTCCGCTTGCTCTCTTCTCGCTCTTATTTGCGTTGGTTAGCCACCATACTTGCTTAGACGCTGCTGCAACCTCACCACTTTACCCTTCCTTTCCCTTTAAGCTTTGCTATCTTGATACCCATGGTAATGGGATTGCTGAGTCCTCGTGGCTCACAAATTACTACAACAACAGTTGCTGGTACAGGTTATGCGATGATCATGAAGCGAGAGCGTTGTTTGCTTGTTTTGGAGTTCTTCTTCTGCTTCTTCTTCGATCAGGGGATAGGTTCCAGGTCGGCAGCCTGGGCTAGCAGGGTGGATGTCGTTTAAGCTTCTGTTTGTGTTTCATCCGTAGTCGGATGTTCATCTTATGTATGAGATGGTGTTGTATTCGTGTGGCATTGTATGCCTCTTGTATGTATCCCCATCTATTATGTAATGTTGATGTAATGATATCCACCTTGCAAAGCGTTTCAATATGCGGGTCTATCCTTAGTGGGACCTTCGAGTTCATTTTGGATAGAGTCGCATATTGTGCGTGACAAGTTGGTATCAGAG
Source organism: Aegilops speltoides (assembly GCA_021437245.1). Taxonomy (NCBI): domain Eukaryota; kingdom Viridiplantae; phylum Streptophyta; class Magnoliopsida; order Poales; family Poaceae; genus Aegilops; species Aegilops speltoides. The sequence continues at coordinate 13,480,396 of CM038145.1, forward strand.
CCTCGACCGACTATAGGAGCCCCCTTGATTGTTGGCCGTTGTTGATTCTAGAAAAAAAACTATTTTGAGTCTTAGGATTATATATATCGGAGAGTAGGAATTCTTTTTACTCCTCAGCCCCCTTCGTCGCTCTGGTGAGGACTCCTGACGTAGATGTTTTGTCTTTCCTCTCCTCAAATTTCACTAAATTTTTTTTAAGATCACGCGGGTATCTTGGGATCGTTCCGATATTCTTATGACGAGAACATTGTTCTTGGTGCCTCGACATTTAGGGGTTGTGGCGGTGTCCCGGGAGTTGAGCTCCGAGGTGTTGTCGTCATAATTTTATCGCTGCGATTCTCGAATACCGAGTTCTGCCGACATCGAAAATCTCTTTTATGCGCTTGTTGGTGAGATAACCTCGACGTCACCCAAGATCGGGAGTTCGGGAGTATTGCCATAACTCAGATAACGGATGCTTTTGAAGGTTGAGGTACACGATTTCGGAGTTTTCTTGGTTATGTGTTGACGGATGGATACAACTGGATGTAGGGATTGTTAGTTTGGGTGAGATATATTGCTTCCCCTGTATCCCCAACACCAGATTGCATAACCAGAAAGTTTCGGGAGTTTTATAGGTGGGAATTCAAGTAGCTCCTATAATATCTTTCCGACAGATGCATGATATGGGATTGGGTAAATCTCTATCATATGTATTTGTTACGGCTTATTCTGCAAGCCAAATCCTTTGTTTTGTTTTATTTGTGGTATTCGAGTTGCTTCGAAGTCAAGTGTTGATTCCATATCTTTCAAGCGGTGTTCTCATATTTCTATGGGAGTACTAATCCTTTTGATCATCGAGATTGTCATGTTAATTCTTTTCCAACTAGCGTGCTTCTCTTCAAGTGGATCCCATCATTTTTCCCATCCGCAAGATCAATTCTAAGTTTTCTCAACGGTGTTTGTTTCATTCATCCCAAGTTATCCTTGTTTTTCCCCACCCTCCCACCCTTTTCTTCAGGACTCATTTATTTTAATCAAGTATCCATTTATCATGTGAAGTCACTTCACTCTTTTCAATCAATGTTCTGATCCGGTGATCCCTCGTGAAGATGCTCACGAGCTTCAAGTTCATCATCCTTCGTTCTTCTCCGGTGGATCCAATTCAAGCTTTCAATGTTGATCATATTCCTTTCCTCATGTCTAATGCTTTGTCATGCCGGTGCACCTCTCAATCACTCACCTCTTGCTATTCATTTTTTCCAGAGTGTTGAAGATATCTCAGACGATTTGTGTTTCCATTCTTAATCCGTTCGAGTTACTTCAAGGTTTTTCTCTTTTCAAGCCATTTAATTCTACCGGTGCAATCTCTATTTCAAGTAATCCTTCATTGATGTTTCTTTCGAGTGGGCCCTAACCCACAGGTCTTTTCCCAGGATCTTACCTGACTCTTCTAATTCTCCCGGAGTTATTCTCAAATTCCTTCGAAGTGTGACGTAAGAATGGATCCCATCAGTCCCATGCCTTCTCCAAGATCTCGTTCAAATACTTTTCATTGTTGGCTCAACCTCTTCGCTTTTCGTTCTCCCGGATTATCTCAGTAATTTTGGTGGTGTTTCCCGTCGTCATTTGAGGACCGAAGAAGAATTTTTCCTCTAAATCTTGCCCGTTCACTCGAAGATTCATGGTTCTAGCTTCATGTTATCCTCTCAAATTATTCCATTTGTCAGATATTCTTTCTTACCCATCCGGAGTATGTCAAGAGTTGTTTTCCATTTCTTTTCACCGGAGGCCATCATTCCAGTCATTGTTCTCTATTTACCCCGGTGCTTCGTCAAAGTATTCCTCAATCAGCTAATGGTCTCTTTGTTCTTTTGCATCTAAATTCCCTCTAGCATATTGGTTCTTCTGATTCTTCCCGGTGATTCAGTCTCTTTCATCAGTCATTTTCGAATTCTTACGGTGGTTCGTTCAAGATTCTTTCTCCTTGCACTAGTAGAAAACGGGCCAATGGTCCAGGCCGGCCCAGCCCACTAGTCCCGGTTCAATCCAGAACCGGGACCAATGGGGGTATCGGACCCGGTTCGTGAGCCCCGGGGGCCGGCCGGGCCACGTGGGCCATTGGTCCCGGTTCGTCTGGACCTATTGGTCCCGGTTGGTGGGACGAACCGGGACCAATGGGCCTCGCTCCTGGCCGAAAACCATTGGTCCCGGTTGGTGACTTGAACCGGGACCAATGGTCTTCCATTAGTCCCGGTTCGAGCCATCAACCGGGACTAAATGGTCTGTACCCGTTGCGACCAGAGTTTAGTCCCACCTCGCCAACCAAAGGGGAACAGGACCGGTTTATAAGCCCCTCCCTCTCTACCCTATTGAGCTCCTCCGAATGAAAATAGATGCGCTTATATAGGTAATTTAGCATAAATTCATACGGATTTCTCTTGAAATTGTTATGAATTTAAGTTGAATTTCCTCTATAAGCGCATCTGCACTCATTTCGAGTAGTTTTTTCTTTTTCTGCTATATTTATTTTTTCTTTTTATTTCGAGTTGTAATAAGCCATTAAAAATAAGCATATATGCTCCTTTTTAGTATAGTTAATCACAACTATTTTTTGCTTCTATTCATTTCGAGTTGTTTTTATATAGTTTTTTTCTTTTTCGATATATTATTTTTCTTTTTATTTCGAGTTGTAATAATCCATTAAAAATAAGCATATATGCTCCTTTTTAGTATAGTTAATCACAACTATTTTTTGCTTCTATTCATTTCGATTAGTTTTCTATATAGTTTTTTTTCTTTTTCTCGCTATATTTTTATTTATTTCGTGTTGTGATAAGCCATTAAAAATAAGCATATATGCTCCTTTTTAGTACAGCTTAATCACAACTATTTTCTTTTTATTTCTTCTATTTATTTCGAGTGGTTTTTATATATTTTTTCTTTTACGCTACATTTATTTTTTTCCTTTTTATTTCGAGTTGTAATAAGTCATTAAAATAAAAAGAGGCTTAATGCTTGTTAATTTGCTTCAAGCCTTTTGGAATAGTGTCAATCTGACCGCACATAGCCCCGTAGTCTACCGTATTCGCAAGGCTTGAAGCTAACCAACGTAGGAGCATTGAGCCCTTCGTCATTGTATCTCGCACTCGGGGCTTATAAACAATTGCGAGTGCCTCTCGCTTGCAGGTGGGACTAAAACAACAGCTGCAGAAGAATCAACAAAAACAGCCGCAGAAGATAAAAAAGTAGTTAGATTGGGTCCATTGGTACGGTTGGTGGCACCAACCGTACCAATGCCCCTCTTTGGTCCCGGTTGGTGGCTCCAACCGGGACCAATGCCATTCTTTTGTCCCGATTGGTGCCACCAATCGGGACCAAAGGTCTTTGTTTCCCGCGCTTTGGCGAGGTGGGACTGAAAAAACAGCTGCGGGAAGAATCAACAAAAAAAATAGCTGCAGAAAACAAAAAAAAGTGCCTCCTACTGGGCCCCCACGTCTTAAATACGACTAGAAACCCTACCATGGGCCAGGATTCACGCCCGCAGAAGGCCCAGCAGGCTCACAGGCAAACCAGTGTCAAATTAGGCCCATTGGCATGCAGTTCAGAGTAGTTCGCGTGGGAAGAGGCAGCGGAGCTTATAAACAGGTGCGTGGCGCTCTCAACTAGCAAGGTGGGACTAAACTCCCACCACCACGCCGCTGTGCAAGGCCATTAGTCCCGGTTGGTGCCAAGAACCAGGACCAATGCCACCCTTTGGTCCCGAGTCAGGCTCCAACCGACCATCTTCTCTTTAGTCCGGTTGGAGCCCCAACCGGGACCAAAGGTCTCGCTTCCGCCCTTTGGGCTCTCGAAAAGAGGCCTTTGGTCCCGTTGGGGCTCCAACCGACTAAAATGCATTAGTCCCGGTTTGTGCCTCGAACCGACCAATGCCGATATATATATACAAGACTTAGCGCGCCCTCCTCTCCCGACTTGATCTCTCGCTCTCTCCTCCTCCGCCTCGCCGTCGCCGCCTTGCGCCGCCTGTCGCCGCCCAGCCTCGCACGCCGCCGCCTCGCCCGCCCGCCCGACGCTGTCGCCCGCCCGCCCACCACTACCACACACGCCGCCACACACAAGACTCGCCGTCGCCGTCATTGCCGCCATCGCCGGCTGTGAGCCTCTTTTTAATTTTGTTAGATTTGTTTTAGATTTTTTTGTAGTTCATAGATTTTTTGTTAGATTAGATGTGTAGTAATTTAGATATGTAGTTAATGTAGATTGTGTAATTAATTTGTTCATATTATGTTAGATTTTTAATGTTAGTTTTTTATGTTAGATTTTTTCTGTTAGATTTGTTCATATTGTGTAATTTAGATCTTTTTGTTAGATTAGATGTGTAGTAATTTAGATATGTATTATATTATGTTAGATTTTTTTCTGTAAATAGATTTATAATGTTAGTTTTTTATGTTAGATTTTTTTTCTGTTAGATTTGTTCATATTGTGTAATTTAGATCTTTTGTTAGATTAGATGTGTAGTAATTTAGATATGTATTATATTATGTTAGATTTTTTTCTGTAAATAGATTTTTAATGTTAGTTTTTTATGTTAGATTTTTTATATTGTGTAATTTAGATCTTTTTGTTAGATTAGATGTGTAGTAATTTAGATATGTATTATATTATGTTAGATTTTTTGTCTGTAAATAGATTTTTAATGTTAGTTTTTTATGTTAGATTTTTTCTGTTAGATTTGTTCATATTGTGTAATTTAGATCATTTTGTTAGATTAGATGTGTAGTAATTTAGATATTTAGATTGTGTAATTAATTTTTGTTCATTTTAGAAAAAGGAAAAAAAGAAGAAGTAGTTTATATATAGTTGAACTAGCTAGCTGATTTAATAAACTAATTTATTTTACTATATAATGAAGTAGTTTGTTTTTAGTAAGTACTACTTATTTATTTATAGTAAGTGTTTAGTAGTTGAACTAGATAGTTGATTTAATTAATAAGACTACTTTTATTTAACTATATATAGAAGTAGTTCCCGCGTCGACGTCGGCGTTGCCTATCCCCCATCCTCATTATCGCCGACTCGGCGGTGGAGGCCTGCTTGATCACGGTCATGTTCGGGACTGGGCTCCGCCGGGTTGGTATTGGGAGGTGCTACCTTCCGGGGGACGTAGGTTGGTGAGGAGGCAGCCCGTTGCTGACCCGATCCTTGTTTGGTGGCGGTCGCGTGGGCCAGTGACGGTGGTGAGGCATCCGGACACCACGGAGGTGGTACGTCACCGTGTCAGCGAGGAGGACGAGCACGTCCGTCGCTACATGGTTGCATTGGAGGGAGGTTCGACAATACCTGGCAGGTTCTTCATGGATCTCACTGCAGCTATGATCCTGTGATGGTTCCTTATCTTTGGGTGTCCACCGCCCGCGTCGATACCTGTCGGGCGCTACGGTTCTAGTTGTATTAGTGATAATATTCGATGATGTACTGACACCAAGAGATGATGTACTTTTGCTTATAATTATTGAATGGATGCTAATTTGAATACTATACTTTATTTTGTGATTTAGTTTTGCTTATTGAATGCTCATATTGGATAAGTTCTCCTTCATTCCCGTGTGCTAGACAATTTGGTATAATAATGCATTCGGGAATGAAAGAGGAGCTACGTACGTACATCGATCATCGATAGTCAACCCGTGATTAATAATAATGATCTAGTTTAATATTTGAATTATGAACGTAGGCCGGAAATGTCGTACTCATCGGACGACGAAAATCGCCCGGGGGAGTGCGACTGGTGCCACGACGACCGAGGTATGTGCGACAGATTCATTGAGCTGGACGAAGATCGGCGCTTCAGCATTAAGCTCGAGGAGACTTGCGATGTTCATACGGTACGCAACGACGACAATAGTTTTTTTCGTAATTAAGCACGACTTCAACTATTTTAACGTGTATTTTTCATCTTTTCCAATTCGACTAACTTATCTCATGCTTTGCAAGACGCTATATCTTGGAGAGGATGGATTTTGAAGACCATGAAAATTTCGAAACCAAAAAAATTATCCTAAGTACCGAACATGGTGTGGATTTTCAAGTAAAGCTGTACAATGCTCAGAGTGTAACCCATTTTGGTTGCAAAAATTGGGATGCATTTTGCAAGATGTATGGTCTTGATGCGGGTATGATTGTCATCATGGATCTTGGTGATCCTACAATCGAGCAAGAGACACCTTCGATTTGGGTCTTTGTGGATACACCTCCAGTTCTTCCCTCATGTGAGCTAAACATAGTTATTAAGTAATTTATATTGTTTATTTCAAAATATATAGTTGACAACTTATCTCCATTGATAGCTTATTTTCATTCTTCAAAGAATGTGCGGAAGATGGTAGATGTAACGTACTACACAAGGTCTCAATTAACTTATCAGAGAAAAGACATCCGGTCGATTTTGTACCGATCTTGAGAATTACAATATCTACAATCAAACTCCTCAACATTATGGTCAATACGCGCCACTAGTGCACGTGTTGAACTACGGTAACTACCATGGAGATACCTTGGTAAGATTATTTTTACTATTACAACATCCGTGCATCTTTTTGCACACTTCTAAAACTAGTACATCATTGCTAACTATGAAGTTATTACTATGTTTTTAACAGATAATCCCGAATGATTGTGTGCCTCATCTGATGTATACGCGTGGTAGCCTTCATGTTTTGAACATACGACCAGGTCGTCCTACGAATCTCAACTGTCCATACCGGGTTTCTAAAAGAATTGGAGACATAACAATCAAAGAATGGAAAAAATGTATGGACAATCGTAAGGAGCTTCTTGGAAGCAATAAGCAGCGAAAGGCAAGAATTGGAGACAGGATGATCGCCATTCTTCATAATGGAGAGTCAAGGTCTATATTGTTTTATGCTATTTTACCTTAAGGGTGTTTAGGTCCTACACCTGATACTGATGATCATGTGCTAAGAACAATTATGTAGGGTTGGGTTCGATGACTATATATGAGGATGATAATCGTATGACTTATTGTTAATAACGAGTAGAAGTTGTATGATGATGCATGATTAGTAGGAATTTATTATATACATATATATGATGATGTATGATGCAAAGCATGCATGAGCATGTCATATCTGCGGGTGCAATGAACATAGCAGCAGTGTTGATAAACCAAGGACGAAGATAAGAGAGGACACTTCTCTCTATTAGCTAGCTATAATAACAACCTAAAAATAACCCCCAAAACCCCTAAAGCAGCCACTTTTGTAAAAAAAATTGACTTTTGGTCCCGGTTGGAGCCACCAACCGGGACCAAAGGCCCTCTGACTGGGCTCGGTGCAAAGGGCCACATGGAGCCACATTGGTCCCGGTTCGTGTTTGAACCGGGACTAATGGGTGGTGGCATTAGTAACGACCCATTAGTCCCGGTTCATGAACCGGGACTAAAGGCCCTTACGAACCGGGACTAATGGGTGGTTTTCTACTAGTGTTGATTATCATTTTAATTCATCATTCTTTTCAATCCTACCGGTGGTTCATGAAGATCTTCTCAAGCTTGCGATATGTCCAATCCCTTTTCAAGAAGAATAAGTAATATGAAAAATCCATTGCTTGTCATCAATTTAATTTGATGAAGGATAAGCATACAATAAATCTGATTCTTATTTCCTCGAGGTGATTCAATTCTTTTCTTCCGGAGACTATTCTTGATGAATAAATTCTTGATTACAAGTGATTCATCTTTCTTTCCGGAGTTTCTCATCATATCACATTCTCGGTTCGAGAGGCTTCATCTTTCTTTTCGGAGTTCCAAGCTCTCTCAATTATCTCGTCGCGAAGCTCCTTCTAAATCATCGCAAGGCTTCACCTTGTGTTTTCAAGTTCTCTTTCTTTTTATCATCCTTTTATTACCGGAGTTCTTCATGGAAGCTCTACACGGTGATTCGTCAAGGATACTTTTCATTCCTCAATTGTTCTTCAAGTTTTCTCTCGGAGTTAAGATCCGTCAAGCTATACTCTAAAATAAACATGGTGCCCAACACATGTTTTGTTTTGAGGAGCTCAACTATTCTTCTTTTGCATTTTGAAGTGCAATTCTTTCTACCTTAGCTTTTGAGGTGGTGTTATATCATTCTTGGCAATTTCCATTCATGTTTCATGATTCATATGTTGTCAAGAATGAGGTATTTTAAATCCATCATTTTCTCTTCGTTCAAGAGATCCTTTTGACCAATCAACTTCTTTGTTGGAGTTATCTTGTGTCAGATTTCACCTAAAGCCTTTCCTTAAGGGTTGTTGCTTTGTGGTGATTATGCATGATCCAAGCTTGCTCTTTATCCTCTTGGTGGAAGAAGTTTTCATCTCTTTGGTGCTCTCAGTCAAATCAATGGTTTCCATTAGTGGCCGGTTGTCACCTCATAGTCTCGAGATGTTTGCCATAAGCCCACAACAAGCTTGTGCTTCTCGTTGTTGATTTTCCAACAACTCCTTTCGATTCTTCTTTGCAAGGATGCTTTCCAAGTTCACTTGTGGCAAAACTTGTCATTTTCTTCTCCGTCCCTTTATCTCAACGATCTAACTTCTATTCTTTCGTTATGGAGGCATTGTGATGTTGTGCTCTTCACCCATCAACTCGTTTGGTGAGGATCGTCTTCTTTTCTGGCTTATCCATTTAACCGGAGTGTTGTATCATCTCTTTAATATCTTTTCATCTCAGCAAGTTTTCCTTCTCTTTTCTACCGGAGTGCTGTCCAAATTCTATCATTCTTGTTCCTTGGCTATCTCATTATACCGAGGTGGTCATATTCTTTTCGTTCGTGAAGCTGTTATTTCCATGTCTTTCAACCTTCAAGTCCTCATAATACTCCTTGTTCCTCTTTTCTAACGGATTGTTTGCAATCTCGTTCATCCCTGTTGTACTCTTTCTTTTAAATTGCTCAAGCTCTCATGGTTCGTGGTTTCACTCATTCGTCAAAGAAGCAACTTTGTTTTACCTCTCCTCTTCCTTTTTCCTCCGGTGCCATCCTAGATCTCGGGACGAGATCCTCTCGTAGTGGTGGAGTGTTGTAACGCCCCGGATACAACTTTCCATATTCGTAACTCCAACTCTTGCCTTTTCCGGAGATGCGATATGATATTTCCTTCGTGGTTGGGTTTTTGTCTTTTGTTTTGCATTTTATTCTTGTCTTGCTTTTCATCATCGCATCATTCGCATTGCATCGGCACTCCGTTGTCGTCATTGTTTTTAAAACTTGCATCCGCTCGTAGTTGCCGCGTCCCCCCTTGCTTTTGTTGACCGTCCCGAGACCAACCGTGTTTTTGTTTCCCTCTTGTCCAACCACCTAACCTCTCTTGCGAGCGCACATACCCTCGTGTGAGTGTGCGAAACTGCCCCGAACCCGACCCGCTCAGTCATCACCGATGGGTCCGGATCATCCCCCAACATCCCTAAAACATCTACGTTTTCTTTATTGAACTCCATAGCCTATTTATTCTCGTCCGTTGGTTTTCGATCGGAAGGTCCAAACTCTCCCCCTTCCATATATAAAGTAAACCCACATGCCTATTTGGACAAACCCTAGACCAACTCCCTAAAATTCCTCCTAGCCGCTGCCACCCCTGTCCATTCTCTCCTCCTTCCTCGGGATCTCACCCGCCTACCCATCCACCAGCCGCCACTCTCTCCATCGGGATCCCTCCCGATCCACCACCTCCCCTCATTTTCAGCCCTGAGCCAACCAGCGGCTCCTTCTCGTCCCCTGTGGAGCAGCGAGCGAGGCTCGACCCGCCTGCCTCCGCGCCCGCCGACGAGCTTCGTTCAAGATGAGCCATGCGCCCTCTTCTTTTCCTTTCTCTCCCTTCCCCTGGTTCTTCTCTCCCCTGACCGCACTATCTTCCTCTTCCCTGGTTCATAGGAAGGCCATGGCCTTGGAGCTTCGCCCACGTCCATCTCCCTCAGCGCGCCGGGACGCCAGCCTCCTCTCGCGCCTGAGGGGCTCCCCGAGCACCTTGTTCCTGCCGCCAAGTCGTCGCCCAAGGCCCCGTCCTTGCCACCCTCCGGCGACCTCGTCCCTCACGCGTTGCTGGAACCCCTCGACGCTCTCTCGCACCTGCAAGGCGTCGTCCCCTGAACCTATCGGTTTTCCTCCTATGCAACGAGCCGGAGCGCTCGTCTCGCTCATCCGCATCGACCTCGCGCCATGGCTGCCCGATGCTCACGCCACCATCGGGAACCGCTCCTCCGCCTTGGGTCCTCCCAGATCGAACCGTCCCGGCCTACCTCGCATCTCCTGACGCCAAGCTGCCGGTGAGCTCCTCCGCCGCGCGCACCCCCAAATCCTTCATCCCTCTGAATGTGCTCCCTCCCTGTTTTTCTTCCACAGGGAGCCGATGTCACCCTTGAGTTCCGCCTGCGCCGTTGTTGCCTAGATCCGGCGCCAGCCAGTCGGATCCGCCCCGCCTCCACCTCGCCGGCCTTCCCTGCAGCCCGCCGTCGCTCCCCTTCAAGTCCCACGCCGTCCTTGCTGTCCCCTGCACCGTCGCTGTCTTCTATCGAGCATGAGCTCGATCCCCTGCTTCGCTGCATCGAAGGAACCAGGCACGTTGACCACTCCTGGGCCGGCGCGCCTCCAGATCCTCCCGTGGCCCAGTAGCAGCCAGGCCCAGCGCGCTCCTTCGCGGCCTGCCTTGGCCTCCTCCACCGACCGGCCCATGAGGCCTGGTGAGCAGCCCCCTGGCCTTTCCACTATTGGGCTAGGCAGATTCGGCCCATGCATGTTTTTTTCGTTCTGCGATTTTAGCAATTATCCAGTGATTTACAGATTTGCAGAAAAACCCTTGATGTTCATGCATTTAATAACTCATTAACCATGCATCATATGTAAATAGTTTGTATATGTAAAGTGCTTAGAATTGTATCTAGTTTCACCATTTGCCACTTTCATCCATGTTTAAAATGTTTAAAATGCTGTTTGTCTAAATTTGCTCAAATGCCATGTTAAAATGATTTATTTCATAACTAAATAACCGTAGCTCCATTTTAAATAAACTTTTTATGTAAATGGGGTGGAAAAATGCATAGATTAACTTGGTGAACTTTATTTTCCTGTTTAACAACTTTAAAATATGTTTTAGGGCAGAACAGTAGCTAATTCAAAATATGCCTATGGGGATTTTCCGGAATTGTTGTTTGTTGTTCCGGCCTCATTTAAACTTGACTAAATAGTTAGTTTACTTTTGATTCACCCCTTGCCATGTTTAACAACATTTAATATTGATGAGTAGCATAACCTAGAGAGAACTAAATAATTGATGTGGTGTTTTGTCAATATGCAACTCATTGCATATTGAGCTCCACTTAACTTGTAGTATTGCTTGTTGCACTTTGCCATGCCATGCCTATTTAAACCGGACATGCATCATACTTGATTCTGCATCATGCCATGCTTATGTGATGGTTGTTTACCATGTTGTTTGTTTCTTTCCGGTGTTGCTTCTTAGTTCCGGTAACGTTGCGATTGTGAGGATTCGTTCGACTACCGTTCGTCTTCTTCATGGACTCGTTCTTCTTCCTAGCGGGATTTCAGGCAAGATGACCGCTACCCTGGATCTCACTACTATCATTGCTATGCTAGTTGCTTCGTTCTATCCTATGTTGCGCTTCCTATCACTTGTTCCTTAAGCCTCCCAAATTGCCATGAACCTCTAACCTTTGAAACCCTTCCTAGCAAACCGTTGTTTGGCTATGTTACCGCTTTGCCCAGCCCCTCTTATAGCGTTGTTAGTTGCAGGTGAAGTTGAAGATTGCTCCATGGTGGACAGGGTTTTGTTGGGATATCACAATATCTCTTATATTATTAATGCATCTATATACCTGGTAAAGGGTGGAAGGCTCGGCCTTATGCCTGGTGTTTTGTTCCACTCTTGCCACCCTAGTTTCCGTCATACCGGTATTATGTTCCCGGATTTTGCGTTCCTTACGCGGTCGGGTGATTTATGTGACCCCCCTGATAGTTCGCTTTGAATAAAACTCCTCCAGCAAGGCCCAACCTTGGTTTTACCATTTGCCTCACCACCACCTACTTTTCCCTTGGGAGTCGCTCTCTTGAGGGTCATCTTTATTTTAGCCCCCCCGGGCCAGTGCTTGTCTAACTGCTGGTCTGAACCGGCAGATCAAGGGCCCCTCTCGGGCAACTCGAGGTCTGGTTTTACTCAGAGGGTCGACCTATCCGGTGTTGCCTCGAGAACGAGATATGTGCAGCTCCTATCGGGATTGTCGGTGCATCGGGCGGCTTTGCTGGTCTTGTTTTACCATTGTCGAAATGTCTTGTAAACCAGGATTCCGAGACTGATCGGGTATTCCCGGAGAAGGTCTATTCTTCGTTGATCGTGAGAGCTTGTCATGGGCTGTTGGGACAGCCGCAGGGTATAAACTTTCGAGAGCCGTGCCCGCAGCTTATGTGGCGATGGGAATTTGTTAATGTCCGGTTGTAGATAACTTGACACCAGATCCGAATTAAAATGCATCAACCAAGTGTGTAGCCGTGATGGTCTCTTCGGCGGAGTCCTCGAAGTGAACACGGTTTCGGGTTATGTTTGACGTAAGTAGGTGTTCAGGATCACCTCTTGATCATTGCTAGTTGACGACCGTTCCGCTTGCTCTCTTCTCGCTCTTATTTGCGTTGGTTAGCCACCATACTTGCTTAGCCGCTGCTGCAACCTCACCACTTTACCCTTCCTTTCCCTTTAAGCTTTGCTAGTCTTGATACCCATGGTAATGGGATTGCTGAGTCCTCGTGGCTCACAGATTACTACAACAACAGTTGCAGGTACAGGTTATGCGATGATCATGACGCGAGAGCGATGTTTGCTTGTTTTGGAGTTCTTCTTCTGCTTCTTCTTTGGTCAGGGGATAGGTTCGTGTCGGCATCCCGGCTAGCAGGTGGTGGATGTCGCTTAACCTTCTGTTTGTGTTTCATCCGTAGTCGGATGTTCATCTTATGTATGAGATGGTGTTGTATTCGTGTGGCACTGTATGCCTCTTGTATGTATCCCCATCTATTATGTAATGTTGATGTAATGATATCCACCTTGCAAAGCGTTTCAATACGCGGGTCTATCCTTAGTGGGAACTTCGAGTTCCTTTTGGATAGAGTCTCATATTGGGCGTGACAGGAGTGCCCCGCACCGGGAAAGACAATGAGAAAGGCGCCGGAGCCGTTGCTGAAGGTATGGAAGATGAGGTCTGTGTTCTGGGACTTGGAGTACTGGCACAAACTCGATACACCTCATTGCCTTGATCAAATGCATATCTATAAGAATGTCCTTGAGAGCTTGCTCGCAACACTGATGAACATGCCGGATAAGACCAAGGATGGGCCAAAGGCAAGAAAAGACTTGCAAGATTTGAAAATCAGGAAAGATCTGCACATGCCGCCCCGTAAAATGTCAGACGAGACGGAGATAGAGATAGAGGCACCGGAGAAGAAGGGCAAGAAAATAAAGAAAGAGGATTATTGCCCCCTTCTTGCTTCACCTTAAGTGCCTTACCAAAGTCAAAGTTAGTTCCGGTTACTGTGGCAAGACAAGCAAATATCTAGACACGGACAAGAAAAGGTTTAGCGGGATGAAGTCCCATGACTGTCATGTGATGATGACGCAGATACTACCTGTTGCCCTTAGAGGGATAATGGACAAGCACGTCCGTGACACACTTATTGGTCTCTGCAACTTTTTCGACGTCATCTCTCGAAAGTCGATCAGTGTGAAGCAGCTCCGAAGGCTACAGGAAGAGATTGTTGTGATACTGTATGAGCTTGAGATGTACTTCCCGCCTGCATTCTTTGACGTGATTGTACATCTGTGTGTCCATATTGTGGACGACATAATAGACCTAGGGCCGTCATTTCTGCACAACATGATGCAGTTTGAGAGGATGAATGGGATCACCAAAGGATTCATTCGTAACATGCCCCGTCCAGATGGAAGCATCGTCCAGGGCTATCTGACACAAGAGTGCATCTCTTTCTGCAAGAATTTTCTATATGGAGCAGACCTGCAGCCGCCTGGTGTTAGTGTTGGTTTGCCCGTTAACAAGCACGATGGGAGGCTCGAAGGAGAAGGTCACTCCAACGATCGCAGGGAACTGCACGTGGCATACTCAGATCGACGCAGTGACTTTGAAAGAGCAAACTTGGTAGTGCTACAACACCTAGATGAGGTAGATCCTTTCTTGGCACTGCACAAAGAAATTATCTCAAAGAAGTATCTTGACCGGGGGGTATGCAGGACAGACGCCGAAGTTACTAGAGAGCACAACTCCACTTTCCTGCATTGGTTCAAAGAGCATATTATTGCTAATCCCCCGAAGGAGGGCTCTAAGGACAGATTGCTCATATACGCCTGATACATCTCCAACATATCTATAATTTATGAAGTATTCATGCTATTATGTTATCCTTCTATGATGATTTATATGCATTTATATGCCAATTTATATGATTTTTTGGGACTAACCTATTAACCTAGAGCCCAGTGCCAGTTTCTATTTTCTCCTTGTTTTTGTGTTTTACAGACAAGGGATACCAAATGGAGTCCAAATGACGTGCCAATTTTCGAGGATTTTTTATGGACCAAAAGAAGACCACGGAGCATCGGAGTTGGGCCAGAAGAGTACCGGGCTGCCCACGAGAGTGGCCCCCCCATAGGGCATGCCCCCTATCTCGTGGACAGCCCGGAGACCCCCCTGACGTGAAACCAACGCCAAATATTCCTATAAATACAGAAACCTTCGGGAATTAACCTAGATCGGAAGTTCCGTCGCCGCAAGCCTCTGTAGCCACGAGAAATCAATCTAGGCCATCTCTGGCACCCTGACGGAGGGGGCCATCATCACCGGAGGCCATGGAGGAGGATCTCGGAGGGGCCATCATCGCCATGAAGGCCAAGGACCAGAGGGGGAAAGCCATGGAGGAGGAAGCACAAGGGGGAGAACCTCTCCTCCTCTCTCATGGTGGCACCGGAGTGCCATCGGGAGGGGAATCATCGCCGTGGTGATCGTCTTCATCAACATCACCACCATCATCACCGTCCTCATCTCTTTTACGCGGTCCACTCTCCCACACCCCACTGTAATCCCTACTTGAACATGGTGCTTTATGCTACATATTATGATCCAATGATGTCTTGCCATCATACGATGTTTTGAGTAGATATCTTTTGTCCTTGAGTTGATTGGTGATCTAGATTGTTATGAGTTGTATGTTTTATTTTGGTGTTGTCCTACGGTGCCCTCCGTGTCGCGCAAGCGTGAGGGATTCCCGCTGTAGGGTGTTGTAATACGTGCATGATTCACTTATAGTGGGTTGCGTGAGTGACGGAAACACAAACCCGAGTAAGGGGGTTGTTGCGTATGGGATAAAAGGGGACTTGATGCTTTAATGCTATGGTTGGGTTTTTACCTTAATGATCTTTATTATTTGCGGATGCTTGCAAGAGTTCCAATCATAAGTGCATATGATCCAAGGCTGGAAAAGTATGTTAGCTTACACCTCTCCCTCATATGAAATTGCAATGACGACTATCGATCTTGTTAACAATTGCTTAGGACAATTCCGCACACCGATCCACCATTATTCCACACAAGCTACTTATATTATTTAGTATTATTTTCTAACTTTATGATAACAACACCTACTTTTATATTTTAGCTCTCCGGTATCATAAAAAGTTATCCTCTTTATACCTACAACACATTTTTATTTCTTGTTTCTAGTCGGAAGCAAACGTTCGGTGCACGTAGAGTCGTATCAGTTGCAGATAGGGCTTGAGAGAATATTGATCTTACCTTTAGCTCCTTGTGGCTTCGACACTCCATACTTATCACTTCCACCTTTGGGAATTGCTATGATGATTCCCTGCACTTGGGGATTATCAAGCTCTTTTCTGGCGCCGCTGCCGGGGAGCAATAGAGTGGGGTTGATATTTTCGTGTGTGCTTGTTTGCTTTCTTCACTTAGTAGATTTTGTTTTTCCTTTTTGTTTCTGTTTAGTTGTGGGTGAAACATACAATTTTTTTAAAAGAATGAAAATACTAAAAAATATTTACTTGCCTCTCATGCCTAAAAAGGTTTTTCAAAAAGAGTAGTGATTGGAAAGTTATGCATTGAAGAAGTGAGGGTCGACCTTGAGCACTTGTGTTCATGCTCACGGAAACAATGTAGAATTTTTCATGGAAGTTTCTCTGTAAATAATTATCCCCTTGTATATATCCATTGTATTATAAAAATGATGTGCCAAGCTTGGGTTTTAGTATGATAAGATTGCTTGCTTACTATGTGCAGAACAAAAACAGAAACTTTGGATGTAGTCCATGAATCTACTTTTTTTACTGGAAAGTCAAATGGGTCTGAAACTTTTTGCAAATTACTTCTGTTCAAATTGTACAAATTTTAAAATTTATTTCATTATTTTTGGAGTTACAGAAGTTTACTAAACTTCCAGATTACTACAGAGTGTCCTGTTCTTGACAGATTCTGTTTTTCGTGTGTTGTTTGCTTATTTTGATGCATCTATGGCTAGTATGCAGGGTATGAACCATAGAGAAGTAGGAATACAGTCGGTTTAACACCAATATAAACAAAGAATGAGTTAATTACAGTACCTTAAAGTGGTAGTTTGCTTTATTACACTAACGGATCTCACAAGTTTTTGTTTAAGTTTTTTGTGAATGAAGTGTTTGAAGAACGAGGAGTTACCGATGTGAGAAGAATAAAGAGAGATAAGAGTTCAAGTTTGGGGATGCCCAAGGCACCCCAAGTAAATATTTCAAAGGATACTCAAGCATCTAAGCTTGGGGATGCCCCGTTTGGCATCCCATCTTTCTTCTTCAACAAATATCGGTATACCTTGGTTTTTGTTTTGTTCACATGATTTGTGTCCTTTGTGTTTGTATTTTTCTTTAAGAATCATGCTAGTATGATATATATCTTCATTAATTTACAGAATGCTTCATGTGCTTCACTTATATCTTTTATGTATGATCTTATAGAATTGCTCTTTGTGCTTCACTTAAATCGTTTAGTATGGTTTTGAACAATGCTTCGTGTGCTTCACTTATATATTTTGAGCTTGGATATTGGCTAGTTTATATTAATTGTAAAATGCTCCAGGAACTTCACTTATATCTTTTGGAGTATGAATAATACTATAATTTAAAGTGGGTTTGGAAGAGTGTGAACATTAGGAATTAGTGATCCCACTATCTTGGAGGAGGTTGAATCTTTGTACGATATTTATGAAAGTGGATTTGGAAGAGTGTCAACTTTAGTTAGTATTCCACCATTTCGGAAGAGGTTCCAATTGAGTATGAGAACAAAGTTGCTATCCATGTTGCTACTGAAATTTTTTATGAGGGAGGAATATGTGCTTGTAGGAGTTGACATAATATCAAGTTTCCTCTCTATGTGCTTAAATTTTCGAAGTTATACTTGTTTTGCCTTCCTATGCTAGTTGATTCTTGTTCCTTTATATTGTGTGCTCACAAAATTCCTAGGCATAGGAAATGGGTTAGGTTTAAATATGCTAGTCATATTCTTCATGATGCTCTTTTTATGTTTCAACTCTTATCTTTTATGCAAGCATCATTGAAATCAGCATGCCTAGCTAAAAGGCATTAAAGAAAAGAGCTTGTTGGGGGACAACCCAATGTTTATCCTTACTGTTTTTGTGTGTCTACATGATTAAGCTACTGTATTAATCATGTTTTATAACTTTTGTTTCAATAAAGTGCCAAGTAAGACCTTTGGGAAGACTTGGGTGAAAGTTAATGTGATCTTGCTGTAAAAAACAGAAACTTTGCGCTCACGATATTAGCTGTTAGTTTTTAAAGAAGAGTGCTTTTGAGTTCATTATTTTGGAAGAAGATTAATAGACAAATTCCTCACGTCCACCAATTTATTTCATAATTTTTGGAGTAGCATAAGTGTGGTTATTGTTCAGATCTACAGACTATTCTGTTTCTGACAGATTCTGTTTTCATTGCATAGTTTGCTTGTTTTCTAGTTTCTATGGCTTATATTTCTCAATATAAATTGTAGAAATAATATGTTACAGTAGTCATTATGTGAAAACAATTATTAACCTTGTCTTTTACAGTACCAAAGTGCATGGCTTACTCTTTATCATACTAACCTATCTCACGAAGTTTGGTTGAGTTTTGTGTGGTTGAAGTTTTCAAGTTTTGGGTAAAGATTTGATGGACTATGGAATAAGGAGTGGAAATATCCTAAGATTGGGGATGCCCATGGCACCCCAAGTTAATATTCAAGGACAACCAAGAGCCTAATCTTGGGGATGCCCCGTAAGGTATCCCCTCTTTCGTCTTCGTTCATCGGTAACTTTACTTGGAGATATATTTTTATTCACCACATGATATGTGTTTTGCTTGGAGCGTCATTTCCTCTTGTTAGTATTTGCTTTCTATTATTTAGAATAATGTTTTGCATCTTTAGTTTCAATAAAAATGTCAAGGATAGCCTTTACCATGCTTATTTTGCTAGTATACATGTTGCTGTTTCAAATTAGAAAGTTTACCGCTGTTGCAAAAATTTCCTAGAAAAGTCAGAGAATGGTACAATGTTGAATCTTTTTTTCATATTAAGCTCTGATAAATTTATTACAGTGGGAATTTTCTCTTATAATTTTTGGAGTTAGGTAAGTATTGATACTCTTGCATTCTTTACATACTGTACTATTTTGGCAGATTGCTGTTATGTTTGCATTGTTTGCGTATGTTTGCCTGTTTAATGATTCTATTTGAGGATAGGAGTATTAAATATGCAGAGGCATTTAGTATTCAATGTTTAATAATAATGTTAGTGATTTGTTACAGTAGAAAATGATAAGGTTTTGTATTGGTTTATACTAATCCATCTCACGAGTTCTTGTTGAGTTTGTTGTGAATGAAGCTTATGATAAAAAGGGAAACCGTGATATGAGAGGAATTAACAAGACATAAAAGCGCAATCTTGGGGATGCCCAAGGCACCCCAAGATAATATTTCAAGAAGTCTCAAGCATCTAAGCTTGGGGATGCCTCGGTAGGCATCCCACCTCTCTTGTTCAACAACTATCGGTTAGTATCTGTTGAGCCTAAGTTTTTGCTTCTTCACATGAGTTGTGCTATCCTTGCAATGTCATTTTATTTAAATTTTACTTGCTATTTGAATAAAATGATTGGATGTGATTCTTGAATAAAAAATGGAACCCTCCCATGGCTAGTTAATTACTTGACTACTCATGTGTCCTTCACTCTTATCTTTTGGAGTAGTTTTTCATTTACTCGTGTGCTTCACTTATATCCTAAGAGTAAATGGTTGAATGAGTTGAATGTCATGAATCTGAATTTATATATGTTTCATTTGCTTATAACATGGATAGTAATGACTTCACATATAAAGAGTATGAGGCATAAAAATTTTTGAGAGTTGGCAAACGTAGTTTTGGTCATCGTTGTATAGGAAGTAACAAAGAAAGAGAGGTTCACATACAAATATATTATCTAGGACATCTTTTATGATTGGGAGCACTCATTAAGTATGACATGCTAAAAGATTTGACGTTGGACAAGGAAGACAACATAATGGTTTATGTTTTCCGACATCTTAGTTAAAGTATATTGTCATTGACCTTCCAAACATGTTGAGCTTGCCTTTCCCCCTCATGCTAGCCAAAACATCCTAGCACCAAGTAGAGATACTACTTGTGCTTCCAAATATCCTTAAACCCAGTTTTGCCATGAGAGTCCACCATATCTACCTATGGATTGAGTAAGATCCTTCAAGTAAGTTGTCATCGGTGCAAGCAATAAAAATTGCTCTCTAAATATGCATAACTTATTAGTGTGGAGAAAATAAACTTTGTACGATCTTGTTGTGGAAGTAATAAAAGCGACAGACTGCATAATAAAGGTCCACATACAAGGGGCAATATAAAGTGACGATCTTTCGCATTAAGGTTTTGTGTATCCAACCCTAAAAGCGCATGACAACCTCTGCTTCCCTTTGCGAAGGACCTATCTTTTACTTTATGATTTTACTTTATGCTTGAGTCAAGGTGATCCTCACCTTTCCCTTTTTCATTTTATCCTTTGGCAAGCTCCTCTTGTTTGAAAGATCATGATATATATATCAAATTGGATGTAAGTTAGCATGGGCTATTATTGTTGACATCACCTAAAGGTGAATACGTTGGGAGGCAACACAATAAGCCCCTATCTTTCTCAGTGTCCGGCTGAAACTCCATAAGCACAAGTATTGCGTGAGTGTTAGCAATTGTAGAAGACTATATGATAGTTGAGTATGTGGACTTGCTGAAAAGCTCTATTCTTGACTCTTTCTGACATTATGATAAATTGCAATTGCTTCAATGACTGAGATTATAGTTTGTTAGTTCTCAATGAAGTTTCTGAACCATACTTGACATTGTGAATAGATTGTTACTTGATAATGAATTTTTTTATGAGATAAGCTATTATTATGACACATATTGATGCTAGAAAATGTGATTGAAATTATCTTTGATCAAACTTGTGCACCTACTAGCATTCACACTTCATAAATTATTTCTTTTATCATTTACCTACTCGAGGACGAGTAGGAATTAAGCTTGGGGTTGCTGATACGTCTCCAACGTATCTATAATTTATGAAGTATTCATGCTATTATATTATCATTCTATGATGATTTATATGCATTTATATGTCATTTTATATGATTTTTTAGGACTAACCTATTAACATAGAGCCCAGTGCCAGTTTCCGTTTTCTCCTTTTTTTGTGTTTTACAGACAAGAGATACCAAACGGAGTCCAAATGACGTGCCAATTTTTGAGGATTTTTTATGGACCAAAAGAAGACCGTGGAACATCGGAGCTGGGCCAGAAGAGTCCCGGGCTGCCCACGAGAGTGGGGGGCGCCCCCCTAAGGCGCGCCCCTATCTCGTGGACTGCCCGGAGACCCCCCTGACGTGAAACCAGCGCCAAATATTCCTATAAATACAGAAACCTTTGGGATTTAATCTAGATCTGAAATTCCGCCACCGCAAGCCTCTGTAGCCAAGAGAAATCAATCTAGGCCCTCTCTGGCACTCTGTCGGAGGGGGCCATCATCACCGGAGGCCATGGAGGAGGATCTCGGAGGGGCCATCATCGCCATGAAGGCCAAGGGCCAGAGGGGGAAAGCCATGGAGGAGGAATCACAAGGGGGAGAACCTCTCCTCCTCTCTCTTGGTGGCACCGGAGTGCCATCCGGAGGGGAATCATCGCCGTGGTGATCGTCTTCATCAACATCACCATCATCATCACCATCCTCATCTCTTTTACGCGGTCCACTCTCCCACACCCCGCTGTAATCCCTATTTGAACATGGTGCTTTATGCTACATATTATGATCCAATGATGTGTTGCCATCATATGATGTTTTGAGTAGATATCTTTTGTCCTTGTGTTGATTGGTGATCTAGATTGGTACGAGTTGTATGTTTTATTTTGGTGCTGTCCTATGGTGCCCTCCATATCGCGCAAGCGTGAGGGATTCCCGCTATACGGTGTTGCAATACGTGCATGATTCACTTATAGTGGGTTGCGCGAGTGACGGAAACACAAACCCGAGTAAGGGGGTTGTTGCGTATGGGATAAAAGGGGACTTGATGCTTTAATGCTATGGTTGGGTTTTTACCTTAATGATATTTAGTATTTGCGGATGCTTGCTAGAGTTCCAATCATAACT
Source organism: Aegilops speltoides (assembly GCA_021437245.1). Classification (NCBI taxonomy): domain Eukaryota; kingdom Viridiplantae; phylum Streptophyta; class Magnoliopsida; order Poales; family Poaceae; genus Aegilops; species Aegilops speltoides. Next base: position 13,502,178 of record CM038145.1, read on the forward strand.
GCATATGATCCAAGGATGGAAAAGTATGTTAGCTTACGCCTCTCCCTCATATGAAATTGCAATGACGACTATCGATCTTGTTAACAATTGCTTAGGACAATTCCGCACACCGATCCACCATTATTCCACACTCGCTACTTATATTATTTAGTATTATTTTCTAACTTTATGATAACATCACCTACTTTTATATTTTAGCTCTCCGGTATCATACAAAGTTATACTCTTTATACCTACAACACATTTTTATTTCTTGTTTCTAGTCGGAAGCAAACGTTCGGTGCACGTAGAGTCGTATCAGTGGCAGATAGGGCTTGAGAGGATATTGATCTTACCTTTAGCTCCTTGTGGCTTCGACACTCCATACTTATCACTTCCACCTTTGGGAATTGCTACGATGATTCCCTGCACTTCGGGATTATCAACGCCTTAGCACATGGCCCCTCACCCAACCTCGTAACCTATCAGGCACACGATATGAACGGATACATATTCTACACGGAGGCCAAAGATATGGACAGTGATGATCAGAACTCAGGGGTGACGATGGAATGCATGACCGGTAGCAACAACGACGCAACTGAAAGATTTTACGCAAGGGTCAAGGAGATCTGGGAGCTTGACTATGCTGGACTGCACAACACGATGATGTTCCGTGTCAGGTGGGCTAAGAATGTCGAAAGAGAAAACCGGGATTTCACTACCATGATTATACCCGACGCAAAGAGCTCTACCGTGAACGCTATCGCAAAAAACGAGCCATGGGTACACGCTAAGCATGTGACACAATGCTTCTTCATAACCGACCCGCACAATCCCAGTCGTGTTGTCGTGAGGAGAGGCAAAAGGAACATCATTGGAATGGATGGAGTCGCCAACAAGGAAGACTACGGTCAGTACGGCAACCCAATGAGGGAAGATGACGATGATGATGAAGTATACGTCAAAAGAAGAATCAATACTACATTATCTAAGAAAAATCGTACTCCATGGAAAAGGCAAAGTCACAATGGGGCGCTCAATTATTCTTCAATGAACAAGAAGGGGAAGAAGCTGACTCAAAAACGAAAACGTCAATGCTGAGGAACCGTATGTTATTAGTCAAATGATGTAATATATATGTTCCTATTTTGTATACACACTTCGCCATTATTATCCATGTGTCCAATGATGTAATACATATGGTCCTATTTTGTATACACATTTATAACCATCAAATGATGCAATATATATCGCCTTCCCTTCGTTCACTGCTCTCGAAAAAAAAGAAAAGTGAGAGAAAATAAAGGAAAAGAAAATGGAAAACTGGTAATAGTAGTAGCGGTTTCCGTATAAAACCGCTATAGCTGCTTGTAATAGTAGTAGCGTGTTTGGACTAAACGCGCTACTGCTACTTCTACTTAACCCAAAATCCTCACTCTCTCTTCTTCATCCTCCCTCTTTCCCCCCCAAATCCCCACTCTCTTCCCCTGTCAGACCGCCGCTGCTTCGACCAAGGCCGCCCGACCCCGCTGCCGACCTGACCCGGCTGGCTGACCTCGACGCCGCCTCGACCTCGGCGCCCCTCGACCTCGACACGCCACGCCTTCCTCCTCTGCTTCCTCCCCTTCGAACCTCGGCCGTCGTCAGGCCTGCCTCCTTGCTCCTGCACCCTCTTTAACCCCCCTCTCTCTCTGCTAGCTAGGGTTCTTCGGTTAATTTACTTAGGTTTTATTTAGGGAAGTAGGTTAATTAGGTTATCTATTTAGTTATGAGTTTAGGTAGGCTGAATTTATATGCAAATTTGAACTAGACATGTGATATGTGGACATGTCATGTTTGGAATTTGGACATGTCATTTGGACATGTGATATTTTCGTTCAATTTTGGTAAATGATCCGAGTGGCCTATGTTACGCCGGAATGTTGATTCATTTACGTTCCGGTGAATTTCAGGTGCTCGATATATCCATTTTTTAGCAAAGGTCATGCCGAAATTTTCCGTGAATTTTGGCATGATTTGTGCTAGATAGTAGGCATATCGAGTGCTGGCACATAGATTTCTTTTTTATGTCATTTCTCATTTTTTTCATACTTTTAGAAATAAACGAGGAGACTTAATCATGGGAAACATGTCGAACAATGAAGAAACTAGGCCTTCTGACCAAGATGCAGACGAGATGGATTATGAGGGTGAACTAGAGTACATTGACTATTTGACTGCTAAGCAAGGTTTGCAGGTCGGCCTCGTTGATGGTACTAACGCCGATGTCGACAACAACGGCGCCGGCACCGATGGCAGCGCCGAGACCGGCAGGGAAGGTATCGGCGGGGAAGATACCAGCGGGGAAGGTACCGGCGCCGATGCCGCTACCGAAAAGAAGAAGCATAAGAAGCAGAGGATACAAAAACCTAACAAAATAGGGATTGGACCACTAGTGATCACAAAGATGGCACCTGGCAAGTTTGAGCTATTAGAGCCGGAAGAACCTCGCAAGTGCTATGGGAACCAAGTAGGATGCATCCTACGGGAATGCGCGAGCATCAACGACGATGCCTTAAGGAGTAAAGAACATTTGACGCAGCTTGTTCTCGACGGTTGCACAAGAGATTCAAGTTACCCGACCGGATGATAACATAGAACAACCGTGGATGATCCAAGATGAAAAATATTAACAATCATGCCATGGGCATGTTCAAGAATGATTTGGCCTTCGGAAAGGGAGGGTTAAACGAGCTATTGAGGCCGAGGAACCCCACACAAAGATTCTCGGAGGAAAATCGACACTTACGGAAGAGGAGTTCGAAAAGTTCAAGGACACTTGCACTACCGAGGCAGCCAAGGCTAAGGCTGCAAAATTCAAGAGCCTTCAGCAAAGGAACACGGGGAAGCATCGCCTCGGAAGCCATGTCTACCTCGATAAAAGGCCCATATGGGATAAGGAGGATGCAGAACGTGAAGCCGCGGGTATCCCAGACCCCTTTGCGAAGTTCACCCACCCCTTGGAGCGTGACTTCGTCAGGGCCCGCTACAAGTGGGACAAGGAAAAAAAGGTTTTTTGCATGGACCAGATCATGAGGAAATCGATTAGACTACTGGTAATTATTCTTTTACCACCTTACATTTAGCTCCATATCTACTCAACTACACATTCCTAAACGGTTCACGCTCCTTCTGCAGGAGAAGCAACACTGCCTTGCAGCTGAAAGCCCTACTTCTCCGATGAGGCCCAAGTGGGACACCCCTCTCAACCGGGCCTTGAACGAACTTAAGGGACTCCCTTTGGACCAGCGGCCGCAATATGGTCGTGTGCACGGCGCTGGAGACGGCGCCACGTGGAAGGTGTTTTACAACGAGGGCCCGGAGGCCAAGAAGCAGAAAAAGAAGTTTAGTCAGGAGGACATCGACGAGAAGGTGAAGCTTGTGGTCGAGAAAAAAGCAGCTGAGGACGCGAAAAAATAGCCGAGGAGAAAAATGAGTTGCTACAGCATGCAGTCAATGCAGATGTAATTGCCTGCAGAAATGATTTTGCTACTTACTTGGTTCCAGCTATCATCAACTGGACGAAGGAAAATCCAGACAAGACGGTACAGGATTTCCCGTTGCCCAGTTTCGGCGTGAGAAACTCCGTGAACAACAACACCACCGCACCATCACTTGGTCACACAACCGGGCCGCCTCTCGCACCCGCTCCCGCTCATAGCAGCCCGTCCTCAGTCTCTGGCGTGCTAGGTGGGCCTTCATCTTTGGCTGAGCTCAATGTCGTCACGGTAATTACATGTCGCACCAACATATATATATAGGGTGGTTCTATTATGATAACACCCCTTAAGACCTTATTCTCCACACCCAAACTTTATTCTGCACACCACCAACAGATCGCGCCGCCTCCCTCCCCGGCCTTCTATCATGCAGAGGCCTCTGGTCGGGCCGCCCTCCTCCCTCCTCCTTCTTCATGGGCAGCGGCCTGGTAGCGATGCCGCCCCTCCCCTCCCCGCTTTCTCCCGCGGAGGCGGCCTGGGAGCGACGCGCGCCCCTTCCCTCCCGGCCCTCTTCCACAGGCAGCTGGGCGGCAGCGACGCCGCCTCCCTCCGGCCTTCTTCATGGGCGGCGGCAGCAATGACGCCGCCACGCCTCGGCCTTCTTCCGCGGCAGCATCGAGCAACATTAGCCTATCGGCCTTCTTCCACGGCAGCAGCTCGCTAGCGCCGCCTCCGAACTCCTCCGGCCTGCAATTAGTCAGACTTCATCGATGTGGATTGGTGCCGCCGACATCAAACCAATTCGAGCAAGGAGGAGTGTGCGCAAGGTTGCTTCATCCACGGTAGCTTCTTGGAATAAGTCTGCATCGACCTTCAGAGCAAATCCTCCTTCCCCGTTCACCTTGAGCAACGTCCAGACCGCCAATGAACTTCTGAAGGGCAAGTGGACTGCACGGGCGAACGTGAAAGATTTGCAGGCGGACGAGAAGGGAACTTCCTCCTGTAAACGCGGGAAATCACTACATCACGAGGTAAGCAGCACACTTCCTCAACCATCTCAGTGTAGTTATCATAGACAGAGAAGTACAAGTAGTACAACGCGCGATTATGCAGTACAAACCCTATGCAGTGTGGTTGCTTCAGTTCGTTATGGGGGAAAATGCAGTACGCTTCTATAGGTTCATTACGGATAACGATGCAGTGCGCTCGCTTCAGTTCACCTTGCGGGGTGATGCAGTCACCCTGCAATGCTTCGGCAGTACAATTTTAAACATATTGCAGTTTGCATGATTCGGTTCATTTAACCTGACAATGCAGATCGGTCATTTTGTGTGCAGGAGATGACGTCAAATAGATACAAAATGCACGATAATTGACAAAGATCGAGAACAACAACTTTCAGAAGAGTGGATATTCTTCTGAAAGAGATACTGGCTAGGTTACCCCTGAGATTCCTCATGGATTCTTCACGACGACAAACAAGTTACAATACTCTCCACAAGAAGATTTTTCCCAGGAAGATGTAGTTGAAGGTGACGATGATGTGACATTCGTCTGGGAAGGCACTCACCAACACGATGATGGAGACGATGATGATGAAGATTAGCCGATAACAGTTCTCAACCCAGAGTATAAGCACGAGTTCACTACGTTTGGACAGCATGTCCGAACAGACAATGATGACATAGTTGAACAGGATGTTGAACCAGATGATGATTATGTCTATGATGATGTGCCACTGCTATAAAATTTTCAAACCAATCCACCGAGACATCGTCACAACACTGGATTACCACCACGTCCACCTGCCGCACCCCAAAACAGAGCTCAGCGTCCACCTACTGCACCGAAAAACAGAGCTCCAACCAGACCTGCTGCATCAACTTCTACGCTGCGACCACCAACGATGCCTCGGTCAAAAGTAAACAGCAGGTACAAATCCTCCTCACTGTGCCACCGCGAGATCCTCAACTACACAGATCTGCTATAACCCCGCCATGTCCAATACAACCTGGCGAGCTGCAAACACCATCGGGCGAACGACTCTACACACATGTAAGTTTATGGTCTGGAAAAAAATAGTTGCAGTCCATTCAGATAACATTGCAGTGCACACTGATATTTCTTGTGAGGTTTGGCTAGGAACATTGCAAAATGCTTTATTAAACTCGTATGCACTCCTCGTATTTAAAAAACAGAACAAAACAAATTATCTTATAGAGCATTGCAATTAATGCAGGATAAAAACATGCCGCTGAACCTCGTACCTGCTATTGGAATGAAGTTCACCACGTACGACAAGGCATGGGACTTTTACAACAATTATGCAAGATGTGCTGGGTTTGGTATACGCAAGAGGGCAAAACACAGGACAAATGCCTACATTGTCTGCTCAAGAGAAGGGGTGCACAAGCAAGCTGTGTCAGATTATCACAGGGTACGTCAGAAGACATCAAAAAGGACTGGCTGCAATGCAAAGATTAGAGTAAGAAAAGGAAGGATGGAAAATTTTTGATAGAAATGGTTCAACTCAACCACAATCACAAGATGCTGGAAAGCCCCGGGATGCTTTTGCACATGCGATCGCACAAAAAAGACGATCCTTTGATAGACCAGTTAGTGAAAGACATGCAACTGGACAACCACACACATGCTCGATGATGTCGATGTTTGTCAGCAGACGTCCGTGGTCTGAAGTACATGGGACATACTAGCCGCAACTGGGTAAACAAGTAAGCATGTAACAGAGCATATCTCTTGAGCATTCTGTTTGTAATTATTATTTGTTCGATGAGATAAATTTGCATTGTCTCTGAAAATGCAGGAAACAGAAGTTTGCCAGAGAAGAGTCTGAAGATGATGTCAAGAAACTTCTGGATTTCTTCGAGAAAATGCAAAAGATAAACCCAGAGTTCTTCTATGATTATGACGTTGATGCAGATAACTGTGTAAGAAACGTCTTTTGGGCGAACGCAAGTTGCAGAGGATCGTATGAAGATTTTGGAGACTGCGTTACATTTGACAGGACGTATAAAACTAACAAATTCCACATGCCGTTGGGAGTGTTTGTGGGGGTGAACCATCATCTACAGAGCACCATATTTGCTGTTGCACTCGTGCGAGATGAAACAATACCATCATTTGAGTGGGTTTTCAAAACCTTTCTGAGGTGTATGAACAACAAGCCGCCAATCTGCATGCTCACAGGTACAAAAAATAAAAAAAATCGGCATACTTACGTTTTGTTTTGTGCACTTATATTTCTTCCATCTATCTTGCACACACGAAAACAACTTAAGAAAAAAACATTGTTTGTCTCTTCTCAGACCAGTATTCTTCGATGAAGGCAGCACTAAAAACTATCCTCCCACAAACTCTGCATAAGCTGTGTCGGTGGCATATCATGAAGAAGTACAAGGACCACCTCGCCTTGCTGTATAAGGCGCACGAGAAGCTCAAGGACAAACTCAATGCAGTGCTGAACCACCCACTAATGCCGTCAGAATTTGAATGAGCATGGAAGAACCTCATTCCGAAGTACAACTTGCAAGACGACGAAGTGATGAATTCGCTGTGGGATGACAGGCACGAGTGGATCTCAGCTTACTACAAGGAAATTTTCTGTGCTCGGATGACTTCCACATAGAGAAGCGAGAGCATGAATCGCATACTAAAGAAAAAGTTTGTCAGGGAGAAGCATGATCTCCATCTGTTTGCTCAACAGGTGGACAAGTGCATTCAGACCAGGAAGGCCGTCGAGCACGGAGAGACAGTAGCAAATGAGGTAAACAAAATGTCAATAAAAAACTGCTAACAAATATGACTACAAAAACAAACAATTTTTTCATTTCTATGGTTCGTAACATTGCATTTGTGATCATGCAGTCAGAGGTAAAAACAACAACAAAGTTTGGCTTCAAAGTTCAGCTATCTAAAGTGTATACAAGGGCAGTGTTTGCAGATTTCAAAGAAACACTCTACCGTAGCACTGCATTCAGAGCAGAACGGTGCCCTGAGAACCCGACAAAGTATCTTGTACACCACTACAACAGATCGGATGCATTTGACTGGGCAAGGCATAATTTCCTAGTGGTCGTCGATGAACAGAAAGGTGTCTACGAATGTGAGTGCAAACTCTGGACACACACAGGTGAGACTCCTAGCAAATTTTTTTTCTAGATTCTCATAGTCATGCACGAAAGCTCACTTAATGAACTTTAAAAGTACACATGCATGAGTAATTCACTAAACCAAATTATGTTCACTTCTTAAAAAAATGAACAAATAACGAAAAAAATATGTTTACTAATTTCATGCAGTTCACTTACAGTACAAAAAAAAATCATGTGTTTGTCTGCAGGCCTCTTTTGCGTCCATGTCTTATGCATGCTTTCTCATTTGAGAGTACTCAACATTCCTGAGGTGTACATCAAGAAAAGATACACCCGTAACGCAAGATCAGATGCAACGTTTGACAGAAGAGACTACGAACAAACAGCACCAGATGGAACCTCGCTTTTTTGCTGTAGAAAATTGTTGACAGAAACAGTAATGGACCTTGCAAACAGAGCGACAAGGTCTGACGCTGGGTGCCACAAAGCGTTGTCTGGTATGAGGGCACTGATAGAGGAAGTTGACGTGCTCAACAAAGAAGAAGAAGAAGCAGCAAAACTAAAGCAAGCAGAGAAATACCAGCATGACAATAATGCCAAGCAAGTAGAAAATACTGAACACATCGGAACTGGTGCTATCAAAAAGGAAACAATTCTTCCACCTCCTGTTTCAAACACAAGAGGAAGATAGAAAGGGGGAGACGCAACCCAGAAATAGGTGGCATGCAAGGAGAAAAATGATGACAAAAACAGTAAGCCACAGCCTGAGCTGGACAGTGATGGTCACCCACTCGGAGTAAGAAGGTGCAAAACATGTAATGCAATCAGCAGCCATAATTCCAGGACGTGTACAAAAAGAAATGAACAAGAAAGGCGACGACATGGAGATGCACAACAAAACAGAAATTCCACTCACAACACTAAGAAATGGACGAAACCGAGACGTTGTAGCATCTGCAAAAAGAGGAAGAGACACAATTCAAGAACCTGCCCCAAAAGAAAAAGAAAAAGAAAAAGATCAGAAAATGAGAAGACGAAGAAGGTGAGATCAAAGAAGAAGATGGTGACACAACGAAAGAAGAAATGGCTTATGAAGAAGCAGACGGAGAAGATGAGGAAGAAGAAGAGAGTGAAGAGGACGAAGAACGTGAAGAAACTGAAGAAACAGAGGCTTATGAAGAAACAGATGACGAAGATGATGAAGAGGAAGAAGAGAGTGAAGAGACTGAAGAGAGTGAAGAGGACGAAGAACATGAAGAAACAATATCAACAAGACCACCACAAGGAAATGCTGCTGTACAGAAAAAAAGAGAACAACACCACTTTCAAAAAACAAGGTAGGAGCAAAGAAGGATGCAGTTCACAGCACTGGAAAACGAAAGCAGCCAACAACCAGCACATGGGGAGCAAAGAAGGATGCAGTTCACAGCACTGGAAAACCAAAGCAGCCATCAACCAGCACACAGAGAGCAAAGAAGGATGCAGTCCACATCGCTGAAAAACCAAAGCAGCCATCAACCAGTAAACACGGAACAAAGAAGGATGTAGTTCACAGCGCTGAAAAATGAAAGCAGCCATCAACCAGCACGCGAGGGGCTACAAACACAAAGGTGCAGAGACAAGAACCAGCAATACCACCATAGAAAACAAAAGAAAGTGCGACGTTAGACATGCTCCAGTCACCGCGCAGAAGCAGTAGGTTAACGACCAAATAGATGAACAGACAATAAATTAATCGTATGCATAGCAATTTGCTTATCTCTATGACTTATGTATCAGTGTAAATTTTGTGTAAACCATGCAACAAGAAAATGGGATATAGAGTATACCATATATATATAGCAGTCTTGAGTAAAACATTGACACATTTTGATTCAGAAACCATTTAAAAAATACTGTTAGATCGCTGCAGTCCAACAAGTAGTACATATAAAACGCATTTCAATATGCAGTATGGAACTTGCAAATATGTAGTATGCTTCGAACTATCATGCAGTACTATAGACTAACTACATGCAGTACACACCATGCAAATTGGGAAAAAAATGTGGAAACATGTAGTGCTCAGCTGACATATAAGCAGTTCACATATTGTAACCATGCAAACACAAATTTCCCGTTGAATGATAATTGAAGCGGTTCAGATCACAAAGGTGCTTATTACAAAACACATCAAAAAGATGAATCGTTCAACACGCAAAAGTTGTTATTACAAATCAACCTCATAACCTTAGCCAATCACGTCAAACGTGATTCTAACAGTACGATCCTCGAGTTCAAAGAAGTTGAGGACAACCACTTGCTCAGACTTCAGGCCATTATCAATGACAAATTCCTTCCACCCTTTGTGCAGACACAGTCGCCCGTCAACGCCTGCACTATACTTGGCTAGTTGAAGGTATCCATTACCAAGAACAACTTGAAGAATTCCTTTCTTCTTGAGCCACACATACCTAACAGCTCATTTAGGAATTTTCTGTAAAAAATAATAAAACTGTTTGAGAACGAAACTAGCAGTACAATTGTCATATTGTGAACAGAGATAGATGAAGTGCACAACAGTCCAATAAGCAGTACATATAAAACGTTTCAATCTGTAGTATGGAACTTGCAAATATGCAGTTCGCTTAGAACTATAATGCAGTACTGTAGTCTAGCTACATGTAGTACACACCATACAAATTTGAAAAAATGTAGAAATATGAAGTGCTCAGCTAATATATAAGCAGTTCACATATTCTAACCTGTAAACTAAAACAGAAGCTACATGCACACAAGCAAAAAAACAAGAAAATAAGAACACATTGCAGTACACTTCAAAAAACAAAGAAAAAAGTGCGTTCCTAAATTAGTACATGTTCAGAATACAATGGAATTATACAAAAAAACACAAAGAAAAAATCATATCTAACGAAACATACCATCTTGTAGTGAGTCTCCACATCTGTTGGCGTAAGCTGATGGACAAAAGGACTCGTCAGCACCAAGGCCACGCAAGCAAATTGAGAATAGAACGCAGATATGTTGATCTGGCCCATATTCAATCCTTCCGTGAATACTGTACCATATGCAAGCTGCTCGGCCCGCTCAGTTCGGCACAATACCTTCCCACCACGACGAGCACGACGGGCCTGCGAGCAAGTTGAACAATTGCAGTTCGTCGGCACACCACAACCATGATCGCAGCAGAAGAGATACGCACAGAGGCCTGGAGTCATCACAGCAAAAACGTAGAAAAGCCAAAAAATAATAATAGGCTAGAGAAAGGAGAGAACTTGCGGCTAGATGAGAAAATGAAATGCAAAGGAAGGGCATAAGTTAGCCTTCATTTACATAAGAGCAAAAAGGTCAAAACTGAAATTAAAGGGGACTTAATGGAATAAAGGACAATCAATAAAGGCTTATGTTACCAAAGAAAGAGGAACGAAAAAAGAAGATGTACTTTGACTGCAGCAATTCCCATGAACAAAGCCAGAGATCATTAAAAAATAATACTCTAAAAAATTATAATCCACATACCATTTTATGTGTGCAGTTCTCCAAATTCGTACCAGGAAGTTCACTATATGTGTGCACGAAGTGCAGTACATGCTTTTTGGCACAAAGAAGGATGCACGTAGTGCAAAAATGTGTACACCTGCAGCAGAGAACTATGACGAATGCAGTGCGCGTAGGGGCAGAAAAACATTGCACACCCGTACACTAAGAAAAAAGGATACGAAAGAGGAAAAACAATAAAGAAAAATGATATCGATGCAGTGCACAAAAATGTAGCGCAGAAAATGTGCTGTACGGTATGCGTGCACATGCAGTACTGAAACTAAATCAATGCAGTGCACGCATGATTTACTAAAAAAATAGTGCACGCCCCAACGTTGAAAAAGTTACAAAGGAAAGAAAATTGACCACCCAGGTGCTACCGGCCCAGCCAGTCTCATAATAGGTCTGCACCCACAGAAGGGGAGTCGTTCTGAGTCACAGTGCATGGGGCCGGCCACACATGGGCCCACAGGTCATAGGGCATATAGCTGCGAGCGCTATGTATAAGCGCAAAGATAAGTATACGGAGGAGTTCGACCAGTATGCCTCGCCAGCACTTATAAACAGGTCGGGCGCGCCTTCCGCAGGTGAGGTGGGACTAAACATTAGGATGCACACACAGCGAAAAGGAACCAAGCCCGTGCTCATAGGCCGACTTGGGCCCAAATGCATCTCTAAACTAGCCGAACACAGGCCCAACAAGGCCGACTAAGAAAAAACAAATAGTTAAAAAAAGGGGGAGGCCCCCCCCCAACCCCAACCCCTTTCCCTACCCCTCCCGTACCAGGGACTGCAGTAAGTACAAGCAAAAACAAGATGCAGTACGTGGTAATCCAGTTCCTGATTACCCTACACGAATAAATAAACTCAAAAAACAGTGAAGTACGCGCATGTATACACAAGTGCAGTACTGTATTCTAGCAGATGCAGTGCAGGACTATATACGAATGCAGTTCATTATCGCATAGGATGAATGTATAAAACATAACAAAATGCCCGTTCGCATAGAAAAAAGTGGTGGTTAAAAAGAATGTGCTCATCAAAAATAAAAAAATCCACCTTTTAAAAAAACCCACGTTCGCATACAACCACCCGATCAGAGCAGTTCCATCGCCATAAGCCCACGATCACAGATGCAAATACAACCCATGATTTGCACAACCGCATCATCAGCGCGATCGTGCAGTTCATCCGACGAGGCCATCCCACCCCACGCCCTTCCCCTTAAATTCAGACCCCTGCCAAAGGACTTCTCATCCACAACAACACAAGTGTCCATTGCGCTCACACCAAATCGCCCCATATCAACGCAAAAGCACCAAGCCCTGACACCAGCGATGACGTTCACCGACGAGTACAAGGGCAACAACTCCGTGGAGGCGCACGGCAACACCAAGTTGCACGTCATCCACACCAACGACAAGAACCAGATGGCGATCACCCTCGCGCAGTACGAGCGCCACCTCAGCCTCCAGCGCCACAAGATCGTCGGTATTGATCTCGAGTATGACAACGATCCTGAAGCGACGCAGAAACCCGCCCTCTGCCAGCTCTCCATCGGCAAGAATCACCCGGTGCTGCTCTTCCAAATGAGCGACACTAAAAGGTGCACCGTCTTTGACAACTTCCTCGCTGACCCCAGGTACACCTTTGCAGGCTTCTCCATCGACGGCGACAAAACCAGGCCGGAGCGCGTCAAACTGGAGGTCGCCAACTTCGTCGACATCCAGAAGGAGTGGAGGGTGCCAAAGGCAACCAAGCCGTTGGACTCCCTCGGGGATGTCTCCGGCGTGATCATCGACTACTACTACAACAACATGAAGAAGAAGATCACCGACGACGAGCACCAGCGCTGGGCCACCCTGCCTTTGTCCAGGAGGCACATCGAGTACGCGGCAAAGGACGCCTACGCAGCGTACGAGATATGGAACCGCATCACCATCATCCAGGACGTCCTTCGCCGTGCAAAGCTGGAGAAGGAGGAGCCCCCCAAGAAGCGCGCCAGGAGCAGCTGGGCATGGGGAGAGCCTGACTGGTGAAGAAGAAGATGGTGCCGGCCAGGAGCCAACAATGCCAGCGTTCTTTTAGAATTATCATCAAATTTGCTTTGTGTTGTTTGCTTATGTATCGTTAGTTTGCTTGTGTGCTGAACCTAGTTTGCTTGCCATGCAGAATCGCTTTGTAATGATGAACTCTGATTATGTTAGTTTGCTTTCTGTTCAACTTAGTTTGCTGGTGATGAAATTGTCGTACAGAATGCAAACAGGACGCATGCAGTGCAAGTTATGCACGAATGCAGTACAGAATCTGTCGAATGAAGTCTTAACATACCCAACAAAGCAATACACGAACCTAATTTTGAAAAAAGAATACATAAGGGCAAAACCAGAAAAGGAAAGACGCAAACACGTAAATAAAAAATGAAGTACAGAAATATATGAACGTGCAGTACAGAACCATAAACAACGCATTACGCGTATGATTTACTAAGCAGTGCACTCCCATACATTGGGAAAAACGATCACATAACAGCAAAAAGACGGGAATAAAAAAATGAGAACTGCACATGCAGTACGGAATTTGTATACATGCAGTACAGAACCCTAATCAATGCAGTGCACACACCCGACATTGAAAAAACACATAAGGCAAACACGTAAATAATCAATGGAGTAAAGAAATATATGAACGTGCAGTACAGAACCATAATCAACGCATTACGCGTATGATTTACTAAGCAGTGCACTACAATACATTGGAAAAAAAAGACTATATAATAGAAAAAACACGGGAATAAAAATGAGAACTGTTCATGCAGTACGAAATTCGTGCACATGCAGTACAGAACTCTGATCAAGGCAGTGCACACCCCAACATTGGAAAAACACATAAGGCAGAAAAATAAAAAGGAAAAAAATTGACCACCCACGTCCTACCGGCCCCAGCCAGTCTCGTAATAGATCTACGCCCACAGAAGGCGAGTCATTCTGAGTCGCAGTGCATGGGGCTGGCCACACATGGGCCCATAGGTCAGAGAGCATATAGCTACGAGCGCCGTCTTCAAGCGCCCAAATAAATAACAAGAGCAGTTCGACACAGAGGCCTCGCCACCGCTTATAAACATGTCGGGCGCGCCTTCTGCGGGTGAGGTGGGACTAAACATTAGACCGCACACAGCGCACCGTGAACCAGCCGTGCTCACAGGCAGACTAGGGCCCAATTGCGTCTTCACAGGGCCAACAAAGCCCAGTAAGAAAAAACAATACATTCAAAAATAAAGCATCAAAAAGAAAAATGACAAACATTTTTTAAATGAATAACAACAAACAAACTAAAATGTGCGTCGGCACTGTAAGAATATTAATAAATAAAACGCAGGAAGCCCGATGTCAACGTACAGATGCAGTCAGAGACGTATAACAATGCAGTTCTCCACGTGGAAGCACAAAGTAGTATATATTTTTAATGAATTGCAGTTATCTTCACTCTGCAATGCAGTATCACTGAAATAAGAATGCAGCCCTGTTACTTAACCAAAGCACTCCGACACCCCTAGCCACACTACTCTCCATCAACACAAACGCTGTATTACCACAAAAATCAAGAGAAGAAAAGAAAGAACACCATCAAGAGAAGAAAAAAGTACATCTGTGTGAATCATACTGCAGTGCACTACGTGGACCTGAGAAGTTTGTTTTTGATAGAAAAGAAGTGCACTGACTTGGACAATTGACCGAAGACACAATCATCACATTTTCTAACAGTTGCGTGAATACAATGACCTAATCACGAAAAAAGAGGCGACGACATTCTGGATTTCCAACACACTAACAAGAGCCTTCTCATAGCAGAACCTGTTGGCAGTTGCCACATAACTTAAAAACATATCCCCACCATGCTACCGCCCCGCTCCACCTCTCCCACATCCTGTCAAGGAGACCAGAGGAGAGCAGAGGAGAAAACACAACTGCTTCGTCCCCCAAAAAACCCCATTGCATCTTCTTCTCCGCTCTTCCTTTCACTAACCTCTCTCTCTCTATAACAAACACCAGAGAGCAAAGGAGAATCATGGCGGATGCACCTCTGTACAAGCAGCGCCGCAAGTACACCAGGGTGCTCCACGACGTCCACCTCCACGGCAATCACAAGCTCCATGTCCTTTGCACAAGCAAGGGCAAAGACATGGACAAGATGTTGTCCACGTTCAGGAGGAAGCTCGGCGGAATGCCCGTCAAACTAGTCGGCGTTGATGTCGAGTACAAACACTACGAGAAGCCACAGCGTGCAGCGGTGCTACAGATATGCGTACAAAAAGAATGCCTTGTCTACCACATATTTGCAGCTAAAGACAGGTAAGAATAACTATTGCTTATCAATATTGATATTAAATTTTCTTCACTGCAATTGCCATAATATTTAACTTTTGGTTCTCATTCTTGAAAAAGCATGACATGTGAATTTATTGACAGTTTTGATCTGGCTCCATGTATGTCACTCATGTGTTCAATTCTTGAATTATATTATCTAGCAATACATGCAGTTTAATTATATTTTCTTCACTGCAACATTATCATACAAAACATGTATGAATTTAGGTTCAAGAATACAAGCATACACAAAACATGCATTGTTTATGCAATCTATTATCAGATTTACTAGTTATGTTGAACAAAGTATTAGCAACTGCTCAATGCAACAGATTCAGATATTCATATTGCAGTTCAGTTTCAGAAAAACACAAAAAAACATTGCTAGTTCTAAAGAAATAAACTATATTCACTCTATACAAATATATTGCAGGCCAATGGAACTAGACAAATTCCTGATGAATGATGAGTACACCTTCGTCAGATTCGCTATTGAAGGAGACAAAAGCAAGCTGAAGGTATCTGGTTTGGAGATGAACTCCGACAACTACATTGATATTCAGGTGGAATGGAGAGACCCATACAATAAAATGAAGTTTGACTCTTTGGCTGATGTTGCTGGCAGGATGATAGACATTCACTACCATGACATGAAGAAAAAATTAACCGCAAGGAGGACCATACTCTGGGGATTTGGCTCTTTGCCGTAAAAAGCTTATCAAGTATGCAGCAATAGATGCATTCGCAACATATGAGTCATGGAGAATCATCTACGATGTCATAATGGGACTGGACAGGGCAAAAAGAGACAGAAGAAAAGAAGAAGAAGAACAAGGCTGTAATCCAGTAACGCAACTAGAAAAAATCAGGGTTGTGTTTAGTTTCACTTTACTTTAGGCGTTGTGTTGTTCTTTGTTTCATGTATGCCAGATTTTGATAATGTCCGTTGCTTCATATCGAACATTTCTTTTATAAAAACAATGTAAGTTGGCTTGTGAACAATTGCTTTCGCAGAAATTAGTTTGCACTAGAACAAGTATCTACACAACTTTGAAAAATTTAATGAGTGATACAAAACATACTATTCACATACAAAACATATTCAAAACCAACACTAAACAAAAAAATTAGGTAATCTGACTACAAACTCGGACATAAAAAAGAAAAAAATTAAAGCAGTTCACAATCGTAAAAATTAATATTGATATATCTAAAAAATATAATCCGTATACCTTTCTAAACAAACGTGAATACAGTTCACAGAAGGAACATAAGGCAGTTCAATAAGTGTATGCTTGAAGTGCAGTACATGCATAAATGAAGAACGACAAGGGCCCCCACACACACACTTGCTACACGAAGTGCAGTACTGAACGTTGGTGCAAGCAGTACAGATGAAATCATTTTTGTTTTTCCATTAAAATGGGACGCGCGCACAACACCCGGAGCCACACCCCTAAGATAGACAGGGGGCGACGGGGTATGACGGACTCGCCTACGCATGCGGTGCCGCGGCAAGCCGCGTCGCTGCCTCCTCCGGCTCGTTCTAGGCTCGGCCTCGCAGGGGGATGTGGAGGGGGGTCCCCACCCCCTGCTCGGCCTTGCGCTAACGCATGCAGTGCGCTTGGTTGACAAGCGCAGTGCGGACATTCTGTTTTTTCATTAAAAGAGGACGCACGCACAACCCCTGGAGCCACACGCCTAAGATAGACAGGGGCGACGGGGTATGACGGACTCGCCTACGCATGCGGCGCCGCGGCAAGCCGCGTCGCCGCCAGCTCCGGTCGTTCCAGGCTCGGCCTCGCAGGGGGATGTGGAGGGGGGGTCATGACCCCCCTCCCCACCCCCTGCTCGGCCTCGCGCTAACGCATGCAGTGCGCTTGGTTGACAGGTGAAGTGCGGACATGCTATTTTTCCATTAAAAGGGGATGCGCGCACAACCCCTGGAGCCACACCCCTAAGATAGACAGGGGGCCACAGTGTATGACGGACTCGCCTACGCATGCGGCGCCGCCTGCTCTGGCTCGTTCCAGGCTCGGCATCGCAGGGGGATGTGGAGGGGGGTCACGACCCCCCCTCCCCACCCCCTGCTCGGCCTCGTGCTAACGCACGCAGTGCGCTTGGTTGACAGGCGTAGTGCGGACAATTCTGTTTTTCCATTAAAACGGGACGCGCGCACAACCCCCGGAGCCACACCCCTAAGATAGACAGGCGGCAGTGCGTATGATGGACTCGCCTACGCATGCGGCGTCGCGGCAAGCCGCGTCGGCGCTGCTCCGGCTTCGTTCGAGGCTCGGCCTCGCGGGGATGTGGAGGGGGTCACGACCCTCCCTCCCCCTGCTCGACCTCGCTAACGCATGCAGCGCGCTTGGTTGACAGCGCAGCGCGGACATTCTGTTTTTCCATTAAAGGGGCGTCGACAACCCCGAGCCACACCCCTAAGATAGACAGCGAGGCGGCGAAGTGACCGACTTCGCCCTCGCATGCGGCGCCGCGGCAAGCAGCGTCGCCGCTGCTCCGGCTCGTTCAGGCTCGGCCTCGCGAGGATGTGGAGGGTCCGACCCCCTCCCCACCCCTTCGGCCTCGCTAACGCACGCATGCGCTTGGTTGACAAAGCGAAGGGACATTCTGTTTTTCCATTAAAGGGGCGCACAGACAACCCTTGGAGCCACACCCTAAGATAGACAGGCGGCGTGGTATAGCGGACTTCGCCTCGCATGCGGCGCCGTGGCAAGCAGCGTCGCCGCTGCTCCGGCTCGTTCGAGCTCGGCCTCGCGAGGGATGTGGTGGGGAGTCACGACCCTCCCCACCCCTGCTCGGCCTCGCTAACGCAAGCAGTGCGCTTGGTTGATAGGCGCAGTGCGGACATTCTGTTTTTCTATTAAAAGGGGACGCGCGCACAACCCCGGAGCCACACCCCTAAGATAGACAGGGGGCGACGGGGTATGACGGACTCGCCTACGCATGCGGCGCCGCGGCAAGCCGCGTCGCCGCCTGCTCCGGCTCATTCCAGGCTCGGCCTCGTAGGGGGATGTGGAGGTCGGGTCACGACCCCCCCCTCCCCACCCCCTGCTCGGCCTCGTGCTAACGCACGCAGTGCGCTTGGCTGACAGGCGCAGTGCGGACATTCTGTTTTTTTCATTAAAAGGGGACGCGCGCACAACCCCCGGAGCCACACCCCTAAGATAGACAGGGGCGACGGGGTATGACGGACTCGCCTACGCATGCGGCGCCGTGGCAAGCCGCGTCGCCGTCTGCTCTGGCTCGTTCCAGGGTCGGCCTTGCAGGGGGATGTGGAGGGGGAGTCACGAACCCACTCCCCACCCCCTGCTCGGGCCTCGTGCTAACGCACGCAGTGCGCTTGGTTGACATGCGTAGTGCGGACAATTCTATTTTTCCATTAAAAGGGGACGCGCGCACAACCCCCGGAGCCACACCCCTAAGATAGACAGGGGGCGACAGGGTACGTATGATGGACTCGCCTACGCATGCGGCGCCGCGGCAAGCCGCGTCGACGCCTGCTCCGGCTCGTTCGAGGCTCGGCCTTGCAGGGGGATGTGGAGGGGGGGTCACGACCCCCCCTCCCCTCCCCTTGCTCGGCCTCGCGCTAACGCATGCAGCGCGCTTGGTTGACAGGCGCAGTACGGACATTCTGTTTTTCCATTAAAAGGGGACGTGCGCACAACCCCCGGATCCACACCCCTAAGATAGACAGGGGGCGACGGGGTCTGACCGACTCGCCTACGCATGCGGCGCCGCGGCAAGCCGCGTCGCCGCCTGCTCCGGCTCGTTCCAGGCTCGGCCTCGCAGGGGGATGTGGAGGGGGTCACCCCCCCCCCCCCCAGCTCGCCTCGCGCTAACGCACGCAAAGGCGCTTGGTTAACAGCGCATCACGGACATTCTGTTTTTCCATTAAAAGGAACGCGCCAGACAACCCCGGCCACACCCCTAAGATAGACAGAGGCGACGGGTATGACGGACTCGCCTCGCATGCGGCGCCGCGGCAAGCAGCGCCGCCGCTGCTCCGGCTCATTCTGTGCTCGGCCTCGTGGGGATGTGGAGGTCGGGTCACGACCCCTCCCCACCCCTGCTCGGCCTCGCTACTAACGCACGCAAAGGCGCTATCGACAGCGCAAGGCGGACATTCTGTTTTTTCATTAAAAGAGGACGCGCACACAACCCCCGGAGCCACACCCCTAAGATAGACAGGGGGCGACGGGGTACGATGGACTCGCCTACGGATGCGGCGCCGTGGCAAGTCGCGTCGCCGTCTGCTCTGGCTCGTTCCAGGGTCGGCCTTGTAGGGGGATGTGGAGGGGGGGTCACGAACCCCCCTCCCCACCCCTCGCCCTCGCTTAACGCACGCAGCGGCGCTTGGTTAACAAAGCGCAAAGGCGGACATTCTGTTTTTCCATTAAAAAGGGACGCGCGCACAACCCCTGGAGCAACACCCCTAAGATAGATAGGGGGCGACGGGGTATGACGGACTCACCTACGGATGCGGCGCCGTGGCAAGCCGCGTCGGCGGCTGCTCCTGCTCATTCTAGGCTCGGCCTCGCAGGGGGATGTGGAGGGGGGGTCACGACCCCCCTCCCCACCCCCTGCTCGGCCTCGCGCTAACGCACGCAGTGCGCTTGTTTGACAGGCATAGTGCGGACATTCGGTTTTTCCATTAAAAGGGGACGCGCGCACAACCCACGGAGCCACACCCCTAAGATAGACAGGGGGCGCCGGGGTATGACGGACTCGCCTACGCATGCGGCGCCACGGCAAGCCGCGTCGCCGCCTGCTCCGGCTCGTTCCAGGCTCGGCCTCGCAGGGGGGATGTGGAGGGGGGTCACGGCCCCCCTTCCCCACCCCCGCCATTCTCGCGCTAGCGCATGCAAAGATGTGCTTGGTTGGTGGCGCGGTCACGGACATTCTTTTTTTCCATTAAAGGGGCGTCGCGACGACCCGGAGCCACACCCCTAAGATAGACAGGCGACGGGTATGACGGACTTCATACGCATGCGTCGCCCGCGGCAAGCCGCCTTGCCGCTTGCCCGGCTCGTTCGAGCTCGGCCTCGCGAGGGATGTGGAGGGTCACGACCCCTCCCAGCCCAGCTCGACCTCGCTAACGCACACAAGGCGCTTGGTTGACAAAGCAGTCACGGACATTCTGTTTTTCTATTAAAAGGGGACACGCGCACAACCCCCGGAGCCACACCCCTAAGATAGACAGAGGGCGACGGGGGCTGACGGACTCGCCTACGCATGCGGCGCCGCGGCAAGCCGCGTTGCCGCCTGCTCCGGCTCGTTCCAGGCTCGGCCTCGCAGGGGGATGTGGAGGGGGGTCACGACCCCCATCCCCACCCCCTGCTCGGCCTCGCGCTAACACACGCAGTGCGCTTGGTTGACAGGCACAGTGCGGACATTCTGTTTTTCCATTAAAAGGGGACGCGTGCACAACCCCCGGAGCCACACCCCTAAGATTGGCAGGCGGCGGGTATGACGGACTCGCCTCGCATGCGGCGCCAGCGCAAGCAGCGTCGCCTGCTCCGGCTCATTCAGGCTCGGCCTCGTAGGGGGATGTGGAGGTCGGGTCACGACCCCCTCCCACCTGCTCGGCCTCGCTAACGCACGCAGTGCTTGGTCGACAGTATGATCACGGACATTCTGTTTTTCATTAAAGGGGCCTTGACAACCCCCGGAGCCACACCCCTAAGATAGACAGGGGGCGACGGGGTATGACGGACTCGCCTACGCATGCGGCGCCGTGGCAAGCCGCGTCGCCGTCTGCTCTGGCTCGTTCCAGGGTCGGCCTTGCAGGGGGATGTGGAGGGGGGTCACGAACCCCCTCCCCCCACCCCCTGCTCGGCCTCGCGCTAACGCACGCAGTGCGCTTGGTTGACAGGCGCAGTGCGGACATTCTGTTTTTCCATTAAAAGGGGACGCGCGCAGAACCCCCGGAGCAACACCCCTAAGATAGACAGGGGGGCGACGGGGTATGACGGACTCACCTACGCATGCGGCGCCGCGGCGAGCCGCGTCGGCGCCTGCTCCGGCTCATTCCAGGCTTGGCCTCGCAGGAGGATGTGGAGGGGGTCACGACCCACCTCCCACCCCTGCTCGACCTCAGCTTAACGCACGCATCGCTTGTTTAACAGCGTAGTGTGGACATTCTGTTTTTCCATTAAAAGGGCGCACAGACAACCCCGAGCCACACCCCTAAGATAGGCAGGGGCGCCGGGTATGACGGACTCGCCCTCGCATGCGGCGCGCCGCGGCAAGCAGCGTCGCGGCTGCTCCAGCTTCGTTCAGGCTCGGCCTCGTGGGGAGGATGTGGAGGTCACGACCCCCTCCCACCCCTACTCGCCTCGCTAACGCATGCAGTGTGCTTGGTTGACAGGCGCAGTGCAGACATTCTTTTTTTCCATTAAAAGGGGACGTGCGCACGACCCCCGGAGCCACACCCCTAAGATAGACAGGGGGCGACGGGGTATGACGGACTCGCCCACGCATGCGTCGCCGCGGCAAGCCGCCTTGCCGCTTGCTTCGGCTCGTTCCAGGCTCGGCCTCGCAGGGGGATGTGGAGGGGGGTCACGACCCCCTCCCCAACCCCTCTCCGGCCTCGCGCTAACGCCTTGATCGCGCTTATCGACAGCGATCACGGACATTCTGTTTTTCCATTAAAACGGGACGCGTGCACAACCCCCGGAGCCACACCCCTAAGATAGACAGGGGGCGACGGGGTATGACGGACTCGCCTACGCATGCGGCGCCGCGGCAAGCTGCGTCGCCGTCTGCTCTGGCTCGTTCCAGGGTCGGCCTTGCAGGGGGATGTGGAGGGGGGTCACGAACCCCCTCCCCACCCCCCTGCTCGGCCTCGCTAACGCACGCAGGCGCTTGGTTAACAAAGCGATCACGGACATTCTGTTTTTCCATTAAAAAGGGACACGCGCACAACCCCTGGAGCAACACCCCTAAGATAGACAGGGGGGCGACGGGGTATGACAGAGTCACCTACGCATGCGGCGCCACGGCAAGCCGCGTCGCCGCCTGCTCCGGCTCATTCCAGGCTCGGCCTCGCGAAGGATGTGGAGGGGGTCACGACCCTCCCCACACCGCCGCTCTCGCTAACGCACGCAGGATCGCTTGTTTAACGCGTAGTGCGGACATTCTGTTTTTCCATTAAAGGGGCGCGTGCAACCCCGAGCCACACCCCTAAGATTGGCGGGGCGGCGGGATGATGGACTCGCCCTCGCATGCGGCGCCGCGGCAAGCAGCGTCGCCGCTGCTCAAGCTCGTTCGAGCTTGGCCTCGCGAGAGGATGTGGAGGGGGTCACGACCCCCCCCACCCCTCGCCGCCTCGCTAACGCATGCAAGGCGCGCTTGGTTGACAGCGCAGTCACGGACATTCTTTTTTTCCATTAAAGGGGCGTCGCGATGACCCCGGGCCACACCCCTAAGATAGACAGGGGCGGCGGGTATACGGACTTCGCCCTACGCATGCGTCGCTGCGGCAAGCCGCCTTGCCGCTGCCCGGCTTCGTTCGAGCTCGGCCTCGCGAGGGATGTGGAGGGGGGTCACGACCCCCCTCCCCACCCCCAGCTCGGCCTCGCGCTAACGCACGTAGTGCGCTTGGTTGACAAGCGCAGTGCGGACATTCTATTTTTCCATGAAAAGGGGATGCGCACACAACCCCCGCAGCCACACCCCTAAGATAGACAGGGGGGCGACGGGGTATGACGGACTCGCCTACGCATGCGGCGCCGCGGCAAGCCGCGTCGCCGCCTGCTCCAGCTCGTTCCAGGCTCGGCCTCGCTGAGGGTGTGGAGGGCGGGTCACGACCCCGCCTCCCCACCCCCTGCTCGGCCTCGCGCTAACGCACGCAAGGCGCTTTGGTTAACAAAGCGGTCACGGACATTCTGTTTCTCCATTAAAGGGACGCGCAAGACAACCCCCGAGCCACACCCTAAGATAGACAGGCGGCGGGGTATAACGGACTTCGCCTCGCATGCGGCGCCGCGGCAAGCAGCGTCGCCGCTGCTCAGCTCGTTCGAGCTTGGCCTAGCGGGGATGTGGAGGGGGTCACGAACCCCCTCCCACCCCCTTTCGGCCTCGCTAACGCACGCATGCGTTTGGTTAACAAGCGGCGCGACATTCTGTTTTTCCATTAAAGGGGCCAAGACAACCCCTACAGCCACACCCCTAAGATAGACAGGCGGCGGGGTATAGACGGACTCGCCCTACGCATGCGGCGCCGCGGCAAGCAGCGTCGCCGCTGCTCGGCTCGTTCAGGCTCGGCCTCACGGGATGTGGAGGGTCACGACCCCTCCCCACCCCCGCTGCGTCTCGTCTAGCGCCACGCAAAGGCGCTTGGTTGACAGTAGCAGTCACGGACATTATGTTTTTCCATTAAAGGGGCCGCGACAATCCTGGAGGCACACCCCTAAGATAGACAGGGGCGACGGGGTGACAGACTTCGCCCTACGCATGGGCGCCGCGGCAAGCAGCGTCGCCGCTGCTCGGCTTCGTTCGTGCTCGGCCTCGCGGGAGGATGTGGAGGTGGGTCACGACCGCCTCCCCACCCCTGCTTGGCCTCGCTAACGCACGCATCGCGCTTGGTTAACAAAGCGAGGCGGACATTCTGTTTTCCATTAAAGCGGACGCGCAAGACAACCCCGGAGCCACACCCCTAAGATAGACAGGGGGCGATGGGGTATGACGGACTCGCCTACGCATGCCGCGCCGCGGCAAGCCGCGTTGCCTCTTGCTCTGACTCGTTCCAGGCTCGGCCTCGCGAGGATGTGGAGGGGGTCACGACCCCACTCCCACCCCCGCTCGACCTCAGGCTAACACACGCAGCGTACAAGAACAATACAAAATATATAGACAACTAAAAAAGTTGGAGGCCCCCAACCCCCCATGTACCTTAACAAACAAAACAATAAAAAACCAACTACAAAAACGCAACTACAGGCAAAAAGCAATGCGTTTTTTGTTTTGACAAACAAAAGCAGTTCAGTATCATAAAGCAATGCAGGGCATACGCACACGTGCAACACTTTGCTTGAAAGACAAAAAATGCAGGGCTCTTATATTGGACAAAGAAGTTCAGCATCAAATGCGATACAGTTTATCAAACACATATCATACATATAAGCGTGACAAAATGCCAGTTCGCATAGACCATGGTCGTTAACAAAAAATAAAATTATACACTTATATATATTGTATGAGATATTGATATAAAATACACATACATATACAAATTCATCCACATGGCTGCATAAAAGAACAAGAAGAAACACAACGACAGAATAAAAAGTCTTTTTCATACATTATCTACCTTAGTCAGCACACACAAACACAACATCAAACTCTAGCTATTGTCCACGCACAGCCTTTTGCACCCAGTAGAAAACAGTGCCCCAAATGATTGTTACTGCGTCTGCGACTGCATTTGCGATTGCGACAGGGAAGTGAGCCCGAGGTCCGCAGTCAGTTCACGTAACTCATGCGGCATGTCTTCATAACACAACATGTTCAAAGGATTGAACAGCAGCTGGAACATGTACTCCGCCTTCCAATCTTCAGCAGCAGGCTGAAAAAAAGAAAACAAATGCAGAAAAGTGATTAAAAAAAGGTCGTCATAAAGAACAAAAAAGTGAAAAGAAAACAGAGAAGTTGTTACGTCGGATTTCAAAATTTTCTCAACTAGACGTTGGCCGTCATACAACTGCGTCGTCCTAAGAACATAGATTCCGCACTCATTTGCTCCCTACGCTGGCACGACCGGGTAAGATGGCTTCTCTGCCAATTTAACCCAGTCAAGGTGGTTCCTCGATTTATACATTTTTTCACTATAAATTGCCTTCAGCAGCTGAGTCATCCTCCCCATCTGCCAAAAAAAGCACAAGGTATGAATAACACACATCACGGATCAAAAGTTGATATTCAAAACGAACAAAAAAAAGTTGTTCTCAACCGTCTAAACAATCCCTTTTTAAGCGCACGTGAGAAAAATGAAGTTCTGTCGCGCATATATTGAAGTGCACTACATAAACAATTGCAGTTTATAAAAAATGCAGTAGAAACACAAAAAAAGCTTTACGCTTGGCAAAGAAAAAAATAACATACCACTTCAGTGCAATCTTGGTGGTAGTCAGTCACGCGCCACCTTGTCGTGACATCCGGATGACCAGTGTACTTCCTATTGTCATGGATATCAAGGGTCTGCCAATGCTGGTTCATCGTGTATAAGTAATAATGACCATCCTTGAATCGCGGAATCATAATATGTTCGCATAAAAAATGAAATGAAAAGTTCTTTCGACACGTACCACCAGGACCACTGTTCCAAAAATAACTATAAAAAGAAATGCAACAAACCAGGAAAAATAAATGACAAAAAACAATGAACTTACCAGTTTTGCATCCAACAGGTTTGCACCGTCGCTCACAAAAAATTTGAACTGCTGAACTGCATCTTCTAAAACAAACGAGCTATGCACAACTGGCAACACATGATTTCCGTCATTATCTCTCGCCACAGAGGTTTCCATTAGAAGAACGTACTGCACACAAAAAAGAACAAAAAAAAGGACATGAAAAAAAGAATAAACAATGCAAGGAGGCATGGACATGAAAAAGCCGGTCAAGAGGAAAGAATGACAATAACGTTTACGTGATAAATAAAGGTGAAAGTAGCACACGTTCACGGATTGATAAGCTAAACCCAATTCGAGGTCTTGCTTCCAATTATTTGATGACAAAATCCATGATATACTGAATCCATTAAAGCTCCTTTGCCAAATGTATCATAGATATAGTCGATATTGTAAGTATCGACATCACCAAAAGGACCATGCACCATAAAGAACGCGTTCCTGCAGTAAACATACACACATGGTATCAATAAAATTAGAATTAAAATCAAAACACACAGAAAGCATGAAAGGGCACACACATCACATAAAACTTACTCGCGGTATTTGGTTACAAAATCTTTGCTGGGAACAAGATCCTTTATTTTAATCGCCTCATCAATATATCTGAACCTCGGAGGTTTCAATTTCTCTATAGAGCATCTCAGCTTAAAAGCCCTCTCACCTGCCCCCATGTTCGAAAATACATCAACCTCACCCAAAGGAGGACGATTAATTGCTGCACTCCTAGTCCTAGTGACACGTGCACACGGTGTAACAAAATCATCATCATCAACATCATATACATCGTGTGGAGAGCTAGGTTGAGAGATACTTCCACCATCAGGTCCAGAAGCCACATTTGTGTTCAAACCAAAATTATCTGGAGAGATTTCAATGACACAATCCTCCATAACAACATCAGAACCCTGGGCTCAAACAGTGACGTACAGCCTTCATGAAGCCCCCAATCAAAACCTAAAAACATGCAGAAAAAACATGGAAGCACTCAGTACAAAACACAAAAACCAAAAAACATGTATATAGAAAAAATACAATGCAGCCCACTCTTGTATACATCAATGCAGCCCACTTATATGCATCAATGCAGCCCACACTTGTTTGCATCAATGCGGCCGACATATAAAGAACAATGCAGTCCACTTCTATGCATCAATGCAGCACACTTGTATCAGCAATGAAGCCCACATATAAAGAACAATGCAACCCACTTATATGCATCAATGCAGCACACACTTGTATACAACAATGAAGCCCACATATAAAGAACAATGCAGCCCACTTATATGCATCAATGCAGCACACACTTGTATACAACAATGAAGCCCACATATAAAGAACAATGCAGCCCACTTCTATGCATCAATGCAGCCCACACTTGTATGCATCAATGCAGCCCACATATAAAGAACAATGCAGCCCACTTCTCTACATCAATGTAGCCCACACTTGTATGCATCAATGAAGCCCACATATAAATAAAATGCAGCCCACTACTCTACATCAATGCAGCCCACACTTGTATGCATCAATGAAGCCCACATATAAAGAACAATGCAGCCCACTTCTCTACATCAATGCATCCTACACTTGTATACAGCAATGCAGCCCACATATAAAGAACAATGCAGCCCACTTGCACATAAAGAAGCGGAACCAAGCAGCAGACAAAAAAAAAATAAAGCGAGGATAAAGAAGTTCAATAAAACAACCTTTATCTGCAAAAATTAGAAGTGATGCTAAATCAATGCAACACTTCCTCGATGTTAGCCAGCTATAGAGCATGGCCTTTCTGATGTAGCCAATGTGCTCCACCCCAAACTTAGCAACTCGAACACCATCCCATGTTTGCAAGAATTGAAACATATAGACTCATAATCATGCCTCGCAATAAAAGAATAAAAACATCAGTTTCACAAAAATGAAGTGAAAAAACTTGAGCGGTATGACATGGAAGAAATCAGTAAGAACGCACCCATTTGGCTGCATTGGGACAATGACATGTTTCAACACAAATCCATCAAGTGTGGGAGGATTTAGCGGCTCATCAGAACTCAAGCTACCTTCTTTCCATGCACGCTTGATATTTTTAACCATCCTCCTAAAAAACCTGACCGCATCAGGGCTGCCAGGTTTGTCGAGCGAGTCAAGAAATTCAAACCGCCTTTCTTTCACATTTAATGCAACTACACAATAATGACCAACACCATCCCTCCTATCTGGCTGATCAAAAGTTGCAAAAAGGACCTGTTGGAAGCATGAAAAAATAAATAAAATTATTATAAGAAGAAAAAACAGAACGCTATAAAAACAAAACAGGCAAAATACACATAAAAACGTCTCTCACCATATCCTTTTTATCAACACGCTCCTCGGCTTTTGAAGAGAACATCATTTTAACACTCCTGCCTACAGTACCACCATTCCAAATATTTGTCTGCCGAAACAAAACCAAAAATCAAATAAGCAAAATAGGTCGTCGCACGAAATCAGAAAAGAAAATCAAAAAATAAAACAAAAATTTCTGCGTTCTTACACAAATATGGTACGGGACAACCATTGTCGAAGATCCCTTAAACTTATCTACCAGCATAGAAACCCCAAGATCTAGAAGCCTTGTAGTGAGCATCCCTTTATCCCAAAAGGATTGACAAACTTCCCCAATGCTAATATCACCCATCTCAGTTTTAAAAGCAACCATGTCCCTGAATTTTTTCATGAAAAACTCAAACATAAGATACTAAAAAAAATAACAACAAATAAAAAGGGTAAATACAAAAATTAGATAATACATATGAACAAAACAGTTTATAAAAAACCATACTTCTTCTGCTTGTCCTTCCGAGCCCTTGTAACAGCAGCGTACAACTCATTGTATCTTTTCAGAAGAGCTGGATCAATGCTCGACGGTGTCACAACCAGAAGTTCATCATCTGTAATAAAAAAGATGAAGTTCACTTATCCAAACAATTAACTTTAAATATTAAGATAAGGGAATTCTGCTAGCTATTTTGAAAATCATAGACAAAAGATCAAAGTTTCACTTATCATTAAACATCTAATACAGATACCATAGTAATTAAACAACATGAATGAGAAAAACATCAAACTGCACTATTTAAGAAAATCTCTTGCCTTCAGTGTCAGAGTCTTCAGGCTGCTGTTCTTCAGAACTGAGCAAAATATTTTCTTGCATATGTTGCGACGAATCCACCACAACCTCACTGGACTTTCCTTCTGCAGCAACATCAGCATTCTCTCGATTTGCAACATTCTGGTCGACAGCAGCGTCCTTAGATACTTCAACTACATGAGGCTCCACTATCGATACTTCCGGAACATCATTGGACACCAGACAGACAGGGGGAGCAACAACACAAGCAGCATGGGCAACAATCTCCAGTGGCTTTTCAATGCCAATATAAGAATCTTCATGCCGACTGGTGGGGACAGCATCATGGGATCCTTGAGCTACAGAAGGATCTGCACACTCAACAGCAACCGATACAGAAGCATCAACACTGCCACGGCCATCAACAGCACAATTGCCCTGATTCAGATCAACGTGGACTTCAACGTTTTGTTCTCCAACCTGTGGAAAGTTTAAAAAACACATAGTAACACAAAAATAAGCATGGGGATAACTAACACAACAACACACATCACACTTATGTCAAAAGACTGCTAGCAACATATACATAACAACTACAGTACACATATGCAAAACAACACCAACATACGTGTGTCAAACACAACTACAACTGCAACCCACATATACATAAAAAAAGAACTGCAGTTCACTTTGACAAACATTGCAGTTCAGTTATGTTAAATACTGAAGCTCACGTATGTAAATCAGTATGGATCGCGCATGCCAAAAGAACTGCAATTCACTTCTGTCAAACAGTGAAGATCACACATGTAAAACTATTGCAGCTAACATACGCAAATGAAAATGCATATGGATGAACATGACAGCGTAAATCAAGTTTATAACAGACAACAAAAAATTAGAATACAACCCACTAACAGAACAAGTAATACAACTATACCTTATCAACCACAACATCCAGAGGGGACACTTCATCAGCCAAGACCTCATCCTTCCCAGAGCCATCGTAGGTCTCTTTGTGCACATCACGAGCAGCAACACCAGTCTACGGGCATAGAACAAACCAAAAAACGAGAAATAAGTTGGTACCGACCGAAAAAGAAAAAACTTCAACTATGCACAAGCAGTACACACTTCACAACAGAGAAGTACACAAAAAATGGGAAGCAAACAAAATGTAAGTTCAAATAAAAAAGGGAACCATGGCAGAACATACATGGCAGGAGTATTTATACCTGACCAACTCCATCGTCTCTAGTTCCATCGACACCAGAAGATTCCACTCCAGCCTATAACAAAAAAATAAAAAAATAATGAGGAGCAGTCAACATAATACACAAAAAAAGTGGTTCAAAGACACAAAAAACCTAGAACACACATTATCAGCGCCAACGCCAGTGTCCTAACGGATCATTTCGTCCACAATATGCCCAGCATCCTTCTCATACCGACCGCATTTTTCTTCTTGTGAATGTGTCAATTGAGCATACAAAGAACGAACATTTGTCATACAAAGAACGAACATTTGTCACTGCAATCTTCAGGCTTTCAATCACACCACAATCAAAATTGTGAGCAGCAACAATATCTTCATCTCGTGGGCCATGGCCAACAGGAAAAACCAAAGAATCGTCCTCAACTTTGTCACCAGAGGTTGGCAAATCCTCAGTCAGCTTCAAAACCTTCAGAAGAAGCTCATCAATCTCCTCATGTTTTTGCCGCCAACAAATGTCTGTTTATAAGAGCTTGTATTATCAAACATCTGTCGAGGCATGAAAGCACGAGTGTGCGGCACCTCATCATCACAGGCTGGAAGCTGACTACAGATAGGCTCATAAAACCTAGCATGAGTGCTAGGCCCTGCATCAGAGCTGCCATGTACAACCGCAACAGAACGGTTGTACACAATATCACCTAACGCCTTCCACTGAAAAAAAGACAACACGCAAAGAGAAGTACACATGTGAGTACTAGAAAAGTTCACATTTGTAATGGCTGCACTTTT
Source organism: Aegilops speltoides (assembly GCA_021437245.1). Taxonomy (NCBI): domain Eukaryota; kingdom Viridiplantae; phylum Streptophyta; class Magnoliopsida; order Poales; family Poaceae; genus Aegilops; species Aegilops speltoides. The sequence continues at coordinate 13,533,205 of CM038145.1, forward strand.
TTTAAAAAAAATCTGATATTAAAAAATCAGGTGCACTAACCGGTAGCTTCCCAAATTTGTAACTTTCCAAGTAAATCTTTTCCTTCACATGCACATCCTCATTGTACAACTTCATTAGATCCTTGGTCATCAGGTATGACGCGCATGGCGCCAACATGTGCATGATTGAAAATTTGCGAAGCTTCAAGCAGTCAAGATACATAATTAGGGGGACAATGGCACAACCACATGCACAATTACGCTTCTTTGCCTTCGATTGCCACCTAACCACAGCTGCCTGCAACTCATCAACAACAAGCTGACAAAAGTCCATCTGAGTCATAGCCGCATAATCCATGTTCTCTACCATCGCAGCAACTCTACCCAAACGAACTGCAGGCCCCGGGCACAGCAAATTCTGGTAAAGTATCAGGAAGAACACCTTCACAGCAAGGTCAACACTCACAGAATCATCTTCCTCCACCAACACCTTCAACTTCTCAAGCAAGTACTTGACACCTATACTTCTTGAAAGTTCAAAGCCAAGCTCATCCTTTAGGGCAGTCAACGATTCATCATGACCGCTGGAAGCAGGCATGGGTGCAGTGTGACGTCCCATAGGTAAATCAAAAATGTGATGAACTGCATCACGATTGATTCGAAGAACCCTGCCATTCCCAAAGTCCATTAACATGGTGGCAGGGTCAATCACTCCCATCATATAGCACATAAGAATGCGCGACACATTTTTCTTTACTGACAGATCAAAGACAACACCAAATCCAGCATCCCTAACACGGCTGCAATGCGCCTCTTTCAACAAAGAAGCAGCCTTGCAAACAGTGGGTAGGGACAAACGCACGGTCTTGTTAAATCGAGAATCATCTCCTCACCGTCATCTTCAGTTGCATTGCTCTTACTGGACTTCTTCCTCTGTGTAAAGGGAAATGCAGTCCACATTAAAAGATTAGGCATATAAAAAAATAGACATAGAAAATACAGAAAAAAATATCAAATGAAGGAAACAAATGCACTGCTCTTCAACAAACCTTTGGAGAAGCATCCACCTCCTCGCCAGAATCACAACCAACATCTTCGTCGACATCATCATGGGTACGCTTGGGTACACTCTTAGATGAACCACAGTCTTTGCGTCTAGAAGGATGAACACCCTTCACATAATCAGCAAGCAAAAAGTCGTCGTCATCAGAATTGGGACCTTCAGTGACATGTAGTTGTTTGCGCTGAGGATCATCACTTCCACCAGCTTCAGCGGTTCTCTTGCCAAGATTCTTCTTCATTCCAGCAACACGTGGACTCCGCCGAGGTGTACCACCTTCCTCGGCAACAGTACTCAACCTCTTCTTCATCTTGCCAAATTTACCACCATTGCCACCATCTCCAGATCTCCTCTGCTTCTCCTTCTCAGCAAACTCTTTTGACTCAATTTCAAACCTCAACTTCTTCTTGCTTTGCTTCAACTCATATTGACGAACCTATTCCGGGACCATCCAATCCTGTGTAACTTCCTTTGTACCATCAAGAGACTACGACTGTGTTTCAGACAAGACATGACGTCTCTGATCAAAGCTCACACCAACATTACCCTCTGCAAAATAATGGTCAATCAATTGAGTAACCTCCTCAAACCCAGGCGCCCCAGCATGGAAAACAGACACTGCGTCAAAATAAAGTTTGACTATGCTCGTTAAAAATTGCACAAAAAGAACAAATGCAGTACAATTATACATATAAATGCAGTGCTCCAACCATAAACTCAAAATAAAAAATAATGCATTGTACAAAGAACTTGAATAAAACAACAATGCAATTCACACATACATATAGTGGAGTTCACATACAAAAATAAATGCAGTGCTGCATATGCTAAATCCACGGTTGTTCGCAACAAAAATGTCGAACTAGATAAAACAAAGCATACACAAAAATAAACAAATTAATCACATACCAGAAGGAGCGGCCACACTTATAGGAGAAGATTCAATCGGCGAATTCACTTCATGTCCTCCCTCGTCACCATGATCCTTACCACCAGGGCAAGGAGAGACAATTGGTGTATCATTAGGAGCACTACAATCACCTGCTGGATTAAAAAAACAAGAAAAAAGAAATTACAAAAACATCACATGACAAAATAATGCAAAGAACGCTGACAACTAACAAAGCATAACACAATATGCAGAATGAATTAGGAAACTAGATAAACATCAAACAAAAATAAACAAAGCCTAAGGAATAAGCACTCCACATACCCTGAACTCCTTCTCTCGGCCTGCTCGGCGAAGACATAGCGTTTCCCTGCAACACAAAGGATGAAGTGACAGACATAAGCAACAAAATTGTTGAAAATCTCATGAAACCCTAGATCCACATTGCTACACACAACTATCGACTTCAAAACAAGATAAAATCGACTGCCTACGGAAAAATTACACAAGCAAAAAGAGCTATAGCAACTACAAGAATCACAAAAACAAGACGGGGGGACGATCAACACCGAGCCAAGTGAAACATACCGAAGAAAAGTGTGCGGCGACGGCGGTGAGAATGGGGGGCGGCGACGGGAACAGACAGGAAAGGGCTGCGGGAGAGCAACGGCAAGTGCTCACGGAGCGGACAGCGGCGCAGAATGGAGGAATAAGGACCTCTTGAGGGCGGCGGTTCTCCGGGCGACGGCGATTGCTGCGCGCGACGACGGTTTTGCCGAGGGAGAGATGCCTCAGGAAAAACTGCAAGAGACGAGAGGGGATTGTTCTCGGTCTCTTTCTCTGACAGCGGAGCGGTGGAATAACCTGGTAACAATAACAGGCCGGCGTGTGGAGGCCCCCGTGTCGCAAAAAGGTCACAAAAAAGGGCCGACCCAAAAACAGCCCAGACAAAATAAGCCAGTCTACAACAAAACGGACATATTACTAAAAAAATCGCACATGATGCAGTTCTCTGTGAAGAATCATGAAGTTCAAACGGTAAAACAACAATTAAAATACATACAGTTTGTATAAAAAGTTAAAATAAAAAACAAAACGCATGTTAAGAAAACACATCCAAAAAACAAGTCTACCTTCAAATAAGTGCCACACAAAAAAATGTGCCCCCCCCCTTCGCTCTCCCCTTAAACCTCCCGTACAGTGCAGTAAACACAGGAAAAAAACAAATGCAGTACATACTACTGGAACAATGCAGTGCATTTCTTTACGGGATGCAGTACGACATTATGCATTTCTTTACGGGATGAAGAAAAACGCGACCACGGAAAAAGTAAACGCAGTGCAGAAGTACACAAACATGCAGTACAGTATCATAACCAATGCAGTACAGCTATAATTTGCTAAGCAGTGCAGTCCCATACATTTGAAAAGAAAAGATTACAAAAAAAATAAAACACGGGAACAAAAATGAGAACTGTACATGCAGTAAGGAATGAAGTTCACATCTAATGCATAACCATGATCAATGCAGTGCACTGATGATTTACCAAAAAGCAGTGCACTCCACGACATTAAAAAGCATACAAAGAATAAAAACTAATCACCCAAATGATACAGGCTGCAGCCACACAAAAATTGACCACGTACATGCGTCTCTGAACTACCCGAACACAGGCCCAACAACACCGACTAAGAAAAAACAATAAGTTCAAAAAAAAGTGTGGGGGGGGGGCACCCCCCTTCCCTACCCTTCCTGTACAAGGGACTGTAGTAAGTACAAGCAAAAACTAGATGCAGTACGGTTCGGTAGAAGTATGCAGTGCATTCCGCTGCGCTATGCAGATCGCCGAAGCACATAGCAAAGACACGCAAAAAACGATGAAGTAATACACTGTTGCAGTTCTGATTTGTACGCGAGGCAGTGCGGAAGTGTAAGCAATGCAGTTATGTTGTCACGCAGTATACATGAATAAAACATGACAAAATGCCCGTTCGCATAAAAAAAGTGGTGGTTAAAAAAATGTGCTGATAAAACATAAAACAAACCCACCTTAAAAAAACCCACGTTCGCATACAACCACCCGATCGGAGCAGTTCCATCGCCACAAGCTCACGATCATAGATGCAAAAACAACCCACGATCTGCACAACCGCATCATCAGCGCGATCGTGCAGTTCATCCTACGAGGCCATCCCACCCCGCGCCCTTCCCCTTAAATTCAGACCCCTGCCAAAAGGCCTTCTCATGCACAACAACACAAGTGTCCATTGCGCTCACACCAAATCGCCCCATATCAACGCAAAAGCACCAAGCCCTGACACCAGCGATGACGTTCACCGACGAGTACAAGGGCAACAAAGCCGTGGAAGCGCACGGCAACACCAAGTTGCACGTCATCCACACATACGACAAGAACCAGATGGCGATCACCCTCGCGCAGTACGAGCGCCACCTCAGCCTCGAGCGCCACAAGATCGTCGGCATTGATCTCGAGTACGACAAAGATCCTGAAGCGATGCAGAAACCCGCCCTCTGCCAGCTCTCCATCGGCAAGAATCACCCGGTGCTGCTCTTCCAAATGAGCGACACTGAAAGGTGCACCGTCTTCGACAACTTCCTCGCCGACCCCAGGTACACCTTTGCAGGCTTCTCCATCGACGGCGACAAAACCAGGCTGGAGCGCGTCAAACTGGAGGTTGCCAACTTCGTCGACATCTAGAAGGAGTGGAGGGTGCCCGAGGCAACCAAGCCGTTGGACTCCCTCGGGGACGTCTCCGACGTGATCATCGACGACTACTACAGCAACATGAAGAAGAAGATCGCCGACGAGGAGCACCAGCGCTGGGCCACCCTGCCTCTGTCCAGGAGGCACATCGAGTATGGGACAAAGGACACCTACGCAGCGTACGAGATATGGAACCGCATCACCATCACCTAGGACGGCCTTCGCCGTGCAAAGCTGGAGAAGGAGGAGCCCCCCAAGAAGCGCGCCAGGAGCAGCTCGGCATGGGGAGAGCCTGACTGGTGAAGAAGAAGATGGTGCCGGCCAGGAGCCAACAATGCTAGCGTTCTTTTAGAATTATCATCAAATTTGCTTTGTGTTGTTTGCCTATGTATCGTTAGTTTGCTTGTGTGTTGAACCTAGTTTGCTTGCCATGCAGAATCGCTTTGTAATGATGAACTGTGATTATGTTAGTTTGATTTCTGTTCAACTTAGTTTGCTGGTGATGAAATTGTCGTACAGAATGCAAACAGGACGCATGCAGTGCAAGTTGTGCACGAATGCAGTACAGAATCTGTCGAATGAAGTCTTAACATACCCAACAAAGCAATACATGAACCTAAATTTGAAAAAAGAATATATAAGAGCAAAACCAGAAAAGGAAAGACGCAAACACGTAAATAAACAATGAAGTACAGAAATATATAACGTGCAGTACAGAACCATAATCATGTGACACTCCAAAATTTTTGGTGGTTTGATTTTCAAAAGAGCCTTGCTTGGTTTGAAAGAAGGTCATTTAAACCCTTCCTAAAAACCATCTTCTAAGTTTGCCCTCTCAAAAATCCTTTTCTTGGATTTAGTTTCTTTTAAAAAGAAAACCCTTTTAGTTTCGGACTTTTATTTGGTTCTGATCCCTTCTAAATTTTACCATGCCACCTATGGTGAAATTTTTCCCAAAACCTCTCCTCCCACTTTGGTACAATCCAAACATTCTATCCAAACAAATAAAATCAATTTTTTGGATTTTATTCCAACTATTTCTCCTCCCAATATAAATCTGTCTTTTCTTTTGAGCCTAGCTGGATTGCAAAGCAAGTACCCTAATGCTTTTGATTTTTGACCTCAACTCAACACCCTTGGATAGTCCTTTGTACCCACAACCCAGAACCATCTTGATCCACTCTTCTCCTGTTCAAATATTTCAAATTTCACTCACTGCAAGTTTGGACCAGATTTGCCAAATTTGGTGAAATTCATATCTTCACCTCTCCAAAAATTCTACAAATATTCAGGCAGCCTCTAGATGCAATGAGAGGCCCCTCCACCAAAAACCAGCTCAAGGAAAAATCCCTACATGCCTAGATCATTTTGTCGAACACCTTGCATACACTGTTTCTGTCCATCTTCAGTTAAATTCAGAATTTCAGTATCAATCTTCGACAAAATTCAGTCACAAGCTCACAGTACACTTGGCACGTAGCTCACGGCCTGGCTTGCTTGTCTGGAGCCTCACACGCGCGCTTGGCGCCTTCCTGGCATCGGTGGCGCCCTGGCTTGCCTGCGCCGGCATGTCTTGCGGCGGCCGTATCACCGTAGTGGCCGACAGGGAGCAGAACGGCGGTATAACGCCGTTCGGCGCCGCCCAAACCCCGTGGTGGCTCCGCGTGTCCGTTTCCTCGCCAACGCACGCATGCAGCACCGTCGCCATGGCATGGCACGTGCAGAGCGCGCTCCCTGCCGCCGACGGCCCCGCGCCGCCCCGTTCCGTCGAGCTCCCCCTAAACAACCCAATCCCGATGCGGTTAGCATCTAAATGGAACCAGGGAACACCCATGACGACGCTCAACCTCTGAACCTCCCGTGCAACCACTGCGCCGCCATAATCACCTCGCCGGAGAACCCCGTTCTCAGCAACCGCCTCGGGGCGGCTATATATAGCACCCCGAGCTTGCTCTCGCCTCCGCACGACTCCACCATCTCACCAGACCCCGCCCGGCCACTGAACGAGACTCGAGGGGCCTTTCCTCCTCGACTCACCTCCATCCGCCTCGGGCTCCGGCATCGTTCTCTCCGGTGAGAACCCCTCCGCCGCCCTACTTTCGACCGTAGCCTCGTACCACCTCTAGTAAGATAACCCCCACCTCAATTTTGACCTCGCAGCTCTCTCCGGCGAGATCCACGACCACCCAAATCGCCGTCCACCGGAGCAAGCGTCGCCGCCGACGTGGTACTCGCCGGTGACCACCACCACCTCCCACAGACGCGGAATGGCGCCCTGAACACAGAGGTACTCTTCGATCTCGCTGCCTCGCCGTGGATCGCCGCCGACGACCACCGCGGCTCTCGGGCGCCGACGAGCCCCGGCTCCCTCGTTTGAAAATTCAAACCTGACGAGTGGGACCGGCCCGCCAGCCTCTCCTGTGTTTTTTTCGAATCATTTACTGAAAGCGTACTCTGGCAAATACGCTTCCACTCTGAACCGTTTTTCTGTATTTTTCTGCAAAGCCCCCTGGAAGTTTTCTGTTTCATTACAAATGAGTCCTTGGGTTAAAACCCTTATAAATTTTTAACAGAAAGGAATTTTCGAGTGATTCTTTTTCTGTCCTCTTCAAATTTTTGTCTAGTTTTTTATCATTTTTATTTGAAAAATATCTGGAACACTTTTCGGTACACTCACGGTAATTACGGTGCGTACGTATCTTTTCTTATACCGTAGATACCGGAGGAGGTGACGGAGCTGCAAACCTCGCACAGTTAGACTCCGACTACTCCGAACCAGGCAAGCATGTTTGAACTCTTGATATGATGAGTGGTTGTTGCATGTTTGCATTTTAGTATGGTCATGGCATGTTCATGAACATTTCTTTGAATGTTATATTTCATGCACATAAGTGGAAAGTAAGTTTCGGAAAGCATTATGTTGTTGGATACATATTTGCATGGCCATGTGTTGGCATGAGGATGGGTAGGATGGCAGTGTTGTGACATGCCAGTCTTATGCCAGATTGTTTGACTTCCGTGTCATCGTGAAACAAATCACATTTTCAGTCATTCCTTCCTGTACTGTCACATGTTTTCCGAAAGGAATATGGCGTAGTAAGTTGCAAATCGTTTTCCTGGTACACACCAAATAGAAAGGCCGGGATGAGGGTTCCATGGCCCTGGATTAAAGCCCGTCATCTGGTCAGGGGGCATGGGTGTTTCCGGTTGGGACCGAGAGGGGGGCACCCCTTAGAGCGCGCGTATAGAAATTCAAGGTTGTCGCCTCCCAGTCTCAAAGTGTTTCTTGGACGTTGTCCAGGGTGATTCCTGGCATCGTGAGGTGAAATGGGTGTGTACTAGTTAAATGTGTTTCTACTGAAATACCGTAAACGGAACTAGTCCTTCGTGACTACGGAAATCCGTTGACTGTGATCAATTTATCCAAACTATGCAGAGTCTCAAATCTTTCAATTATCTTGTACTTTGTTCAAGTACTATATTCATCTTATCTTGTCAAATATCGGTCTCAGTGACCAAAAACCCCGGTGGGGTTCATGTGAGGTAAACCCGGTTAAAAGATCACTCCTGTGGATGGACTAATCTTGTTCTTTACATTTATTGTAAGCCCTGTCTGTGACGTCACTTAGATGTCCGACGGAGGCATTTCTTTTATAAGCCCTGTATGTGACGTCACTTAGATGTCCGACGGTGGTATTTCTTTTATAAGCCCTGTCTGTGACGTCGCTCAGATGTCCGACGGTGGTATTTCTTTTATAAGCCCTGTGTGTGAGGTCGCCGATGTCCGACGGTGGTATTTCTTTTATAAGCCTCGCTCGTGACATCGCCGATGTCCGACGGTGGTGTTTCTTTTATAAGCCCTGTCTGTGACGTCGCTCAGATGTCCGATGGTGGTATTTCTTTTATAAGCCTTGTCTGTGACGTCGCTCAGATGTCCGATGGTGGTATTTCTTTTATAAGCCCTGTCTGTGACGTCGCTCAGATGTCCGACGGTGGTACTTCTTTTATAAGCCCTGTCTGTGATGTCGCTTAGTTGTTCGACGGTGGTATTTCTTTTATAAGCCCTGTCTGTGACGTCGCTTAGATGTCCGACGGTGGTATTTCTTTATAAGCCACATGCGTGGACGCCGCCGATATCCGACAGTGGTATTTCTTTGAAGCCCTTTATGTGGTGTCGCTTAGACGCCCTACTGTGGCATGCATTTTATTTGTTCACCCTTCGAGGCGTTGCTCCAGACACCCGATCGGTTTTTAATTTTATTTATTTTATTTAATAAGTCATGAAACAGTATTATTGTTGAGAAGAGCATCATTATTCATATTCATGACGCATTCATGCATTCATTGATTATATCTTTTGTCTGAACTGTCTTGCGAGTACTTTCAAAGTACTCACCTGGCTTGTTGATTTGGCCAGATGATGATGAAGGCGATCTCATGGATGAAGAGTTTGATAGCGAGTCCGACGCCTAGAGGAGTCCCAGTCAGTCCCGTGCGATCCTATTTGATCACTGTAATATCCGCTTCCGCAACCCCAGAATAAATTCATCGAGCCTGACCTCGACGCTCGATGAGCTACCAGTTAGGAGTCAAGTTATCCACCGCTTATCCTCGAGCTAGTAGCATGCCACCACACCCCTATGCTATAACTGCCCTTATGTAAGATATTGGCGAGTTTGTAATAAATTGCTGAGCAGCCTCGGCTCAGCCTTGTAATATATTTGATGCTACTGGTTCCTTGTTTATCAAGCATTGTCTACCAGAAAGGACGACTTTTTCCTATATTTGGATTTAAAGATCGATTTTTTCTCAATATTTATTTATTGGAAAAGTCGGTCGTGACAGACTTGGTAACCAGAGCCAGGCTGACTGTAGGAAGCCACTAGGTGCGATCGCTAATTGGTTATTAGCATGCTAGAGTTATTCACGTTTTTACAAATGTAGTCATTTTTCTGACAGTCAGCATAAAATTTATGATCTGATCACTCAGAAGTTGTGCCTACTTTTGAAGATGGCCGGCAATGACTGTGAGTCGCAAATGTTTGCCAACGTGCCTGAGGGGTTCGTCAAGCTCCTCTCCTTCATCGTTCAGGTCGCGATGGGGCCATCCGTGCGCCCAGTCTTCAAACTTTATCCACACAAGATCAACGACAGTCTGACCATGCACCAGGCCGCGGTGCAATTCAGGGGAGGGCGTGCTGAGATACGCCACTTCCGTTTCTTGGGGAGAGCCATGCTTACAGAGAGGCATGCTATGCAAATGGCAGCCCGCAAGGCAATAGCTCGTCTTCGGGATGTCCTTCCTGCAATGAAGACCCGTCGCTACTGCTACCTTCCATGCCACATGCCATACACCTGTCACTATTCTTTCTCTTGCCCCAGAGGAGAGCGTGACGAGGCTTTTGAGATGCTTGTCTAGTACCTCCGACCTCTGGAGGCAGCCTTCGACAGCATGGTGGACGACCTCATAGCTGCCCGCATGGACTCAGTTCATGGCTGTGCTGCTAACAGGAGGGAACTCCTACACACCGCTCCACCGCTGACTTTCATCTCGTCCTCAGCTTCTCATTCACCTACCATTCTTGCCACTGCACTTCATTTGCCTACCACTGAGGAATTTAACCAGACTGTTGCACCCACTCCCGTTCACACTGCACCACCTGTTGCACCCACTCCCGTTCACGCTGCAACTCTTATTGCACCCACTCCCATACGTGCTACTCCACCTATTCCGCCCACTCTTATTCAGGGTACTCCGCCTACGGCACCTGCTCCATCAGCTCAGCGCAGCGTTCCTCGTTTGGAACCTATTAGCAAGGAGGAAGTTGATCCCCCAGCATCACTGCGTCTCACCCTCGGCAGGCCAAGGGAGATCGTCACCATCTTCGACTGAGTACGTGTAGCCGCCTTGCGATGTATCGACTTGTGTAATATGTTTATAGGTTGTGAGATGTAGCATGTTTGCACATCATGTAGGATCTGGAGGAGTGCACTAGTTTAAATAACATGTCAGGATTATGTACGCATATCCTGAGTGATGTAATGTATAATTATGCTTGCGTGTAAGATATGTAATAGTCCTTCTCCGCGCGCAAACGTGTATTTTCAAAATATCCTGGAGTTTTAAAAATGTTCTTTGTGCGTGATTTTGTTGACTTTTGCGACTCTCTTCTGTCTTACGAGTTTCACAAAATATATCCCCAGAGTAAAAGATGTCTCGTCCTTGGACGCGCTCCATGCCAAATCAGCCAGAAGAAAATTATGACACACCGCAGAACCAAAATTTCGCTCAGGGTCAGACAAGTCAACCGGACAGTGAAACAGCTTTTACACAAGTCTGTCATCTGTATGAATAGAGTCGGCAACAAGACCAGGAAATGATGAACCAATTCATCAATATGGGAAGTAACCGTGGTCAGTATCAACAGCAATCCAAATTATCTGAGTTACAGAAGACGCGTCCTCCAACATTTTCTCATACCGACAAGCCTCTTGAGGCCGATGACTGGCTTCGAGACATGGAGAGAAAATTAATTATTGCACAGTGTTCAGACCGGGAAAAAGTATTATATGTACCACATTATCTCATAGGAGCAGGTGCATTGTGGTGGGAAAACTTCCTGCACATGCACCCCAACAAAAATGAAATCACCTGGGAGAATTTCAAAGAAGGTTTTCGTGGGGCACATATTCCTAAGAGCGTCATGAAAATCAAGAAGAAAGAATTTGATGAACTCAAGCAAAGGGCCATGACAGTATCAGAATATAACAGCCAATTTACTCTGCTGTCTCGCTACACTAATGACGAGCGCATGACCGAGAGCAAGAAGATGGAAAAATTCTTGGAAGGCCTGGCACCCGCCCTTAAGTGCCAGCTAGTTGTACATACCTTTCCAGATTTTAAAACACTGGTGGATAAGGCCATTACTCTGGAAAATGAGCGGCGTAGCGTGGAAGATTTCCGCAAACGAAAAAGGGACCAGACTACTTTTGCTCGCAACCCCAGAAACAAGACGGAAATTCAGAAGGGTAGAACACACAAAACCCTGACGGAAAATTCACATCCAATCAAGAATTTCCATGCAAGAGACAAAGAGTTCACCTATCGCCCAGGCGTTACCTGTTATGCTTGTGGAGAAGAAGGGCACTATGCCAAGCAGTGCCCCAAGCCAAGGAGCTCAACCCCGAAGCTCAATAATGGTGGAAATAATTCAGCACCAAAGCGAAGCAATTTCAACCCCCACAACAACCACCGAAAAGGTCACTTGAACCACGTGACCCGAGAGGAAGCACAGGATGCCCCAGATATCGTACTCAGTACGTACCTCGTCAACACAATACCTGCCATGGTTTTGTTTGATTCTGGAGCTTCTCACTCATTCGTTTAGAAAAGTTTTGCTTTGCAAAATGATTTTTCGATGCTTCCCCTGGAAAAATCATTGATCATCAAGTCCCCTGGAATTAAGCAAGTGACCCAGAGTTACTGTCAAGGTGTGGTTATTGAATTTGAAGGATTGAAGTTTTACGCCAACCTTATTGTATTGGAAAGCAAAGGACTGGATGTCATCCTAGGAATGGATTGGTCAACCACCAACAAAGGTTTTATTGACTGCTTCAACCGTACCGTGATTCTCACACACCATCATGGGAAGAAAATAAAAGTTTCAGCCAAAGAGAGACAAATACCTCGGCAACCTAGATTAAACAAGGTGGACGTTTTTGAGCTGAACAAGGTTCCAGTAGTATGTGAATTCCCAGACGTAGTTCCAGAAGAACTACCAGGCATGCCACCGGACCGAGAGATAGAATTCAACATTGAGCTAGCACCCGGAACCGCTCCCATTTATAAGAAACCATACAGAATGGCACCGTCCGAATTAGTAGAGTTGAAGAAGCAGATAAAAGAATTATTGGAGAAAGGATACATACGAGCCAGTTCCTCACCTTGGGGTTCTCCAATTTTATTTGCCAAGAAGAAGGATGGAACAATGAGGTTGTGTATTGATTATCGAGCTCTCAACATGGTCACAATCAAGAACAAATACCCAATGCCCCGAATTAATGATTTATTTGATCAGCTCGCACAGGCCAAAGTCTTCTCAAAAATTGACTTGAGATCAGGATACCACCAGTTAAAAGTGCGAACAAAAGATATTCCCAAGTCAGCCTTCACTTCCAGATATGGACTGTATGAGTTCACATTAATGCCATTTGGACTAACCATCGCCCCCGCATATTTTGTTCACCTCATGAACAAAGTATTTATGAAGTATATGGACAAGTTTGTTGTGGTATTCATCGATGACATTCTGATATATTCCAAAACACCAGAAGAGCACGCCAAACATCTCCGGATTGTACTCGGAGAACTCGGGTAACATCAACTGTATGCCAAATTCAGCAAATGTGAATTTTGGCTAAGGCAGGTGGGTTTTCTGGGCCACGTGCTAACCCAAGAAGGTATTGCAGTAGACCCGGAAAAAGTCAAGGCCGTACTTGGCTGGAAACCACCAGCTAACGTAACGGACGTACGGAGTTTCTTGGGAATGGCAGGATATTATCGGAGATTTATTGAAGGATTCTCCACTATAGCAAAGCCCATGACACAATTTCTCAAGAAAGGCAAGAAGTTTGAATGGATAGAAGCATGTGAGAAAAGCTTCCAGGAGCTAAAAAGCAAATTAACAATGGCACCAGTATTAATCGTGCCAGATATACACAAGAATTTTCAGGTATATTGTGACGCATCCCGGAAAGGCCTCGGATGCGTATTGATGCAAGAAGGCAAGGTAGTTGCGTATGTCTCCAGACAACTACGCAAGCATGAGGAGAATTATCCCACTCATGACCTGGAATTAGCAGCAGTCATCCATGCACTCAAGGAATGGAGACACTTTCTGCTTGGGAATCGTTGTGAGATATACACAAACCATAAGAGTCTTAAGTATATTTTCACATAGCCAGAATTAAATTTACGGCAACGACGCTGGTTAGAGTTGGTGAAGGATTATGATGTTGGAATCCACTATCATCCCGGAAAAGCAAATGTTGTGGCAGATGCACTTAGTCGCAATCCCAGCACGGACGACGATAGTATACCAAAATTGAGGCCAGAATTTCAACAAGAATTTGCCCAACTCAATCTAAGAATGGTTACCTAAGGCAGTGTGTCGAATATAGATACAGCCTACCGTGATGAAAAGGATCAAGGAAGCCCAGCACGGACACCCCAGCATTGAGGGCATAAAAAGAAAAGTGAGTTTGGGAAGAGCCTCAGAATTCAACGTGGAAGAGCAAGGAATATTGTGGTATGGAGAAAGGCTATGCGTACCAAATGTCAAGGACCTCAAACAGCAGATATTGACTGAAAGTCACACAGCTCCGTATTCTATCCATCCTGGAGGGACAAAAATGTATAAGGATCTTCAGGAAAATTTCTGGTGGCACGGTATGAAGAGAGATATAGCCACGTTCATTGCCTGCTGTGACTCTTGTCAACGTATCAAGGCCGAGCACCAGAAACCAGCCGGACTATTACAGCCAAATAAGATACCCGAGTGGAAATGGGACGAGATTGGAATGGACTTTATCGTTGGACTGCCACGGTCACGACACGGAAACGATGCCATTTGGGTCATAACCGACAGATTAACCAAGGTGGCACATTTTATTCCGGTAAAAACAACTTACACCACTCAGAGACTGGCCAGACTTTATCTTGCCCGTATCGTCTGCCTACATGGAGTCCCTAAAACTATCATCTCAGATAGAGGCACACAGTTCGTCTCTAGATTTTGGGATCACCTGCAACAGGCACTGGGAACCCAACTAGCCTTCAGTACCGCATACCATCCCTAGACTGATGGGCAGACTGAACGCGTAAACCAAATCCTTGAAGACATGCTAAGAGCCTGTGTCCTCACCTACGTGAACAGTTGGAAAGAAAGTTTGCCATATGCAGAGTTCGCATACAACAACAGCTATCAAGCCAGCTTGCAAATGGCACCCTTTGAAGCTCTATATGGGAGAAGATGTCGTACCCCGCTAAATTGGTCAGAGACCGGAGACAGCCGTATCTTCGGCCCTGACATGCTCAAGGAGGCCGAGGAGAAAGTTATAAAAATTAGAGATCGACTCAGAACAGCTCAGAGTCGGCAGAAGAGTTATTACGACCGAAAGCATCGGGAAATCAGTTTTGAACCTGGAGAATTGGTGTACCTAAGAGTTTCTCCTATGAAGGGTCTGCAACGATTCAGGATTAAGGGGAAACTAGCACCAAGATTCATCGGACCATTTCATATAGTGGCCCGAAGAGGCACGGTAGCCTACCAGCTGGACCTACCCGGAGACTTATCCAGTATCCACAACGTGTTTCACATCTTGCAGTTGAGAAAATACATGAGCAACCCAGAGAAGCAAGTTTCAGATGAGTATATTTACGTGCAACCGGACCTCACTTACCGGGAGCACCCAATAAAAATATTAGAAGAGTCTGAGAGGAGGACCCGACAGAAAACCATTAAGTTTTTCAGAGTTCAACGGAGTAATCACACCGAGAATGAAGCAACTTGGGAGAGCGAGGATTTTCTTCGCACAGAGCACCCACACCTGTTTAAGGATCAGCTGAAATCTCGGGGACGAGATTTTTCCTAAGGGGGTAGGTGTTGCGACACTCCAAAAATTTTGGTGGTTTGTTTTTCAAAAGAGCCTTGCTTGGTTTGAAAGAAGGTCATTTAAACCCTTCCTAAAAACCATCTTCTAAGTTTGCCCTCTCAAAAATCCTTTTCTTGGATTTAGTTTCTTTTAAAAAGAAAACCCTTTTAGTTTCAGACTTTTATTTGGTTCTGATCCCTTCTAAATTTTACCATGCCACCTATGGTGAAATTTTTCCCAAAACCTCTCCTTCCACTTTGGTACAATCCAAACATTCTATCCAAACAAATAAAATCCATTTTTTTGGATTTTATTCCATCTATTTCTCCTCCCAATATAAATCTGTCTTTTCTTTTGAGCCTAGGTGGATTGCAAAGCAAGTACCCTAATGCTTTTGATTTTTGAACTCAACTCAACACCCTTGGATTGTCCTTTGTACCCACAACGCAGAACCATCTTGATCCACTCTTCTCCTGTTCAAATATTTCAAATTTCACTCACTGCAAGTTTGGACCAGATTTGCCAAATTTGATGAAATTCATATCTTCACCTCTCCAAAAATTCTACAAATATTCAGGCAGCCTCTAGATGCAATGAGAGGCCCCTCCACCAAAAACCAGCTCAAGGAAAAATCCCTACATGCCTAGATCATTTTGTCGAACACCATGCATACACTGTTTCTGTCCATCTTCAGTTAAATTCAGAATTGCAGTGTCAATCTTCGACAAAATTCAGTCAAAAGCTCACAGTGCACTTGGCACGTAGCTCACGGCCTGGCTTGCTTGTCCGGAGCCTCACAGAAGCGCTTGGCGCCTTCCTGGCGTCGGTGGCGCCCTGGACCGCCTGCGCCGGCGTGTCTTGCGGCGGCAGTATCACCGTAGCGGCCGACAGGGAGCAGAACGGCGGTATAACGCCGTTCGGCGCCGCCCAAACCCCCTGGTGGCCCCGCGTGGCCGTTTCCTCGCCAGCGCACGCATGCAGCACCGTCGCCACACGCGCGGCACGCGCAGAGCGCGCTCCCTGCCGCCGACGGGCCCACGCCGCCCCGTTCCGTCGAGCTCCCCTAAACAACCCAATCCCGACGCGATTAGTATCTAGCGGAACCAGGGAACACCCACGACGACGCTCAACCTCTGAACCCTCCCGTGCAACCACTGCGCCACCGTAATCACCTCGCCGGAGAACCCCGTTCTCGGCAACCGCCTCGGGGCGGCTATATATAGCATCCCGAGCTTGCTCTCGCCTCCGCACGACTCCACCATCTCACCAGACCCCGCCCGGCCACTGAACGAGCCTCGAGGGGCCGTTCCTCCTCGACTCCGGCCACCTCCATCCGCCTCGGGTTCCGGCATCGTTCTCTCCGGTGAGAACCCCTCCGCCGCCCTACTTTCGACCGTAGCCTCGTACCGCCTCTAGTAAGATAACCCCCACCTCAATTTTGACCTCGCAGCTCTCTCCGGCGAGATCCACGACCATCCGAATCACCGTCCGCCGGAGCAAGCGTCGCCGCCGACGTGGTACTCGCCGGCGACCACCACCACCTGCCACAGACGTGGAATGGCGCCCTGAACACAGACGTACTCTTCGATCTCCCTGCCTCGCTGTGGATCGCCGTCGGCGACCACCGCGGCTCTCGGGCGCCGACGAGCCCCGGCTCCCTCGTTTGAAAATTCAAACCTGACGTGTGGGACCCGCTCGTCAGCCTCTCCTGTGTTTTTTTTTGAATCGTTTACTGAAAGCGTACTCTGGCAAATACGCTTCCACTCAGAACCGCTTTTCTGTATTTTTCTGCAAAGCCCCCTGGAAGTTTTCTGTTTCATTACAGATGAGTCCTTGGGTTAAAACCCTTATAAATTTTTAACAGAAACGAACTTTCTAGTGATTCTTTTTTTGTCCTCTTCAAATTTTTGTCTAGTTTTTTATCATATTTATTTGAAAAATATATGGAACACTTTTCTGTACACTCACGGTATTTACGTTGCGTGCGTATCTTTTCTTATACCGTAGATACCGGAGGAGGTGACGGAGCTGCAAACCTCACACAGTGACCACTGCAAACCTCACTGTATTCA
The DNA here is from genome assembly GCA_021437245.1 of Aegilops speltoides. Classification (NCBI taxonomy): domain Eukaryota; kingdom Viridiplantae; phylum Streptophyta; class Magnoliopsida; order Poales; family Poaceae; genus Aegilops; species Aegilops speltoides. The sequence continues at coordinate 13,550,584 of CM038145.1, forward strand.
AGTACTATATTCATCTTATCTTGTCAAATATCGGTCTGAGTGACCAAAAACCCCGGTGCGGTTCATGTGAGGTAAACCCGGTTAAAAGATCACTCGTGTGGATGGACTAATCTTGTTCTTTACATTTATTGTAAGCCCTGTCTGTGACGTCGCTTAGATGTCCGACGAAGGCATTTGTTTTATAAGTCATGTCTATGACGTCGCTTAGATGTCCGACGGTGGTATTTCTTTTATAAGCCATGTCTGTGACGTCGCTCAGATGTCCAACGGTGGTATTTCTTTTATAAGCCCTGTCTGTGATGTCGCTCAGATGTCCGACGGTGGTATTTCTTTTATAAGCCCTGTCCGTGACCTCGCTCAGATGTCCGACGGTGGTATTTCTTTATAAGCCACATGCGTGGCGTCGCCGCGGATGTCCGACGGTGGTATTTCTTTTATAAGCCCTGTCTATGACATCGCTCAGATGTCCGACGGTGGTATTTCTTTTATAAGCCCTGTCTGTGACGTCACTCAGATGTCCGACGGTGGTATTTCTTTTATAAGCCCTGTCTGTGATGTCGCTTAGATGTCCGACAGTGGTATTTCTTTTATAAGCCCTGTGTGTGACGTCGCTCAGATTTCCGACGGTGGTAATTCTTTTATAAGCCCTGTCTGTGATGTCGCTCAGATGTCCGACGGTGGTATTTCTTTTATAAGCCATGTCTGTGACGTCGCTCAGATATCCGACAGTGGTATTTCTTTTAAGCCCTTTATGTGGTGTCGCTTAGACGCCCGACTGTGGCATGCATTTTCTTTGTTCACCCTTCGAGGCGTCGCTCCAGACACCCGATCGGTTTTCAGTTATTTATTTTGTTTAATAAGTCATGAAACAGTATTATTGTTGAGAAGTGCATCATTATTCATATTCATGACGCATTCATGCATTCATTGATTATATCTTTTGTCCGAACTGTCTTGCGAGTACTTTCAAAGTACTCACCTGGCTTGTTGATTTGGCCAGATGATGATGAAGGCGATCTCATGGATGAAGAGTTTGATAGCGAGTCCGACGCCTTGAGGAGTCGGTCGATCCCGTGCGATCTGTTTGATCATCAGATTATCCGCTCGCAACCCTGTAATAAATTCATCGAGCCTCACCTCGACGCTCGATGAGCTGCCAGTTAGGAGTCAAGTTATCCACCGCTTATCCTCGAGCTAGTAGCATGCCACCACACCCCTGTGCCATAACCGCCCTTATGTAAGATATTGGCGAGTTTGTAATAAATTGCTGAGCAGCCTCGGCTCAGCCTTGTAATATATTTGATGCTACTGGTTCCCTGTTTATCAAGCATTGTCTACCAGAAAGGATGACTTTTTCCTATACTGTGATTTAAAGATCGATTTTTTCGCAATATTTATTTATTGGAAAAGTCAGTCGTGACAAATCAACGCATTACGCGTATGATTTACTAAGCAGTGCACTCCCATACATTGGGAAAAACAAGCACATAACAGCAAAAAGACGGGAATAAAAAAATGAGAACTGCACATGCAGTACGAAATTCATATACATGCAGTACAGAACCCTGATCAATGCAGTGCACACCCCCGACATTGAAAAAAACACCTAAACAGAAAAAAAAATTGACCACCCAGGTGCTACCGGCACCAGCCAGTCTCGTAGTAGATCTACGCCCACAGAAGGCGAGTCGTTCAGAGTCACAGTGCATGGGGCCGACCACACATGGGCCCACCAGTCATAGGGCATACATCTCCGAGCACCGTGTATAAGTGCCCAGATAAGTATACGGAGGAGTTCGACCAGTATGCCTCGCCAGCACTTATAAATAGGTCGGGCGCGCCTTTCACGGGCGAGGTGGGACTAAACATTAGGACGCACACACAGCGAAACGGGAACCAAGCCGTGCTCACAGGCTGACTTGGGCCCAATTGCGTCTTCACAACCAGAACACAGGGCCAAAAAAAAAGAGAGGCCACTAAAAATAAAAAAATGCTACATACCATAAACAAACACAGGCCCAACCGCGAGTTCGCAGTTCGTCATGACATGACAATGCAGTTCGCTGTTTTCAACTAAGCAGTCCTATTGCTTCTTAAATGCATTCGTGTTCACTGAATCAGACCCAATCCACCACCTAACGCCAACCACACCATTTATTATTTCCATTGCTCGATTGGTTGCATAAAAACTTATCCATTCGTGCTACAGACTAACACAACTCCTCTCCCCGTTCCTCATTTTCCTCAAAACGTAGATCTAGGATTCATCCCATCCACAGCTCTTCTCTGGAATTCCACTGAACCCGCCATGGACTGTAAGTGCGGCTGCTTGGCAAGGATGGCGCGGTAGCAGACACATGCGTCTACGCAGAAGGTCTAGAGCTCACCAACATCGAGTGGCACAGCATGCTCGGCTGCCTGATGATACCCAACAGGGGGTTTCGTGCGCCATTTCTTCATCGCCTCACAACCGCAGATCTACAGGAAAGTTGGGTATGTTTTTCCCCTCACAATTTTGGACATAATATAGACTGCAAATACACATCTGAATATATAGTTCAATGAATTTGTTTCAGTAATATCAACAAAAATACAAAACAGAATTTGTATTGTTGTTCAGATCTGTTATCTATTAAGACTAGATGCTTCTACCTATCTTTCTTCAGTACCACACCATGTATCGACACTAGCTAGATCAGAATCCCAACGCATGAACAAAAAAAAGGGTCAGTAGATAAGCGTTGCAGTTATCTTAATATGTTGTAGAAGTACCTTTATTCGACATTGCAATTACGCATATTCTGATATAATATATATCCCAGTAAAACTAGGAGTCAATTGCGTATATAAGTTTGTTCATACATTGCAACTACTTTACAAAATACAGTCATATGTATGTAACTATTTAAGTAAACATAAACAAATCATACTAAGTATAAAACAAAAATATTTGCTGTTTACTTATAAAATCTTTTTCCACCCATTCCAATATGCAGAAACTGCCACCCACAATAAAATTTCATGCTCCGAGTTCAGGGAAGCTTACTTTGGAGACAGAACACAAGAATGGCTATGGAGACATGCAAGCTAACTACCACATCGACTTTGAAGACTGCATCAACATAACTACTGGTTGGAAATATTTTGTCTCCCAGAATGGCTTTGAGGCCAGAGAAGTGGCCATGGTCTTTTTCTACAAAGAAGAAGACTCCATCAAGTTTACAATATTTGCACTCTAGGCTGTCTAATATGAAGCAACCAATATTTCTAATGCTTTTCTTATGCTGTATGCTTTTAAAATTATGTCCATCGGACAATTTGAACGATGTCTATTTAAAGTATGCAACCTCAACTGCATCATTTTATCATCCTTTTTAGACAAAGTTCCTGTTGGTAGTAATGCAATTCTCTTGAACGCATAGTGTGGTACTAATAATAAAAAAAGGCAGCCCTCTGAATATTAACAAGGAAATACAAAATGGTCGAAACTTTGCAGTTAAAATATGATGTTCAAAAACAATTCTAATAGTATGAAGTTCAAAAAAATTCTTATAATAACTATTCAGCTAACACAAGCGTATCATGGACCATCCATTCTAATAGCAGAATAGAACATTAACAACACTGCTAATGCAGTACAAAAATGCATACTATGCACTCATCTAGAACACAGAATACAGTTTAAGAAAAGGAGAAATCTCATAAGCAGCCATAACCACTGTAATGCAGCTACAATGAAGTACACTACCAAAGAATATGCAGTGCACTACAACGTATGCCACAACTACAACAAATAAAATTAAAGCAGTAAAGCTACAGACATGTGATTGACTGATAGAGGTGCCAATTTCACTCGCACTCCCATAACTCGCCTAAAAATTGTACATCCACTAAACTATCGAAAAATACCCCCGCAAAAATTTACATGGAAGACACGGCAACAGAACGAACAACATCAGCTTTCATTTCGAAAATGTGATTCAAAAAATGACAATTATACCCACAATACAATGAATTCAAACCTATAGCAACAGTAATTACAATATTCAAACACGCATGGATGGGCAAAATCAAAAAAATTGACAAGAACAAAGGAGCGGACGAAGCTCACCCGCCCGCACAATAAAAATAACAAAGAATTGAAAACTAACTCCTAAAAATTAGCAAATTATAGAGTGAACGGACCAATTAAAACGAACGTAACCAAAGAATTCCTACTAAAAAATAACATCCGAGCACAAAAATATCGCATCTGACGCGCGTCACGAACATACAGAGAAAGCTCGTCCGCCAAATCCCTCGATTTGCAAGCACTCTAGTATATTTTCCTGTAAATTAGAAACAATAAAGCTAAAATGAGATGCAGACACAAACTAAATCATCCCGCGACACCCGATTCCACATAGAAAACGCGGGCGGACCACCGGAAACTGAAGCAGTTCTCCCGTGAAGCATCGCAGTGCCCAACGTAAAGGAGATGCAGTGCACTTGCGTCCAGCGTGCAGTCTTGAGGGAGTGTGCATATATATATATATATATATATATATATATATATATATATATATATATATATATATATATATATATATATATATATATATATATATATATATATATATATATATATATATATATATATATATACAGACGGTCTATTAGCAGAATAACTATTCTGCACACCATTTCGGCACTGCACGATCAACACAAGCGCACTGCATCATTTTGACGACGAGCACTGCAATAGACACTAGTGAACTTCTCGTCGGAAAAAACTGCACGCGGTGTTTTTTCGGTACTGTTTTCGCTCTAACTTTTTAATCATTTATCGGAATGAGGCGTGTAATATACCATTGAAAAGCTATGGATTAGGCGCAACTTCGACATGTTGAACACTTTTCGAGATTCCACACGGTTTAAGAGCAGTTTTGAAAATAGTGCGGCGGATGACGAGTGGCAGCGAGCGTTTTTTCGCGTTTTTTTCTAAACCGCTTGTCTGACGAGGAGCATCTTTTACATATATAAATCTTTCTCTAATTCGTTACGGTTTAAGAGCAGTTTCAAATTTATTAAATCGCGGAACTCTGTTTTTTAATAAAAAATCAAATTTTCGGTACTATTTTCGCTCTAGTTTTTGAACCGTTTTTTGAAATGAGGCGTGTGATACGCCGTTGGAAAGCTACGGAAAAGGCGCAACTTACATATGTTGAAATGGTTTTGAGATTCCTCACAATTTTTAGTTAATTTTGAAAATCGTGCGGCGGATGACAAGTGGCAGCCGCTGTTTTTTGTGAAATTTTTGCAAACTGCTTGTCGGAATGATTCAAACGATACGCCGTTGGAAAGATATCAACGAGACGCAACTCTTTCATGTAGAACACTCTCTCTAATTCCTTGCGGTTTAAGAGCAGTTTCAATTTTACCAAAAAGCGGACACTCTGTTTTTTGCGACACCCAAATCGACGTGGATACTTCATCCGATTGAAAACCGCACTGCAACGGACAAAAAACCGCACTGCATCAGACGGGTAAGAGAACTGCATGGTTTCTTTTTTATGGGACGTATTTTTTTAAGAGGAGGAAGAATACCGCACTGCCTTTAGACTGAAAACCACACTGCATCAGACGGACTAGCGGACTGCATGATTTTTTTTGGGACGTAAATTTTTGAAGACAAGGAAGAAAACCACACTGCTTTTAAACTAAAAACTGCACTGCATCAAACGGGCAAGCGAACTTTCATGATTTCTTTTATTTATACAAAAAAAAATTCGCACGAGTTTTTGTTGTCGAAAGCGAGTGAACCACGACATATATCCAAAGTGAACCTCCCTTGGGGATTTTTTTTACAAAGTGAACCACTAAGGGGCACACTGACATACAATTGAGGTGTGTTCACAAGAGAAGTGATGTTTACCGGGCTGCATGTGTGTGCACCCCGCACTGCATAACTACTGAAAATGCACCGCCGCGCAACCAAAATCCACTGCAATATTGAAGCAATTATTCCCTCTCTTTTTCACAAAGTGAACCATAGAGGGACCGTGGAGGAGTTTTATACGATCTGGCGTGAGAGAACAAAGTGAGCTTCAAAGCGAAAGCATACACATTTTTATCCGATTTGTTTTACAAAGTGACACACAGGCAAAATCTGCACTCCTCCACCAGCCTACATGAACTGAATAACTATCCCTGGGAATTTGCAAATTAACGCTGGAACAGAAAATTGAAAACACGATCGGTGCCTTTTGGGGGAACAGAACACATAACAGTTTTATTTTGGATCGTGTGCCAGGAACCGAAAGCTGAACTGCACTATGTGATGAACAAATCTTTTGTAACAAAAACAAGTCAATTATACCGCCCTTGCAGCCTAATTGAATTTTAGGCACACCGCACTGCACACCTCCGAATTTTTGACTGTAGGAACTCATGCCGCACTGCACCTCGAGGGGCACTGCCTTACACAGCCACAGGACGTGCTGCTCCTGCGAGGAGAGGCGATGGAAGACGGGGCAGAGGTCCGGGACGGGGCACCACGGCCACCGAACTGCACGCCACGGCTACGAACTGCAGCTTCACATACTCCATTGCCACAAAAAAAGTACATCTAGGACCGCACTGCACTGCACCTCGAGGGGGACGAGGATGGAGATGGCTGCGCTGGAGGCCAGCCCCCCTGTAGAGGAAGAAGGTGAGAAGGGCGAGGCAAGACGGAGGAAATCCAGGCTCCGGATGAGCAGAAAACCTCCAGGCGCACTGCAGCATCGTGGCAACCGAACCTCCAGGCGCACTGCAGGGAGGATGGGGTGATGATTGAGGGAGGAACCCACGGTGCCACTCCGAGGTAGAAGGTGGGTGGGGGGAGGTGCACTGCTCCAGGGCTCGCGACACACTTCTCGAGGATGGCGGCGGGGCTGGCCGGCCGGCGCGATGACGGAGGTAGAAGGGGGCCGGGGAGGGAAGGGTCAATCACGGAGGTGGGGCGGCGGCTCGGGGGAAGTGGGTTGGGCGGCGGCGCTGGGGAGCAGGTTGGGTGGCGGTGCGGGGGGCAGGGGGGGCGGCGGCATGGGGGAGCAGGTGGGAGGCGGCGCGGGGCCGTCGCTGCTCTGGCTCAGCTGGGCGTCATGGGGCTCGCCGAGGCCTGGATCTGGCGCCGGTTCATGCTGGGAACCGGTCGGGGGATGGGTGGCTCGCCGACGATGGGAGGAAGGCCACCGACAGGGTGGGGCGGGGTGGTTGGGCGCCGTGCCGGCCGTGGGAGGTAGGTGGGGGAGGAAGGTGGTAGGCGTGGTGGCGCACGGCTGGGTAGGAGGAAGCGGGCGATGGGGGAGGATGGAGGTGGTTCTGCGCGGGGGAGGAGGGAATGTGGAAAGAAAGTGAGGTCGTGGGAGGAGAGGAAGAGTGGGTGGGGTGGGCCGATTAGGTGCGGGTGTTATCAGAATAAGAAACCGGTGTGCAGAATAAGTCTTAAGGGGGTGTTATCATAATAGACCCACCCTATATATGTATATATATATATATATGTATATATACACACACACACACACACACACATATATATATATATATATATATATATATATATATATATATATATATATATATATATATATATAGGGTGCTTTCGGGTTTGCGAGGCAGGTGCCACCAAAGTTATGCATTGTGTATTTAAAGTTTTAAACATCCCCAATATTCCTACATATATTTGGCCACTTCCAGGTGGTTCTTGACTTCTGACCCCTCGCATCGATCTTCAATGACGCGCCCAACCGTGGGCCCGCGCGGTCAAAGTTATGCATCGGAATTTTAAACATCACAGACCACCCTTTTCAGTCATATATATTTGGGCCACATGCTGGTGTGGTTGTCATCTGACCCTCTCTAACGTTATTTTTTGCTGCAAAGACTCTGATGACGCTCAACTGACACGGGTATAATATCTTAACCATGTGAGATACAAGTGCGCTGTCAATCACCACGACCGCGCAAGCGCGAGCAAATTAAGGTGGAGGTACTTTCTGAACTGTGTGCGATGCAAGTGCACTGAAATCACCATGGTTGCGCAAGCACGAGCAAATTAAGGTGGAGGTACTGGCTCAACCATGTGCGATGCAGGTGCGCTGAAATCACCACGACTGCGCAATCGCGAGAAAAGGGGTGGATGTACTAGCTCAATCGTGTGCGATGCAAGTGCGCCAAAATCACCACGACCGTGCAAGCATGAGAAAAGGGGTGGAGGTACTGGCTCAACCGTGTGCGATGCAAGTGCGCTGAAATCACCACGACCGCGCAAGCGCGAGCGGTACTGGCTTAACCGTGTGCAATGCAAGTGCGCTGTAAAACCACCACATGTGCAAGCTAAAGGTGGGTAAGTTTATTTGGAAATTAGGACGAACCGTGTGCGATAGAGCTAGCTAGAAAGATAAAAACAAACTAACCGCCTTGAGTGTTGCAAAAATTGGTGGTTCCACACCACTTTTCCTTATTATCATACACGCATATTGTTATTGGTCCGTGCGCTATCTTGGGCACCCCCCCCCCCCGCATCAATTCCTTTAACAAAATTTTAGTAGCCGCCGTACTTCAATCGTCGCCCACACTCCTCCAGCACCGACCTTATAGTAAAATTGCAGTAGCCGAGGCATTAGAACCATCGCCCTCCCTCGTCCACCACCATCTCCACCCACCATTACTAAAAGTTTTAGTAGCCGCGGCGTATCCTCATACACCAACCCCCCCTCCATAGTCCCCCACCCGCCCCCTCTCCCCCTCGAACCCTAGCTTGCGGTGGCTGCCGGCGCCGGGAACCCCTACCGGTCTGCCCGTTCCTCCTAGCTTAGATAATAAAGTTCAGGTTACCCAGCAATTCCCATACCGTCGCCCCACTCCCCTGAGTTTTTAGATTAGGCCTGTGGTGTCCCTCCCTGCCAGATCCACATCCCCTGCTCCAAAATGTCGCAGCCTAAGCTCAACCACGTATCAAGGGAGCCCGACGAGTGTTCGCCCAAGAAGAGGTTTATCATGGCCTCTCCAGCGGACGTTGGCGAGGTGGCCGCCGTTCGCCCTAACCTGTCAATCTCGGAGCAACACATCACCGCGGAAGCCGGCGAAGACATTGACTATGTTGCCATGCCGAAGGCTTCATGTCAGCAGGCTAGCGTATTAATGTATCTCGAGAAAGCTGGCTATGACATCAAGCTCATCCATAGCAACGGCTTCATGCGGGCCATGTCACACGTTATTAAGTGGTCCATCCCCAACCCCTCTTGTTCAACCATCGTCGATCTCTTCGACGGCCCTGCCACTGATCTCCTCCGCCAAGTGGTCAAGGATTTGCGAGCTTTATACGCCATCGATCCCATTTTGTCATTTCTGAAAGACACGTTCTACGGTAGTGACTTGGGATCCCCAATTGCCAAGTTAGATCTCATCTACGATGACCACGACCATGAGGAGGGCACCCACGAAGGTTCTTCCAAGGTGAAACAACCCATCTGTGACATCAGAGAGCCCACCATGGGTTTGTGCTCTTCCAACTAGAAGGATCCCGTCCATGAAATGTGAGGCAACATTCTATCAGCAAATCTTAACTTTTCTAGCTTACCAACATGTACCCTTTATTGTAGTAGCATTTGCCGTGCGGTGCTTTAACTATGTCGTGTTTAACTATTTCAGTTATGCAAAAATGTATTGTTCAATAGGGCTATGTGATGTTTAAGTATGAATTGTCCACTTCAGTTTCACGAATGGCTATATTTGGTTGTTTATAGTGAGTAGATGCCTTGTTTATCTGTATTTGGTTGTTAGGTTGGTTGGAGTGAGCATTTTTTTCAGTTATCGAGCAGATGCCTTGTTTATATGTATTTGGTTCTTAGTTTGGTTGCAGTGAGCATTTGTCCAGTTATCAAGCAGATGCCTTGTTTATCTGTATTAGGTTGTTAGGTTCCTTTTTTTAGCATTTGTCCAGGTATCAAGAAGATGCCTTATTTATTTATATTTGGTTGTTAGGTTGCTTTTTTTAGCATTTGTCTAGTTATCAAGAAGATGCCTTGTTTATCTATATTTGCTTGTTAGGTTGGTTGCAGTCTGAGACTCTGTCCAGTTTTCAATGGCTATATTTGGTTGTTATACTGGTCATCTATGCCTTGTTTATTTCAGTCATTCACAATGTGTTGTTCATTATGTGCAAGTAGGAACTGTGCCGCTCGACTACACCAATACCAGTTTGAACTGCTATATTTGGTTCCAGTTATTCCTGGTGTAGTTAACACATGCCCTTTATTTTAGTTTTACACATTTATCCAGTGTGATGTTTTAGCATTACCTACGTTCTATTCATTTTCAATAATACCAGTTTGAATTACATTATTTGATGGTTGTTAAGCCTGCTGTCGGTAACACTGCCTTCCATTTTATATCTGCTTTAACAACATGCTGAAACCAACACATTCAAGCTATCATTTGGAGATGATGTTGTTTACCTTTGCTATATTTGTTTGATGTTAAGGTTGCTTTACTTATCATGCCTTTCCAGTACTTATGCACGTCAACAACGGGAGTGGCCACCATTTTCCGCCGAGGTTAGCTTCATCCCTCGGCTTGTACTCCCCCCGCCGTTCCATAAGTTAGTGCATATAGATCCAGGCATGGACACTTGTTAGCTTCTAATATTGACTTGTTGCTTGTAGGTACATATGCCCTTGGCAAGGATCCACACATCGACCCTTTTTGCATATGGGGCAATGAGATATTCATGAACAAGCATCAAGTGAGGAAACTGATAAGTATTATTAGCAAAAAGATACAAATGGTGGAAAGAAAATTATTTGTTTATGCTCTATTTAACACAACAGTGAGCTATAGGATGGTAACTACAAACTCTGCAGCCTTTTCTTTTTACTGCCCATAATGAGTTGTTAGATAACAATGTCTGAATCTTTTTCGTTCCCAATGGTTCCCGAAGCAGTTCACTCAAGATTACCTCGCAAAGTACATGATTCGTGGACACACAATGAAGTTTAAAGTATTTCATCCAGACTACAATGAGCACCGAGAAGTCGTAATGAAGAAAGTGAAGGATGGACGGGCAGCCATCACAAGGGGTTGGCCTAGAGTCGTGCGTGCATTACGCTTGGAGGAGGGTACAATATGGGCCTTCCGCTTCACCTTCTCCAGCAACCAGAATGTCTTTCGTGTCCCTCTTTACAGTCTTTAGTACAACTGTGGTTAATCATTCTTTAGTTGGTTCCTCTATAGTTCTTTAGTATATGTACCTGTGCATTGAATTATGCATTCGTGGTTGAACCTATATTTGTAATAAATATGGTTGGATATGAAATAAGTGATTGCCTACTTTAAAATTCAATACATGTGATTTTTAAATTAGGGATTAATTAGGGATTACACTGCACAAGGTTTGTGAAAGCAAAACGTCTACGATAGACATGGAGATCAGAAACGTTTCTAGGATCCACTACGTGTGCGATCAATCTCTGCTGCACACATGACATCCTCTAGAAAACTGTTTGCGTTAGGCCACCTTGTGCAAACAATTACCACATAAAAACTTTGTGTGATGGACAGCCTTTGCCACACAGTTTCTTCTTCGCACCATGTGTGATGCATTCAATAATGCAAATGATAAAATTGTTAATATCGTGTGCAATGGCAACACTATCACAAACGATTTAACCAGAAAAATTGTGTGTGATGTACCTGTGAACATAAACGTTTTCCTTGGAGCGACTATGTGGGATGTACATACGAACGGAAAGGTTTTGCGGGGCCTGACTGTGTGGGATGTACTTCTGACCGGAAACAATTTCCCCTATATAATTGTATTTTTAGCTCTAATGTGTGTATTTCCGTATTTGAGCACTCGTTGGTCACACGCGACGTCATTTTGCCGAGCGTGTGTGCCGGGAGGGCATATCCCTGACGGTTTCTGGGTCGTGTGAGAAGGAACCCCCTATCGCCGTCACCCACTAGGCAACGGTTCCAAATGCCATCGCGGAAAGGGGTTTAAAACCGTTTGTATAGCACCGACGCATACAAATGATTTATTCTTGTGCAGAGTTCTTCCCTGGTCACTCCATCGCCATCAGCAAGGCCATCGAGGCACGGTGCGAGGTGCGGAAGAGGGTGGGCACAAAGATCGCGCCCAACGCGCCCCAAACTGTCGGCGAGCAACTTCTTGCCATCCAAGCACACATGCATCCGACTCATCAGATGCTCCGCCGCTTGCAGCACATCGGGGCTCAGGTGATGTCCGCCCTCTGGCCAGATGCCCAGGTTCCGCACACCCCTAGACGGACTGCCGACTGGCTGGAGGTAGCAGTTGCACGGTTCAAGGCCTAGAAGGGGGTTGCAGCTCGGGTTGGCGCTCAGACGGCCTTGGAGTTTGTCAAGGTGTGGTATCTGGACCTGGACCTGGCCCAACTAGCCACCTTCCAGTAGGAGGACGCACCGGACACTACAAAAAAAAGACACATCCGTGACATTTGGGGCCGAACGAAAAAATTTGCTGTCATACATATGACACTTCTACAACGTTAATTGTGACAAAACCCAGTATCATCATAGATGTGGTGGGCTCCTACTTCTATGTAAATAAATCATGACAGAAAATGGGCTTTTCGTCCTGGGCGGGCCGGAGACGCAGCTGCATGACATTCTTTGGGCCGTCCGTGACGGAAAAAACCGTGGTAGAAGCGAGGGCGAGGTAAATTTTGGGGAGTTCCCGGTTACGGTGGCTGGTCGGGGGCCGAGCGATGCACGTTTCTCTCGTACACCTACGCGCGTGTGTGCGAGGCGTTGGGCTCTAACTGAACCCGAGCGAGGCATCTCCTAACTGAACCCGAGCGACAGAATCAAGAAGCTACGCGTTATCGAACCCGAGCGATCGAAAGTGATTCTTTGGCGCGCTCTGCTGCTAATCAAGCCGATCGACACCTCTCGATGAACAAAGGAGCGCTATGGGGGGGGGGTTGGATGAATAGTGATCGGTGGCGTTGCCTCTGGATGAATAGGACCCCGTGGTGTGGAGGGCTGGATGAATAGTAGACGGTGGAGGGGTGCCTGTGGAGGGGTGGTTGAACAGTAGCCGGTGGAGTAGCGCGCGGTGGAGGCTGGATGAACAGGAGCCCGTGGATGAACAGTCGCAGGTGGAGGTTGGAGGAGGTCGACAGTGGATGAACAGTAGCCCATGCAGACTTGAGGAGGTCGACGGTGGAGATGAACAGTATCCCGTGGAGTCCCGTTTTGCGGTACACCACACCCCTCCCTATAAACAGGACCCCAGTTTTGACTGTAGCGCTCCAACACAAGTCCGTTTCGTCCGTTTTGCGGTACGCCACACCCCTCCCGATAAACAGGACCCCATTTCGACCGTAGGAGGTCTGTTTCCTCCGTTTTGCGATACGCCAGACCCCTCCCGATGAACAGGATCTCGTTTCGAACGTGGCCGGTCGAACACAAGGCCGTTTCCTCTGTTCTACGCTTTGCCAGGCCTCGTTTCCATCGCCTGTTCCGTCCAAGCCCTCCCGATAAACACGATGACGCATTCCGTTCCAACCCAGCCAGTTGGGTCCCCATGAACACGACGATGACGTTGTTTCTCCGTTCTGACCAAGCCATGTACACGAGCCCTGGACGTACGTATATATGCGCGAGTAGGCGTTCGGGACCCCGCCCGTATGTACACATATGTGGCTGTATTTTCTTTCTTGCACACTGGCCGTTGTACGTACGTGTACATGCTACGTGCGCGCCTCTACTTCAACACGTGCATGCCTCTACATCCACCAGTATATATGTACGTACACGTTCGCGACTAGAATAACAACACTACGTACGTCGACCAGGTGGGTCCCGACTGTCAGGCACTTCCTTGTGTGTGAAGATGTAGCTGGTGGGTCCCAGTAGTCAGGGGGGAACTGTTTTTTTGCCTGGACGCCTTCCTTGCGTGCGAAGGTGTGGCTGGTGGGTCCCAGCAGTCAGGGGGGCGAATCGTTTTTTTTTTCAGACGCACTTCCTTGCGTGCGAAGATGTAGCTGGTGGGTCCCAGCAGTCAGGGGGGCGAATAGTTTTTTTTGGACGCACTTCCTTGCGTGTGAAGATGTAGCTGGTGGGTCCCAGCAGTCAGGGGGCGAATCATTTTTTTCGCAAAATACAGTGGCCCGTTTGGTGGGTCCCTGCTGTTAGGTGGAGGAATAATTATTTTGCGTGTAATAAGGAGGCACTTCCTTGTAGTTGTCGTGGACCCAGCTGTCAGCTTCTCCACGTACAGTCCACGTCCGATGGAAGCCGTTCCTTGACCATGTTGACCAGGCCGCGCCGTGAGCACCACAGCGGTGGACAACGGCGAGGCCTTGGAAGGGGACGACACGGAGCTGGGGTAGACATGTTAGTGGATGCACACATGGAGAGGAGTACGCGGGTTCACTGGTTCCGCTGCGCTGACATCGCCGTAGAATAACAGGGGGTGTGGGTGAGTAGAGGGATGGCCTTGCCAGTGGTGGGAGTAGTAGGGGGCGGTGAGGCCTCTGTGGCAGCACAACCGGCCACAGGAGCCAGGAGCAGGAGGCACGACTGGCGCTGCTTTGGGCGGCTGGAGCAAGAAGACAAGAGGTTGAAGAAGCACGACGGCCGTTGGATGGACATCGTACGGTCACTGCAGCTAGAATCGTTTATATTGACAAAGCCCTTGGTACGTCAACTTAGTAGGCCCACAGGTCAGCAACCGAAATGGTGCGCCCTAGATATCAGGGGGAGGAATCATTTTTTGGGTGGGTGAAGCTAGAATATCCGAGATTGAAGAAGAAGCACGGCATCCGCTGGATGGACATCCAATGGCCACTACTGCTAGAACCGTGTGTTGACTATAAGTTGCCAAAGCCTTGCATACACATCAACTCTGTTTTTTTAGGGGACGTGTCAACTTAGTAAGGCCAGGAGTGTGTGGCATAGAACTTATAGCCCATTTGAGATTTGTAAGAATGTGCAGCCCATTTTTGAATTCTAATGGAATTTACTACAGCCCATTTACAGTTTGTTAAAATTATAGCCCATTTCAACCAACTGTTCAAAACGGAATTCAATAAAATTTCCCACATTTTGATGGGATCCGAAATATTTTTATCCCGAAATTTCTAGTCAGATGAAATACAATTTCAATATAAATTTATATTACGTAAAAATCCAATGAAACATTGCGCTCGCAACAATTAATGAAGTTAAAATTTTCAATATACAAAAAATATATTTTATAAAGTAATTACGTGTTTGGTGCATTTTTTTATAGTTACTGACAAGTTTTTATAATTACATCCCATTTATTATTTCTTAAAGCCCATTTTCTTGTTAAGCCTAATTCATCCCTCCTAGGAAAGATTTGCAGCCCAACGGGGCAGAGAATAACAACCTGACCTTGCCTGGGTGAGGGAGTCCCGGATTAGGGGGTGTCCGGATGGCCGGACTATGACCTTTGGCCGGACTCCCGGACTATGAAGACACAAGATTGAAGACTTCGTCCCGTGTCCGGATGGGACTTCCTTGGCGTGGAAGACAAGCTTGGCGATACGGATATGTAGATCTCCTCCCATTGTAACCGACTCTGTGTAACCCTAGCCCTCTCCGGTGTCTATATAAACTGGAGGGTTTTAGTCCGTAGGACGAACAACAATCATACCATAGGCTAGCTTCTAGGGTTAGCCTCTCTGATCTCGTGGTAGATCAACTCCTGTACTACCCATATCATCAATATTAATCAAGCAGGAGTAGGGTTTTACCTCCATCGAGAGGGCCCAAACCTGGGTAAAAACATTGTGTCCCTTGTCTCCTGTTACCATCCGCCTAGACGCGCAGTTCGGGACCCCCTACCCGAGATCCGCCGGTTTTGACACCGACATTGGTGCTTTCATTGAGAGTTCCTCTGTGTCGTCACCTTTAGGCCCGATAGCTTCTCCGATCATCAACAACGATGCAGTCCAGGGTGAGACCTTTCTCCCCGGACAGATCTTCGTATTCGGCGGCTTTGCACTGCTGGCCAATTCGCTTGACCATTTGGAGCAGATCGAAAGCTACGCCCCTGGCCATCAGGCCAGATTTGGAAGTTTGAACTATAAGGCTGACATCCGTGGAGACTTAATCTTCGGCGGATTCGAGCCACAACCGAGCGCGCCGCACTATCACGATGGGCATGATCTGGCTCTACCACCGGACAGTGCCTAGAAGGCCACTCAGGTGTCCGCTCCGACCCTTAGCTCGGAGCCGACTGTGCCAATCGGGGATGGATGGTTGGACACCGCCTCGGGGATCCAATCTCTACGACGATCAAGTCGAACACCAGCCTTGTCCTTTGTGAAGCTCGTGACTCCAAGGTGCCAGACTCCTTTCCGGACTCCGAATCTTCCGCACCCCTTCCGATCGAACCCAATTGGGCTCCGATCATGGAGTTCACCGATGCGGACATCTTTCAGCACTCGCCCTTTGGCGACATCGTGAATTCACTAAAGTTTCTATCTTTATGAGGAGAGCCTTGGCCGGACTATGGTCAGCAAGGTTGGGATGCAGACGACGAAGAAATTCGAACCCCACCCACCACCTACTTAGTAGCCGCTGTCGATGATTTAACCGACATGCTCAACTTCGACTCCGAAGACATCGACGGTATGGACGCCGATGAAGGAGACGACCAAGAACCAGCGCCTATAGGGCACTGGAAAGCCACCTCGTCATACATGGTAGACACCCCAAAAGAAGGGAATGGCGATGGAAAAACGGAGGATGACCCCTCCAAGAAGCAGCCTAAGCGCCGACGTCGGTGGCGCCGCTCAAAATCCCGCCACAGCAAAAATAGTGATTCCGGTACCGGAGACAATAACACCCTAGACAGTGCCGAAGACAACCCCCTCCAGCAGGATTCAACACAGGAGGATGGGGAAGCCATCCCTCATGAGAGAGCGGCAGACAGAGAGTTCGAGGACGACAATTATATGACTCCCTCCGAAGACGAGGCAAGCCTCGAAGACGACGAATTTGTCGTGCCTGAGGATCCCGTCGAACAAGAGCGTTTCAAACGCAGGATTATGGCCACGGCAAGCAGCCACAAGAAAAAATAGTAGCATCTTAGAGCTGACCAAGATTTGCTAGCCGACAGATGAACTGAAGTCCTGGCGGCCGACGAGTAAAACTCGAACGCCCCTCCAAGAGCTACCCAAAGCGCAGGCTGCTACCCCAATTAGAGGACAAGGCCAGGCAAACAAGATTGATCTACGGATCGCGTGGGTACCCCACGACACGTGACGATAACCGTCACGCTAGATAAGGCAAATATGGCTAGGCTGAACACGGCAGGCAAAGCTCATACAAGCTACGTCGTGATATAGCCCAGTATAGAGGCGCCGCACACCCACTGTGCTTCACAGATGAAGTAATGGATCATCAAATCCCCGAAGGGTTTAAACCCGTAAACATCGAATCATACGATGGCACAACAAATCCTGCGGTATGGATCGAGGATTATCTCCATCATATCCACATGGCCCATTGTGATGATCTACACGCTATCAAATACCTCCCACTCAAGCTTAAAGGACTGGCTCGGCATTGGCTTAACAGCTTGCCAGCAACGTCAATTGGTTGCTGGGAGGACCTGGAATCCGCATTCCATGACAATTTCTAGGGCACCTATGTGCGACCACCAGACACCGATGACCTAAGCCACATAATTCAGCAGCCAGAGGAATCGGTCAGACAATTCCAGACACGGTTCCTAAGCAAGAAAAATCAAATAGTCGACTGTCCGGACGTAGAGGCCCTCACAGCCTTCAAGCATAACATCCGAGACGAATGGCTTGCCCGGCACCTAGGATAGGAAAAGCCGAAATCTATGGCAGCCCTCACAACACTCATGACCCGCTTCTGCGCGGGAGAAGACAGCTGGCTAGCTCGTAGCAATAACATGACCAAGAGCCCTGGTAATTCGGATACCAAGGAAAACAATGGCAGGTCGCGTCGCAACAAGCACAAACGCCGCATTAACGGCGACAACACTGAGGATACGGTAGTTAATGCCGGATTCAGAGGCTCTAAACCCGGTCAGCGGAAAAAGCCATTCAAAAGAAATACTCCGGGCCCGTCCAGTTTAGACCGGATACTCGATCGCTCGTGCCAGATACACGGCACCCCCGAACAACCAGCCAATCACACCAACAGGGATTGTTGGAGGTTCAAGCAGGCAGTGTAGTTAAGTGCAGAAAACAGAGACAAGGGGCTGCATAGCGATGGCGAGGAGGAGTCCCGGCCGCCGAACAACAGAGCACAGAAGGGCTTTCCCCCACAAGTGCGGACGGTGAACATGATATATGCAACCCACATCCCCAAAAGGGAACGGAAGCGTGCCCTCAGGGACGTATATGCGTTGGAGCCAGTCGCCCCAAAGTTCAACCCATGCTCCTCCTACCCAATCACTTTTGATCGATGGGACCACCCCGCTAGCATTTGTCACGGCAGATTCGCCGCATTGGTCCTAGACCCAATCATTGACGGATTTCACCTCACTAGAGTCCTCATGGACGGCGGCAGCAGCCTGAATCTGCTTTATCAGGATACAGTGCGGAAAATGGGCATAGATCCCTCAAGGGTTAAACCCACAAAGACGACCTTTAAAGGCGTCATACCAGGTGTAGAGGCTAGCTGTACAGGCTCAGTTACACTCGAAGTGGTCTTCGGATCCCCGGATAATTTCTGAAGCGAGGAGTTACTCTTCGACATAGTCCCGTTCCGGAGTGGCTATCACGCCCTGCTCGAACGAACCGCATTTGCCAAGTTCAATGCGGTGTCGCACTATGCATATCTCAAGCTCAAGATGCCAGGCCCTCGCGAAGTCATTACGGTCAATGGAAACACCGAACGCTCTCTCCAAACAGAGGAGCACACGGCGGCCCTCGCGGCGGAAGTACAAAGTAGCCTCTCAAGGCAATTCTCAAGTCCGGTTGTTAAGCGTCCGGACACCGTCAAGTGCGCCCGGAGTAGACTACAACAAGACCGTCTGGAACATTCCGAGCTAGCATAGCAGTGCAGCCCCAACCCCAGTCCTCGCGAGATTGCGAAACCAGTACCACACGTACATAATTACACTCTGGAAATACCGTGGGCATAAGGGGAGGGGCACAACCACGGCATGCCCAGAATGCGGCTCAACCGCACTAGGACCTCCCTATTTTTGTGCTTTTTCTTTTTTTTACTTTCAGGACTCCACTATTCGGAAGACCTATCCGGCAATACAATCGCCGAACACACGATGCAACAGCCAGGGAGAGAGCAAGCCACGTCAAACATCTAGGTGGTCTCTATAACGAGCTAAATACATGTCTTACTTAAAGTCTCGTAGCCTGCCCCTGGAGGGTGACATGTCAAATAATCCCATCTCTTTCCTATCGCACTATTTGTATCGTTCTGCTATCATAGCAGCCCTCTAATAAACAATACATAGCTCTTGTCTATTATTGCATTCATTTTTTTATGTACATATGTTCAGCTATGACATTATGCAACCGTACACTTTGGTACGGCCAATACACCTGGGCTTAAGTTCCCAAAATACGGTGTGAGAAGACCGAACACTCTCATGAGTGCGGCACCCTGAACTTATAGCATTATATGCATCGGATCCGAATCATGTCTTGGGTCAATAGTTGGGTTTGCCCGGCTGCCATGTTTTGGTACCTTACGTTCCGCTATATCGGCTAAGGTAGCGCTGGGAGAACTACTGCGATTGTGCCCCAGTTGAGCTGGGTTAACACCTCAGTAGAGAAAGCTAAAACTGACCGTCATGATAGGACGAGAGCCGGTCGCTGTTCACGAGGTTTTTCGAGTCCTTAAAGACTTATGCCGCTTAGAGCGAGGAGCTGGCTTTGTCCGGCCTAGGCGTGGATAGCGCCCCGAACTCGGTCTTCCGAATACTAGGGGCTTCGCCGAAATTTAAAATTATAGAATTCTATGGCTAAGTGAGAGTGATATAGCATTATAAGTACGATTGCCTTGTTCGTTGTGCTGAGCGCCTCCCTCGACGGACCCAATAATGGGAACAAGAGTGCCCAAGTTTATCCCGAACACCCCAGCACTTGTGGCATGGGGGTAGAAGCCGACGACATGCATCTCTCAGATTTAATAAATGGCCGCACAGAAGGTAATATTATAAATTCAAAAAGCATTGCTTAGCGCATATGAACAAGTTTTCAGCGCACAGGATAAACACGAGCGAGTTTACTCAAAAATTACATCCCTGGTACATTCATTCGCCACAAGACGGGCACCCTTCAGGACGCCCTCCTATTACATCTCGGGCCTGCGATGCTCCTTCCCCTCCGGTGGCCCTTCTGTCACCAGCTTCTCAGCATCCAGTTTGCCCCAGTGTACTTTAGCACGGGCAAAAGCCCTACGGGTGCCTTTGATGCGTACAGAGCGCTTGATGATTTCAAGCCACGGACATGCATCCACCAGCCGCCTCACCAGCCCGAAGTAGCTCTCAGGCAGGACCTCCCCAGGCCACAGCTGGCCTATAAGGCCCTTCATGGCCTGTTCGGCCACCTTATGGAGCTCGACCAGCTGCTTCACCTAGTCGCTCAAGGGTACCGGGCGTCCGGCCTCAACATACTGGGACCAGAACACCTTCTCCGTCGAGCTCCCTTCTTCGGCTCGGTAGAATGCGGCGGCATCGGACACACTACGGGGCAGATCTGCGAATGCCCCTGGAGAGCTCCGGATTCGGGTAAGTAACACGTAATTCACTTTCACATGCTTGCTTTGCATAAAGAATGCCTTACCCGCTGCTATCTTTTTCATCGCCTCAATCTCCTGGAGGGCTTTTTGGGTTTCGGCCTTGGCAGACTTGGCGCTTTCAAGTGCCGAGGCAAGCTCGGACTCTCGCGTCTTTGAGTCAAGCTCTAAACTCTCGTGTTTCTTCATGAGAGCATCGAGCTCTTGCCGCACCTCCACCACCAGCGCCTCTTGTTTTTCTCGCTCGGTACGCTCCATGACCGCATTGTCTTCGGCCTTGGACAACGCTTCCTTCAGGGTCGCCACCTCGGTTGTGGCCCTTGTAACATTCATGTTGGTCCTGCCATTATTTGCAACCAGGTATTTTTATATATATTTACATAAGGCACTACCTACCTTCCTTGTCCTCGAGCTGCTTCTTGGCAAGGCCAAGCTCGTTCTCGGACCGCTCGAGGCTCTACTTCAATGCATCGACCTCCCAGTTAGTGCGGCAGAGGTCAACAGCGCAGCCTGCATTCCCATATTGATATATTTATGTTAGACTCATGTGTATATCTTTTTAGATCCTCAGTCCGGCTTTTCTTTCCGAACACCAAAATGAGCATCAGGGGCTACTGTCTATGCGGTAACATTTTTACATTTTTAAATACATACCTCGAAACTTGTTAGAAGGCTAGTACGGGTTTCTGTTAGCCTGCACTTGGCGGACTGAACCTTCTGGATCACCGCACTCATAACAGTGCGATGCTCCTCGTCGATGGAGGCACCGTTAAGCACCTCCAGCAAATTGTCCGGTGCCTCCGGTTGGACAGAGGCCGTCGGCGTCGTCAGCTTGCCCTTCTTGCGAGGGGGCCGCCTGCTGGACTCCGGAATCGCTGAAGGTTCCGGAGCGGTGTCCGGCCCAAGGCCGGACTTAGATCCCTCTGGGGCTTCTTCCCCTTTGGGCCTAGAGTCCGGGAGGTCGCCTTGCGGTGCCTCCAGGACCACCTCCTCCTGGTTTAGCCCCTTTTGGGACTCCACCTCGACATCGTCCGTAGGGCGAGGGGAGGTAGCAGTCGGGAGTTAAGCGCTATTAACATCCGACGAATCCAGGGAGCCGCTCGATGAATCGCCGAGCTGAGCCCTGCATGATTTAATTCGGCGTGAGAAGGTACTGTACAATAGGGGAACACCGTGAGTTATTCTGCTATCCGGATACTTACGATTTTGCCAGGGGCTTGGCCCTGGATGGCCATTCCTCTCCGCCATCTCGGCGTTGGAGGCATAGTCCGGAAGAAGGGTCTTCCCCTTCTTGGACCCTCCGGCCTCCCCAGAGTGGGCGGCCTTCCTTTTCTTTCCTCCTCCCGCTGGAGGGGGAGAGGCTTCTTCTTCCTCCTCCTCCTCTTCTTCGGAGGCGGAGTGCGCTTCGGGGTCGTCGGGCGACGAATCTGACACCACCAGGCGCCGGGAACTCTTTCGAGTCCCCCTGGCCTTCTTCTTGGCCTTCTTCTCCGGCACCACGTGAGGTGCCGGGACCAGCAGCTTCATCAAGCGTGCATCTGCTGTGCCTTCGGGCAAAGGGGCCAGACAGTCAAATTGTTCGGACGTCCTCTTCCAGTCCTGTCAAAGGAGCGGGAGTTTAGATCCTGCATAGAGTCAAACTATGAAAATCAAGTGTCTTGTAAAGGATAAAAACAAGCTTACTTCGATGGCTAGGCGCTTTGCGCAGAATCCGCGATCCTCGGTGACGGGAGGGGAAACCTTGGAGCTCTTGAATAGCACCTTCCAGGCATCCTTGTTCTTTGTGTCGAAGAGCCTGGACAAAGTCTAGTGCTGGACCGGGTCGAACTCCCACAAGTTGAAAGCCCGTCGTTGACACGGGAGGATCTGGTGGAAGAGCATGACCTGGACTACGTTGACAAGTTTAACCTTCTTGTTCACCAGGTCTTGGACGCATGGTTTGGAGTCCGGTCACCTCTTCCAGATTACCCCACAACAGGCCCGTCTCTTTCCAGGATGTGAGCCTTGTGGGGATGCCAGATTGGAATTCGGGGGCCGCTGCCCATTCAAGGTCACGCGGATCGGTGATGTAGAACCACCCCGATTGCCACCCTTTGATGGTTTCCACGAAGCAGCCCTCGAGCCATGTGACGTTGGTCATCTTGCCCACCATGGCGCCTCCGCACTCTGCTTGCCGGCCGCCCACGACCTTCTGCTTGACGCTGTTTATCTTCAGTCATAGGCCGAAGCAAGGCTTGATGCGGAGGAAGGCCTCGCACACGATGATAAACGCCGAGATGTTGAGGATGAAGTTCGGGGCTAGATCATGGAAATCCAGCCGTAGTAGAACATGAGCCCCTAGACAAATGGGTGAAGTGGGAAGCCCAGTCCGCGGAGGAAATGGGTGAGAAACACCACCCTCTCACGGGGCCTAGGGGTGGGGATGAGTTGCCCCTCATCTGGGAGCCGGTGCGCGATGTCGTTAGACAAGTATCCGGCCTTCCTCAACTTTTTGATGTGCCCCTCCGTGACGGTGGAGGCCATCCATCTACCTCCCGCTCCAGACATGATTGGAGAAGGTTGAGGTGGGAAGTGCGGACTTGGGCGCTAGAGCTCGAGTGCGCGGAAATGGATAAGCAAAGGAGGAAGAAGGCGTAGATTGAAAGGGCGGATCCTTATCCCCTTATATGGGCAGCCGAAACTATGTGCCCCCGCCAGCCTGGTAAAACTCGCTTATCTCCCAAGCACCGCGATTAATGGCACGGTTGGGTTACACATGCCCGTATTGATGAGAATCCCGGAATAAGGGGACACGATCTCTGCTTTGACAAGACATGCCAAGGAAACCGCCTCACTAAACGCGCTGAGGTCGGACAGTAAAACGATTCGAATAAAGGCTTTGGCCATAGCATGACATGCTACGGAATACGTCAGCAGATTAGATTTGTGTAGATATTATTCTCTCTACGGTGGTATGTGGAACTTATTTTGCAGAGCCGGACACTATCCTTGTGTTCAACACCTTTTATGAAGTATTCGAAGGAGGAGCTCGTCTTGCAATGCCGAAGACAATTTGCGCGCCGGACTCGTCATCATTGAAGCCTGGTTTAGGGGCTACTGAGGGAGTCCCGAATTAGGGGGTGTCCGGATGGCTGGACTATGACCTTTGGCCGGACTCCCGGACTATGAAGATACAAGATTGAAGACTTCGTCCCGTGTCCGGATGGGACTTTCCTTGGCATGGAAGGCAAGCTTGGCGATACGGATATGTAGATCTCCTCCCATTGTAACCGACTCTGTGTAACCCTAGCCCTCTCCAAAGGTCTATATAACCGAGGGTTTTAGTCCGAGGGGCCTAACAACAATCATACCATAGGCTAGCTTCTAGGGTTAGCCTCTCTGATCTCGTGGTAGATCAACTCTTGTACTACCCATATCATCAATATCAATCAAGCAGGACTAGGGTTTTACCTCCATCGAGAGGACCCGAACCTGGGTAAAAACATCGTGTCCCTTGTCTCCTGTTACCATCCGCCTAGACGTGCAGTTCGGGACTCCCTACCCGAGATCCGCCGGTTTTGACACTAATTTCTAGTCAGATGAAATACAATTTCAATATAAATTTGTATTACATAAAAATCCAATGAAACATTGCGCTCGCAACAATTGATGAAGTTAAAATTTTCCATATCAAAAATAATATTTTATAAAGTAATTACGTGTTTGGTGCATTTTTTTATAGTTAGTGCCAAGTTTTTATAATTACATCCCATTTATTATTTCTTAAAGCCCATTTTCTTGTTAAGCCTAATGCATCCCTCCTAAGAAAGATTTGCACCCAGCAGGGCAGAGAATAACAACTTGACCTTGCCTGGGTATCCCTAAAAAAAGTATAGCTGGGCTAGCCATTTTCAGCTTGAAAAAAATTAATATCTGGGCGGGATATCTGGCCTGGGCTAGACGGGCCACAGCCCGCCCATTTAATTCCTGCAACGATGTTTTCGTTGTTGTTTAGAAGAGAAAAATTAGTATCTGGGCTAAACATCAAAAAACTCTGCAGTGCTCACACCTTAAAAACACAAATACTGCTCGAGATGCTTGGTCCTAGCTGTCGGCCGATTCTTGTGCAATTCTCTCGTTTATTGACTAGTACATAGGTTGACAATGGTGTGGGACCGTGACGTCAGGAAACCAGGAGGAAGCAAAATAAATTATAGTTTTATATATGTATATCTATATCTATATCTATATTTATACTACTATATAGTGTATCAGTTTTGACATGGATCCAGAGCTTCAATCATAACCGTTGGTCTCCAAAATCCAAGGGCTAAGACCAGCCGGATTCACCATGAACAGTAGACTTGTGTTTCCTCTACTGTGTTCTAGAATATTCACGTGGTCCTTCCAGGAAAAAAGGCCCATATGCGATGCCTCATGGGCTATATTTTACTGCTTGAGCGCATGACGAGTTGAGCCTGGATAAGAATGTTTGGGAGGAGAATGGGACGAAAAAATAATAGAGTAACATACAGTTTTTTAATGAACCTCCAGTGTTTTAGATGTGAATGTACACTTTTTTGTATGAATATTAAAAACAATTGTGGGTGGAATTCCATTTATCAAAATCACTCCATTATAAAAATTTTCGAGTCACACTCCAAAATCACTCCATAACGTGTGGCGCCGGAGTAGCCGCCGCCCACCATTGCTATATAAACTCCTGCGCCGGCCATAGCCGCAGTCATCCGCATTCGTTCCCTTTCTCCTGTCCACACCACTACTGCCCACCATGGCTTCCTCGCGCTCCAGCACTCTTCGGGACGGGCGGACGACGGACCACAAGGAGATGGCAGTCATTGCTGCCGACCGGCTGGCCGGCAGGCAGCCGGAGGACGACGACGTCCCAATGGAGAACATGGTAGTCGATGATCCGGCGCCAACCCCCTCCTCTGCGCCATCTTCACTGGTGCATTGCACCATGACCATCAACGAGGCCCGTGCCCAATATATGGACACGGTGACGCAGATGCGTGAGGAGCAGTTCCGGGAGGCCCAAGTCGACGCCGCCTACAACCACCATCTCCTCCAGGAGCACCTGCAGGCGGAGGAGTAGATCGCCGCGGAGTAGGCGGAGCAGGAGGTGCTGCTTGACTCGTACCGCTCTGTCTGCAAGGGCCGCCTCGAGTGCGGGCGGTACCGTATGCGGGTGGCAGAGGCTGCGGACACCCACAAAGAGGGCGATGAAGCGAGCGAGGCGCTGTTTGGCGAGACCGAGGACGAGGCAGAGGACAATGCCGGCTCCGACAAGTCACCGCTCCGCTGGTGTCGACGAGGCCCTGCTCCATCGAGGCCCTGCGGCGCCAACAACGAGGCAGAGGACACCGCTGGCCCCGCCGAGGCCCCGCCCCACCAACAACGGGGAGGATTTCCACTGCTCCGCCGAGGCACCGCCCGCCGGCAACGAGACAGAGGACATCGCCGGCTCTGCCGAGGCCCTGCCCCGCTGCCAATGAGGCCGCGCCACACAGAAAACGAGGAAGAGTAGAACACGGTAGGTCGCCGCAGCTCGGGTCCAAGTAAGGCCACCGCTGCTACCCTCCGGTTGAAGCCAAGCTAGGCGGGTTGGCCATTGATAGCCGGATAGCTTCTTGGCGGCGACGTGGAGTCGGAGAGCTGCGCTGGAGAAGAACGCTGCTTCTACTTAACTGCTGGTGCAGTTGGATGAATGACACATTGGCCCAACATGCCACATGTCAGTTACGCAACTGCACCTGCAGTTAAGTCACCGAAGCTTCTGTTTGGCTCAGCAGGACACCGGTAGGTTGCTTCGGTTAATTAATTATACCTCCAGCGCACCCCTTTTTTTGTTGAAGAATGTATGAAATGTAATGAAATCCGGCATGTTTATATGAAATCCGACCGTGTATGAATGAATTTATTTCGATTAGTTCGAATTCCTGTATCACTAGCATTGGATGAACATGCAAAACAATACGTACTAGCATTATTCCCAGGGTGATCACCTCATTTGCAGCAGTTTCACATGTACTCCCTCTGGTCCTTTCTATACAAGTGTTGTCTGCAGTCAAAGTATCTCTACTTTGACCAATCTTATAAAAAAAGTATGCACTTTCACAATGTGCAAAGTAAAAAGGAACAGAAGGAGTACAAAGAGTTTGAGCAGCTTTTTAGCGTTTCTGTACATTGCAACCAAACACAAAGGGGCAGCAATTCATAGAGAACATTCAAAACAATTAATGATTGTGCATCTCAGTGACTCACATGTCAGAGGCAATATTTACTTCACAACTAAAGAATAAAGAAAAAATTGATCGACGCTGCTGACAGCAAGGGCGTCCCATTTGAAAATATCAAACACATGTCTTAAAATCAATGAGCAAAATTTGACAAGGTTGTCCCATTCCAAAATATCAAATGCCTACGATTGTGGAATGGGCAGGGTTTGCCATCAGCTCGGACATTGACATGGCACCTCGTGCTAAATAAACCAGTTGTTTGTTTTGTGCAGTTCCACCAAAATCAACCAAATTCGCACGTAGCTTGTATGATTTCGCCCTTATATGTTGCAACGCCTTAGAACTTATCGGCACCTCCCTTCTTGTGGTGGAAATGAATGATTCGATGTATTCATGAACATTTTGTGCAGTTCCCATTGAAATCAAGCTGATCACCCCTGTTTGCACAAATACAAAAAAAGTGATTAGTATAAAGCGAACTTTTTCCAACAGTTGCCCCTGCCACACATTGCACCTTGTCTCTATTAGTTCATTACTAGGGGTAACATGGTCTTTTGGCATGTCATTTAATAACGTCTAGTCCATGTTTAGTCCCTGGAACAAAGCAGGTAGGGACTAGAGACACTACTAGGAAAAGGCATGCTAGTGGCGCACCGAATTTGCCTTCTAATGGCGCACTACTGGTAAACCACTGGCATCACGCCATTAGAATTAAATTCTAATGGCGCACTACTGGTGCGCCATTAGTATCTGGTGTTCTAATGGCGCACCACGTAGTGCGCCATTAGTATAGCCTGCAGTGCGCCATTAGAATGCCTCCCAGGGCCATATGTACAAATGTGCTTTGGCATTCTAATGGCGCACCAGCAGCTAATGCGCCATTAGTGTGATGATCACAGTGCGCCATTAGTGTCTTGTGTGGTGCACCATTAGTATGAATATTAGGTTTTATTTTTTGCTTTTCTGATTTTTGCACAGGTTACAAAATATATTATTGCATAGAATATAGACAGCAGCACACAGCAACATCAGATTCATCAAATACAATAGAAGATTAGTCTCCTAATACAATTCATCATATTAGTCTCCGGATTCAAAAGACCGGACAAAGATAAAACATTACAAGTCTCAAGACCGCGAGTATCGAGTTTGCCTTCACATTACAAGTCGATATCGATCATCTAAACTACCATCACATAGAAGAGAGCTGTGGTCATCACCATGAGCATCATCGCGATCAAACTGGTCTTCATCCGGTTCCTCCAACGCTCCCTCCTCTCTCCCGCTAGATAGCGGGCGTATCTAGATTCGGCCTCCACCCTAGTACACGACATACGACGGCATCTCTATGCACAAGCCAAACAACAGACAATACATAAGCAATGTGTAAGTATGCAACAAAAGGATCGGAAGAGAAAAGCAAGACATTAATAGCATGATTCATGGTCCTACTAATAAATAGCATCGATTACATCTAAGTTGAACAACCGTCCAAACCAAAGAGACATACGAATTCATTAAAGTTTAATTACAACATGAGCCAATCAATGTTTCAGAACTACACATCACTACTTTCGACTCAACTCATCGGACAGGAGCGTGGGTGAAGCCGCCGTCTGTCGTGATGGTCATGAAATCACGGTCGTTGTCACCCTGCATTTGTAGCGTTACATCTATCTCACTGTTGGACGGTTGATATCTGAGGAAGAACTGCCCCGCGGTATGAAGGACATCTTGATGGATGATGTCCGCAAACTCCAGCTGGATGTGAAAGAATTCTTGTCTGAGGTCCGCGCCCCGACTGCCGACAAGCTCGCGCCCAATCTTTGAGATTATCTGTAGCGAAGGTGATGATGGTCCTCACGACGCCCGCATGTGATGGAGGGCATAGTAGGCATCCTTCGATCGCCAGCGGCTGCTTGACGCAGCAGAACTTCAGACAGTGAGAAGATGTGCTTGCCGACTTACTTAACCGGCTCGTGAAGGTGCCTCCAGATTGGGCGTGCCGGGAGAACATCATCAAGAACTTTCTTCACATTTGTGTAGTCTATCATGGAGTTACGGTTCGGTCGAAATACGTGGCCATGGAATATTTCGGCTTAAGAGGATGAGTGTGCAATGTGTCACCGCACGTAACACGGATGTTAGAAAAAAAGAACGATCAAATCTAAAAATCATATGTTACAGGCGGTTCAGGGATGACTTACTCGGAAAGTAAGGCACAAGGAAGTTATCCTTATCTGCGTTTGCCAGAATGACGCCTTCGAGGTGTGAACTCGCAACTTGGCGGTCCCCAGCGCTGCTCAAGTGCTTGGCATGCATGTAGAAGGGGTCGACTATCACGATGTCCGGGGTATTGTCTCTAATGATCCGCATTTGCATGCTCAAAAAACAGCCGAACGAAGGTGTAGTGCAACGGATGAAGGTTAAACATAGCAAAGATGTCATCAAACCGCAGGACGATCATACCCCCGATGTCGCCATCCACAAAGCCCTTGCTCTCTGGCACCTTGGCCACGAAAACCGGGTATGCCACATCCTTCTCTCTGAGACGCCGCTTCTCCAAAATCAGAACACTGTCGTGCAGACTCCGCATAGCACCGGTTGCAGATTCAGCATATTTGGCGGTAGCATCGCCCTACCCGCCACATGCACCCTCCTCGAGATATCCTTAGGTGAAGGTGGCCCGCCCCGAGCACGGATCGAACTCGGTGCCGGCTGGCTCGCACCGGCGCCTTTGTTAGTCTTTTCGCTTTCGCCCTTCTTCTTGATCTCCTGTAATGGGACCGAAGTTCGCTCACGACCGCCTTCTTCAGTGTGTTGGGGCTGATAATATTTCGCGCCTCAGCTATCTGAGGCTCGGTGAAGGCGGGAGCTAGAGGTGTGTCCTGAGAACTGAACGCTAGACGACGCTTGTTGCAATTGGATTTCTTCGCCGTACCAGCTAGATCGCGGTGGTCTTGGTTGGGTTCTTGAGAAAGAGGCCCGCAGAACTTGTCAGCGTACCCATGTTCGGCAAAGTACTTGTCAACTTTGGTAAATGTACCGTCGTCGTTGTCGTCGCCGTCCGGATCCTGTGCCATAGGGCTGTCCGGATCTGTGCCATAGGGATGTCCGGCAGGTCCGGTAGCGTTGGGCGTTTTGCCATGGCTTGGCGCCGCACGATCGGGCGGTCTTGTCGTGGGTGGTGTCCCCGCCCCAAACGAATCTGGCTCTTCGCCATAGCAGGGCCAGTTTACGCAGTGCCAAGGGTCATCTCATCTTCTTCATCGGCCCAGGTGGTCGAATCGAGGTAACAGCTCGTCGCAGCTTTGGCAGCACCCGGACCACTTCAACCCTATACATTGTGGGTGGCATCGGATTACCGTGGAACATGGGGTTGCCCGGTTGAACGATTTTGCCCTTGTCGACATCGACCAACTCGGCGCCCACGAAGTGCAGAAGAGTGCAAGGAACATCGGCGGTGCCCTGTGAAAACATGTATAGAGCGTCAGGGATGCCCAGTCAAAGGCAAGGAGATGAAGTCATCGGCCGAGAGGCTTAGTTACCGTGATGCCGTCGAGCTCGGCTAATGTCGAGGCACCGCCAACAGCGGGCGTGCAACTGACGGAGGGGGCGCTTGCTGGCGAGGTGCCGGTCGGCGTACACCCGGGTGCATTAAGCTCCAATGCCCGTGCCGGTGCCGGAGACACGAATACCGCCTCCGCCGGAGACACCAATGGCGCCGCCGCCGGAGACACCAATGGTGCCGCCGCCGAGACACCAATGGCGCCGCCACCGGAGAGACCAATGGCGCCCCGGCCAGGCGAAGTTGCTGGCCGTGAAGCCGGGAACCGGGAGGCCCTTTGGCCGCCCGCAATCCACGTCGTCGGCCCATGAATCAATGTAGGCACCATGGCATTGAGCCTCGTTCCAAGTTGTTGTTGCACTTGCTCATGGACAAGCTCCGGAATCCGCGCCACTTGTGCCTTGAGTTCTTCAACCTCGCGCGTCTGGCTTTTCGAGCTGGTCTTTTTCTCCTTCCGCACACCAGCGGTATAGTATGACCCCCATTTTGTGGACAAGCCTTTGCCGGCCACACGACCAGCTGACGTCGGCTTATCCAGCTTATCCTTCTTTTTCATTATGTTCAACGCCCTATTTAAAGGGGTGTCGAAAGGGGAGCTCTTAGACGACCCGGCCATCGCTTTCATTGTCCCGCAAAAGGAACATGAACCGCTTAGAAATATTGGGGATTAATTAGAGTGCAACCATATGGAGCTAATTACGGGGTGTATTCCTTACGAGAACAAGCTCAAGCGCCTGGTCTTCGGATCCGTGGTAAGCTCCTTTGTTATCGGGTCCTCCTTGTACCGGCCCCGACATAGTTCTTGGTCCGCTTGTCACCGCTGTATTTCTCGGCGGGGCGGTGCGCCTTGCTCGGCACGCCCCGCGTCCTCCTTGTCCCATATAGGCTCCGCCACTCTATAACCACCGGACCGAGTTTGTGTTCCCTAAGTTCAACTCCGCATTTCTTTCCCCACCGACTTGATTCGAGGTTGCGGGCTCGCACTTGATCTTGAACTCCTTGTACTCATGTTCGCTCATCAAATGATATTTCGCCTTGATCTTGTCATAACTATCACCTTTATCAATCATTCTCTTCACCGCGCTTCTCCAAGTAGACAGGGCCGTGCTCATCTTCGTGAGGGCAGCATTGTTCACTTTATTCCCTGAGAGGCGTGTGTTTTCAAATTCGGCGGGGAACTTGTATCGTTCGTGCAGCTTCGTGAAGAGGAGGCTGCGCAAATTCCCTCGGTCCTTATGCCTAAGGTTCTCGGTGTTGATCGAGACGGTGTTCCGGAGAATGCACCCGAGCTGAACCGAGTACCCCTTGACTATATGTTTGGGCTCCGTTGGATTCCCGTCGGAGTCCACTTGAGTGAATTCCTCCTTGACGGTGCGGAGCGCATTTGGGCGCCGGTCCTTCCTTTGCTTCTTCGGTTGGCTGCCATCTGTGTGTGCGCCGCCACCATCTGTGTGTGCGCCGCCATCATCAGTGGTGGCATCCTCGGCGGCACCATCAGTGGTGTCATCCCCGACGCCACTAGGGGTTGTGTAATCAGGATCGTGTCTTCGCGGCGCCATCATAGCGGTGAGGTTGTTCCTCCATCTCTTGGGACAGCTCCTGAATTGCTTGCCGCCCAACCACCGCCTCATTGTTGTGGGCCATGTTTCTCTCTAAATAGGAAAAAGTTTGGTCAAAAGATGGTTATTGTCAAGGAACAAGATCATGGTCTCATGATTTAGGGTTTGTCGACACCGAGGCACCCTAAAAGCCTAAGCTTTCATCATTTAGGTTCTCATCGACACCGAGGCATCCGGGGCAGCCAAGTTAAGTTTTCATCATTTAGGGTTTATCGATGCCGAGGCACCCTAGGTTGGGCCTAATCTTGGCTCTATTGCCACCTATGTTGGGTTTATCATCTAGGGTTTATCGATGCTAAGGATAATTCTAAGTTGGGCCTAATCACTTGGCTCTATTGCCACCTATGATTTAATGCAGCAAGAATGGCAGGGCAGTTGATCCTACTTAACTAAGTACTAACATAGCCCAGCCCATGCATTAGTCGCAAGTACCCCATATGTCCTATTTTTAGCAAAGTCATGCTAAAATTCACGGAAAATTTCAGCATGACCTTTGCTGAAAATAGGACATATGGAGTACCCGAATTTGCCGGAACGGAAGTTAATCGACATTCCGGCAAACTCAAGGGCCTCTCGGGTACAGCAGCAACATCACAAGTTGACAAAATTTCCAAGTAGTACAGCAGCAGCATCACAAGTAGTACCAATGAACATATAGTCCAGCACATTCTGAATTTCGATAAATGACAACAAGTTAACTCATGCTGACAGCAAACTTATAACAACATAAATGAAATTGCAGTTCCAAGTGGGTATGCGAAATAATAAAACCAGATAAATGATTTTGTTCGCTCCACTTAACAAAAATAAAGAAATGATTTCTTTCAATACATCTGGTAAGCTGCACATGTGTCATAAATGACAAAGCTGCACACTGTCTAATATGTGTCATAAATGACACTAAGATCTCATTACACTCTACATATGCAGCATCTATAGAAAGAGGCCATCAAGAATATTCGGCATCACACAAAAATCAGTGTTAGGCATGCAAAGATCCCCACCACATCCTCGAGCCAGCTACCATAGCACGGTACTACTAGTTATATGTGTGCAAGGTTATTGTGATGGATCAGGGAAGAAGTTCTGGAACTTGTTTTACCTGCAGCCTATGTGGGTTCGTAAGGTAGCGAAATGTTATTGAAATGTTGAATTTGTTCGAGATTGCAGGTACAGCTTACATGGATATTGCTCTTCATGATTTATACTCAAACATCAATGATCAATGATTAATGATTTATACTCCAGCAATTCCAGTGAATGATTTTAGGATATTAGTCTAGATTAGGAGTTTTAAATCGAGTACTCCATCGATTGGGATACTACTCTAGATTAGTGTAGCCACTATCTAACAAAAAATTTCAGAACTGAATTTCAGAGTACTCTAAATGTTGTGTGCCCTAGTATTTCGTGTTCCCTTGCATTTCTATAACATTTAGTAGCATGACAATTTTATCATGTTGAAAAAAATTCAGTAACATGAATTTGGCTAAGACAAGCATGATCTTGCTTGCATTGCCGCCTTTGCTACATGAAGCAATAGGGTAGGTTCAGTTTCACTGAATTTTTGAAACTATACATCATTTGCTGAATTTTTGCTCTACATCACTTGCTCTTTGTAAATTATTGCATATATCCAAAGGACTGAATTTTTGAAACTATAGGTGAACCTCTTCAGAAACGCAAAACAGCAGTAATCAAACTGTCTAAAATAGTTAAATCCACTTGATGCTTAGCTAATGCAGGCCAACATAATGAAATGAACTACGAATTTGTTCTCTGAAATACATGCAGGTGAGGGGATGGAGGAGATGGGAGGAATCACCTGGGGGAGGGGATGGAGGAATGGAGTAAGACGCCGGCGTTGAAGCTCCAGCAGCGGCCGGGCGTTGAAGCTCGGTGACACGCTGGTGGGCTCCTCCACTCGCCTGTCTCTCGTCTCGGCTTGGGCGGAGGACGCCGAGGCCGCGGCGCGCGGGCGGAGGGGACGGGGCGTGGCGTGTGGCCTGGGCGCGGGCGGAGGGGGGCGGCCGCGCCTCCACCGGCTTGGGGCGGGCGGCGGGGGCAAAGTTAGGTCGAGTGGGGGGGATCTGGCGAGGGAGGGAGAGAGGCCAGAGGGGAATAGGTGGAGGGAAGCTTTCTAATGGCGCACCACACGCCGGTGCGCCATAAGTACGACTATTCTAATGGCGCACCACCCTCGGTGCGCCATTAGAATTTTGTTTTAATCTAGCCCAAGAGCTATATCTATAGCCCAACCCTATCTATAATGTAACCCACCTACTAGCCCGATTGGGCAAAGACGCAGCACACACACACTAGGAGGTCCCGGGTTCGATTCCCGTGATCCCCAATATTTTTTATGCATTTTAAATGGTGTTTTTATATTTATTTGTGTTTAAATATGTTCAAACATGTTTAAATCATAACAGATAATATTTTTATGCATTTTAAATGCTGTTTTTATATTTATTTGTGTTTAAATATGTTCAAACTTGTTTAAATTATAAGAGTAATATTTTTATAAAAATAGTAAAAAAATTAAAAAATATGTTCAAAAAGTGCGGTCTTGGGGCCGGTGCTCGGCGGTGGAGCGGGGAGGTTGCGATGGGTGGAGCTAGTGGGGAGGTCGCGGTGCGATCGAGATGGAGGGGGATCGAGATCGAGATGGAGGGGAATCGAGATCAAGTGTCCTCATGAATTCAAAAAGTGCCCATGAAATTTAAAAATATTCATGATATCAAAAAGTGACCATGAAATACAATCGAGAAATGAAGACTACGATTTAAATACAATCGGTCTTAGCTAGCTATCTGTTCACAATCTTCTTGCCCTTCTTTTTCGCAAACGGAGTTCTTCTGTGGAACGGACGTCCTTTAGGTAGGGTGGTCCTACTTCTTCTTGTGGTGTGTGCTGCTACTTCATCGTCGTCGCCATGTTCGATCTTCGGGTCGCCGTACTTGTCGAAGTCTTGCTCATTGGCTACTCCATCCATTTCGATGATCTTCCATTTGCCTCTCCTCACGACAACATGACTGGGCTTTGGTGGGTCGGTAATGAAGAACCATTGGTCCACTTGGGAAGCCAGTACCCATGGCTCATTTTTCAGCGGTGACGCTTATACCATGTCTTGGATTTGGCTTCGTATAACCATGGTGGTGAAATACCGGTCTTCTTTTATGACGCTTTTGGCCCATCTTACACGGAACATCGGACCTTCTCTCCAACAGAGCTCAGCTCCCGATCTCCTCAATCCTTCCGTAGTATCTGTCCTTGTCGTTACGGTGTAGGATTCCATCGTTACCCGGAGTTCGATAACCATCGCTCTTCATGTCCTTGTCCTCGTGTAGAATGTGTAGCCGTTGATATCGTGACGCCTCATAGGTCATCGTTGTGCTCGGCGCCCGTGACAAGGCGAATATGAGTTGTTCTTCCGCGGAAGAATCCTCATGTAAAGGGTACGATGTAAGCTTCGCTTGAACCAACGCGTGAAACATGAGTTGTGCTCTTTGAGTATATCTCCGTCCGTCCTCTGCTGGCCTCGGTCATTGTACGCCTTCTTAATAAAGGTTTTGTGCTCTACCACCCAAGGATCGACCACGCCTATGTGTTGTAGCGCGCTAGGTTTGCTCTTTCAAAGTCGGCGAGTCGACCCTAGAAGTCGACATGCATTTCATGGCGACCCTCATGGTGACCCCATCCAATGAGCCTGCCGAGGTGCTGCTGACGGGCAGACCAATGGGGTTCTCGATGCCTAGATAATTCGTGCGCAGGAGATGCACCTTCGATCGAAAGCCCCGCTATGCTTCCTCTCGACGTGACATGTTGCGAACGTATCCTTTGATGACACCATTCATCCTTTCAAGGGCATCATGCTGTGCAGAACGCCGCCCGAGTTGGATGATATCCTCCACTATATAGACCAGCAGATGCACCATAACGTCAAGAATGCGGGCGGAAGTACATCTCAAGCTCACATAGTATCACCACGATCTCTTCCTGTAGCCTTCGAGTTGCCTCACGCCAATCGACTTCCGAGATGACGCCGAAAAATTTGCATAGGCTAAATAGCGTTTCACGGACGTGCGCGTCCATGATCCCACGGATTGCAACCGAAGTATCCGCGTCATCAGCACGTGATACCGTGAGACTTCATCCCGCTGAACTTCGCTTCACTGGGTCTAGGTATCTGCTTATCTTCCCGCGAATCGTAAGGAAGTTTTACTCCTAGGAGGCAGGTGAAAACTGCTCGATCTCCTCCTCGACTTAGAGTGAAGCACGCGGAGGGTAGTCATTTCCGGTCTTCTTGGCCTTTTGCCTTTGGCGACGACTTTCCGTGTCCTGCTTCGCCTCATCATCATCATCATCATCATCATCATCATCCTCATCATCATTAGCGTGAAGCTCCTGCCTGATGCCCATTGATTTCAAGTCCGCCTTGCTTTCGCCCATCTTTGGTCCTTTCGCATGTTGAGCAGGTACCAAGCAGACTATCGCAAACGCTCTTCGTGATATGCATGACATCAAGGCTGTGAGGCACACGGTGGATCTTCCAGTACGGCAAGTCCCAGAAAACAGACCTCGTTTTCCATACCTTCAGCAGCGGCTCTGGCGCCTTTCGCTTCTTTCCCGGCAGTGGGCAGTCTTTCCAATTTTTCAATAGCTTGTCTATTTCCTCGCCGCTCCTCGTACACATCGGCGCTGGGTTCGGTTTCACCATCGAACAGATCCTTGCGTTTCTCCACGGGTCATCGTCGCGAAGCCACCTTCGATGTCCCATGAACATGGTTTTCAAGACCCGGATCTCTATCTAGCTGGCGATACGCCAGTGTCATCCATGCACCTTACGCATCCGTAAAATCAGTGGACTACCTGCCCCGCGAGATATCCGTGAATCGAGATAGTCGTGCACCGTCGTGAGCGGTCTGCGGCTCTCATAGGGAAATATTCTTTCTGCGGCGCCCCACGTATTGGTGGCATTTTCCACAAGGTGTCTAGCTCCTCCTTCAAAGAGCCCCTGATACAGATTGATGTCGTTCCTGGTTGTTTCGCCCTTCAATTAGCATACTCATGTGAATGTACTTCCTCTTCATGCACAACCAGGGGAAGGTTGTACATCCACACAAACACAGGCCAAAAGCTATGTGTGCTTCTCTGGCTGCCAAACGGATTGACTCCATCGGTGCTCGCGCCCAGCATGATGTTCCTTGGATCCTTCCCAAATTCTGGGTCTTCGAAGTTCAACGCTTGCCATTGGCTCGCATCCTTAGGGTGTCTCAGCATCTTGTCTTTTTTATTTATCTCCGGATCATTTCCGTCATCTTCCCACTTCTTCTCCTCCCTATCCGCGTGCCAACGCAGGAGCTTTGCTACCTTAGGGTCCGCGAAATACCGCTGCAGACGAGGAGTGATCGGAAAGTACCACACCGATTTTCGAGGAGCTTTCTTCCTCTTCTTGTATCGAGTGACGCCAAGACACCGGACATATGGTAGACTCCGCGTGCTCGTCCCGATAAATG
Organism: Aegilops speltoides; assembly: GCA_021437245.1. Lineage (NCBI taxonomy): Eukaryota > Viridiplantae > Streptophyta > Magnoliopsida > Poales > Poaceae > Aegilops > Aegilops speltoides. Next base: position 13,588,310 of record CM038145.1, read on the forward strand.
ATGCAATTGTTCATGCACACATGGTATTTCACGTGCGGTAAATCCAGAGGACACACGATTTTCTTTGCCTCCTCGAAACTGGTCGAGCACTTGTTCCCCTTGGGAAGATGTTCGTGCCAGAATGACATGTTCTCGCCGGCACGCGCGTCGGTCATTATGTGTTTTACCTTCATCTCGAGAGCCATGAGCGTTACTTTCAGCGGTATCCTCGGCCTGCATCCTTCATACAATGGAGTAACCGTCTATCTCCGGGGCTGATCCAGCTTGGCTTTCTCTCGGCGGCAGCTCTTGCGTTATCCGTCCGCTTGAGAAGCAGCTCTTGAATATGAGGGTCCTGCACCCAGCCTCCATCGCCGCCCGCTCCCGCATCTTCATCTTCATGATCATGCCCTTCGCCTTGATCTTCCTCATCATCATGTACGACATCTTCTACATGATGATGTGTACAACATCACCGTCGTGATCATGTCCCGGAGATTCTTCGCCTTCTCGCCCGCCCTACAGCGGTGGTACTTGTCTTGTCGCCCTTCCTCATTTCTTGCCCGCCCCGCCATGGACGACTTGATAGTCATCTTCATCACCTTGCCACCGAAAGCCATCCATGAAACCACGCAAGAGCAGGTGGTCCCGACCTGCCCGAATCCGGTCCGCAATAAGGCTCTTCAGCTTGCATCTTCGACATGGACATCTTATCTCCGCCTCGTTCTTTTGAAGCATCTCGCCTTCATGAGCTCAAAAACTATTCACGATGCCTTCACCATCGTGCGGACTATGGTCGTCATGGGTAGAGCAAAACGATATGTTAGAACCAAGAAAAATTTGGCATGACCTTCCCTAAAAATAGGACTAAAAAGAATGCATAGTGCCAAAATTCTCGCTAAACGGAAATGAATCAAAACTTTCCGCAAAATATTGGCCACTATCGCATATTTCAAATACCGTACCTTCAAACACAAACATATATGCAACACCACAAACACATGCAACACCACAAACATACATAGATCTAGCTAGGCCGCAAAAGTGCATGTGCACGTTGTTGGAGCGAGCTAGGGAGAAAAAAAGTAGATCTATATCATGAAGATAGCTTTCCTTACTTACCTATCAAAAAAGGTAATTTCACCACTTAATTTTGTTGAATCTATGGTGGAAATGAGGTGAGGAGGAGGAGATGGCGAAAGCTTGGAGAAGGAGGTGGATGGAATGAAGTGGGGAAAGTGAGTGGGTAGGTGTGGGCTGTCCAAAATATCTTGTTGGTCCCAGGTTACTAATGGCGCATCGTAGGAAAATGCGCCATTAGTAACCCCGTTACTAATGGCGCATCGGCAGACGGTGCGCCATTAGTAGTTTTGCAAAAAGTAAAAATAATAAGTATATATACTAATGGCGATCACCTCTTATTGCGCCATTACTAGTTTAAACTAGTAATGGCGCATTTGCACGACGCGCCATTAGTAGTTTTGCAAAAAAAGAATAAAACAAAATTTATAGTAATGGCGCGATTACTCGCTGGTGCGCCATTAGTAGTTATAGATAGTAATGGCGCATTATGGACCGATGCCATTAGTATGTATGGGAAAATGGAAAAATAATAATTATACTAGTGGCACACCACATTTACGGTGCGCCATTAGTGTCTTCCACACTAATGGCGATCACAAACAAAAGCGCCATTAGTATATAGTAGTGGCGCGATCGCTTCATGGTGCGCCATTAGAATCAATCCTATCTATAGCCCTTTTCATAGTAGTGAGAGTTTTTAACCAAACAGGGCCTTAGATTAACAACAGGTAATGAGTTGCACGGGACAGTGGACGGACCAGCACCATGTGCATCTACCGATGTGCTGTGGTCATGCATAGTATGTTGCAACAAAGAACAAACAACCAAGGAGCATATTTGTGTTGGTCCTAGTTTTTTTTATCTTTAGACACCTTTCCCTATGTGAGCGCAACAAATCTAGTCCTGCTCAAACTCTACAGCCTTGTCCCCCAAAACAAAAGATCAGTTCGTTACAGATGTGCGTACTGCGTTTGTCATTGTTTTCCCTTTTCGACCAACGTAGGTGCTGGATAGCCAGTCTGTACTAGTACTTTCGCCCATTCCTTTCCTCTTTGAACCACATCCTAGATTTATGCGATACAACTTTCCCCACTACTTTCCCCCATTCCTTTCCTCTTTGAACCACGTCCTAGATTCATGCTATACTACTTTCCCCCTTCATTTCCTCTTTGAACCACGTCCTAGATTCATGCTATATACAACTTTTCCCACTACTTTCCCTAACTCCTTTCCTCTTTGAACCACGCCCTAGATACATGGTATACATGCAGCTAGAGCAATGCATGTGGAGTAAGTAAATTATACCTTAAGGTTCTTGGGGCGTGGTTCGGTGGGTGACGGGACAGCGGTGAAGAAGAAAGGGTCGGAGGCCCTCCCGCGGCGCAGCTGGGTGAAAGTAAACAGCTGCGCGGTGGCGAAGAAGAAGTGGTCGGAGGCCCTCCCACGGCGCCGTTGGGTGAAAGTCAACAGCTGCGCCGGTAGTGGATTCCCTCCCTCACCGATGGCGACAACGTTAAGCCTCCTTCCCTTCCCGGCGGACGGATCCTACCGGCTCTTTGAGCAGCAGTGAGGGGAGAGAGAGGCCAACGAAGTCTTGTTTAGATCTGGAGAGGGCGAGAGAGTTTGAAGAGAGCAACTACAAGCGTTGATGCTCCAGTGTGTATATACAGTGGAGAGAGAGTGTGAAGCATGCAAACCCTAGAAAACAAGTGCCGAGGCTGCAGCTTATACGTGATGAGGTGATTATACGATAATTACGAGATCGTATAGCTCCATATCCATCCATTTTTACCATTCAAAGAATCCTCCTGGCACAAATTATGCTCAATTGTAGTTATCGAACCTGAGACCTCAAGTTTGATGAGCGAACAGGCTAACCAGCTACACAACCCTCCCGTTATGTTCAATGAGAGGAAAATAACCTTTTATACATTCCTGCATTTGTGTGACAAGCATGCTGTGTTTTGTGTGTGTGTGTGTGTGTGTGGGAGTCATTGGGATTTCAATCATAATCGTGTCATGTGCCTTTGGTGGTAAGACTATCCACAGTGGTGCAGAAATAATGCAGCCTTAGTCACCTTACCTCTCTCCACGTAGTAAGTTGGGTCCCACAAGTCCGAGGGTGAAACAAACAAATTAATAAGAAAAATTAAAAGCGTCAGCGGTGTATCTTACCTCACACATCTCGCTACTGCTCGGGAACACTGTCCAATTGATCCCTCTGTTTGCTCACGTACTATTTTAAGTGAATCCTTATTATAACATGCACACAATTTTGGGCACTTGTATTCGACTTAACTCAGTGTGCCACCGTATCTCGTATACTTACTACTCCCTCCATCTAGGTGTAATAAGTCACGTTAGAAGGTGCAACGGGACCAAGGTGCATGCGTGTGCGTGTGTGTGTGTGTGTGTGTGTGTGTGTGTGTGTGTGTGTGTGTGTGTGTGTGTGTGTGTGTGTGTTTAACAACATGTGTGTTAGAGAGAGTGACAGATCGACCTACTCCTACAGAGAGATGGTGTGTAGTGTACGATTTTAGACGCGAGAGTCGGTGCATCCTCTCGTTTCCGGGCGTGTCCAGTAGGGACATGCGGACAGCTGCCACGCCCGCTCCTCACCAGCCTGGCCCACCCAAAGCCCCTCCCTCGCCCGTGCGCGCTTCCCACCCGAAACGGTCAGCGCCACTTCAAAGAATCGGTGCCGCATACATGCCAGGCAGAGCGGATGCGACCTCTCACTGGCGCAAGAGTGATGGTTGCTTCGTCCGTCCAACTTACTGCTGGGTCTATGTGATTTGACGGCTCATTGGTCTTTATTACTAAGGTGGTAGGACTACTGGATGTCCCACCCTTTCGGCGAAAGGAGGTACTACTAGATTACAATTTTCTCCATTCTTACAGCGGAGGAGTGCAAGAGCGGTGAAAACACGCAGGCTCAGTGATTACATGGCCCACCTCACACTATCACCATATTTTCTGGACACTGTGCGACACCTAACTCTTTACATAGTACTCCCTCCGTTCCTAAATATTACTAGATGAGTCCCCGCGCGTTGCCGTAGAATAGTCGTATATCTCTCTGTGCAAAATTATCGATTTCATAGAACTAAAAAAAACTCTATAACCGCATGACAAATGTGGTAGCCAAACTAAATAAACTCCCATCATCATTTAGATCATCCCACGTAAGGAAAAAACATCAGCCAACTCCTATTGCACAATGGGATTATATTTTTCTTTTTGACCTGTTAATGGGACTTAAAAGCTCACTTACATGCATGCTACCGGTGCATGCTTGCATGCAGACATGTCGATGTGATTTAAAACCCACTCACATGCATGCCATGGTATTTCTGCATGCTTGCATGTGGCTTAGTGCGGAGCCTCTCAACGTCTAGATCACACGGCTATTATGGACTGATTTAGTTCATCTAACAGCTACATTAATTTTGATGATGTGGCTCAAGGAGAGGATAGAGAATTCCTAGTAGTGGGGGCTAGCTATTACTAGTAGATAAGTCTTTGTAGAGATTCCACTAAGTGAACTACATGCGGAACAAAATGAATGAATCTACACTTAAAATGCATCTATATACATCCGCATGTGGTTCATGGTGAACTCTCTACAAAGACTTATATTTAGGAACGGAGGAAGTACTAGTATAGTACGTACTGTAATTTATCAGCGTGATAAATTTCTACAATGCTATGAAGCTTCCAGCTTCTGTTACATGTATCTTAAGTCCAAGGTTGCCCGTTGCAACATTTCATCAAATACAAAGGAGACTAACATGCATGCTATTGCATCTCAATGATTGAAAAATCATAGCGAATATGTACTTCCTCCGTTCCAAAATAAGTGTCTCAACTATATGCAAACTTTAGTACAAAGTTGTACTACTACTAAAGTTGACACTTATTTTGGAACAGAGACAGCTAAAGAAAAAAAACGATACATGCAGTCCCTAGCCCTTGAACCGTAAACCCTAACCAGGCTTAAATTTGCTGGCAACGTTGGAGCTACCCAAGAAATGAAGTTTGCAACCCTATGACCATCCGATCATTTTGTGCAGTTTCACCAAAATCGAGATGAGCATCCCTGTGGCAAAGAAATTGAAGAAGCGTGATTAGAATAAGATTACTGGGACTAGTTGATTCACAAATACAGTACGTAGAAGCCAGTAGAGGTATGTGCAGGGCAAAGAAGTAGAGAAATATCCACAGGGAGTGATGTGGGCAGCTGGAGCATGGTGCAAGCCGGCTGTAAAGGGAGTTGTACCTGAGGGACGTAGCTCAACCTTGAGGAGGGCGGCGGGAGGCGGCAACTTCCCACGTCGCGGAAGTGAGCAAGGGACGAAGGCAACCTCACGGGCTTTGTGAGAGAGAACGGCGGGGACCCATGATCGGGACGTGGCGATAGTGGGTTTTCGCCGTCGGCAACGGCGACCGCATCTACACTAAGCATCCACCCCTTCCCCCAGCAGACGTGATCTGCCGGGATGTTAGAGATGTGGCCACCGTTGTTTTGTGTGAGAGAGTGTGAAGTGAGCAACCCCGGCAAGCAACCGTGTAGGCTGGCCCGTCCTTACTATGTATATAGTGGAGCGGTTTCCTTTTCTCTCCATATGAACTTATCATATTGTGTACGTGCCACTGAAGAAGAAAAATCTTTATTTATAAATGACGCAGCACCTACTACTCGTTCTCCTATAACCTTGCACTTGGCATCTCCAAAATATTAACCTTGCGATTGGCTCTTCGCCTCTTCGGGAAGTTGAGCAATAATTGTAGTGCAGTATATATCGTTCTGGCTATATGAGACCGAATGAATTGCTACATGTCCACCCCGTGGACGAGGGTCGAGGGGCGAGGGAGAGTGCTACATACGGAGCAAAATGAGTGAATCTACAATCTAAAATACATCTATATACATCAGTGTTTGGAGTATGTACTAGTAGTTCATATTGAAATCTACTAAAGAACATATATATTTCAAACAATATGATATAATCTCTATAACCAAGGTATTAGTAGGGACGAGGAGTAAACGGAGGGAGTAGAAATTTTTTCTCCACGTCTTGCGAGCCACCGCGCGCATGGGCGAGGGAGCGGGCATAAGGCGGAGCAAGCTTCACCTCATCCTGCGAGCCACCGCGCTCGTGGGCGGGGGAGACAGCGTACTAAGGAAGCTTCTCCTTTTTCTGCGAGTTGACGGGACACATCAAAATTACTCCAGTGTATAGAGCCTTGCCTCTAAGGTAGGCCCCACATGGTTTGCCTCTTTTTTTTAATTTAACATAACACGTCAAGTCGCGGTTTGTTTGTTCACTCGTGGTAGATGATCCTCCCTCCAGCAAGTGGACAACCAGTACATGTGCCAAATTACCACGTGGGATGCCTTTTTTCATACAGAAATGAGCTCCACCGTGTACCCGCGCAGGTGTGGTTGGGAAAGAGACGGGAGTACGTGCACTGTGCATGCACCTCTTCTCGTGCATGTCCCCCACCTACGTGGGTGTGTGTGAGAGATACAAACCGCGTTTGTGAGTGTTTTTTGTTTTGGGGTGGGGGTGGGGGTGGGGTGGGGGTTGATTTCATGAATTATTTGTGGGAATATGTGTCGATGACATCTCAAACAAAATTTTTCATGCAATGTGTGTGAAATGGAGGCCTATCCATATCATATATAGAGGGTCAGGCAATCCACGAGAAGAGAGGGAGGGGTCACAGCTATCGATAGAGTCGAAGAGAGGATCAAGTGGGTGGCTGCGAGATCGATGAAGAGAGCCATCGAAATTCTGTGTGTGTGCAAGTCAAAGATATAGGGCGGCTAGCCTAACGGAACGTTAGAGGGCACATGTCAAGTTTGTGTGTGGGAGGGAGGCATGACTAGAGCGCTTGATGTATCGGTGTGTGTGGGGTGGAGGGGGTGGGGGAGGGGTAGGCAGAGGCCTAACTATAGAGGTAGAATGACTCGTATATGTGTTGAGAAGGAGAGACCCAGCTATGTCTTGAGGGAGATCGGTCGACATCCATACATAACTGAAGGACAGGAAATATGATGGGACAGAGAGAGAGAGAGAGAGAGAGAGAGAGAGAGGAGAGAGAGAGAGGGAGGGAGAGGGGTAGAGTGCTGGATGGGTGATGGAGTTGCTTCTCGAAGTTGGTGGGAGAGGCCTACTAGACAAACTGAGGGTGGAACTACAATGTTATCAATAAGAGTGGGGATGTGTTTTTGTGTGTGCATGTGCGTGATAGATCTGTCGGGACGCATCCATGGATGATGAAGGGGAACCATGTGTTTGGTAAGCAAATCTAACTAGATCGGTAGATCAATTGTTGTTTGTCAGAGGAAGGGAGAGACACAATTAATGAGGTAGATCGATCGACGCGTGGGTAAAAACGAGTAAAAAGGACCTAGCTAGCTATATGTATAGCGAGAGATGGTCGGTGTACGTCCATTTGTTAGAGGCAAATAAGGCACAGCGAGACGGATAGACAGAGAGAATGGAGCTAGGAGGTGGTGCGGGAGGCCCGGCTACTAGCTAGATAGGGGGTGGAGTGTGCGGTTGTGAGATCGATGAAAAGAGGGGCGAGAGTTTACACGTGTGTGTGACCGTATGAGAGACACGAGGCAATTAGGACACATAAAGGAGGAGATTGAAGGTGTGTGTGTATGTTGTAGGCAGGCATTGCTGGAGAGGTTTATCGATTGGTTTGTGTCGGAAAGGAGTTGTGGAGACTCTGGGAGAACGATCTAAAGAAAAAAATGAATGTGCCCGGTGGATAGAATGCCGAGGGAGGGGGGAAGGAGGGCGTGTGCATGCACGAGAGAAAGTTAGTGGTAGCTACAAAGGTTAGAGGATTATGTGGGTGTAAGAGACTAACAAAGATCATAATTTGATATCAAAGCGGATTCATATATTTGAATAGGAGATCATAGTGTTTTAAACATATGCATGCTTGAATATAGCGGTGATACACGTGTCGTGCACATGTTAAACCATAATGTGATAATGCATGGCATTTGCAACTCACAGCTAAATGTTGAACAATCTAAACCATACTATACATCAAACAATCTCACATTTTATTTGAATTTGTGATAATGTGTGGCGTTTGCAGCTTACAACTAAATATCAAACAATCTAAACAATAATATATATCGAACATTCTCACATTTTATTTGAATTTGTGGTAATGTGTGGTGTTTGCAACTCACATCTAAATACTTGTAGGCATAGGGGCGGGGCACATAATGTGATAAACACATTATACATATGAGACATGGTTTAGATTATGAAGATCTAGCTAGAGCTAGAAATGTGGGGTGATTTGAAATCAAAATAAAGTGGATTCAAAAAATCGAGTTCGAGTTCATATAGTACACATAGTTCATATGTAACTCGAGACTAATCATGTGGTGTGCTGTGAAGATAATACACAAACGATGGTTTAACTTGACAATAATGATGATTGTAGATCTTATTAAAACTGATAAATGAATTCAAATGCTTTGACTTCACAATAATCATTACTATAGATCTTATTCAAATAGAGAAACAAATTCAAATTTAGTTCATATTGAAGCGGTAGTATATACATTTGGAATGCACTAAAGCGTTCATTTGAGTAGTAGGTTGCATGCATTATACTTGTAGCGAAATATTTTAATTGAACATAACATGAATTCAATGTTTTGAGTGACATTTTTAATGTGCATTGATTTGGTACAGTACATGTTAGGCTTGTCTGGAAATTTCAACCCGCGGCTTGTTAGCCCGAAATATTTAAGATATATCTTTGTCTCGTCATGCTCCAACAACTCTCACCATCTCAACCCGCGCCTTGCTATTCCGAAATTACAACGCGCGCGAAAACTCCCACCTCCTGTGAAATCCCGACACGCGAAATGCTCGTGGTACCCCTGAACCGAAAGAAGCGCCTCAAATCGGTGGGGGTACTTTCGTAACTTACCCCACATTTCGGACAAGCGCGTCCCTAACCCATGGTTCCCCACTGCCATCCCATCCGCCCACCCATTCGTACACCGAGGCCGTGAAAACCCGCGACGAAGCCCCACATCCTGCTCCGTCCGCCACCCAGCCGGAGCCACTTCCCTGACGACGTCGTCCACAGCAACACCTCGACGTCCCTCATCCATCGTACTGGAAGAGGATTCATCGTCGATCTCGTGGTCCCGTCGGTTCAGCCACCCCGTCCTCCACCTCCAAGGAGCTGCCCCGATGTTCCCCTCGTCTTTCGCGCCACCTCCATTCCCACACCGCCTTCTTCACCTGCACCACCGGAAGAGCATCATCATCGCTGTTTCCTTGGATGAAGCTGCGGCTTAATCGGCGCCACCAAAGAGGTTGTACACTAATTGCCGCATTTTCTTCTTGATTCATTCTCACGGTGCTGCCGGCGCTCGGTCCCGAGGCGACACGGCGCGGCTCCATCCACGGCGGCGTCGTCGGCCACTTCCTCCATGGCGTTGCTCCCTCGACGGCGACATAAACATTAGTAGGAGCTGCTGTTGCTTTAGCTCTCGCTCGCGCTGCTGCTCTGCTCTTGCTCTCGGTCCACTACCTAGTCTGCTCTTGCTATTGCTATTGCTCTTGCTCGTGCTGCTGCTCTCGCTCTGGCTCTTGCTTGCGATGCTGCTCCGATTTAGCTACACTTCAGTCGACTGAATTGACTTTTGGTTCAGTCGATTTTCAGGGGGTGGGGAGGGAGGCTCACCGGGGTGAAGGAAGAACCAGCCGAAGCGGGGAGGGGGGCTCGCCGGAGAGGTACCCCACTATCTATCATAGGGTTTAGGGTGGGGGCGGTGGTCACCGGCGGTGGCGTGGGGATCACCGGAGAAAAAGCTCGGCACGGGGGGGGGGGGGCTAGAGGGATGGCCGGGGCGGCGGCGGACCGGCGGTGGGGAGTGTTTGCGGGGCGGGGGGCTGCTGTTTGACCGGTGGTGGCTGGTGGCTCAGGGGGTGGAGGTTGAAGATGAACCGTAGGCCCTTGATTTTGTATCCTACGGCTGCAAAATCGACTGACCAGAGATGAAAAAGTCAGTCGACCGACGTGTAGCCTCACCTTGCTAGTGCGTTCAGTTTGGATAGCAAAATTTAGTTTCGACAGTTAAGTTCAGTTTCGACAGTTAAGTTCAGTTTCGACAGTTAAATTCAGTTTCGACAATTAAGTTCAGAGATGAGCGGCTGATGTATTTTACATCTAGCACTTTGTGGTTATGTATTTTATGTCATGTATTGGAGATGCTATTAGAATTCCACTCAGGTTAACGTTGTTCGTTGTCTCTCTTGTCCTGCTTCAGCCTCTACGTCGTACAACTCACCGGAGCTGCTCCAACGACAAAACCCCCCATCACAGCAGAGCAGTACCTCGGGCTCCATCTCCAGACGCCTAAGATCTTCTTTGCCTCCTCCGACAGCAAAGTCAGTCGGAGCATCCTCATCGGACAACCCAATCACGTTGAGATCGACATGTCTTCGCCAAAGAGGTTGTACACTTGTTGCATCTCTTTTTTACTCTACATGTTATATATATTGTCCACTGAGCACATGGATTTGTTCCTTTAGTGTCTCCTTGAAAGAAAAAATGTAAGAATTTTAATTTTCACTTGTTCTCCTTTTCAAATTCCTATTCATGAAGCACACGACTAAGATATAGTAGCATAATAGCATTATATCCGTACATTTTCTTGTGGTTTGACTTAATCTCACCATGCTTCTTTGCATCATGTGATCTTCCAATTGTTGTGAATCAAACACCCAGATTGGCAGAAATCCTGTGTTTTTAAATTCTCTGTTTTGCACGTGCATTCCTGTGTTTTAAATCCTTGCATTCTTGGAATCCTCCAATTCAAATGAGCCCTTATAGAATTACTTCAATTACAGAAAGTTATCAAAGAAAACCTTGCTTGGTTTGTCCCGCTCTTACTGCGTCGTCGTCCACCCCAGCGCAGCTACTCCAACGACAGAAGGGTCCAGCACAGCAGGGATCCGGCCTCCAGACTGTCTTTCGCCGCCTCAGATCTTCGTCCCTGCCGCCGGCAGCCATGAAAACTGCATTACCATCATCAACCGAGCAGATGACCTCGAGGACTACACGGGTCCGCAAGAGAGGCCGCACTCTTTCGTGTCTTCTTACGTTATGCATCACTTAATATTACATGCTACTTTATCGTCCTGTTCACCAATTAGACTCTGAATCAGCACCAAACTAATGGTCAAACTTGAGTTTTTAAATGGTTGTGGGGTACATATCGGGGCCGCAATCAATAGTATCTATCTACTGCCTGGTTAATCTCCGGTGTCTACTATGAGTTTCATGTTGGGCGGGAAACAAACAGTAAAGAAGCCATTATCTGTATTTTTTAACTGAAGCCTTTATCTGCCTGCTATTATTGGTTTTTGGTCTATCCACAGGTTGCTACCATCACTTTGGATTTGTGCATGCACTCCTTACATAATCTCACTATGTTTTATTTCGATGCATGACAGTTATTGTAAACAATGGAACTAAACATGTAGAGCAAAAGAGACGAGCCTTGTATGGCAATAAAATTTCATGCAGACGTCGCTCCATGGTAGGCGCAAAGGCAGCCCCCCCTCCACGCATTTCGGATTGTAATCGAGAGGAAGATATATATTCTGAGGGGGATTCAAAAGGAGAAGACAACTCCTATTTACGCCTTGAGGTCTTCGCTCTAACTTGCATGCTGATGTTGGTTATATCATGCATATGGTGTCTTGCATTGCTTACTTTATACATCATATATGTCATCTGCTTAGTTTAGACATCCTTTGTGTGAATGCCATCTGTTTAGTTTATTCATCATTTATGTGAATTATGCAACGCCATCTTGTTTAGCCAGGCATCATATATGTGAATTTTGCAATGACGTCCTGCTTAGCCAGTCATCTTATATGTAAATTATATCAGGTCATCCTTTTTTTCATTACATATTAAATTTGTCAACAATGTTAGTACATTCAACTGCTCTTCGAGTGCATTAGCCATTTGACACGGTGATGGCAAATTCTGGAGTGAAAACAAGGTCTTCAGAGCAGACTATGCTATCTGACGAAGGGCATATCTCGATGGTTACGGATAGCTCATCAGAGGAGGATTCAGAGACAGATGACCAGTCCTATACCCCCCTCCCCCCCCCCCCCCCGAGGTGTATGCTCTAACTTGGCAGGGTTATGTTGCTCATATCGTGCATATGGTGTCTCGGATTGCTATGTCATTTGATTAGTTTAGACATGCTTTGTGTGAATGCCACTTGTTCAGTGTCTAATTACCATATATGTGAATTATGCATTGCCATCTTGTTGCAAGACATTATATATGTGAATTATACAATGTTATCTTGTTGCAAAGGCATTATATATGTGAATTATGCAATGCCATGCTGTTTAGCCAATCACCATGTATGTGAATTGTATCATGCTATCATTTTTTGTATTACGTGTTCCATTTGTCGACAACATTTGTATATTCAACTACTCCTCCTGTGCATCAGCCATTTGAAGCGGTGATGGAAGTATCTTGAGTGAAAACAAGGTATTCAGAGCAGACAATGCTACTTGCTAAAGCAGACATCTTGCTGGTTACAGAGAGCTCCTTAGAGGAGGATTCAGAGACTGATGACCAGTCCTATTTCCCCCCTAAGGTCTATGCTCAAACTTGGCAGGTTTATATTACCCATGTCATGCATGTTGTCTTGCATTGCTTAGTTTTTACATCATATATGGATTGCCATCTGCTTACTTGCTTACTATATAAATCATATATTTTAATTATATCATGACATCATGTTTACATAGTACATACACATCATCTATCTGAATTATGGCATGGCAACCCATTTAATAAAGACATCATATAGTTATATCATCTCATCCTGCTTAGTGTTTACAGTCATCATATTTTGAATTATGGCATTCTATCAGTGAATGTATGTGAATTATGGCATGCCAACCTATTTAATAAACACAATATATAGTTATATCATGTCATCCTGTTTACATAGTCTCATATTTTGAACTATGTCTTTCCATCTTTTTTAGTTAGCCATCATAATGTGAAATTGTGTCATGCTATCCTGTTTAGTTAAGCATCATATATGTGAAATTGTGTCATGCTATCCTGTTTGGTTAGACAACATAAATATGAATTATTTCATGCCCTCTTTTATTCCCCACTATCCATTGCACCTGTCTATTATACAATATCTATACTTTCAATTACTTTTCTTGTTTATTAGCCATTTGAATTGGAGAGGGCGATGGCAGTATCTAAGGGAGTAACAACACGGTCTTCAGAAAAGATAGTGCTACCAGTTGATGCAAATAGAACCACGGTTGTACTTGCCCAAGGACCAGATCAACCACACATAACCCAGACTCTCACAGATTGTACCCCTACCCAGATGGATAGAGAACCAGCTACACCCCTTCTAACCCCAACCCCGGCAAATAGTAACCCAGTTCCAGTTGACACAGCACCGTCTCCACCACAGAGCACCCAAACACGAGTAGTTAGTAATGGAACTGCAGTGCCCAAAGCACGAGGACCACCACTCCGAATCCCAACTCGACGCTTAAAGGAGAAGATGATTTGTTCTCAGGTCAGGTTCTGTAGCTATGGTGCATACTCCTTTGCCCTTGCATTACTGTATTTACTCATACCAACTATTTTCAAATTTGAAGGATGGAATTGAAACTCCAATGGTGCAACAGGTATGTTTTCAACCTGTTTCTTTAACTGGATTGCTGTTGTAACCGGCTCTATGTTGATTTCAGTTTCAATTTAATAAACAGTTATGTTCTCATGTCATGCACATTACAAGTGTTGTTATTGCTCTATAGTTTCCCACACTTATATTCTATCTATTCTTCTTTGTTTTGAACAAATATTATCTGAACTGTGTCTCTATCTTGATTTGGCAACAAAAACTAGAATGATATGGACCATAAAGTGACCATGGTACATAGATATATGTTTGTTTCATGTTGTTATCCTGTCCACTTTACTACTGAACTCATTTACCAAAATGAGTTTCCTATACAACATGGTAAACATATGATGTGTCTGCTTGTTTCTCTTTTAGAATGCGGACAAAATATTGGAGAACAGTACCGCGTTATCCAAGGTAAAGGAAGTAATGCAGATAAGGTTCAAGATAGTGAGACATCCCTGTTCGTCTCCAAGAAAGCTGATAAAAACTATCTTGACGACAGTGAGAGAACCCAAAAGTCCTGTCTTGATGTAGTGTTTGAGGTACTGGCCACTGCTGCTGGAACAAGCTCTTCGAACTCGCTGCCTGAATCAATTCGTCTTCTTGAGTCTCGACTTCAAGTTGAAAGACATCGACCAGATGTGCTGCGACAGGAAGCCGAAGGACTTAGGAAGTCCCTGCAAAATTCAAATGCATATTTCCTGGTGCAACAGCAAGCGCTGGAGGATTTAAGCGCCAAACAAGAGAAAGTTAATAAGCTTGCTAAGCATCTTGCCAGCATTTTGGGTACCCAGGATATTGTTTCTTGAGATCTTCCGAAGCGGTTTCAGTTCTGGATTTGTTTTGCTGCGGCGTTTATTTGCGCTGGTTGCCAACTTTGACAACCAGTGTATTTGATATGCTGCTTTGTTCCCTATATTTGCACTGGTGGCGAAATTTGATGCCTAGTGGATGTAATATGTGTAATAGCCGTGATAGCCTAGCATTAGTTGCTTGCTTATATATTTCCTTGTTGTCTTGTTTATTTGTTTGCTTGTACTCATTGCAGTTCTTTTTCCGCGGTTTGCTAGTGGATGCAATAACCTATTTTTTAAAACTAGGCCACAATAACCATGGGCTAATGTTTACTGTAGTCACACTGGGCTTCCTACGGGCCATAGAAACAGTGGGCCTTCTACGGGCCGTAGAAACAATGGGCCTTCTATGGGCCGTGGAAACAATGGGCCTTCTGCGGGCCGTATCATCAATGGGCCTTATACGGGTCGTATGATCGATTGGCCAAACATGGGCCCAACAGACCGCATTATGGTAGTAAACGGGCTAGAGTTGGAATCGTCCGTTCATGGGCCGACCATAACGGGCCATCGTTAATAGGCCAAATTTGATGACGCTATGAAAACGGCCCAATGTATTAACGGACCACAAACGGGCCGACTGTAACCACAGGCTGAATTTGGCCCACAAGTAGAAAATGACAGTAATGGGCCGTAAGTAAACGAATGCTGGAAATGATCCCAAGAATAAATGGGCGCTGAGAAGGCCGAAAGATAAATGGGCTGGAAACGGCCCAACGGAATAACGGGCCGTTAATGGGTATAAGGTGATACACTGTTCATTATGGGCCAGTTTCACAACGGGCCGTTAATGGGTGTAAAGTGATACACTATTCATTACGGGCCAGTTTCACCACGGGCCTTTAATAGGCCAAGAGTTACAAAGGTCCTCATATAGGCCGAAAGACGGCATGGGCCATACATGGGCTAGAAGTGAAAACGGGCTGGAATCATATTGGATGGCCCAGCTGACACTATTGGGCCTAATTCGGATAGGGCGTAACGGGCCTTGGGTTAGCGGGCTGTAAATGGGCTATATGCGAACAGGTCATTAACAGGATTTCTATGGGCCGGCCCACCACCTTTCGACCAAGTCAAACGGGCCGGCCTTTTCACAGGAATGGGCCTCTGTTGGGCCGTGCCACGTGTCGAAGTATCATAGGCGCCATCTGTCCAATGAGTGGATGACATCTGTCCCAACGATGAGCCGACACGTGTTTCCTCCAGCCAATGATGATTTTATACGTGGAAAATCCCTATTGGCCAGGGCTATTAACGGGTTATCGGATCCAAAACCCGACCCTATAGCTTAACATCGTTCTGTTACGGTGGATGCCACGTGTCGGTCACCCTTGACGAAAGCACTTCTGTGACGCGAGATTTATCGCCTTGGAAGTGGACACTTCCGTGATGATAATTTTGGTAATGTCATGGAACACTTCTACGACAGCATAGGTATGACTATCTTGATTCTGTCATAAAATCGTCATGGATGTACATGCATGACAAAAAACGCGACCTACTGTGACAAACACGTATCATCACAGAAGTGTATTTTTTTGTAGTGGGAGCTGGCGGCGGTGGGCCCTATGCTTACTCAATGCACAGCGGCGATCGCCGAGTAAGCAAACCCCACCGTCTTCATCCCCGAGATGGACGAAGAGTGCGTTGAGGTGCCGCCCAACTGGTTCGGGCTGAACCGAAGGATGGGGAGGACTCGGTGGAGGAGATTGCTTCTAGCAACGAGGGCAAGCACGAAGAGGACAAGGATAGCAAAGACGACGCACCGGACGACGGAGCGGACCGCCGGACTTAGCCCGACCAAGCCTCCACCAGCGAGTCACGTGCTACCGCGCCAACTACTGACGGAGCTGACTAGGCCGAGACCCACCAGTCGGCCGCTCCACCATCCGGCGCTGCTGCCTCCTCCAACTTGTCGTATCCGCCTACTCCTCCTCTGGCTTAGGATGCCACTTTATCTTATATTTTCCTGTTCTTGTAATCTTTTGAACAAATCCATTAAATTCACGCAAATCCACCCGCTGGGGGTGTATTCAAACTCTTTTGAATGCTGGTTGTGAGCCTTTGCTATGTAAATTAATTATTCGCACAAGTCTGTGCTCTGCCGGGTTGTGAGCCCGTTGCTCGCTCGACTTTGTGCCAATTTAGATAAAATAAAAATACCAGACTCTGATGACGGGAAAATGGCGGGCGTGAGAACACGCGTCCACGTCATTGATACAGAGTGAATAATTTAAATGCATAAAATAAAAATAGAATCAAACATTGCAGATACATTATTTCCAGAACTCTTACATTTATATAAAAATTCTGTTAATTACATCTCCGAAGAGAAAACCCCTGATTAAGAATTCCAACATATCTATTACACAGGATTGCATCACATTCCTATTACAACATTCTACAGGAGAGATCCTCCTCGCGGTCGATGACGAACTCTTGCTTGGTGAGCTTGAAGTTTGGTTTCATGCAAGTACTCTATGATTTTATGTGTGATGTTTGGGAATATATTTGCTAGCATGCAACCATTTGTGTGTATTCAATCTCATTTATATGCGGAATGCAGGTTGATTTTGGTAGGCATAGTTGTATCCTACATTTGGCACATAGGATATGGGTATGTATTTTCCTTTAGGATTTTTATATGACCTCTTTGGTTTTGGTGGCATGTATATATGTGACATGCCAATTTTAATAAGTTTTCAATCATCACATTACTACTATCGCCGCGCGACACCGGTGTGGAGCCCGCGTGTAGCGTAACGGATTGAAGCTTTCTGACACAAACTTGATGCTTTTTTATGGTGCATGTGATATGTGCCATATTTTGTTGACTCTGAGTCCGGACAATATCAAGCCTGACCCGAGTGGAATTTGCTTATGATATTTTTGTTTGTTTAGAGCCTATATGGGCTACATGAAATATGCCTGATCATGTATTTTGTATAAATTTTGTATGCATATGTAGATGTAGAGTGAACCTATTTTTATTAAGTTCTAATTACCTGTATTACTACTAACACCGCGTAGCACTAATATAATGCCCGCGTGCAGCGTAACCAAGTAAAGGTTTGTGGAGCAATTATGGTGTTCCATGATCATATGACATATATAATTTTTTGTTTATGTTTGTACCTTACATGGTATTAGCACTAACTCCACATAGCGTCATTTCATTGGCGCTCGTGTGTAGCATAACCCACGTAAAGTAAGTTTGTGATATCCATTTGTGATGATGCTAATAGTTTAGGCTCTCATAGCATTGGAGCATTGCATGACATGTTTTATTTGACTTTGGACCAAATATGTGGCCTGAATACTTGGTTTAATTTTCTCTTACTTGTATTACTATTAACACCGTGTAGCATTATGATAATGCCCACGTGTAGCGCAACCAAGTAAGATTTGTTTTTTATGATGCAACATGTTTTATCATTCGTCTTGCATGATCTTGGTTTCTAGGTGTGTATCATGAACACATTTTCTAATTAAGTCTTGCCCTGCTCGTATTACTACTAACACCGCGTGGCACTAAGATAATGCCCGCGTGCAGCATAACCAAGTGAGGGAATATATTTTTATGCTCTTGTTTGTATTGCAACTGATGTGACACATAATGCCCGTAGCGCAACCAAACAAGAGATTATCATGAGTTTAGTTTAGTGCGTTCATAATTTCATTCCAACTTAGTCATATCCATTTTTTTATGATGACCAAACTAAGGCATTTTTATATGAGGTTTTCGTACCAATGACACTCTCTTGATTTGTATCCATGTATAGAGACCAAACCAAGGAACGAGGCGTTCATCTGGCTTGTATCGCTAAAGGGACCGAACCAAGACGGAGATCAATAGGACGAAGCGCACACAACATTTAAAGGAACCGTGCTTACAAGAACCATGCATGCTCCTTGACTCGTACCGCGATGGCCGAGCCGAAGGCAAAAGTTTGGGGTAGATATAACGTGCTCCTTGGTTTGTACCGCGATGGCCGAACCAAGGACAAAATTTTGGGATGGATGCAACATACTCTTTAGTCTGTACCAAAATGGCCAAACCAAAGACAAAATTTTGAGATAAATTAATCAATGCACCTTAGTCTGTACCGCAATGGCCGGACTAAGGGCGAGAATTTTGGGGAGATGAAACATACACCTTAGTCTGTACCGCAATGGCCGGACTAAGGGCAAGAATTTTGGGTAGATGAAATATGCTCTTTGATTCGTACCGCGATGGCCGAACCATGGACAAAATTTTCGCAAAATGAAACATGCCCCTTGATTTGTACCGTGATGGCCGGACCAAGGGCTAAAGATTTAGGAGAAGAAGAAGAAAAAAAGCTCCCTGGCCTGTACCACAATGGCCAAACCAGGGGCTAGAAGAGAGCCATTGAATCTCACCTTCAAACCAACAGGACGTAGCACGCCTACCTCCTTCTCCTCTTTTCTTTGAGAGTTTGTATGTGTGTGTGATTTTTAGCAAAGGAAAGAAATAAACTGGAGGCCGACCTTCGAGCAGTGGATCTGCCTGGTATTTACTCCCTCTGTTCCAAAATAGATGACCCAACTTTGTACTATTTTTAGTACAAAGTTGGGTCATCTATTTTGGAACGGAGGGAGTATATGGGAGGGTGTGGAGCACTGGCCTTTGGAGGCTGCCGCGCGCGCCAAGGAATCAGCCTGCACGTCGCTGTCGTGCAGGACGTGAGCAGGAGTCGTGGCTGAATGGGTAGAACGTGGGTAGACTTGGTCTTTTGAGTTGATCGATGGGACTTCGGCGGGAGCGCACATGGCCCTCTGGCCCAATTAGTTTAGTGAATTTCCTTAATCAAGCTTTATCTAGAGATGGGCCCTGCTACAAGGCACGTATGGGCTTCTTACTTTGATTATTTAATTGGAGCAGCTTTTGCATATGCATGGTGATTGTGTTGATTTGCTCAAAAAAATTATTTGCTGTGAGGGCCACGCCACATACGTTCATGCATGTACGCTGCCTAGCATGCATGCATTAGCACATAACGCATGCTCGTGCTAGCTAAAGATTTAATTGATGCTAAATTTTCTTTAGTCACCAATTATACTGTCTATGCATTTTGTTAATATATTGTGATATTTTGATGGCCAACGCCGACGGCGCGGCGCCCGTGGGTGTTGTTCCTCCTTCCCGCAGGGTCGTCATGGTACTCTCCGGCCTTGTCCGTCTTCGAGGTTTGTCTTTAGGTGAAAGCCTTTTGCGCTGCTGTAGCGGGGTCGGCTGATGTCGTCGTTCCCGGGCCGCTTTTCCCTTATGGTTGTCATCTTGAAGACTAGTTCCCCTTCGCGTTTTCCCTAGGGTGGACATGCAGAGTTGGTCGCAGGTAATCCTCCTGGTCCCGATGGCCCAGTGCGTCAATGGGTGCGCCTATGTTTGTTTCTCGCTACGACAGAGAAGTCGGAGCTGCGCGTGGCGGGGCCCCCGCGACAACGATGGTTCCATAAGGGCGGTTTCAGCGGACGGTGCTCTCCGAAGATTGCGATGGACTAGGTCGTTGCGAGGCTTGCAACTTTCTCTTGCAATGTACATCAACAAAGTTGGAGCTGCCGGTCGTCGATGTCTTGGTTGATTGAGTTGTTGATTGATTTCTTTAAGTTAATTCTTTTCATTATCGAACGTTTTATTTTTGTTGTTTTGAATTTATATTTTATACATTTACTTATCGCGGTCAAAATCCATGTCAACAGATGCCCCTCGAGGTCTGGGTTCGAAGTGAGAATTTTTTTTACTCGGGCCCAGAGCTCGAAACTATACATATTTTGTTTAAAGCATTTCTGGTGAGTATAATGGATTTATGACTTTTTAGACGACCGTGTGCCAGCTACGTACAGCTTTTTAACCATACGTTGCAAATATGGAGGCTAAAAATCAGGCCACGTCTGGCTTATCCGGCTAACAAACTCCATCTGGCTAACAAACTGCGTCCGCTGTCCCCTCAACTCTCTTTTAAACAGCAAGTCTTCTTTTCTTTTCTTAAACTAGATAGAAGACGACGGAGACCAAGGTCCGCTTCCGTCCGGCTGGCCGCAATTCCTTCGACAGGTTAGCAAATTATATACGACTTCGCTAGTACCTAAATTGATTCATTGACTGATTAGTCTGCTATTTCCTTAGTCCCAGATTACTTTCAATCCCTCACAAGATGCACCTCCGTGTTTGCAAGTATTGACTCCACCAATTGGTATGCCTTTTTTTTTGTCCTGTCATTACCAAGAAATGATCTATCCTTTAGCATCTTGGATTTTGCTTTTAATCTCTATTCCATCTCCTCATCATGTAGGTGCAGGGAGACGGGGACACTAGGATACGGTCTGGATCGAATCTTCCTTGGGTAGTCTGCTTTCCCAAATTATCTGATTACGCCTGTTTGTTGTGGCATCTCTCTCATCATTAGAAGTGCCAGGGATATAATGCCCTGAATGCATTTTTTTCATGGTGTATATAGCCCTGGTCTCTGGATGTGTTCGATCTGTATATTCATTCAAATATTGTGATCCCACGGTCGGCGTTCCGGGAAGTCCCTATCCAGGCTTGGTCCGTCGTTCGACTCGGGGATTTTTTTTTCATTATATTTTTTTGTATGAATGAGTAGATTGCTCACTGTTGCCGCTCTGGAAGCCTATATATGGGCTTAGTCCGTCGTTCAACCATCATAAGTTTTCTTTTATCATTGTATATGCATGGGTCAATAAGTTGCTCACCGTCGGCGTTCCGAGAAGCCTTTATATGGGCTTGGTCCATCGTTCGATAGTGATTTTTTTTGTATATGTATGAATCGATGCCTTGATCACTGTCGGCGTTCCGGCAAGCCTATATATGGGCTTGGTCCGTCGTTCGACTATGATTTGATTTTTTTGTATGATATATGCATGAATTTAATGACTTGATCACTGTCGGCGTTCCGGCAAGCCTATATATGGGCTTGGTCCGTCGTTCGACGGTGATTTTTTTTGTATGATATATGCATGAATTTAAAGACTTGATCACTGTCGGCGTTCCGACAAGCCTATATATGGGCTTGGTTCGTCGTTCGACAGTGATTTTTTTTGTATGATATATGCATGAATTTAATGACTTGATCACTGTCGGCGTTCCGGCAAGCCTATATATGGGCTTGGTCCGTCGTTCGACAGTGATTTTTTTTTGTATGATATATGCATGAATTTAATGACTTGATCACTGTCGGCGTTCCGGCAAGCCTATGTATGGGCTTGGTCCACCGTTCGACAGTGATGCTACTGCTCTTGGGCATGAGGAATATTTTCAATCCTGCGTACCCGTGTTGTATTTCTCATATTCCCTTTAAATGGCAGGTGTGCCAGAATCTGATGACGGGAAAATGGCGGGCGTGAGACACGCGTCCACGTCATTGATACAAAGTGAAATTTAAATGCATAAAATAAAAATAGAATCAAACATTGCAGGTACATTATTTCCAGAACTCTTACATTTACATTAAAATTCTGTTAAATACATCTCCGAAGAGAAAACCCCTAATTAAGACTCCCAACATATCTATTACATAGGATTGCATCACATTCCTATTACAACATACTACAAGAGAAATCCTCCTCGCGGTCGACGACGAACTCCTTCTTGGTGAGCTTGAAGTCTGGTTCCATGCAAGTACTCCTCTATGATTTTATGTGAGATGTTTGGGAATATGTTTTCCTAGTATGCAACAATTTGTGTGTGTTCAACCTCATTTATATGCGGAATGCAGGTTGATTTTGGCTAGGCATAGTTTTATCGTACGTTTAGCATATAGGATATGTATATATTTTTCTTTGGGAATTTTATATGACATCTTTGGTTTTGGTGGCATGGATACATGTGACATACCAGTTTTAATAAATTTTGCATCATCACATTACTACTATCATCGCGCGACACTGATGTGGTGCCCGTATGTAGCGTAACGGACTGAAGCTTCCTGACACAATATTAATGCTTTTTATGGTGCATATGATATGTGCCATATTTTGTTGACTCTGAGTCCGCCCAGTATCGAGCCTGACCTGAGTGGAGTTTGCTTATCATATTTTGTTTGTTTTAAGCCTATGTGGGCTACATGGAGCATCCCTTATCATGGATTTTGCATGAATTTTGTATGCATATGTGGATGTGGAGTGAACTTATTTTTATTAAGTTCCGATTTACCTGTATTACTACTAACATTGCGTATCACTGAGATAATGCCCGCGTGCAGCGTAACCAAGCAAAGGTTTATGGTGTTACATGAGTCATGTGAGATCTATCATTTTTGTTTATGTTTGTACCTTACATGGTATTAGCACTAACTTCACATAGCGTCATTTCATTGGCGCTAGTGTGTAGCATAACCCAAGTAAAGTGAGTTTGTGATATCCATTTATAACGATGCTAATAGTTTAGGCTCTTATAGCATTGGAGCATTCCATGACATAATTTATTTTACTTTGGCCAGAATATGTGGCCCGAATATTTTGTTTAATTTTCTCTCACCTGTATTACTACTAACACCGCGTAGCATTAAGATAATGCCCGCGTGTAGCGTAACCAAGTAAGATTGATTTTTATGATGCAACATGTTTTATAATCCATCTTGCATGATTTTGGTTTTTGGGTGTGTAACATGAACATATTTTTTAATTAAGTTTTGCCCTACTCGTATTACTGCTAACACCGCGTGGCATTAAGATAATGCCCTCGTGCAGCGTAACCAAGTGAGGGGATATATTTTTATGCTCTTGTTTGTATTGCGACTAACGTGACACATAATGCCCGTAGCGCAACCAAAAAAGAGTTTATCACGAGTTCGGTTTAGCGAGTTCGTAATTTCATTCCAACTTAGTCATATCCATTTTTTTATGATGACCAAATTAGTGCAATTTTTTATGAGGTTTCGTGCCTATGATACTCTCTTGATTTGTATCCACGTATAGGGACCAAACCAACGAATGAGGCCTTCACTTGGCTTGTATCGCTAAAGGGACCGAATCAAGACGGAGATCGATAGGACGAAGCGCACGCAACATTTAAAGGAACCGTGCTTACAAGAACCATGCATGCTCCTTGACTCGTACCGCGATGGCCGAGCCGAAGACAAAAGTTTGGGATAGATATGACATGCTCCTTGGTTTGTACCGCGATGGCCGAACCAAGGACAAAAATTAGGGATGGATGCAACATACTCCTTAGTCTGTACCGCAATGGCCGGACTACGGGCAAGAATTTGGGAGAGGAGGAAGAAGAATGCTCCCTGGTCTGTACCACAATGGTCAAACCAGGGGCTAGAAGAGAGCCATGAGTCTCACCTTCTCACTTCCTGCCTCTTCTTTCTGTCTGTGCTCTTGTATGATGTATGTGTGTGTGTAATTTTAGCAGTAGAAAGAACGATCAGATGGCCGACCCCAGAGCAGCCGAGCGGCCATGTATTTATATGGAGCCGCGGAGCGCAGCGCAGGGTCCAGCCGCATGCACGCACGCCCATCCACGTAGTGGATCGTGAGATCGTGTGAGATCGTGCATATGAGCGGGGCTGCTCCTTTTTCTTTTTGTTTGTTTAATCGCTAATCAACCTGTAACATCCCATCAGTACAGGCTTAATTAGGCCACGTTCTGTCATTGTGTGGGCTTTTGCTCTAATTCTTTACTTAGGGCCAAATACATGCACGCAGGAAGAAGCTAGGGGGCCATATGGGCCATGATACATACAGATGCCATGCATGTATCGCTCGCTTAGCCTTGGTTAATATGCAATGATATTTGATGGAGGAACATACTGCAAGATGCTTCGACAATATTGACGTTGTCTTTGCCGGTGAAATTTTAGATCATTATTGGTCCTCCACAGTGCGCGTACATACGAACCGTGTGTCCCCATATTTTTTTTCAGCGTTGGTGCGCGTACATATAAACCATGTGTCCTCCATTTTTCTATGGAGAAAACTTGCTGGCTGTTTATTTGTTTCATCATATTTTATAATTGTTGGTTTAATGTGTGCATAATCAACATTTGAAAATAAATCATATGCCTATTTCTTTGGTCATCAATTCGAGCGGTTGATTATAATTAATTCCTTTTCATTGTAAAGCGGATTTTGCCGTTTTGTATTTATATTTTATGTGGTCTATGCATTTTGTTTGCCTTGGTCGAAATCCATGTCAACAGGCAGCTCTTCGATCTAGCAGCCGACCAAATGCTCCAGCGGCTCGATCAGTCGGGGCTTGATGCTGGACAAGATGAGGACATTTGCTCGCTCGAATTGGATGTTGGACTACGGATGGGCAATGGACGCTAAGTCCAGTCGGATGCCCGCGTCACGCAGAAACGGGCCAAGGCGCCTTTGGCAAAGTTTGTGCCATTGTTGGTGATGATGATGTGCAGTACGCCGTACTGGACGGTGATATCTGCGATGAAGGCCACAGCAGTCGGACCACTCAGCTTCTTGATTGGTTTTGCTTCAATCCACTTGGTGAATTTGTCCAGGGTGACCAGCAGGTGGGTCATGCCACCGCGTGCTATCTTAAATGGCCCCACCATGTCCAGCCCCCAGACAGCAAGTGGCCAAGTGAGGGGGATGGTCTTGAGTGCGGAAGCCAGCAGGTGTTGCTTGGAGCCAAATTTCTGGCACCCTTTACACTTCTTGACCAAGTCCTTGGTGTCGTCCAAAGCAGTCGGCTAGAAGAATCCATGGTGGAAAGCTTTGGCGACAAGGGATCTAGAGGCCGCGTGGTGGCCGCATTCGCCTTGGTGGATGTCTCTGAGGATTGCCTTGCCTTTCTCTGGCTCAACGAAGCGCTGGAAGACGTCAGTCTCGCTGTGCCTGACAAGCTCTCTGTTTACTATCGTGTATGCTGCTGCTCGGCGTTGCACCTGCCAGGTCGAGATCTCGTCGGATGGTAGCTCTCCGCTCACCAGGAAGTCGAGGATGGGTTGCGCCCATGATGGTGCTTCGACCACTATCATCATGGCCACTGGAACTAGGGCGGTTGGGTTGGGACGCGGCGGGTTGGAGTCAGCTGCCGCTTATTGTGTCGTTGAAGTCCCCGGGCCAACTGCTGCAGCCCCGGGGCCGGGTTCTGAAGTCCCCGGGCCGGGTGCAACTGCTGCAATCCCCGAGCCGCCTGTGGGAGTCCCCGGGCCGACAGATGCAACCCCCGGACCAGGTTCTGAAGTCCCCGAACCGACTGCTGCGGTCCCCAAGCCGGATCCGACTGTTCCGGGGACAGCCGGCACGAAGATGGACTCTGATTCCGGCGAAGGCTTGATAGACGGATTGAGGAGGCACTTGAGGGAGACGCCGGCTGGTATCGCTTACCAGGTGGATCCGTTCCGTGCCAAGGCATCAGCTTGCTCATTCTCGGCCCGTGGCACGTGAAGGAACTCGCACCCGTTAAAGTATCCGGTGATCTGCTGGATGAGGAAGCGGTATCTTGCCATGTTTGCATCCTTGGCATCCCAGTCGCCGGACGACTGCTGGTCCACCAAGTCCAAGTCACCGTAACACAACACTCGACGGATGCCAATCTCTTTGGCCAGTCAGATCCCGTGGACAAGTGCCTCGTACTCGGCCACGTTGTTGGAGGCGGCAAAGTGAATTTGCAGCGTGTATCTGAGCTTGTCGCCGTTGGGGGAAGTGAAGACGATGCCGGATCCCAAACCGGTCCGCATATTCAATCCATCAAAGTGCATCCGCCAATGAGTAGAATTCGACGCTGGCGGCAGGTGATGAAGCTATGTACCTAGGGTAGGGTCATGGACCTGTCCACACTACCCTCTCCAAGGACATCTCTAGAAGAAACCACCTTTCAATCGACTCAGAAGTGTTCCACTCGACGGACTCGAAGACACTCGACCATGAAGCCAACCACTTGACAGCCAGGAGATCTAAAGTCGCTCTACACACAATCGGTCGGTCCTTAAGTAGCCTTTATGGTCATCATAGCACTTTCTTTGTGGCGTTACCAGTAACGCCCAATCTTAATGTACCTTAAACCCTACATAACTGAGGGCCGAAGGGGTCTGGCGAACTCTATATAAGCCACCCCCTCCTCAGTGTAAAGGGTTCGCACCCCTGTAACTCATACACACATAATACACTCGACCGCCTCCGGGCTCCGAGAGGTAGGGCTGTTACTTCCTCCGAGAAGGGCCTGAACTCGTAAATCTCTTGTGTATACAACAACTCCATACCTAGGAACTTGCCTCTCCATTCCTACCCCCCTACACTACTGTCAGACTTAGAACCACGACAGTTGGCGCCCACCGTGGGACAGGTGTCTTAGCGACTTATTGGAGAAGTTGCGATTTTTCCGATCTCCTTCATCATGGTTTCGGGAGGAGCTCTGGTTGAGGGCCGCGAGATCCGTCTCGGAGCGCTCACGTTCATCGTAGACGACTCTGCTTGGCTTCAGGAGGCTCCGCTCGACATCGACGCGCTCCCTATCCGCGGGGCGACGCACTTTCGCACGTGTGTCCGCGGCGTCCTCCTGCGGCAACCATCGACCCAGTATCGGTCGGCCCCTGTGTCGTCCTCCCTCCCTGTTTCCCGCCAGTGCAAGCGCTCCGGTCGGTCGAGGCTTCAGCGGTGGGTGAGGCACGCGGTGGCTCGCCAGTCGGCCACCCCCAAGTCGCGGCGATCGAGCCCGACGAATCTCTCTACGGCCTGTTCAACCTGTCGACTGGCTCCGCGGAGACTACACAGAGTGCGACAGCAGTGATCCAACGGCGGAGGTTCTGATGGTCGATGGACCACGCCGCCCTCCCGGTTTTCCCCGCACCGATGGAGGCGACTGCGGAGGCGATCCATCGCATGCCCACGAAGAGTATCTCCCCGAGCCCATCACTTCGTGGTAGAGGGAAGAACTTCGCCGCAGGAACATGGATGCGTTGCACACTCCTGTTGTTGGAGATACCCCCGAGGCTCATGCCTTAGAGGACGCGCGCTTGGCCAACTTGGCTGAGCGCACTCGACTGGAGAACCTCCAGCGAGCACTCAGCAGCGTCTTGCGACAACGGGTTCGTAATCCGATCGGCGTCAACTCTTTCCACCATCGACCCAGGTATATGGAACTCCGATTCAGAATTTAGCAGCTGCAGCCCGTATAGCAGAGTCGATTCAGCCTTCCCAGTCAGAGGCTGGCAGAGGCTTGTTACAGATCAGAGCATTACTCCAGGCGGCAGGAGATCAAAATTCAGTTGTATCGCAGTCAAGGAATAGGATTCACAGCAGATCCATCGCTGCAAATACAGTCCAGTCAGTCCATAGCCCAAGATTGCCCCCGAGGCATGAGGGACGTGGAGACCGGCGTGATCAGTACAAGAACCGTGAGCAGTATGATCACTGACTCGATCGTGATGATCGACGTCGAGTGCCCACCCCTCCCCCAATGTAACACCCCGGATCCGATGCGCCAGGTGTCCGTCAGTTATTCGCCTTCGTTGCCATGTCATTTGCTTGCGTGTTGCATTTGCCATGTCATCATATGCATTTCATATCATGTCATCATGTGCATTTCATTTTGCATACGTGTTCGTCTCATGCATCCGAGCATTTTCCCCGTTGTCCGTTTTGCAATCCGGCGCTCCTATGTTCCCCGGCGTCCCCTCGTCTCTCTTTTTGTGTGCGGGTATTAAACTTTCTCGGAATGGCCGAGGTTTGCCAGCGGCCTTGGTATACCACCGTGAACCGCTGTCAAGTTCGTGCTATTTGGAGGTCGTTTGGTACTCCAGCAGTTAACGGTAAACCGTAAAGGCTTCTTTGTTGCAGCCCAACACCCCTTCCAAAGTGGCCCAAAACCCATCTAACTCCCTCCATGCTCTCGGTCGTTCGATCACGATCGTGTGGTAAAACCGCACCTCATTTGGACTCTCCTAGCTCCTCTATGCCTATTTATACCCCCATTCCAAATCCCAATGATTTCCCCGAAACCCTAAAATTCTCCTCTCCGCCGCGGACATGTCCATCCGCGCCGGACATGTCCGCCGGCCACGTCGTCCGAGCCAATCAGAGGCCGCCACCTCATCCTCCACCGCCCCGCGCCCAATCCCGTGTCGCCAGGTGGCATCGCCGGCCTCCTCTCTCTCTCACATGGCGCGTGGGCCCGCCAGCCCATCGCCGGCCAGCGCTAACCCGACCACATGGCCGCCCGAGCCGCTTCGGCCTCGCCGCCGGCGTGCCTCGGCCTCGCCGCCCGGCGTCTTGCCTTGCCGCGCTCCGGCCTCGTCGGTGACCCAGCGCGCCCGCCCGCCACCACGCCGCGCCCCGCGCCGCCTCGCCGCCCTCCGCCGCCTCCGCCAGATCATGCCCCGCCGCCTCCGCTCCTCCCGCGGCGAAGCCCCGCCGCCGAGCATCCTGAATCGGCGCCCGCCACCACGATCGCGGCGCCGCCCAGCCAGTCCCATGCCGCCGTCCGTCTGCGCCGCCGGACCGCGCCCGGTCGCCGGATCCGCCACCGCCGTCCTTCCCCCGCGCTCCAGCAACCTCCCCATCTCCGGCCACCGCGAGGAAGCTCCTCCGGCGACCTCCCCGACGTCCTCGTTTTCCGTGCCCGCAGGTTGACCCCCCCCCCGTTTCACTAAGTCCCCGAATCTGTGTTCATTTTCATGCTATCTTTGACGCATCACATCTCCACATCCGTAGCTCCATTTTGCGTGTATAATATGTCAAATTGTTCGTCTCGACGAGTACATCATTTCATTCCATTGCATCATTTGCATTTGAGCTCATCTTGATGCCCTAAATGCTGTTGGAAGAGGGCTTCAGATCGTTAGTTCCAGAATCTTATCAGCTCGAGCTCTTTTGTCATTTTTGCCATGATTTATGTGTGCATCCTATGAGTATGAGCTCTACATGAATGTTGGACTTTGCCATGCCATCTTTCTATAGGTGTTGACCTTGTATTTTTGTGAGTTGTGTGCTGAGTGCATTGAGCTTGTAAAGTAGGGTACTTGCTGTTGTTGTTTTCCTGACAGATTCTGTTATAATTTGATGCCATGTTAACATGCTTCCACTAATCATTATATGCATAATCTGGAGATGCTCTATAAACATGTTTTGATATACATGTCTTGCTCTATCCATTCATGCCCTTTTTTGCATTTATAGCCTGCTGGAACATGTTCATTTCTTGCTCCAAAGTTGCTTGAAAATGTTTCCTGACAGATTGTTTGCATGAGATTCAATTTTCACGAGGTTGTTGTAGTTGATCCGTGTATGCTATGAGGTTGTTCTTGCCATGTATAACTCCTATGCCATGTCTTCTTGATGGGTGTAAGCTTAGTTTATCATGAGATGCTCTGTAGTGAGTGCATCGAGCTCACGAACATGCCATGTTGAATCTGTTTTTGCCATGTCCTGATATTTCACTAAGTCTGAAATCTGTAATAAAACTTGCAATGTTTACATGGGTGCCATCATTTCTTAGAGTCCTTTTTGGCTTATGGTCAGTAAGGGACTATTGAAATATGCTTTGAGTAGAATCATGTCATGCCTTGCTTTGCTATTATAAGTTCCTGTAGCATGTTGTTTGCTTGCTCTAAACATGCCTTCTGATGTTAATTCCTGGCATGTTAGTATTTTCACTAAGTCTGTGAACCTGATATTTTGAGCACTTTCACCATGCTTGTTTGAACATGTTATGATGTGATTTAGCCGTAGCTCAGTGTTCCTCTTTTGTTAAGCATCTCCTGTAGTTCCCTGCCATATGCTTTGTTTTTATGTTGGGGTGCTGTAGCATAGTTTCTTGTCGCTTGCTAAGTAGCATCGGGCTGTTAAGCAGATTTGCATCATTCTTGTTTTGCTTGTCATTTGCAAACCGTGCATCCGTTTCCGGTGATCTTTATATCGATTTCAACCGAAATCACTCCATCTTTCAGCGGCATACTTGGTTTGCCAAGTTGATGCCAGTTCATCATTTTCCTTCCGAGCATACATATGCATTGCATATCACATCTCGCATCGCATGTCATGTATTGCATCATATTGCTTGTGCATTGTTCCTTGTTTGATTGTGGTTCCGTTGCTTGTGTTCTTGCTTTGGGTAGAGCCGGGAGACGAGTACGTGAACGATGAACCTGTTGAGAACGCCTACGAGGATCAAGTCTTCGACAACTCTGAGAACCTTGCAGGCAAGATGACCATACCCTCGAAATCACTACTATCTTTGCTACGTTAGTTTGCTCGCTCTTTTGCTATGCCAATGCTACGATGCCTACCATTTGCTTGTCAGCCTCCCAAATTGCCATGTTAAACCCCTAACCTTTGACACCTTTACCTATGCAAACCGTTGTTTGGCTATGTTACCGCTTTGCTCAGCCCCTCTTATAGCGTTGCTAGTTGCAGGTGAAGTTGAAGATTTCTCCATGGTGGACAGGGTTTATGTTGGGATATCACAATATCTCTTATATTATTCATGCATCTATATACTTGGTAAAGGGTGGAAGGCTCGGCCTTATGCCCGTGTTTTGTTCCACTCTTGCCGCCTAGTTTCCGTCATACCGGTGTTATGTTCCCGGATTTTGCGTCCCTTACGCGGTCGGGTGATTTATGGGACCCCCGACAGTTCGCTTTGAATAAAACTTGTCCAGCAAGGCCCAACATTGCCTTTTACCATTTGCCTCACCACCACCTACTTTTTTCCCTTGGGAGTCGCTCTCTCGAGGGTCATCTTTATTCAGCCCCGGGCCAATGCTTGTCTAAGTGTTGGTCCAAACTAGAGCCACTTGCGGCGCCACCTCGAGAAACTTGAGGGCTGGTTTTAGTTATGCGTCTCGCTCATCCGGTCGTGGCCTTAGACGAGATACGCGCGGCTACTATCAGGATGTCGGCACGCCGGGAGGTCTTGCTGGTCTTGTTTTACCATTGTCGAAATGTCTTGATGTACCGGGATATCGAGTCTGATCGGAGTGTCTCGGGTGAAGGTCTATTCCCGATGATCGCGAGAGCTTGTCATGGGCTAAGTTGGGACACCCTGCAGGTATAAACTTTCGAGAGCCGTGCCCACGGTTATGTGGCAGATGGGAATTTGTTAATGTCCGGTTGTAGAAAACCTGAAGTTGACCTTAATTAAAATACATCAACCGTGTATGTTACCGTGATGGTCTCTTTCCGGCGGAGTCCGGGAAGTGAACACGGTGTTGGAGTTATGCTTGACGCAGGTTGCTATACTCTTCTCGCTCTCATTTGCGTATGTTAGCCTCCATATATGCTAGTCGCTTGCTGCAGCTCCACCTCATGCCTTTACCTGACCCATAAGCTTAAATAGTCTTGATCTCGCGGGTGTGAGATTGCTGAGTCCTCGTGACTCACTAGATACTTCCAAAACCAGTTTGCAGGTGCCTATGTTGCCGAGCAGGTGACACATCTAAGCTCAAGGAGGAGCTCGATGAAGATCTTGCCCTTTGTGTTGTTTCGTTCTAGTTGATCAGTAGTGGAGCCCAGTTGGGGTCGATCGAGGACCTTTGTCGCATTTGGGGTTCTTCTTTCATTTTGGTTCCGTAGTCGGACCTTGTTTGTATCTGGACGATGTAATGCTTTATTCATGTAATTGTGTGAAGTGGCGATTGTAAGCCAACTATGTATCTCTTTCCCTTATGTAATACATGGGTTGTGTGAAGATTACCTCACTTGCGACATTGCTTTCAATGCGGTTATGCCTCTAAGTCGTGCTTCGACACGTGGGAGATATAGCCGCATCGAGGCGTAATAAGTTGGTAATCGAGCCATCCCCGACCTTAGGAGCCCCCACTGCTTGATCGTTTTTAGTGGCCGAGTTGTGTCTAGAAAAATGTTTTGAGTCATTTAGGATTATATATATCGGAGAGTTAGGAATTCTTTTTACTCCCCAGTCCCTTCGACCTTCTGGTGAGGTATCCCGACGTAGAGTTTTGACTCTTCTCTTCTTAAATTTCACTAAATTTTTTTTAGGATCACGCGGGTATCTTGGAATCGTTCCGATGGTTTTATGATGACAACATTGTCTTGGTGCCTCCTGACATTTAGGGGTTGTGGCAGTGTCCCGGGGAGTTGAGCTCTGAGGTGTTGTCGTCATAATTTTATCGTTGCAATTCTGGAATACCTGAGTTTAGTACGCCGACATCAAAAATCTCTTTTATGCAGTTGTTGGTGAGATAACCCCGCTGACCCAGTACTGAGGTGAGTACGGGGGTATTGCCATGACTTGTACAATGGATGCTTTTCGAAGGTTGAGGTAGACGATTTCCGAAGGTTTCTTGGTTATGTGTTGACGGATGGATACAGCTGGATGTAGGGATTGTTAGTTTGGGTGAGATATATTGCTCCCCTGTATCCCCAACACCAGATTGCATAACCAGAAAATTTCGGGAGTTTCATAGGTGGGAATTCAAGTAGCTCTTAGGATATCTTTCCGACGGATGTATGATATGAAATTGGGGTTCGACGTCTAGTGGTCCACCTATTCACGGTTGGTTTTACAGTGGTCTCGTTGTGTCTTAAAGAGTCCTTGGCTATGCCGACTCGGGGACACTTCGTATGTCATGTGCACTGCCTTGTACATGATGGTGCTGTACGATTGAGCCCGTGTAGGCCCCACCACGAAAATTTCGGACGAAATCTCTATCATATGTTTGTTCCGGCTTATTCTGCAAGCCAAATCCTTTGTTTTGTTTTGAATTGTGGTATTCGAGTTGCTTCAATGTCAAGTGTTGATTCCATACCTTTCTGAAATGGTGTTCTCGTACTCCGATGTGAATACCAATCCTTCTCGACAATCAAGATTGTCATGTCAATCCTTTTCAACCGGCGTGTTTCTCTTCAATTGGATCTGATCACTTCAACATCAGCAAGACCAATTATCTTTTCTTCTCAACGGTGTTTGTTTCAACCGTCCTAAGTCGCCTTTGTTTTTCCCGCCCTCCCACCCTTTTTCTTCAAGGACACAGTTTTCTTAATCAAGTATCCATTTATTCATGTGAAGTCTCTTCATTCTTTTCAATCAATGTTCTGATCCGATGATCCCTCGTGAAGATGTTCTTCTAGTTCGTCATTCCTCATTCTTTTCCCTTCTCCGGTGGATTCAAGTCAAGTTTTGTTGATCATACCTTTTTCCTCATTTCAATGTCTTCTCATACCGGTGCACCTCATTATCATTCTTCTTCTCGCTATTTGTTATTCCGGAGTGCTCAAGATATCTCAAAGATTCGTGTTTCCACTCTGCATTCGTTCGAGCTCTTTCGAGATTGGTATCTCATTCAAGTCATTTAATTCAACCGGTGCAACATCTCTTTTAAATCCTTTCAACGGTATTCTTTTGAGTGGGCCCTAACCCACAGGTCTTTTCCAGGATCTTACCTGACTCTTCTAATTATTCCGGAGCCATTCACAAATTCTTTTCAGAGTTTGACGTAAGAATGAGTTATCGTCAGTCAAATGCTTTTCTCCAAGATCTTTCAATTTATTTTCATAGTTGGTTTAACCTCTTCGCTTTTGATTCTTCCGGTGTGCCTCAATAATTCTTGGTGGTGTTTCTCGTTGTCATTCTCATCATTTGAAGACCGAAGAAGAGTTTCTCTTTAATCTTGCTCTATTCTCTTCAAGATTCTTGGTGCTAGCTTGTTGCCATCCTCTCATAATTGTTTTCGATTGTGAGAATCTTTTCACCCATCCGGAGCATTTTAGGAGTCTTTTCAGTTTCATTCTTTGAAGCCCATCATCTCAGTATTATTCATTCAAGCTTTCAGCTCTCATTCTCCAAATCATACCAGTGCATCATTCAAGTATTCTCTAATCAGCTCTCGTTCATTTGTATCTAAATACCCTCAAGTATCTTCATTCGTTTTCCAATTCTTCCCAGTGAATTGTGCCTTTGCTACTTTCATTTTCAATTCTTACGGTGGTTCTTTCAAGATCTCACTTCCTTGTTCACCATATCATTTCATTCGTTGTTTCCAATCCTACCGGTGGTATGTTGAAGACCTTCTCAAGTTTTGATATATCTCTCTCAATCCTTTCTACGAGAATAAGTAGTATGCCAAATCCGTTGATTGTCATCAATTTAATTGGTGAAGGATAAGCATACAATAAATCTTATTCTTATTTCCTCGAGGTGATTCAATTATTTTCTTTCGGAGTTTGTTCATGATGAATAAATTCTCGGTTTCAGTTGTTTCATCTTTTCTTTTCCCGGAGTTCCAAGCTCTCATCATCACGAAGATCCATTTAAATCGTTGCAAGGATTCACCTTGTGTTTTCAACTTGTTTTCTTTTCATCATCCTTTTATTACCGGAATTCTTCATGGAGGCTCTACATGGTGGGTCCTCAAGGATTCTTTTCATTCTTCAATTGTTCTTCAAGATTTCTCTTGAAGTTAAGATCAGCCAAGCTATACTCTAAAATTAAACATGGTGCTCAACACATGTTTTGTTTTGAGGAGTTCAAGCATTCTTCATCTTGCATTGCGAAGTGCAATTCTTTCGACCTTATCTTTTCAGGTGGTGTTATGTCATTTTGACAGTTTCATTCATGTTTCTTGTTTCATGTTGTCAAGAATGAGGTATTTTAAATCCATCAGTCTCTTCATTGGAGTTACCTTGGTATAGATTTCACCTAAAGCCTTTCCTTAAGGAATGTTGCTATTTATGGTGTTTATCAATGATCCAAGTTTTCTCCTATCCTCTCGGCGAAAGCAGTTTTCATCTCTTCATTGATCTCAACCAATCAATTGTTTCCATTAGTGGCCGGTTGTCACCTCATCATTTTGACATGTTTGCCATAAGCCCACAACAAGCCTATTCGTTTAGTTGTTGGTTTTGCAAAAACTCCGTTCAATTCTTCTTTGCAAGGATGCTTTCCAAGCTCATTTGTGGCACAAGTTGGCATTTTCTACTCCATTCGTTTATTCCAATGATCTAACTTCTATTCTTTCTTCCGAAGGCATTGTGATGTTGCTCTCTTCACCCATCACCTCGTTTGGTCAAGATCACGTTATTTTCCATGCTTATCCATTTAACCGGAGTGTCGTATTTTCATTCGAGTTCTCTCATCTTATCAAGTTTTGCCTCCCTTCTCAACCGGAGTGCGGTTCGTAATGTTTCTTACCCCTTGTGCCATTCTTTCAATTCCGGAGGCAGTGTGTTGTTGATTTCATCATGTATCCTCTCATCTTGTCAAGTTCATGTTCAATTCCTTCCATTTTCAGTCGGAGTGCTGCCCAAATTATATCATTCTTCCTTCTCTATCTAGTTTTAACCGGAGTGGTTTCAATGCCTATCTTATCACTAAACCTCTTGGTTCTCGTTGTATTCCTTGTTCCTCTTTTCTAAACGGAGTGTTTTCAACTTTGCTCGTCTTCGTTATGTTCTTCCTTTCATTTTGCTCAACATCTCAAGGTTCATGGTTTCTCTCGTTTGTCGAAGAAGCAATTTAGTTTTACCTCTTAATCTTCCTCTTCCGTTTTCCCTCCGGTGCCATCCTAGATCTCGGGACGAGATCCTCTCATAGTGGTGGAGTGTTGTAACACCCCGGATCCGATGCGCCAGGTGTCCGTCAGTTATTCGCCTTCGTTGCCATGTCATTTGCTTGCGTGTTGCATTTGCCATGTCATCATATGCATTTCATATCATGTCATCATGTGCATTTCATTTTGCATACGTGTTCGTCTCATGCATCCGAGCATTTTCCCCGTTGTCCGTTTTGCAATCCGGCGCTCCTTTGTTCCCCGGCGTCCCCTCGTCTCTCTTTTTCGTGTGCGGGTATTAAACTTTCTCGGAATGGCCCGAGGTTTGCCAAGCGGCCTTGGTATACCACCGGTAGACCGCCTGTCAAGTTTCGTGCTATTTGGAGGTCGTTTGGTACTCCAACGGTTAACCGGGTAACCGTAAAGGCTTCTTTTGTTGCAGCCCAACACCCCTTCCAAAGTGGCCCAAAACCCATCTAACTCCCCTCCATGCTCTCGGTCGTTCGATCACGATCGTGTGGGCGAAAACCGCACCTCATTTGGACTCTCCTAGCTCCCTCTATGCCTATTTATACCCCCCCATTCCAAATCCCGAGTGATTTCCCCCGAAACCCTAAAAATTCTCCTCTCCGCGCCGCCGGACATGTCCATCCGCCCGGACATGTCCGCCGGCCACGTCGTCCGAGCCAATCAGAGGCCGCCACCTCATCCTCCACCGCCCCGCGCCCAATCCCGTGTCGCCAGGTGGCATCGCCGGCCTCCTCTCTCTCCTCACAGCGCCAGCGTGAGGCCGCCCGAGCCCATCGCCCGCCCAGCGCTGGCCCGACCACGCCGCCCGAGCCGCTTCGGCCTCGCCCAGGCCGGCGTGCCTCGGCCTCGCCGCCAGGCGTCTTGCCACTGCCAGCTCCGGCCTCGTCAGGTGACCCAGCGCCCAGCGCTGCCGCCACGCCCGCCATCGCCCACCCTCGCGCCCTCCGCCGCCTCCGCCAACGCCGTGCCCCGCCGCCTCCGCTCCTCCCGCCAGCGAAGCCCGCGCCACGGGCATCCGGATCTCGACGCAGCCATCAGCAGCATGGCGCCCATACCGGCCCAGTCCCGCGTCGCCGTCCGATCGCCGCCGGACCGCCCGTCGCGGATCCGCCACCGCCGTCCTTCCCAGCGCTCCAGCAACCTCCCCATCTCCGGCCACCGAGAAGCTCCTCCGGCGACCTCCCGACGTCCTCGTTTTCCGTGCCCGCAGGTTGACCCCCCCCGTTTCACTAAGTCCCCGAATCTGTGTTCATTTTCATGCTATCTTTGACGCATCACATCTCCACATCCGTAGCTCCATTTTGCGTGTATAATATGTCAAATTGTTCGCCTCGACGAGTACATCATTTCATTCCATTTCATCATTTGCATTTGAGCTCATCTTGATGCCCTAAATGCTGTTGGAAGAGGGCTTCAGATCGTTAGTTCCAGAATCTTATCAACTCGAGCTCTTTTGTCATTTTTGCCATGATTTATGTGTGCATCCTATGAGTATGAGCTCTACATGAATGTTGGACTTTGCCATGCCATCTTTCTATAGGTGTTGACCTTGTATTTTTTTGAGTTGTGTGCTGAGTGCATTGAGCTTGTAAAGTAGGGTACTTGCTGTTGTTGTTTTCCTGACAGATTCTGTTATAATTTGATGCCATGTTAACATGCTTCCACTAATCATTATATGCATAATCTGGAGATGCTCTATAAACATGTTTTGATATACATGTCTTGCTCTATCCATTCATGCCCTCGTTTGCATTTATAGCCTGCTGGAACATGTTCATTTCTTGCTCCAAAGTTGCTTGAAAATGTTTCCTGACAGATTGTTTGCATGAGATTCAATTTTCACGAGGTTGTTGTAGTTGATCCGTGTATGCTATGAGGTTGTTCTTGCCATGTATAACTCCTATGCCATGTCTTCTTGATGGGTGTAAGCTTAGTTTATCATGAGATGCTCTGTAGTGAGTGCATCGAGCTCACGAACATGCCATGTTGAATCTGTTTTTGCCATGTCCTGATATTTCACTAAGTCTGAAATCTGTAATAAAACTTGCAATGTTTACATGGGTGCCATCATTTCTTAGAGTCCTTTTGGCTTATGGTCAGTAAGGGACTATTGAAATATGCTTTGAGTAGAATCATGTCATGCCTTGCTTTGCTATTATAAGTTCCTGTAGCATGTTGTTTGCTTGCTCTAAACATGCCTTCCTGATGTTAATTCCTGGCATGTTAGTATTTTCACTAAGTCTGTGAACCTGATATTTTGAGCACTTTCACCATGCTTGTTTGAACATGTTATGATGTGATTTAGCCGTAGCTCAGTGTTCCTCTTTTGTTAAGCATCTCCTGTAGTTCGCTGCCATATGCTTTGTTTTTATGTTGGGGTGCTGTAGCATAGTTTCTTGTCGCTTGCTAAGTAGCATCGGGCTGTTAAACGCAGATTTGCATCATTCTTGTTTTGCTTGTCATTTGCAAACCGTGCATCCGTTTCCGGTGATCTTTATATCGATTTCAACCGAAATCACTCCATCTTTCCAGCGGCATACTTGGTTTGCCAAGTTGATGCCCGGTTCATCATTTTCCTTCCGGAGCATACATATGCATTGCATATCACATCTCGCATCGCATGTCATGTATTGCATCATATTGCTTGTGCATTGTTCCTTGTTTGATTGTGGTTCCGTTGCTTGTGTTCTTGCTTTGGGTAGAACCGGGAGACGAGTACGTGAACGAGGAACCTATTGAGAACGCCTACGAGGATCAAGTCTTCGACAACTCTGAGAACCTTGCAGGCAAGATGACCATACCCTCGAAATCACTACTATCTTTGCTACGCTAGTTTGCTCGCTCTTTTGCTATGCCAATGCTACGATGCCTACCATTTGCTTGTCAGCCTCCCAAATTGCCATGTTAAACCCCTAACCTTTGACACCTTTACCTATGCAAACCGTTGTTTGGCTACGTTACCGCTTTGCTCAGCCCCTCTTATAGCGTTGCTACTTGCAGGTGAAGTTGAAGATTTCTCCATGGTGGACAGGGTTTATGTTGGGATATCACAATATCTCTTATATTATTAATGCATCTATATACTTGGTAAAGGGTGGAAGGCTCGGCCTTATGCCTGGTGTTTTGTTCCACTCTTGCCGCCCTAGTTTCCGTCATACCGGTGTTATGTTCCCGGATTTTGCGTCCCTTACGCGGTCGGGTGATTTATGGGACCCCCCTGACAGTTCGCTTTGAATAAAACTTGTCCAGCAAGGCCCAACATTGCCTTTTACCATTTGCCTCACCACCACCTACTTTTTCCCTTGGGAGTCGCTCTCTCGAGGGTCATCTTTATTCAGCCCCCCCGGGCCAATGCTTGTCTAAGTGTTGGTCCAAACTAAGGATGGCAATTTTACCCATGGGTACGGGTACCCGCGGGTACCATACCCGCATGGGTAGGGTATGGGCACACTTTTATACCCATGGGTAGTACCCATACCCTACCCGTTAAGTCATGGGTAGGGTACAGGTATAGCCTTGTACCCGCGGGTATACCCATACCCTGCCCGCTTGTAAAAATAATGTTAAGTTGTTGTCAATTAATCATTAATTTGTCATGTGACTCGTCTACTCCTATTGACTTATGAGTATGTTGTGATTTCTAAATTTTGATAGTAGTCTTGTACCCATCTACTTGTTATTGAGCTAAGATATTTGATTTTTTGTCAAATTTCCTATGAATGAGTGTTAAATTATGAACAACTTGTGTACTATTTGTTCTATTCGTTGGGTACCCAATGGGTATGGGTACCCGTCGGGTATGGGTATGGGTAAAGTATTATACCCGTGGGTATGGGTATGGGTAGAATTTTGTACCCACTGACTAGACGGGTATGGGTTTGGTATTGCTCTACCCTGCCCATACCCTACCCATTGCCATCCTTAGTCCAAACTAGAGCCACTTGCAGCGCCACCTCGAGGAAACTTGAGGGCTGGTTTTAGTTGTACGTACTGCTCATCCGGTCGTGGCCTGAGACGAGATACGCGCGGCTACTATCAGGATGTCGGCACGCCGGGAGGTCTTGCTGGTCTTGTTTTACCATTGTCGAAATGTCTTGATGTACCGGGATATCGAGTCTGATCGGAGTGTCTCGGGTGAAGGTCTATTCCTTCGATGATCGCGAGAGCTTGTCATGGGCTAAGTTGGGACACCCCTGCAGGGTATAAACTTTCGAGAGCCGTGCCCACGGTTATGTGGCAGATGGGAATTTGTTAATGTCCGGTTGTAGAAAACCTGAAGTTGACCTTAATTAAAATACATCAACCGTGTGTGTTACCGTGATGGTCTCTTTCCGGCGGAGTCCGGGAAGTGAACACGGTGTTGGAGTTATGCTTGACGCAGGTTGCTATAGGATCACTTCTTGATCATACTTTTGTCGACCGTGCTTTGCCTTCTCTTCTCGCTCTCATTTGCGTATGTTAGCCTCCGTATATGCTAGTCGCTTGCTGCAGCTCCACCTCATGCCTTTACCTTACCCATAAGCTTAAATAGTCTTGATCTCGCGGGTGTGAGATTGCTGAGTCCTCGTGACTCACCAGATACTTCCAAAACCAGTTTGCAGGTGCCTATGTTGCCGAGCAGGTGACGCATCTAAGCTCAAGGAGGAGCTCGATGAAGATCTTGCCCTTTGTGTTGTTTCGTTCTAGTTGATCAGTAGTGGAGCCCAGTTGGGGTCGATCGAGGACCTTTGTCGCATTTGGGGTTCTTCTTTCATTTTGGTTCCGTAGTCGGACCTTGTTTGTATCTGGACGATGTAATGCTTTATTCATGTAATTGTGTGAAGTGGCGATTGTAAGCCAACTATGTATCTCTTTCCCTTATGTAATACATGGGTTGTGTGAAGATTACCTCACTTGCGACATTGCTTTCAATGCGGTTATGCCTCTAAGTCGTGCTTCGACACGTGGGAGATATAGCCGCATCGAGGGCGTAACACCCAAGGAGTGGATCGTACGCGCCTCGACAGCATGATGACAGACGCCATCATAGTGTTGGGCGAAGCATTCCAGTCGACCCCAGGGAACCAGGCTTTGATGCGAGAACCATTATCATTCAAGGTTTGGTCGACAGGAACAGGGCTCACCGAGAAGGTCATGACAGAGATGTACCCAACACGTCTCAGGACCAGAGTGTTTCAGCAGAGCCATCAGGGCCGCGGTGATTTCTCCCAACTTCAGGTTGGCGACTGGAGTCAGTAAGTTCACTGGTGAGTCCAAGCCTGATACTTGGCTTGAAGACTACCGAGTGGCTGTTCAGATTGGCGGCGGCAACGATGAAGTAGCCATGAAACATCTGCCTCTTATGTTGGAGGGCTCGGCCAGAGCATGGTTGAATCAGTTAGCACCCAGCAGCATTTACACTTGGGAAGATCTTGCTCGAGTGTTTGTCAGAACATTCGAAGGAACTTGCAAGCAACCAGCAGGGTTGACAGAGCCGCAATCTTGTGTGCAGAAGTCGAATGAAACTTTGAGGGATTACATCCAGAGATGGATCACGTTGCATCACACGGTAGAGAATGTATCTGATCACCAGGCAGTCGGTGCCTTCAAGGAAGGCGTTAAGTACAAAGAGCTAATACTAAAATTCGGTCGAACCGGAGACATGTCTCTGAGTCGGATGATGGAGATTGCCACCAAGTATGCCAATGGTGAAGAAGAGGATCGGCTTCGGAGTGGCAAGCACAGGTCAGTCGCCCACGAAACTGGAGGAGGGAACTCCAGTCGGAAGCAGAAGCGGAAAGCCGAGCCAGCCGCTCCTGGAGAAGCCTTGGCCGTGACTCAAGGAAAGTTTAAAGGGAAGCCCAAAGGGTCTTGGAACCCTAAGAAGGTGAAGGACAAGGAAGGGAATGACGTGATGGATTTGCCGTGCCACATCCACACGAAGAAAGATAAGGAGGGTAAACTCATTTACCCGAAAGATACCACTCGACAGTGTCGTCTCTTGATCCATCAATTCCAGGGGAAACAGCCCAAAGATAAGGAAAAGGAGTCAGACAAAGTTGAGGACAAAGAATATAGTGATGATGGATATCCCCAGGTCAATTCCACCCTGATGATTTTTGCTGATGTTGAAAGCAAAAG
Organism: Aegilops speltoides; assembly: GCA_021437245.1. Classification (NCBI taxonomy): domain Eukaryota; kingdom Viridiplantae; phylum Streptophyta; class Magnoliopsida; order Poales; family Poaceae; genus Aegilops; species Aegilops speltoides. The sequence goes on from CM038145.1 coordinate 13,630,591, forward strand.
TCGATTGAAAGTTATCAACCGAGAAGTTAATATGGTTGCTCCGGCTACACCCAGTTATCTGAAATGGTCTCAGACTGCCATCACATTCGACCAGTCCGATCATCCAACACACATAGCCACCCCTGGGAGGCAAGCTTTGGTGGTCAACTCAGTCGTCGAAGGCACTCGACTGACTAAAGTTTTGATGGATGGTGGTAGTGGCCTGAATATACTATATGCAGAGACGTTGAAAGGGATGGGTATTCGGATGTCCAGACTCAGTACTAGCAACATGAGTTTCCATGGAGTCATTCCTGGAAAGAAGGATGAGTCACTCGGCCAAATTGCTCTTGATGTGGTTTTTGGTGATTCCAAGAATTACCGCAAAGAAAAGTTGACGTTTGAAGTTGTGGATTTCTAGAGTGCTTATCATGCTATTTTGGGCAGGCCAGCTTATGCACGTTTCATGGCTCGACCATGTTATGTGTACCTCAAATTGAAGATGCCTGACCCCAAAGGTGTGATCACTATTACTGGAAATCAGAAGAGCGGAAGAGTGCTTTTAGAAAGGCTCAAAGATCGCCGATGCTCAGATGGCAGTGGTAGAGCTGCAGGAATACCAGAAAACTGCAGACCCGAGTGATTTGTTGTGAGCCAAGAAGCCCGCTCCGGAATCAGCGTTTCAGTCGTCCGGTGAGACAAAACCGATTCACATTCACCCGACCGACCCTAGTGCTGCTCCGACTCATATCTCTACAACACTCGACTCCAAATAGGAAGAAGCACTCATCTAGTTCCTCCGTGAGAACTGGGACATCTTCGCATGGAAGCCTTCTGACATGCCGGGTATTCCCAGGGGGCTGGCTGAGCACCGTCTACGAGTCGACTCAAAAGTGAAACCTGTCAAAGAACATCTTCGATGGTCCGCCGTCCAGAAAATAAAGGCCATTGGCGAGGAGGTGGCTCGACTCTTAGCAGCGGAGTTTATCCGAGAGATTTATCACTCCGAGTGGCTCGCCAATGTTGTCATGGTCCCCAAGAAGGACAAGTCACTTCGCATGTGCATCAACTTCAAACATATCAATTGGTCCTGCCTAAAAGATCATTTTCCTCTCCCCCGCATCGACCAAATAGTCGACTCGACTGCGGGATGGGAGCGCCTGTCTTTTTTAGACGCCTATTCCGGTTACCATCAGTTCCGCCTGTATGGACCCGATGAGATCGAAACAGCTTTCATCACTAGATTCGGGTGCTTCTGTTATGTCACCATGCCATTCGGCCTCAAGAATGCATAAGCCGCGTTCATGAGGATGATTCAGAAGTGTTTGCTCACTCAAATCAGTCGGAATGTGGAAGCATACATGGATGATATTGTGGTCAAGTCACGAAAAGGTTCCGACCTGCTGACTGACCTTGCAGAGACATTTGCCAACCTCAGGAGGTATGATATCAAGCTTAATCCATCAAAGTGCACATTTGGAGCTCCTGGCGGAAAGTTACTCGGTTTTCTCGTTTCCGAACGAGGAATCGACGCCAAGCCAGAAAAAGTTAGTACTATACTCTGAATGAAATGTCACATGCGTGTGCGATGTCGAGCTTCTTGGTTGCTTGGCCGCTTTAAGTCGATTCATCTCTCGTCTTGGTGAAAAGGCATTGCCTCTTTACCGACTGATGAAGAAGTCAGACAAGTTTGAGTGGACTCCTGAAGCTGATGTAGCGTTTGCAGAGCTAAAAGCCCTGCTCTCCACCCAGCCGGTGCTTGCTGCCCCGATCAGCAAAGAGGCTTTGCTGCTTTACATTGCAGCCACGGGGCAAGTCGTCAGTACAGTACTTAAGTTCGAGCGGGAATAAGAAGGAAAAGCCTTTAAAGTTCAGCGCCCAGTATATTATGTTTCTGATGTTTTGACCCCATCAAAGCAAAGATACCCTCATTATCAGAAGCTTGTATATGGTATTTATATGTCCACGAAGAAGGTTGCTCATTACTTCTCTGACCATTCCATTATAGTCGTCAGCGACGCTCCATTGTCAGAGATTCTGCACAACGGAGATACAAATGGTCGAGTGGCAAAATGGGCGATTGAACTCCTTCCCCTAGATATCAAGTTTGAGGCAAAGAAAGCCATCAAGTCCCAAGCAATAGCAGATTTCATCACCGAGTGGATTGAACAGCAACTGCCGACTCAAGTTCACTCGGAGCACTGGACCATGTTCTTTGATGGTTCTAAGATGCTGAATGGTTCCGGTGCTGGTGTAGTGTTGGTTTCCCCCCGAGGAGATAAGCTCAGATATGAGCTCCAGATTCACTTTGATTCCTCCAAAAACGAAACAGAATACGAAGCACTTTTGTATGGGTTGCGTATGTCCATTTCACTCGGTGTTCGTCGCCTCATGGTGTATGGCGACTCAGATTTGGTGGTTAACCAAGTGATGAAGGAGTGGGACGTCAGAAGTGCGGCCATGACCGGTTACTGCAATGCAGTAAGAAAGCTAGAGAAGAAATTCGAGGGGTTAGAGCTTCATCATATACCCCGACTGAAAAATCAAGCGGCTGATGATTTGGCAAAAATAGGTTCCAAGAGAGAAGCCATTCCTAGTAATGTGTTTTTGGAACACATCCACACACCATTAGTTCAAGAGGATCCTTTCACCGAAGAAGCCCCGCAGCCAAAAGTGTCACGGATCCGACTGAAGTTGAGGTCCCAGCTGTGGTCGACCTGATCATGGAAGTTTTGGTCATCATTCCCGACTGGATAGTGCCATACATCGCGTATATCCTAAGGAAAGAGCTCCCAGAGAATGAAGAAGAGGCTCGACAGATCATATGTCAATCCAAGGCCTTTACTGTGATAAAGGGACAGTTGTACAGGGAAAGCGCGACTGGAGTTAGTCAGAAATGTATAACACCAGAAGAAGGTCAGATAATTCTTGACGATATCCACTCAGGGACCTATGGTCATCATGCGTCCTCTCGGAGCATTGTGGCTAAAGCATACCGAGTGGGGTTTTACTGGACAAGAGCAAATGAAATGGCGAAGGAGATAGTCGACAAGTGTGAAGGATGTCAGTTCTATTCCAATATGTCACACAAACCCGCCTCAGCCTTGAAGACCATTCCACTCGTATGGCCCTTCGCCGTTTGGGGATTGGATATGGTTGGACCACTGAGAACTGGCAGGAGCGGCTTCACCCATGTACTAGTGGCAGTCGACAAGCTCACTAAGTGGATTGAAGCCAAGCCTATCAAGAATCCTGATACCTGCAATGCTGTCAGCTTCATTAGAGAGTTGATATTCAGATATGGAGTTCCGCACAGCACCATCACTGATAATGGATCAAACTTCGATTCCGACAAATTCAGAGCCTTTTGCACTTCTCAAGGTACGCGAGTCGACTACACTTCCATCGCTCACCCCCAGTCGAATGGACAAGCAGAAAGAGCAAATGGTCTAATTATCAAAGGACTGAAACCCCGGTTGATGCGTGATCTCAAACACGCAGCAGGCGCGTGGGTCGACGAACTACCATCAGTTCTTTGGGGATTGAGGACTACTCCTAATCGGTCAACTGGGCGAACTCCATTCTTTCTGGTCTATGGAGCTGAAGCAGTTCTGCCGAGTGACCTGCTTCACAATGCACCCCGAGTCGAGCTCTACTCTGAAGATGAAGCAGAACAAGCCCGGCAGGATGCAGTCGACCTTCTAGAAGAAGAAAGAAGGATGGCCATGATCCGATCGACTATCTATCAGCAGGACTTGCGTTGATTCCATGCCAGAAACGTGAAGAGTCGAGCCTTCCAAGAAGGAGACTTGGTCCTCTGAGTGGATCAACAGAAGCCACACAAACTCGCCCCTACTTGGGAAGGCCACTTCATCATCACCAAAGTTCTCCACAATGGAGCGTACCGTCTTCACAATGTCGATCGCCAGATTGATGAGCCACGAGCTTGGAATGCGGAGCTGCTCCGCCCCATTTATACTTCAGTACTCACTCGGATGAGATGAAATAAAAAGTACCTCTGTAGTTTGTTTATCAAAGACAAGAGTGTTACAATTTTCCATTGATTGTTGTTGCTTTTGTTTACGTGAGAAATCCCCTAGTGGGTGGCTTAGTTGACAATCCGTTTCGCCTAAGTTTGTAAAACAATTCCTACCGAGTGACGAGCAAGCCTCTCACTCGGGGGCTTAGCTGCGAATCCGTTTCGCCTAAGTATTTAAAAATCCTACCAAGTGGAGAGCAAACCTCCCACTCGGGGGATTAGCTGCAGTCCAGTACTCGACTAAGTATTTGAAAATCCTACCGAGTGGAGAGCAACCCTCCTACTCGGGGGCTTAGCTGCAGTCTAGTACTCGCCTAAGTATTTTAAGATCCTACCGAGTGGTGAGCAACCCTCCCACTCGGGAGGCTTAGCTGCAGTCCAATACTCGCCACAGTATTTGAAAATCCTACCTAGTGGAGAGCAAACCTCCCACTCGGGGGCTTAGCTGCAGTCCAGCACTCGCCTAAGTATTTGAAAATCCTACCGAGTGAAGAGCAAACCTCCCACTCGGAGGCTTAGCTGCAGTCGAGTACTTGCCTAAGTATTTGAAAATCCTACCTAGTGGAGAGCAAACCTCCCACTCGGGGGCTTAGCTCCAGTCCAGTACTCGCCTAAGTATTTGAAAATCCTACCGAGTGAAGAGCAAACCTCCCACTCGGAGGCTTAGCTGCAGTCCAGTACTCGCCTAAGTATTTAAAATCCTACCGAGTGGAGAGCAGCTCTCCCACTCGGGGGCTTAGCTGCAGTCCAGTACTCGCCTAAGTATTTGAAAATCCTACCAAGTGGAGACCAAACCTCCCACACGGGAGGCTTAGCTGCAGTCCAGTACTCGCCTAAGTATTTGAAAATCCTACCTAGTGGAGAGCAAACCTCCCACTCGGAGGCTTAGCTGCAGTCCAGTACTCGCCTAAGTATTTGAAAATCCTACCGAGTGAAGTGCAAACCTCCCACTCTGAGGCTTAGCTGCAGTCCAGTACTCGCCTAAGTATTTAAAAATCCTATCGAGTGGAGAGCAGCTCTCCCACTCGGGGGCTTAGCTGCCGTCCAGTACTCGCCTAAGTATTTGAAAATCCTACCGAGTGGAGAGCAACTCTCCCACTCGGGGGCTTAGCAGTCCAGTACTCTCCTAAGTATTTAAAAAGCCTACCGAGTGGAGAGCAAACCTCCCACTCAGAGGCTTAGTTGCAATCCAAGTACTCGCCTAAGTATGAAATCTATTTCGATCCGTAAGGACGACGAGGTGCAGGTCGACTGCTGCCTTCTCCTTAAGAGCTACGTCACAAATACAACATGCGCTCCATCCCGATTCGCAAGGATGCAGGTCGACTACAATCTGTGCTCCATCCTACCTGCAAGAGCGATGAAGTGCAGGTCGACTAGATTTTCCACCTCAGAGCTGCGTCTCAAGCACTAAAGTATATTCCGAGTGACGAACAAAGTTCGCTCGAAGGCAAATGCAAGCATATTCAACGATAAGCACGTAAAAGTTTATCGGTTAAAAAACCACTCGGCATTCCGAGGCAAATTTAAGGCGAAGCATAGGAGTTTTTCTTACTCCTCAGGTGGAGGACTGGAGGGCACGACAAACTGGTCCAAGTCAATTCCGTCAGCAATCCGAGTGGCAACAACAATGAAGGTCTCCATGAAAGATTGGAAGTCGTGCTTCTTGGTATTGGCAACTTTGATGGACGACAGATTTTCCTCTTGCGAATCCTTGCAGTGAACACAGACCAGGGACAGGGCAACGTCAGCACCGCACCTGGCAGAAGACTTCTTCCATTCTTGCACTCGACCTGGAACTTCATTCAGTCGAGTCATCAGAGACTCGAGGTCAGTTTGAAGCGTCGCTCCTGGACAGAGTGTTGTGTCGATTCGCGACGCCGCAACCTTCAGTCGAGCAAGGTAGTCAACCACACCAGCAACACGAGACTCCAGTCGGAGCACGTTCATACCAGTTTCATCATTCACAGGAGAGTTAATGGGGTCCAAGCTTGTCTCACTCGACTGGTCTCCTCCTCGAAGTTTTGGCAGAATTCTGTAAACACAATTCAAAGATAAACCAGCAGTTCTACGATAAGTCGATGATAACAAGTTAGTTGGGTAAAAGACATTACCCTCAAGCATGAGGAATAACTTCTTGGCGAGCCCTCCCAGATAAGCCTCCAGATCGTTCCTCTTCCCCACCAGTTCACTAGCCTTGTCATTCAGAGCTATCTTATCATTCTTCAGACGGCTGACCTCCTTGTTGGCCGCGTCGAGAGCAGCTTTCAGATTGGCGTTCTCCTCTTCAAGTTTACCGACTGAAGCCAGTTTTTCTTCCCCAAGCTTCGTTTTGTCCAAAGCCGCCTTCTGCGCCTCGGCAAGGTCATGGTCCTTATTCTTCAGAGCTTCCTTCATTTTATCTGCAAAATGACAATGAGATCAGAATCAGGAATGGGCAGAAAGATAAAGACAGTCATCAACTTCTCACCAGCCATACCTTTTTCTTCGTCTTTCGCCTTTTGAAAGTTCTCCTGAACAAGCTTCAAGTCAAGGTAGAGCTGGATATGTTTGTTTTCCAATTCAGTAACATTTCTAAGACTATAGCCGAATCATAATATTCAACAGTAGTCTCGGGGACTACACCCAGTGGGTGCAATCAACATGCCCCACTGGTTCTACCGACTTGGTCCGATCAGTCGACCGAAAGAGACAAAGAGGTTATGATCCTAAAACCATAGATAACTGCCAGCAGTCAGCCATGGTCTCGTCATGATCTACCAAAAAAACACAGGTTCTTCAGACATTAGTCGACTGCCAGCAGTCGACCATGGTCTCGGGGACCACACCTAGTGGGTGCACTCAGCGTGCCCCCACTGGTTCCAAGATTCCATTCGACATGGTCCGACCAGACCGAGTGAAGAAGTTAGAGTGAAGAAATTCAAATTACAAAGACTATAGTCGACTGCCACCAGTCCACCATAGTCTCGGGACTACACCGATGGGTGCACTCAGCGTGCCCCCACCGATCCAAAAATTCAATCGACTCACCCAGTGGGTGTACAGATACAAAGATCTTCGGAAAGAAAGTCTTCAGATAGCATATCCTAACAGAACAAGCGGTGACCAACTAGCCTAGACGTTGCTCTGAAGGGCTGAGCTAGCATCATAAGCCGCTTGGCTGGCTTCCCGGATCGCCTTCACCTACTCCATCATGATCCCTGCCTGGCGTATAGCCTCCTTAGCAGCACCCACTTGGTCCTCTGGGACGTGGTGTGTGGCGCAAAGGGAGGGCGGGTCAGCAGTCGACGATGAAGGCCGAACACTCGTCAGCGGCACAACGAAGGACACGGAATTCCGAGTGATATTGCCACCCTCTTGAACCAATGTCTCAAGCACTGATGCAATCTGAGTAGTCTTGCCAGCCGGCGCCTTTCTATTCCTCCTCGGCCTCAGTGGCGCCTCGTCATCATCATCAGGGAGATCAATGACATGAGGAGGAGCTACAGGAAAAATCCAAAGTTAAAAACAAAAATCCAATTGATCAAAAGTGAAACTATAGAAATCGTACCAAGGTTGGAGGTGACAGTGTCTTCCATTTCCTGGTCTTCGTTCCTAGCGGAGGTCTCGGAGGTAGCAGCACTGCAAATTTCAGAAACCAGCCGGTTAGTCAATGAGTCAACCAAGAGTCTGTTCATGCTAAACGAGAAAACACAAGTTCTGTTGTTACCCGAAAATGGTAGGAATGGTCATTCTCATCTTGGGCAAGGCCTTCGGCAGCTTTGATTACGCCGCCTGCGGATGCTTCGGCCCTTTTTCAGTCGGCACCGGAGAAGCCGTCCGAGGGCGTTTTGACGACTGCCCAACAGGCATAGCCGCTTTGCCACGCTCGCTCGCGGGGTCGTGGGTAAGCTTCGATCGCCTTTCCGTGCGAGGAGGATCGACTTCCTCCTCCTCATCTCCACTGGAGCCGTTGTCATCCTCTTCCCCCTCACCATCAGATTGCCACTCCTCCTCACTTTCACCTCCGCTCGCCTCCTCCTCCTCGGTCTGTTCTTGCACCCCGTTGGGCCATAGTTAGAGATGCAGAATTGGACCTGATCTACTTCATACGATTGGTCGAGTGGAGGAATCCTCCTGGCTCCTCGGGGGTTGTCTTTGTTCCCTGTGATACTTGACAACCACCCCTCCAACGTAGCCTCGTCGACCTCCTCCGGGTGAATCCGAGTGGTGTCATCGAGACCCGAACAGGGCCGGCCCTGAGGGGGGGCAGGGGGGCTACCACCCCGGGCCCCCGGTGGTCAAGGGGCCCCTCGAGGCACACACGTAGGCAAGGGCCCTTGCACAGCAAGGCACCAATGCCAGGGATGCAGGGATCACGCAGAATCAGCAGCTTAATTTCCTTCAATCTCGCACACAAGTCACGCGTGCAAACGTAGCTTCCCTTCTTCTATACCATGGCTATTCCCCAACTAGTAGTTCTGTAGGTGTACGTCGTCATGTACAGGGATCCGGCTTACCTGCTCCCTTCCCATGCTCTCATTCGTGCTCCCACTTCATCCTACGGTTGTGTTTTCCCTTTTTCCTTTTTAATCTAATCATCTCACCCCTCTGATTTTAAGGGGGTGGGGCCGGACCTTATTTTGTTCCAATCAAATCATGGCACATATGCAGGAGCACGGATGGGCACTTACGCGGGGAGCAGGCAAGTCTCGTCCCATGTACAAACGTACTCTATTCACCCTTCCAAATTTAGATCTTTATTCCATATCCCAAACCCCGATCTCGCTCTTCGTGTTTCTCTCGCCGGCAGCAAACACTGAATCGATGGGTTGCTCAAGGCCGAGGCGATCCTGTTCTGGGCCCCGATCGCTGGAAATGAATGCACACTTGAGCGCCTCCCGCCAGAGCCAGGCACCAGTCCACTTTCCATCATCGTCGAGCGCCCGTCGTCGGATCACCGACGCTGATCCAATCCAACCGATCTTAGGTACATCATATCACCGCTTCTCATTTATACTGCTAACTAACTAATGTAGTTTTCTTTACACGATGCATATCTTCCATCATTCCATCTATAAAATATTCTTTTTGGGTTTGTCTAAGAATCTGTTCATACCGTTTTATATTTGGGTATAATAATTAAAATTGAAATATAACGCGACGTCTGCACTACATGCTAATTATAGACCTCACAAGAGATCAAGTTGCGGTGGCAACTATATGAGCGAAAGCGAGTTATAAATCACGTATCTACTATTATTGTTATAATAATTTTTCTATATTAGATTTCTTGAGAATTTTTTTCTATATTATATAAGGGGCCCCGAGTTTTTGTTTCGCCCCGGGCCCCCAAAATCTCAAGACCGGACCTGGACCCGAATACATCCGCATCGTATGGTCACGAGATTGGAGCGGTTGGATACGTCTCCGGAAGAAGACCTCTAGCAAATCCATACCAGTCACCCTGTCGCGGACAAGCTGAACCACTCGACCGACCAACACTTTGACTTGCGCCTTCTCTTCCGATGTCACTTTCAGAGAAGAAGGTTTTTCTGCTCGGTTTAGGGAGAAAGGGGGAAGACCCGTCGCTTGTCCTGGGGTCGGCTGGTCTCTGCAGTAGAACCAGGTCGACTGCCACCCGCGGACTGAGTCAGGAAGAGTCATAGCTGGAAAAGAACTTTTGCTTCTCGTCTGGATCCCAAGACCCCCGCACATCTGAATCACTTGCGTCTTATCGTCACTCGACTTGGCTTTCTTAACCGACTGAGAACGACAAGTGAAAATGTGCTTGAAGAAGCCCCAATGAGCACGGCAACCCAAGAAATTTTCGCACAAAGACACGAAGGCAGCAAGATACACGATGGAATTTGGAGTAAAGTGATGGAGTTGCGCTCCGAAAAAGTTCAAGAAACTCCGGGAAAAAGGAAGAGGGGGCAGGGAGAATCCACGGTCGACGTGAGTGGCGATCAGGACACACTCACCATCGAGAGGCTGCGGCTCGATCTCGTTCCCCGGGAGGCACGCATATTCGTGAGGAATGAATCCCCCCTCGACCAGGTCATCAATGTCTTCCCGACGAATCGCCGAGGGCATCCAATCGCCCTGGATCCAGCCCCGTGGCAAGGCAGACCTCGAGGAAGATCCGCCCCGACTGGACTTCTTCGCCTTCGCCTGCGCCGTCACCTTCTTCGCGCACTCCAGGGCCGCCGTCTTCTCATTCACCATCGCCGGAGACGAAGCTCGAACGGACCGACGGCACCGGGACGAGAGCAGAGGTGGCGGAGGAATTCGAGAAGAAAGAGGTAAAATGAAGGCGCACTGTTCAAAAGCCCTGGGCCAGCGGCTTATATGGAGTTGCTTCCGAGTGACTGACCTGTAGGCCCAGACGATGCTGTCAAATCCCGCAACAGTCGCGCGCGCGATACATGGTGAAAAAGGTGGCACGGAGATCGAGGCGTCTCCACCCTATCCCGTCTGATTACTGCGGCCTCCTCCGCCCCGTGCGTTTCCCAAAAATTGAATCCCGCAAAATCCGCGAGCTGCAGAACAACTTGTCAGACGCAGGATCTCCTCCACACCGTCACTCAGAGCGTTTCAAGTAAACAAATTCACTCGCCTGAAACCAAGAATGGATCAAGGCGACCCAAAAAGAAGTTGGTGTCGTTACTTAAGTTCATGGAACCAGAACAGGATACACTCATACCACGAAAAATGGGTCAGAAGAGTTCTCAACTCCTTCCCCACTCAAACCTCGATCCATTTGGGGGCCAATGATGAAGCTATGTACCTAGGGTAGGGTCATGGACCTGTCCACACTACCCTCTCCAAGGACATCTCTAGAAGAAACCACCTTTCAATCGACTCAGAAGTGTTCCACTCGACGGACTCGAAGACACTCGACCATGAAGCCAACCACTCGACAGCCAGGAGATCTAAAGTCGCTCTACACACAATCGGTCGGTCATTAAGTAGCCTTTATGGTCATCATAGCACTTTATTTGTGGCGTTACCAGTAATGTCCGATCTTAATGTACCTTAAACCCTACTTAACTTAGGGCCGGAGGGGTCTGGCGAATTCTATATAAGCCACCCCCTCCTCAGTGTAAAGGGTTCGCACCCCTGTAACTCATACACACATAATACAGTCGACCGCCTCCGGGCTCCGAGATGTAGGGCTGTTACTTCCTCCGAGAAGGGCCTGAACTCGTAAATCTCTTGTGTATACAACTACTCCATAGCTAGGACATTGCCTCTCCATTCCTACCCCCCTACACTACTGTTAGACTTAGAACCACGACAGCAGGTACAGTGTCTCAGACCAGTCGATGAGGAAATCGGCCAGTGCTTGGCACTTGATGGCGGTGCGGGGCTGATAGAGGATGGTGTGGGGAGCCAGCCCGATGGCCCACTTGTCCACCCAACCTGAGGCATCTCTGTTGCCTATGATCTCAGCAACTGGGTCGGTGTAGAAGAATGTGATGCAATGCTCTTGCAAGTACTGCTTGAGCTTCTTGGCGACAAAGTACATGCCATAACACATCTTCTGGTAGTGGGCGTAATTCTTCTTGGAGGCCGACAACACTTCGCTCAAGTAGTAGACGGGCCTCTGGACCGGCTATGCCTTGCCGTCTTCTGGGCGCTCCACCACGTTGACGGTGCTGACCACCCGGCTGGTGGCGGCGATGTAGAGGAACATGGGCACTAATCTGATCTTGCTGGTCAAAGCCCCTAAACACAGGTCATTCAGACCTCAGACACGGTTAGGCGAGTCCGGCATAAATAAACAAGGGGCTTCCCAGCCGCATACTCTTTACAAGGGGCTGCACGTATAAACAATGAGAGCCAATAAAGCTCAACTTTATCTTACTTTATTTTAAATACATCTTTTGCACGATATTTTCTCCAAACTAAGCTCTTCTCTTTTACAGATGAAGCACGTGCTACACCCATCCAGGATCTGACTGCGGAGACACAGCGCAGATGTGCGGCAGAGGACCCGCAGCGAGGATTCTTTTCAGATTAAGACCCTGCGTAAACCTTTCTTACTCTCTCTTGTTGATACACATCCCCCGGTTTCTTACCATAACCGAGGAGGAGGCTGACGTTTTGGCATCGGCCGCGTCAGAAGTTCTCTCCCGTACCTGGACACTAGGGGCTTAGGGCATTGTTCTGCCCGGTATCATAAAGACCGAATACCTCAGGGAGTGTTCGGCGTCTCGAGTTAGGCCTTATATGCATCAGCTCCGAACCATGTCTTTGGTCAAATGTTGGGTTTGCCCGGCTCCTGTGTTTTGCTGCCTTACGTTCCTCTCCATTGGCTAACGCGGCACCAGGAGAACTACTGCGATTGTGCCCCGATTCGGCCGGGCGAGCACCTCGATGAAAGCGAAATTGTTGTCATGATATAGCGAGAGACTGGTCAACCACTCGATCGACTCTTGGAATGTTTAGAATTTCCCGCTTTGTGAAGGACGCTTCGGTCGAGCACATACTGCGCCCGAGTTCGAGACGCGGTGCCTCGAGGCTATATCATAACCCCACCTTCGAGCTCCTATGGATAAGTGAAAGTGATAAAGCATTATAGTCAAGTTGCCTAGTTTGCTATGCTATCACCTCCTTCAAAGGACCAAGACGTTGGATTAAGTGTGAAAAAGCGCTTTTCTTTTGCAAACACCCCCGCACCATGTGCATGGGGGCTGAAGCCAAAGACTGCCATCTTTCAGGTTATACATACATATACGACAGCACAGGAGATAGTACAATACTTGAACGCACAAGTATAAAAAGCTGTTACATTATAAACATGATCTCACAAATCATACACGTCATTTGAACATAACATCTTTCGAGCACTGCGACTCTATTAAACAAGCGCCCGGCAGGACTTCCTCAAAATAGTGGTCGGCGGGTAATCGGCTTTTGTCCAAACCCCGGGATGCAACAGCGGTGGCATCCATCTCCGCCCAGTATGTCTTAACACGGGCAAGAGCCATCTGTGCACCCCCTATGCATGCCGGCCGCTTCATCGCCTCGATATGCGGCACCGCCCCAAGGAATTGCTGCAACAAGCCAAAATAACTCTCCGGCTTGGGCCTTTCTGGCCACAAATGAGCCACCACATCCGTCATGGCAAGGTCGGACAACCTATTCAGCTCAGCCCACTCCGCCAATCGATTAGTCAATGGAAGTGCACGCTCCGGACTATGGAATTGAGACCAGAAAAGCTCTTCCATTTCGTGATCCTTCTGGCTTTGGAAGTGCACGACTGCGTTCGCCGCACTCGCCGCCTAATCCAGATAAGGATCTTCCGCACCACACAATTGGCCCAACTAAGCATACTTCGGATCCGTGAATTTCCTACGCAGTAGAAAGTGCTTTCCAGCCGCAATGTCTCCGGCCTGACACAGTTCCTCCTTCATAGCCCGCATCGCACTCTGGGCATCCTTGGCTTCGGCGGCTTTCTTCAGGTCCACTTGCTCTGCTCGGTGTTCTCTTTCAAGAACCTCATAGCGGTCGGTAGCATCTTTTAATCTCACGGTCATTCTGGCCATCTCCTCCCTGCTTCGGCAGTGAACAGCCTTTTCGGCTTTTAGCTCTTCACTGCCTTCGAGGCAGCCACATCACTTTTCTTGGCTTGCTCCTTGGCTCGAGCAAGCTCTGCTCGAAGGTCTTCCACAGCAGTGGCACCATCTGCATCAAGCATACAAATTGTAAGGAACGGGCATCAGCTCCCTTACTCGGTGACCTCGGAGCAACCACTTACCTTGTGACTCGTCAAGTCGTTTATTGACCAGCGCGATGTCTGCATCCGCAACGTCGAGTTGCCGCTTCAGCTCGGCAGCTCCATCAGTCCGGCTAGCCACCGATTCAGAAGTGCTCAGGAGTCAAGCTTGTAAAAGTTTATCGGTTAAAAAACCACTCGGCATTCCGAGGCAAATTTAAGGCGAAGCATAGGAGTTTTTCTTACTCCTCAGGTGGAGGACTGGAGGGCACGGCAAACTGGTCCAAGTCAATTCTGTCAGCAATCCGAGTGGCAGCAGCAATGAAGGTCTCCATGAAAGATTGGAAGTCGTGCTTCTTGGTATTGGCAACTTTGATGGACGACAGCTTTTCCTCTTGCGCATCCTTGCTGTGAACACGGACCAGGGACAGGGCAACGTCAGCACCGCACCTGGCAGAAGACTTCTTCCATTCTTGCACTTGACCTGGAACTTCATTCAGTCGAGTCATCAGAGTCTCGAGGTCATTTTGAAGCGTCCGAATCTGTACACAGTGTTGTGTCAATTCGCGACGCCGCAACCTTCAGTCGAGCAAGGAAGTCAACCACACCAGCAACACGAGACTCCAGTCGGAGCATGTTCATAGCAGTTTCATCCTGCACAGGAGAGTTAATGGGGTCCAAGCATATCTCCACTCGACTGGTCTCCTCCTCGAAGTTTTGGCAGAATTCTGTAAACACAATTCAAAGATAAACCAGCAGTTCTACGATAAGTCGATGATAACAAGTCAGTCGGGTAAAAGAGATTACCCTCAAGCATGATGAATAACTTCTTGGTGAGCCCTCCCAGATAAGCCTCCAGATCATTCCTCTTCCCCACCAGTTCACTAGCCTTGTCATTCAGAGCTATCTTATCATTCTTCAGACGGCTGACTCCTTGTTGGCCGCGTTGAGAGCAGCTTTCAGATTGGCGTTCTCCTCTTCAAGTTTACCGAATGAAGCCAGTTTTTCTTCCGCAAGCTTCATTTTGTCCAAAGCCGCCTTCTGCGCCTCGGCAAGGTCATGGTCCTTATTCTTCAGAGCTTCCTTCATTTTATCTGCAAAATGACAATGAGATCAGAATTAGGAATGGGCAGAAAGATAAAGACAGTCATCAAGTTCTCACCAGCCATACCTTTTTCTTCGTCTTTCACCTTTTGAAAGTTCCCCTGAACAAGCTTCAAGTCAAGGTAGAGCTGGATATGTTTGTTTTCCAATTCAGTAACATTTCTAAGACTATAGCCGAATCATAATATTCAATAGTAGTCTTGGGGACTACAAGCAGTGGGTGCACTCAGCGTGCCCCACTGGTTCTACCGACTTGGTCCGATAAGTCGACCGAAAGAGATAAAGAGGTTATGATCCTAAAACCATAGATAACTGCCAGCAGTCAGCCATGGTCTCATCATGATCTACCAAAAAACACAGGTTCTTCAGACCTTAGTCGACTGCCAGCAGTCGACCATGGTCTCGGGGACCACACCCAGTGGGTGCACTCAGCATGCCCCCACTGGTTCCAAGATTCCATTCGACATGGTCCGACCAGACCGAATGAAGAAGTTAGAGTGAAGAAATTCAAATTACAAAGACTATAGTCGACTGCCAGCAGTCCACCATAGTCTCGGGGACTACACCCAGTGGGTACACTCAGCGTGCCCCCACCGATCCAAAAATTCAATCGACACACCCAGTGGGTGTACAGATACAAAGATCTTCGGAAAGAAAGTCTTCAGATAGCATATCCTAACAGAACAAGCGGTGACCAACTAACCTAGACGTTGCTCTGAAAGGGCTGAGCTAGCATCATAAGCCGCTTGGTTGGCTTCCTGGATCGCCTTCACCTACTCCATCATGATCCCTGCTTGGCGTATAGCCTCCTTAGCAGCACCCACTTGGTCCTCTGGGACGTGGTGTATGGCGAAAAAGGGAGGGCGGGTCAGCAGTCGACGATGAAGGTCGAACACTCGTCAGCGGCACAATGAAGGACATGGAATTTCGAGTAATATTGCCACCCTCTTGAACCAATGTCTCAAGCACTGATGCAATCTGAGTAGTCTTGCCAGTCGACGCCTTTCTATTCCTCCTCGGCCTCAGTGGTGCCTCATCATCATCATCAGGGAGATCAATGACATGAGGAGGAGCTACAAGAAAAATCCAAAGTTAAAAACAAAAATCCAATCGACCAAAAGTGAAACTACAAAAATCGTACCAAGGTTGGAGGTGACAGCGTCTTCCATTTCCTGGTCTTCGTTCCTAGCGGAGGTCTCGGAGGTAGAAGCACTGCAAATTTCAGAAACCAGTCGGTTAGTCAATGAGTCGACCAAGAGTCTGTTCATGCTAAACGAGAAAGCACAAGTTCTGCTATTACCCCAAAATGTTAGGAATGGTCATTCTCATCTTGGGCAAGGCCTTCGGCAGCTTTGATTACGCCGCCTGCGGATGCTTCGGCGCTTTTTCAGTCGGCACCGGAGAATCCGTCCGAGGGCGTTTTGACGACTGCCCAACAGGCATAGCCGCTTTGCCACGCTCGCTCGCGGGGTCGTGGGTAAGCATCGATCGCCTTTCCGTGCGAGGAGGATCGACTTCCTCCTCCTCATCTCCACTGGAGCCGTTGTCATCCTCTTCCCCCTCACCATCAGATTGCCACTCCTCCTCACTTTCACCTCCGCTCGCCTCCTCCTCCTCGGTCTGTTCTTGCACCCCGTTGGGCATCGAGTACATCTCAGTAATGGTCTAGAAGACAACAAACAAGACAAAAGTCAACCGATTGATTTTGAGCAAACAGAATGAAGAAAGCAAGGCCACAATTAGAGATGCAGAATTGGACCTGATCTACTTCATACGATTGGTCGAGTGGAGGAATCCTCCTAGCTCCTCGGGGGTTGTCTTTGTTCCCTGTGATACTTGACAACCACCCCTCCAACGTAGCCTCGTCGACCTCCTCCGGGTGAATCCGAGTGGTGTCATCGAGACCCGAATACATCCGCATCGGATGGTCACGAGCTTGGAGCGGTTGGATACGTCTCCGGAGGAAGACCTCTAGAAAATCCATACGAGTCACCCTGTCGCGGACAAGCTGAACCACTCGACCAACCAACACTTTGACTTGCGCCTTCTCTTCCGGTATCACTTTCAGAGAAGAATGTTTTTCTGCTCGGTTCAGGGAGAAAGGGGTAAGACCCGTCGCTTGTCCTGGGGTCGGCTGGTCTCTGCAGTAGAACCAGGTCGACTGCCACCCGCGGACTGAGTCAGGAAGAGTCATAGCTGGAAAAGAACTTTTGCTTCTCATCTAGATCCCAAGACCCCCGCACATCTGAATCACTTGCGTCTTATCGTCACTCGACTTGGCTTTCTTAACCGACTGAGAACGACAAGTGAAAATGTGCTTGAAGAAGCCACAATGAGCACGGCAACCCAAGAAATTCTCGCACAAAGACACGAAGGCAGCAAGATACACGATGGAATTTGGAGTAAAGTGATGGAGTTTCGCTCCGAAAAAGTTCAAGAAACTCCGGGAAAAAGGAAGAGGGGGCAGGGAGAATCCGCGGTCGACGTGAGTGGAGATAAGGACACACTCACCATCGAGAGGCTGCGGCTCGATCTCGTTCCCCGGGAGGCGCGCATATTCGTGAGGAATGAATCCCCCTCGACCAGGTCATCAATGTCTTCCCGACGAATCGCCGAGGGCATCCAATCGCCCTGGATCCAGCCCCGTGGCAAGGCAGACCTCGAGGAAGATCCGCCCCGACTGGACTTCTTCGCCTTCGCCTGCGCTGTCGCCTTCTTCGCGCGCTCCAGGGCCGTCGTCTTCTCCTTCACCATCGCCGAAGACGAAGCTCGAATAGACCGACGGCACCTGGACGAGAGCAGAGGTGGCGGGGGAATTCGAGAAGAAAGAGGAAAAATGAAGGTGCACTATTCAAAAGCCCTGGGCCAGCGGCTTATATGGAGTTGCTTCCGAGTGACTGACCTGTAGGCCCAGACGATCCTATCAAATCCCGCAACAGTCGCGCGCGCGATACATGGTGAAAAAGGTGGCGCGGAGATCGAGGCGTCTCCACCCTATCCCGTCTGATTACTGCGGCCTCCTCCGCCCCGTGCGCTTCCCAAAAATCGAATCCCACAAAATCCACGAGCTGTAGAACAACTTGTCAGACGCAGGATCTCCTCCACACCGTCACTCAGAGCTTTTCAAGTAAACAAATTCACTCGACTGAAACCAAGAATGGATCAAGGCGACCCAAAAAGAAGTTGGTGTCGTTACTTAAGTTCATGGATCCAGAACAGGATACAATCATACCACGAAAAACGGGTCAGAAGAGTTCTCAACTCCTTCCCCACTCAAACCTCAATCCATTCGGGGGCCAATGATGAAGCTATGTAACTAGGGTAGGTTCATGGACCTGTCCACACTACCCTCTCCAAGGACATCTCTAGAATAAACCACCTTTCAATCGACTCAGAAGTGTTCCACTCGACGGACTCGAAGACACTCGACCATGAAGCCAACCACTCGACAACCAGGAGATCTAAAGTCGCTCTACACACAATCGGTCGGTCATTAAGTAGCCTTTATGGTCATCATAGCACTTTATTTGTGGCGTTACCAGTAATGTCCGATCTTAATGTACCTTAAACCCTACATAACTGAGGGCCGGAGGGGTCTGGTGAACTCTATATAAGCCACCCCCTCCTCAGTGTAAAGGGTTCGCACCCCTGTAACTCATACACACATAATACAGTCAACCGCCTCCGGGCTCCGAGATGTAGGCTGTTACTTCCTCCGAGAAGGGCCTAAACTCGTAAATCTCTTGTGTATACAACTACTCCATAGCTAGGACATTGCCTCTCCATTCCTACCCCCCTACACTACTGTTAGACTTAGAACCACGACAGCAGGTACAGTGTCTCAGACCAGTCGATGAGGAAATCGGCCAGTGCTTGGCACTTGATGGCGGTGCGGGGCTGATAGAGGATGGTGTGGGGAGCCAGCCCGATGGCCCACTTGTCCACCCAACCTGAGGCATCTCTGTTGCCTATGATCTCAGCAACTGGGTCGGTGTAGAAGAATGTGATGCAATGCTCTTGCAAGTACTACTTGAGCTTCTTGGCGACAAAGTACATGCCATAACACATCTTCTGGTAGTGGGCGTAATTCTTCTTGGAGGCCGACAACACTTCGCTCAAGTAGTAGACGGGCCTCTGGACCGGCTATGCCTTGCCGTCTTCTGGGCGCTCCACCACGTTGACGGTGCTGACCACCCGGCTGGTGGCGGCGATGTAGAGGAACATGGGCACTAATCTGATCTTGCTGGTCAAAGCCCCTAAACACAGGTCATTCAGACCTCAGACACGGTTAGGCGAGTCCGGCATAAATAAACAAGGGCTTCCCAGCCGCATACCTCTTTACAAGGGGCTGCGATAAACAATGAGAGCCAATAAAGCTCAACTTTATCTTACTTTATTTTAAATACATCTTTTGCACGATATTTTCTCCAAACTAAGCTCTTCTCTTTTCAGATGAAGCACGTGCTACACCCATCCAGATCTGACTACGGAGACACAGTAGCGAGATGTGCGTGAGGACCCGCGTGGTGGATTCTTTTCAGATTAAGACCCTGCGTAAACCTTTCTTACTGTCTCTTGTTGATACACATCCCCCGGGTTCCTACCATAACGGAGGAGGAGGCTGACGTTTTGGCATCGGCCGCGTCAGAAGTTCTCGCCCGTACCTGGACACTAGGGGCTTAGGGCATTGTTCTGCCCGGTATCATAAAGACCGAATAGCTCAGGGAGTGTTCGGCGTCTCGAGTTAGGCCTTATATGCATCAGCTCTGAACCATGTCTTTGGTCAAATGTTGGGTTTGCCCGGCTCCTGTGTTTTGCTACCTTACGTTTTGCTCCATCGGCTAACGCGGCACCAGGAGAACTACTGCGATTGTGCCCCGATTCGGCCGGGCGAGCACCTCAGTATAGAAAGCCGAAACTGACTGTCATGATATAGCGAGAGACTGGTCAACCACTCGATCGACTACTGGAATGTTTAGAATTCCCCCACTTTGACGAAGGACCTCTTCCCGGTCAGGCACATACGCGCCCCGAGTTCGGAGACCGCGGTGCCTCTAGGGGCTATATCGTAGCCCCACCTTCGAGCTCCTATCGATAAGTGAAAGTGATAAAGCATTATAGTCCGGTTGCCTAGTTTGCTATGCTATCACCTCCTTCAAAGGACCAAGATGTTGGATTAAGTGTGAAAAAGCGTTATTCTTTTGCAAACACCCCCGCACCATGTGCGTGGGGGCTTAAGCCAAAGACTGCCATCTTTCAGGTTATACATACATATACGACCGCACAGGAGATAGTTCAATACTTGAACGCACAAGTATAAAAAGATGTTACATTATAAACATGATCTCACAAATCATACACGTCATTTGAACATGACATCTTTCAAGCACTTCGACTCTATTAAACGAGCGCCCGGCAGGACTTCCTCAAAATAGTGGTCGGCGGGTAATCGGCTTTTGTCCAAACCCTGGGATGCAACAGCGGTGGCATCCATCTCCGCCCAGTATGTCTTAACACGGGCAAGAGCCATCTGTGCACCCTCTATGCATGCTGACCGCTTCATTACCTCGATATGCGGCACCGCCCCAAGGAATTGCTGCAACAAGCCAAAATAACTCTCCGGCTTGGGCCTTTTTAGCCACAGATGAGCCACCGCATCCATCATGGCAAGGTCGGACAACCTATTCAGCTCCGCCCACTCCGCCAACCGATTAGTCAACGGAAGTGGACGCTCCGGACTATGGAATTGAGACTAGAAAAGCTCTTCCATTTCGTGATCCTTCTGGCTTTGGAAGTGCACGACTGCATCCGCCGCACTCGCCGCCAAATCCAGATAAGGATCCTCCGCACCACACAATTGGCCCAACTGATCATACTTCGGATCCGTGAACTTCCTACGCAGCAGAAAGGGCTTTCCAGCTGCAATGTCTCCGGCCTGACGCAGTTCCTCCTTCATAGCCCGCATCGCACTCTAGGCATCCTTGGCTTCGGCGACGGCTTTCTTTAGGTCCACTTGCTCTGCTCGGTGTTCTCTTTCAAGAACCTCATAGCGGTCAGTAGCATCTTTTAATCTCACGGCCATTCCGGCCATCTCCTCCCAGCTTCGGCGGTGAACAGCCTTTTCGACTTTTAGCTCTTCCGCTGCCTTCGAGGCAGCCACATCACTTTTCCTGGCTTGCTCCTTGGCTCGAGCAAACTCTGCCCGAAGGTCTTCCACAGCAGTGGCACCATCTGCATCAAGCATACAAATTGTAAGGAACGGGCATCAGCTCCCTTACTCGGTGACCGCGGAGCAACCACTTACCTTGTGACTCGTCAAGTCGTTTATTGACCAGCGCGATGTCTGCATCCGCAATGTCGAGTTGCCGCTTCAGCTCGGCAGCTCCATCAGTCCGGTTAGCCACCGATCGTTCCACCACCTGCATAGGAAAGGCGACATTCTATAACTGAGATTATGATCCTCGGCACGCTATCACTTTCAACAGCATACCAAATCTCAGGGGCTACTATCTATACAGGGCGCACTCCATGTGCAAAACTGTCAAAAGGTATGTCATTTTTTGCGTACCTAAAACCCCGTCAGCAAGCTTCCGACGGCCTCATACAACCCGCTCTTGACGGATGAGATCCTTTCAATCACCATACTCATTAATGTGCGGTGATCTTCTGAGATAGACGCCCTCTCGAGCAAATCCTGCAGCTCCACCGGCCGTACTCCAGTGGGTGCCGAACTCCCCGGCCCCGCCGGACTCGGGGAGACCCTCCGTGACGACACCTCAGGGTCGTCCGTCCCGCCCGACGGGGCGGCAGATGGAGGCGTTTCGCTCTCCATCATCTCCGGACGAAGGTCCCCCGAAGATGATCTCTGCTGAGAAGGGCTGAGATCCGAACTACAAGGTGAAAACTTCGGTTAAACTTAGAAATAAAGTAGGGATGTCCCCTATTACAAAACCCCCCTTTTTTACTGACGGCTCGCTGGAGGGCTGATTCCTTTGGGGAGATTGTGCGGCCGGGGATCTTCCCGGCACGAGACCTTCCGGTGATTTCCTTCCCTGCTTTGATGCCTTGGCCTCCAGGTCTTCGGAAGCGGTCCTCTTCTCCCCCTGGAGGGAGGGACCCTCATTTCCCCACTCACTGCAAACCTCCTTTGCAGAGGTGGTAGTTTCCCTGTGCCCCCCTTTGCCCTCCTACGAAGGTGCAACCTCCAACATTATAATTAACACGGGATCCGGCGTGGTCTCAGGGAGGGGGGCTGGACACCGTATCAATTTTGCTTGCGCTATCCACTCCTGTCCAAGGGATAGATGGTTAAAAGGCAAACCCATGATAAATAAATGGACAATGTGTCCGGACACAGGGCTACTTACTTGAGTATCCGGGCGATTGCATCTTAGGCCAGTGTCCTAGGTCAAGTCCGGACACATCTCTTGTGATCCGAAGAACAGTTCGTACATCTCCACGGGTGTCAAACCCATGAAGTGTTGGACAGCTCGTGGTCCCTCCGGATTAAATTCCCACAGGCGGAGGGGGCGACGTTTGCAGGGCAGAAGGCGCCGAATTACCATAACCTGTGTCACTACGACCAGATTGATCTCCCCTTCCTGGAGGTCTCGAACCCGGCCCTTCAAAAGGGGTATGTCTTTGGACGGCCCCCAGTCAAGCCCTTTTTTGACCCATGACGTCAGTCGTTGTGGAGGGCCCGGGCGAAATACGGGGGTCGGCCTCTGCCCGTTGCCCCTGGGAGCGGTGATATAGAACCACTCCTGTTGCCACAAACCGAGCTCCTCCTGAAAATAGCCCTCGGGCCATGGAGCATCGGCCCTCTTGTTTATAACTGCCCTCGCCACACTCTGCCTGACGCCCCGCAATCATCTTCGGCTCCACGTTGAAGGTTTTGAGCCACAAGCCGAAGTGAGGGGTAGTGCGGAGGAAGGCTTCGCAGACGACAATGAATGATGAGATGTGGAGGATGGACTCCGGAGCCAAGTCGTGAAATTCCAGCCCATAGTAAAACATGAGCCCCCTCACGAAGGGATCCATTGGGAAGCCTAAACCCCGACGGAGGTGAGACACGAACACGACACTCTCGCCGAGCTCGGGAGTAGGAATAACTTGCCCTTGGGCAGGCAACCTATGTGAAATCTCGTAGGTTAAGTACCTGGCGTCTCTCAACTTGAGCACTGAGGGAGTCCTGGACTAGGGGGTGTCCGGACAACCGGACTATCATCGTCCGCCGGACTCCAAGACTACGAAGATACAAGATTGAAGACTCCATCCCGTGTCCGGATGGGACTTTCCTTGGCGTGGAAGGCAAGCTTGGCAATACGGATATGTAGATCTCCTACCATTATAACCGACTCTGTGTAACCCTAGCCTTCTACGGTGTCTATATAAACCGGAGGGCTGTAGTCCGTAGGACACAACATAGATTACAACAATCATACCATAAGCTAGCTTTAGGGTTTAGCCTCCTTGATCTCGTGGTAGATCCACTCTTGTACTACCCATATCATCAATATTAATCAAGCAGGACGTAGGGTTTTACCTCCATCGAGAGGGACCGAACCTGGGTAAAACATCGTGTCCCTTGTCTCCTGTTACCATCCGCCTAGACGCATAGCTGGGACCCCTACCCGAGATCCGCCGGTTTTGACACCGACATTGGTGCTTTCATTGAGAGTTCCTCTGTCGCCACCGATAGGCTCGATGGCATCTTCAACCAACAACGCTGTCCAGGTGAGACTTTTCTCCCGGACAGATCTTCAGATTCGGCGGCCGCGCATGCGCGGCTAATTCACTTGTCCATCCGAGGAGATCGAAGCTACGCCCGCCATCAGTCAGATTCGAAGCCTAAACTTCACGGGCCGACGTCCGCAGAGACTTGATCTTCGACGGGCTCGAGCACAGCCAAGCGCGCAAGATCATTATTTAAGGGCACGATCTAGCTCTGCACTGAATAAAGGCCTTGGTGGTCAAGACGAGAATCCGCTCCGGCCCTTAGACCGGAGCCGATCGCCCAGATCGAGGACTGGTGGCTGGGCACCACCTCGGGGGCTTCAACTTCCACGGCGATGGAGCCGAACACTAGCCTTGTCCCTCGCGAAACTCGTGACTCCAAGGTGCCGGACTCCTTGCCGGACTCCGGACCTCCCACGCCCCTGCCAATCGAATCCGATCGGGCGCCGGTTATGGAATTCACTGCCGCGGACATCTTCCAATATTCGCCCTTCGGCGACATCCTAAATTCGCTAAAGCATCTCTCGCTATCCGGAGAGTCCTGGCCGGATTATGGCCAGGATGGTTGGGATACGGACGACGAAGAAATTGAGATCCCACCCACCACCCACTTTGTAGCCACTGTCGACGATCTTACCGACATGCTAGACTACGAGTCCGAAGACATCGACGCTATGGACGACGATGCCGGAGACGAATAGGAACCAGCGCCTACAGGGCACTAGAAGACCACCTCGTCATACGACATATACATGGTGGACACCCCAAAAGACGGGGACGGCGAAGAAGCAGCGGAGGCAGATTCCTTAAAGAAACAGCCCAAGCGCCGGCGTCAGCGGCGCCGCTCTAAATCCCGCCACAGCAAGAATGGAGATTCCGGCACAGGAGATAATAATAGCCCAGAGAGTGCCAAAGATAATCCCCTCCACCAAGACTCAGCGCAGGAGGATGCAAAAGCAAGCCCTCACGAAAGGGCGGCAGACGAGGAGGTCGAGGATTATAACTATATACCTCCCTCCGAAGATGAGGCAAGCCTCAACGACGACGAATTCGTCGTGCCCGAGGATCCCGTCGAACAAGAGCGTTTTAAACACAGGCTTATCGCCACGGCAAATAGCCTAAAGAAAAAGCAGCAGCAGCTTCAGGCTGATTAGGATCTGCTGGCCGATCGATGGACCGAGGTCCTCGCGGCCGAAGAGTATAAACTCGAACGCCCTCCAAAAGCTACACCAGACGCAAGTTGCTCCCCCGCGTAGAGGAGGAAGCATACATACCTTCATCACCAGCGCACGATACGGCCGACCGACCACCCCGTGGCCATGACAGAGAGGCATTCAGACCCTCCACAAAGACCGTACCCCGGCATCGCTCCAAAAGTACGAAGCCAAGAGGGAACGCGCCGGACTTGCGAGATGTATTGGAGGACAAAGCAAGACAATCAAGATCCATCTACGGATCACGAGGGCGCCCCACGACACGCGACAAATACCGTCGCGCCGGATACAATAACCCCGGCCGGGCCGAACACAGCAAACAACGTTCTCTCGAGCTACGTCGTGATATTGCTCAATATAGAGGCGCCGCACGCCCGCTATGCTTAACTGACGAAGTAATGGATCATCAAATCCCTGAAGGGTTTAAACCCGTAAACATCGAATCTTACGACAGCACAACAGATCCCGCGGTTTGGATCGAGGATTATCTCCTTCACATCCATATGGCCCGCGGCGACGATCTCCATGCCAACAAATACCTCCCACTCAAGCTTAAAGGACCAGCTCCGCATTGGCTTAACAGCCTGCCCGCAGAGTCAATTGGGTGTTGGGAAGACCTGGAAGCCGCATTCCTGGACAACTTCCAGGGCACGTATGTGCGGCCACCAGACGACGATGACCTCAGCCACATAATTCAGCAGCCAGACGAATCGGCCGGACAATTCTGGACACGGTTCTTGACAAAGAAAAACCAAATCGTCGACTGTCCGGATGCAGAGGCCCTCGCAGCCTTCAAACATAACATCCGCGACGAGTGGCTAGCCCGCACTGGGACAGAAAAGCGAAATCCATGGCAGCACTCACATCGTTAATGACCCGCTTTTGCGCGGGAGAGGATAGCTGGCTAGCTCGCAGCAACAACCTCAGTAAAAATTATGGCAGTCCGGATACTAAGGACAACAACGGAAGGTCACGTCGAAGTAAAAATAAACACCGCATTAACGGCGACGATAAGGAAGATACGGCAGTCAACGCCGGATTCCAAGGCTCTAAACCCGGTCAGCGGAAGAAGCCAATCAAAAGAACCACTCCGGGTCCGTCCAATTTGGACCGAATACTCGACCGCTTATGCCAGATACATGGCACCCCTGAAAAGCCAGCCAATCTCACCAACAGAGATTGCTGGGTGTTCAAGCAGGCAGGCAAGTTAATTGCCGAAAACAATGACAAGGGGCTAAATAGCGACGATGAAGAAGAGACCCGACCGCCGAACAATAGAGGACAGAAGGGTTTCCCCCCACAAGTACGGACGGTGAACATGATTTACGCAACCCATATACCCAAGAGGGAGCGGAAGCGTGCACTAAGGGACGTCTATGCGATGGAGCCAGTCGCCCCGAAGTTCAATCCATGGTCCTCTTGTCAGATCACCTTTGACCAAAGAGACCATCCGACCAGCATACGCCATGGCGGATTCGCCGCATTGGTTTTAGACCCGATCGTCGATGGATTTCACCTCACGAGAGTCCTGATGGACGGCGGCAGTAACCTGAACCTGCTTTATCAGGATACAGTGCGCAAGATGGGCATAGACCCCTCAAGGATTAAACCTACAAAGACAACCTTCAAAGGTGTCATACCAGGTGTGGATGCCAATTGTACAGCTCACCACACCGAAGTGGTCTTCGGATCCCGGATAATTTCGGGCGAGAGTTAATCTTCGACATAGTCCCGCTCAGCGGCTATCACGCTCGCTTGGACGAACCGCGTTTGCAAAGTTCAATGCGGTGCCGCATTATGCATACCTCAAGCTCAAGATGCCAGGCCCTCGTGGAGTTATCACGGTCAACGGAAATACGGAACGCTCCTCCGAACGGAGGAACATACACGCTCTCGCGGAAATCAGAGCAGCCTTTTAAGGCAATTTTCGAGTCCGGCCGTTAAACGGCCGGATATAGCAAAACGCACCCGAAGCAATACCAACCAAGACCATCAGCACGATCGAGCACGCAGAGTAATGCGGCCCTAACCCCGCCTCGCATGATTGCAAGAACAACCCTCCGCGTACATCATTACGCTTTGGAGATACCATGGGCGTAGGGGAAGGGGCACGATCACAATGGACCCAGAGTGCAGCTCGACCACACCAGGGGCTCGCAAGTGTGCCCCCCTTTCTTTTATTATTATTATTTTCCTTCTTTGTATACACAGGACTCCGTTAACCAGAGGCCCTGTCCGGCGGTGAATCTGCCGAACTCATGATGCAACAACCAGGGAAGGAAGAAGGCTGCGATGAACACTCAGGTGGTCTCAATTACGAGCATTAAATTCAATTATATACACCAAGTCCGCAGCTCATCCCTGGAGGGGGACATGTTTAATTAGTCCAAATCCCTTGCTTACCGCACTGTTTGTATCAGTCCGCACTCATTGCAGACTTCTTTTAATAAATAATGCAGCACCTTTTTGACTGCAATTACATTACTTTTTATATATATGTTCATTACATGACATCTTGCACCCGTATATTTTGGCACGGCCGAATACACCAGGGGCTTATGTTCCCCACATTATGGTGTGATAAGTCCGAACACTTTCATAAGTGCGGCACCCCGAACTTATAGCATTATATGAATCGGCTCCGAATCATGTCTTGGGTCAATAGTTGGGTTTGCCCGGCTCCCGTTTTGGTGCCTTACGTTCCGTTCGCGGCTAAGGTGGCACTGGGAGAACCACTGCGATTGCGCCCGTTGAGCAGGCGGCGCCTCGATGAGAAAGCTAAACTGACCGGCATGATAAGGCGAGAGACTGGTCGCTGTTCGAGAGGTCTTTTGGGTCCTTAAAGACTCACGCCTTTAAATGCGAAGTTCCGGATAATGTCCGACGAAAGCGTGGATAGCGCCCAGATTCGGTCTTCCGAATAACGAGGGCTTCACGAAATTTAAAATTATAGAATTCTATGGCTAAGTGAGAGTGTTCAAGCATTATAAGTCCGGTTGCCTTGTTCGTTGTGTTGGCGCCTCCTAGATGGACCCAAAATGGGAACAAGAGTGCTCAAGTTTATCCCGAACACCCCAGCACTTTCATGGCTCGGGGCTGAAGCCACCGACTTGCCATCTCTCGATTTTATAAACGGCCGCATGAAGGTAATATTTTAAATTAAACAAGCGTTGCTTAAAGCGCATATGAACAAAGTTTTCAGCGCACAGGATAATACATAGCGAGTTTACTCAAAAATTACATCTCTAGGGCATTCATCCGCAATATCGCGGGCCCCCTTCAGGACAGTTTTATAATACATTTCGGGCGTACGATACTCCTTGCCCGGTGGCGGCGGGTCCGTGAGAAGCTTCTCCGCATCCAGCCTGCCCCAATGCACCTTTGTGCGGGCAAGGGCCCGACAAGCACCTTCAATATAGGCGGAGCGCTTGATGACCTCCACCTAGGGGCACGCATCCACCAGCCGCCGCACGAGGCCAAAGTAGCTTCTGGCATGGCCTCTTCTAGAAGCCACAATGGACTATAAGGCCCTTCATGGCCTCCTCGGCTACCTTGTGGAGTTCGACCAGCGCTTCACCGGTCGCTTGGGGCACACGGATGGCCAGCCTCGACATCTTGAGACCAGAAGACCTTCTCTGTTGAGCTCCCCTCCTCGCCACGGTAGAATGCGGCGGCATCGGACACACTACGCGGCAGATCTGCAAACGCCCCTGGAGAGCTCCGAATGCGGGTAAGTGTCAGATAGTTTACATTAACATGCTTGCTTTGCATGAAAAATGCCTTACCCGCCGCTATCTTCTTTACATCTTCAACCTCCTGAAGGGCCTTATGGGCCTCGGCCTTGGCGGACTTGGCACTTTTAAGAGCCAAGGCAGGCTCGGACTCTCGAGTCTTGGAGTCACTCTCCAAGCTCTCATGCTTTTCCATGAGAGCCTGGAGCTCTTGCTGCACTTCCGCCACCTGCGCCTCTTGTTTCTCTCGCTCGGCCCGCTCCGCAGCCGCAGTGTGTTCGGCCGCGGACACAGCCTCTTTCAGGGCTGCCACCTCGTTCGTGGCCCCTGCAATACCCATATTATCCTTGTCATTTTTGTCGCAACCAAAATCCTTTTCTGTAAGGTAACTATTCAAAGTGGTGTTACTCACCTTCTTTGTCCTCGAGCTGCTTCTTAGCATGGCCGAGCTCTTGCTCGGACCGCTTGAGATCCTGCTTTAATGCACCGACCTCCGCAGTCAGTGCGGCAGAGGTCAGTAGCGCAGCCTGCAAACCCATATTGACATATATTTTAAGCAACCCTGCGTATATCTTTTAAGATCCTCAATTTGGCTTTTCTTTCCGAACACCGAATTGAGCATCAGGGGCTACTGTCTATGCGGTATTACATTACATAATTATAACATCTTACCTCAAAGCCTGTTAGAAGGCTGCTGCAGGCTTCGGTCAGCCCGCTCTTGGCGAGCTGAACCTTCTGAATCACCGCACTCATAATAGTGCGGTGTTCTTCCTCGATGGAAGCGCCTTTGAGCGCCTCCAGCAAGTTGTCCGGTGCCTCCGGTTGGACGAAGGCCGCCGGCGTCACGGTCTTGCCCTTCTTTCGAAGGGGCCGCTTGCCGGACTCTGGAACCATTGCAGGTTCCGATGTAGAGTCCGGCGCAAAGTCCGGGAGGCTGCCTTGCGGCGCCTCCGGAGCCTCCTCCTGATGGGTCCCTCTCTGGGATCCCACCTCGGCGTCCTCATCGGCGTGGGGGATGGAGGCAGTCGGAAGTGAATCCACATCCGACGGGGCCAACGACCCGCTCGATGAAGCGGGGAGATCATCGTCGGCCGGACTGTGGACAATATGCGGCATTAGAAAGGCACTATGTGGCACGAAAGAAATTTCATATTATACAGGGATTCGGATACTTACGATCTCGCTGGAGGCCTGGCCCTTGAAGGCCACTCCTCTTCGCCAACGTTGGTGTTGGCGGAGCTGTCCGGGGGAATAGTTCTTCCCCTCTTGGACCCTTCGGCCTCCCCTATTGGGGAAGCCTTCCTTTTTCTCTCTCCCTCCTCCGGGAGAGAGTCTTCTTCCTCCTCCTCGTCTTCGGGGGAGGAGTCCGCCTCTTCGTCAGACACCTGAAAACGGGTACTCTTTCGAGTACCCGTGGCCACCTTCTTGGTCTTCTTCTCCGGCACCACGTGCGGTGCCGGAACCAGCAACCCCGCTAGGCGGGCATCCACTGGGTCTTCTGGCATGGGAGCCGGGCAGATGAGCTGCTCGGCCTTCTTCATCCATTCCTGTCAAAGGAGAAGGAAGATTGAAACCCGCTTAGGGTCAAACTCTTAACAATAAGTGTCCCGTAAAGGGGTTGAATCACTTACCTCGTCAGCTGGATGCTGCGAGCAGAATCCGCGGTGTTCTGTCGCGGATGCGGGGGCTTTGGCGCCCTTAAACAGCACCCTCCAGGCGCCTTCGTACATTGTGTCGAAGAGCCCGCTTAGCGCCTGGTGCTGTTCCGGATTGAACTCCCGCAGATTGAATGCCCGTTCTTGGCATGGGAGAATCCAGCGGATGAGCATGACTTGGACCACGTCGACGAGCCGGAGCTTATTGCTCACCAGCTTCTGGATACAGGCTCGAAGTCCCGTCACCTCCTTCGAATTACCCCATCGCAAGCCCTTCTCTTTCCAGGAGGTGAGCTGCGTGGGGATGCCAGATCTGAACTTGGGGACTGCCGACCACGTGGGTTCGCGCGGCTCGGTGATGTAGAACCACCCCGATTGCCACCCCTTAACAGAGTCCACAAAGGCCCCTTCGAGCCAAAGAACGTTGGGCATCTTGCCCAACATGGCGCCTCCGCATTCCGCTTGCGTACCCATCACAACCTTCGGCTTGACGTTGAAGGTCTTGAGCCACAGGCCGAAGTGGGGCCGGATGCAGAGAAAGGCCTCACACACGACGATAAACACTGAGATGTTGAGGATGAAGTTCGGCGCCAGATCATGGAAATCCAGGCCGTAGTAGAACATGAGCCCCCGGACAAAACGGTGAAGTGGAAAACCCAGTCCGCGGAGGAAATGGGGGAGGAAAACAACCCTCTCATGGGGCCTGGGGGTAGGGATGAGCTGCCCCTCGTCGGGCAGCCGATGCGCGATGTCGCCGGAAAGGTATCCTGCGCTGCGCAGCTTGGTGATATGCTCCTCCTTAACGGTGGAGGCCAACCATTTGCCTCCCGCTCCGGACATGGTCGGAGAAGGTCGAGGCGAGATGCGCGGGCTTGAGCGTTGGAGCTTGAGTGCGCGGAGATGGATAAGCAAAGGAGGAAGAAGGCGTAGGTAAAAAGGTGAATCCTTATCCCTTATATAGGCGGGCAAAGACTATGCGCCCCCCACCGGCCTGGTAAAACTCGCTTATCTCCCAAGCGCCACCATCAATGGCGCGGTTGGCTTACCCATGTCCGTATTGATGAGAATCCCGCAATAAGGGGAACACGATCTCTGCTTCGACAGGACGTGCCAAGGAAACCGCTTTGCTAAACGTGCTGAGGTGGTATAATAAAAAATGATTCAAGTAAAGGCTTGGTAGCGGTGTGTTGTCATGCCGCATAATACGTCAGCAGATTGGATTTGTGTACATTTTATTCTCTCTACGGTGGAATGTGGAATTTATTTTGCAGAGCCTAACACTATCCTGGTGTTCACGATCTTCTCTGCATTATTCATGGGAGGAACCCGCCTTGCAATGCCGAACATTATGCGCGCCGGACTTATCGTCATTGAAGCCTAGTTCGTGGAGCTCTTGAGGAGTCCTGGACTAGGGGGTGTCCGGACAGCCGGACTATCATCGTCCACCGGACTCCAAGACTACGAAGACACAAGATTGAAGACTCTGTCCCGTGTCCAGATGGGACTTTCCTTGGCGTGGAAGGCAAGCTTGGCGATACGGATATGTAGATCTCCTACCATTTTAAACGACTCTGTGTAACCCTAGCCTTCTTCGGTGTCTATATAAACCGGAGGGCTGTAGTCCGTAGAACACAACATACATTACAACAATCATACCATAGGCTAGCTTTAGGGTTTAGCCTCCTTGATCTCGTGGTAGATCCACTCTTGTACTACCCATATCATCAATATTAATCAAGCAGGACGTAGGGTTTTACCTCCATCGAGAGGGCCCGAACCTGGGTAAAACATCGTGTCCCTTGTCTCCTGTTACCATCCGCCTAGACGCACAGTTCGGGACCCCCTACCCGAGATCCACCGGTTTTGACACCGACAAGCACGTCCTCTTCCGTGACAGGGGAGGGCATCCACCGGCCTCGTAGGTCGGAGCCGGACATTGTCGAAGGTCGAAAGTACCCAAATCTGGAGCCTTGGGTGTTGGAACTCGGGGCAAGGGGCGGATTCGATTGAGGGTTGAAGAAAAAGAACAGGCATTGGTCTCATTGTAAACAGGGAGAATACCAAGAGCCGTCCCCGTGACCGTTTGGAATCCGCCTTCGATGGAGGGGGCGTGGCAACGGGCGCAGTTGGATTACCCACGTCCGTATTAATGAGAATCCCGGAATAAGGGGAACACGATCTGTGCTTCGACAAGACGTGCCAAGGAAACCGCTTCGCTAAACGCGCTGAGGTGGTACAATAAAAACAATTCGAATAAAGCCTTGGTAGTGGTGTGACGTCACGCCACAAAATACGTCAGCAGATTGAACTTGTGTAAATATTATTCTCTCTACGGTGGTATGTGGAATTTATTTTGCAAAGCCGGACACTATCCTGGTGTTCACAATCTTCTATAAATTATTCGGAGAAGGAACCCGCCTTGCAATGCCGAAGACAATATGCGCCCGGACTAAATGCGTCATTGAAGCCTGGTTCGAGGGAGCTCTTGAGGAGTCCTGGACTAGGGGGTGTCCGGATAGCCGAACTATCATCGTCGGCCGGACTCCAAGACTATGAAGATACAAGATTGAAGACTTCTTCCCGTGTCCGGATGGGACTTTCCTTGGCGTGGAAGGCAAGCTTGGCAATACGGATATGTAGATCTCCTACCATTGTAACCGACTCTGTGTAACCCTAGCCCTCTCCGGTGTCTATATAAACCGGAAGGCTTTAGTCCATAGGACGAACAACAATTGTCGGTGTCAAAACCGGCGGATCTCGGGTAGGGGGTCCCGAACTGTGCGTCTAGGAGGATGGTAACAGGAGACGAGGGACACAATGTTTTTACCCAGGTTCAGGCCCTCTTGATGGAGTTAATACCCTACGTCCTGCTTGATTAATATTGATGATATGGGTAGTACAAGAGTAGATCTACCACGAGATCAAGGAGGCTAAACCCTAGAAGCTAGCCTATGGTATGATTGCTGAGATGTAATGTTGTGTCCTACGGACTAAGGCCCTCCGGTTTATATAGACACCGGAGAGGCTAGGGTTACACAGAGTCGGTTACAATGGTAGGAGATCTACATATCCGTATCGCCAAGCTTGCCTTCCACGCCAAGGAAAGTACCTTCCTGACATGAGCGAGTCTTCAATCTTCTATCTTCGTAGTCCAGGAGTCCGGCGGATATTGATAGTCGGCTATCCGGACAC
This sequence comes from Aegilops speltoides, assembly GCA_021437245.1. Taxonomy (NCBI): domain Eukaryota; kingdom Viridiplantae; phylum Streptophyta; class Magnoliopsida; order Poales; family Poaceae; genus Aegilops; species Aegilops speltoides. The sequence continues at coordinate 13,663,944 of CM038145.1, forward strand.
CCCTAGTCCAGACTCCTCAAGAGCCCTCGAACCAGTCTTCAATGACGATAAGTCCGGCGGCATAATGTTCGCATTGCAAGGCGGGTTCCTCCTTGAATAATCCGGAGGAGATAATAAACACCAGGATAGTGTCGGCTCGCAAAATAATTTCCACATTCCAAACGTAGAGAGAATAAAACATATATACCGATCCGATCTGCGGCGTATTTATGCGGCGTGACATCACACGGCACCAAGCCCTTGTTTGAATTCTGTACCACCTCGGACGTTTAGCGGCGGTTTCCTTGCATGTCCTCGGCAAGCGTAGATCGTTCTCTTATTCCGGATTCTCATCAATACGTGCGTGGGTAACCCAACCGCGCCATTGATGGTGGCGCTTGGGAGATAGCGAGTTTTACCAGGGCGGTGAGGGCGCATAGTTTTGTCCGCCTATATATAAGGGATAAGGATTTACCTTCTCACCTCGCCTTCTTCCTCCTTTGCTTATCCTTCCTGCGAACTCAAGCTCCAACGCCCAAGCTCGCATCTCACCTCAACCCTTCTCCGAATATGTCCGGAGGGAGGCAAATGGATAGCCTCCACCGCGAAGGAGGAGGACATCACCAAGCTCTTGTGACGCCGATACCTTTCAGCGACATCGCAGCATCGGCTGCCCGGCACGCAGGCAGCTCATCCCCACCCCGGGCCTCATGAGAGGTCGTCTTCCTTCCCCACTTCCTCCATGGATGGGCTTTCCGCTCCATCCATTCGTCCGGGGCTCATGTTTTACTACGGCCTGGATTTCCACGATCTGGCGCGAACTTCCTCAACATCTCGGCGTTTATCGTGGGTATGCGAGGCCTTTCTCGCATCCGGCCCACTTCGCTGTGGCTCAAGACCTTCAACGTCAAGCGAAGATTGTGAAGGGGCATAAGCGGAATCTTGGGGCGCCATGTTGGGCAAGTTGCCCAACGTCCCTTAGCTAGAAGGGACCTTCGTGGACTCTGTCAAGGGGTGGCAATCGGGTGGTTCTATATCACCGAGCCGCCAGCCCACATGGCGGCCCCCAATTCAGATCTGGAATCCCTACGCAGCTCACCTCCTGGAAAGAGAAGGGCTTGCAGTGGGGTGATACGGTGGAGGTGACGGGACTTCGAGCCTGCATCAAGAAGCTAACGAGCAATGGGCTCCGGCTCGTCGGCGTGGTCAGTCATGCTCCTCCGTGGATTCTCCCATGCCAAGAAAGGGCATTTAATCGTGGGAGTTTAATCCGGAACAGCACGAGGCGTTGAGCGGGCTCTTGATACAACGTCTGAAGGTGCTGGCGGGTGCTGTTCAAGAGCGATCGCCCAAGATCTGCGACCGAAGACCGCATGATTCAGTTTGCGATCTTAAATCGACGGGGTAAGTGATTCGACCCCATTACGGGACACTTGTAGTAATTAGATTGACTCTAGCGAGGTTTTAATCCGCCTCTTCCTTTGACAGGAATGGATGGAAAGACCGAGCTGCTCATCAACCGGCTCCCATGCGAGAAGAACCGATGGGCGCCGCTTAGCAAGGCTGCTGGTCCGGCACCGTCACGTGGTGCGGAGAAGAAAACCAAGAAGGTGGCGCGGGGACTCGCAAGAGTTCCCGCAATCAAGCGTCGATGACGATGGCGAGACTCCTCCCGAAGGCGAGGAGGAGGAGGAGTACTCTCTCCGGAGGAGAGAGAGAAGAGGAAGGCCTCCCCAACCGGGCGGCGAAGGGTCAAGAGGGGAGAACTACCCCGGACAGTTCGCCAACATCAGCGTTGGCGAGGGCGAAATGGCCTCAAGTCCGGCGTCGGGCAGGATCGTAAGTATCCGGATCATTCATATGCCGTATATTGTATGTCACGTAATGTCCTTCTAATGCCGCATTGTTCCTTTAGTCCGGCCGTCGGCGACTTTCCCGACTCGATGGCGGGTCGGTGGCGCCATCGGATGTAAATTCCATCCCGACCGCCTCTACCCCACGCTACCGAAGACGACGGGCGGAATCCTGCCAGGGGGCGCGAGGAGGCTCGGGCGCCGTCGGGCAGCCTCCGGACTTTGTGCCGGACTCTACTCCGGAACCCGTGGCGGTTCGAGTCGGCAAGCAGCCCCTCGAAGAGGGCAGGACCGTGACGCCGGGCGGCCTCCGTCCAACGGAGGCACGGATAACCTCTTTGGGGCGCTCAAAGCGCCTCCATCGAGGAAGAACACCGCACTCTCATGAGTGCGGTGATTAGAAGGTCCATTCGCCAAGGCGGGCTGACCGAAGCCTGCAACAGCCTTCTAACAGGCTTTGAGGTAAGAAGGTTAAAATTAAGTGATATAATACCGCATAGACGGTAGCCCTCGATGGTTAGTCCGGTGTTGGAAAGAAAAGCCGACTAAGGATCTAACAAGATATCTGTGAGGGTTGTTTAAAAATATGTCGATATGGGTTTGCGGCTGCGCTGTTGACCTCTGCCGCGTGCGGGTGGAGGTCGAGGCGCTGAAGAAAGATCTTGAGCGGTCGGAGCAAGAGCTCGGCCATGCCAAGAGGCAGCTCAATGAAAAAGAAGGTGAAAAACACCACTTTAAATAGGTACCTTACAGAAAAGGGTTTTGGTTGCAAACAAGATTAACCAGGATAATATATGTAATGTAGGGGCCGCTAACGAGGTGGCAGCCCTGAAAGATGCCGTGTCCGTGGCGAGCATAATCTGACCCTGAACGGACTGAGCGAGAAAAGCAAGCGGCGCTGGTGGCGGAAGTGCGGCAAGAGCTCCAGGCTCTCATGAAAAAACATGAGAGTTTGGGCGTGACTCAAGACTTCGAGTCCGAGCTTGCCTGGGCTCTCGATAGGGCCGAAGTCCTCAAGGCCGAGGCCCGAAAGGCCCATATGGAAATAGAGGACATGAAGAAGATAGCGGCGGGTAAGGCGTTTTCATGCGAGCAAGCATGTTAATGTAAATTACGGATACTTACCCGGATTCGGAGCTCTCGAGGCGTTTGCGGATCTGCGCGTAGTCGTCTCGATGCCGCCGCATTCTATCGTGGCGAGGAGGGAGCTCGGCGGAGAAGGTCTTCTAGTCTCGATCGCTGAGGCCGGCCATCCGGTGCTCCCAAGCGACCAGTGAAGCAGCTGGTCGAACTCCTAAGGTGGTGAGGAGGCCATGAAGGGCCTCCAGTCCGGCTGTGGCTGGGAAAGCCATGCACAGTAGCTACTTTGGCCTAGTCTGGCGGCTAGTGGATGCATGCCCCAGGCTGGATGTGATCAAGCGATCCGCCTGTATAGAAGGCGCTCGTCGGGCCCTTGCCCGCATAAAGGTGCAATGGGGCAAGCTGGATGCGGAGAAGCTTCTCACGGATCCGCCGCCGCTGGGCAAGGAGCACCGTACGCCGGAGCGGTACTATAAAGTTTTCTGAAGGGGCCAGCGATATTGCGGATGAGTGCCCCATAATGTAATCCTTGAGTGAACTTCGTATGTTTATCACATGCGCTGAAAACTTCGTTTATATGCGCCATGAGCAACGCTTTGTTGAATTTAAAATATTACCTTCTGTGCGGCCGTTTGTAAAATCTGAGAGATGGCAAGTCGTTGGCTTCAGCCCCCAAGCCACGAGTGCTGGGGTGTTTGGTGATAAACTTGAGCACTCTTGCTCCCATTATTGGGTCCATCTAGGGAGGCGCTCAACACGACGAACCAGGCGACCGGACTTATAATGCTTGAACACTCTCACTTAGCCATAGAATTCTATAATTTTAAATTTTGGCGAAGCCCCTGGTATTCGGAAGGCCGAATCCAGGGCGCTATCCATGCCTTCGTCGGACATCATCCGGAACTTCGCTCGAAGCGGCCTGAGCCTTTAAGGACCCGAAAGAACCTCTCGAACAGCGACCAGTCTCTCGCCCTATCATGCCAGTCAGTTTTAGCTTTCTCCACTGAGGCGTTAACCCGGCTCAACCGGGCGCAATCGCAGATGGTTCTCCAGTGCTACCTTAGCGGAGCAGGCATAAGGTACCAAAACATAGGGGCCGGGCAAACCCAACTATTGACCCAAGACATGATTCGGAGCTGATTCATATAATGCTATAAGTTCGGGGTGCCGCACTTGTGAAAGTGGTCGGACTTAATCATACCATAACATGGGGAACAGAAGCCCCTGGTGTATTCGGCCGTACCAAAGTATACGGGTGCAAGATGTCATACAATGAACATATGTGAAAGATAACGCAATTGCAATGAAAAAGTGATGTACTTGCAGGAAGGAAATGTTGCGTTATTTATGAAAGAAGGTCTGCTAATAGGGCGGACTGATACAAATATTGCGGTAAGCAAGGGATTCGGACTAAATTAACATGTCCCCCTCCAGGGATAAGCTGCAGACTTGGTGTATGTAATCGAATTTAATGCTCATGAACGGAGACCACACGAGTGTTAAATGCAGCCTTCTTTAATCCCATTTGTTGCATCGTGAGTTCGGCAAGTTCGCCGTCGGACAGGGCTTCTGTTTGGTAGAGTCCTGTATATATAAAAGGAAAAGATAAAAAATAAAACCAAGGGGGGCGCTAGCACGAGCCCCTGGTGTGGTCGAGCCGCACTCTTTAATCCTTGTGGTTAAGCCCCTCCCTTGCGCCCATGGTATCTCCATAGCGTAATGATGTACGCGGAGTGTTACTCTAGTGACCATCTTGTGGCGGCGGGGTTGGGGCCGCATTGCTCTGGCGTGCTCACGATCATGCCGGTGGTCTTGGTTGTTGTTGCTCGGCGCGTTTTAATGTGTCCGGCTTTTTGCTGCGGACTAGAGAATTGCCGTGAAGGCTGCTCTGTACTTCGCGAGAGCATTGTATGTTCCTCCGTTCGGAGGGAGCGTTCCGTATTTCCATTGACCGTGATGACTCCGCGAGGGCCTGGCATCTTGAGCTTTAGGTATGCATAATGTGGCACCTCGTTGAACTTTAAGCGGTTCGTCCGAAAGCGGGGCATGGTAGCCGCTTCTGAGCGGGACTATATCGAAGATTAACTCTTAACCGGAAATTATCCGGGCATCCGAAGACCACTTCGGTGTGGCCGAGCACTGTCAGTTGGCTTCCACTCCTGGATGACACCTTTAAAGGTTGTCTTAGTAGGTTTGATCTGGATGGGTCTATGCCCATTTTGCTGCTTGTCTCGATAAAGCAGGTTCGGGCTGCTGCCGCCGTCCATCGAGGACTCTTGTGAGTGAAATCCATCGGCGATTGGGTCTAGGACCAATGCGGCGAATCCGCCATGGCGTATGCTAGTCGGATGGTCTCGTCGATCAAAAGTGATCGGACGGAGGACCATGGATTGAACTTGGGCGGCTGGCTCCATCGCGTAGGCGTCCGTGGTCGCGCTTCCTCTCCCTCTTGGGTATATGGGTCGCGTAAATCATATTCACGATCCGCACTTGCGAGGAAACCTTACGTCCTTTGTTGTTCGGCGGCGGGTCTCTTCCTCGTCGTCGCTATTTAGCCCTTGTCATTGTGTTCGGCAATTAACTTGCCAGCCTGCTGACACCCAACAATCTCTATTGGTGTGATTAGCTGGCTTTTCGGGGTGCCATGTATCGGCATGGCGGTCGAGTATTCTGTCCAGATTGGGCGGGCCGGAGTTGTTCTTTTAAATGGCTTCTTCCGTTGACGGGTTTGGAGCCTCGGAATCCGGCATTAACTGCTGTATCCTCTTTGTAAATCGTCGTTAATCGGCGTTTGTTTTGATTCGGCGTGACCTGTCGTGGTTGTCCTTGATGTCCGGACTGCGGAATTTTTGCGGAGATTGTTGCTGCGGGCTAGCCAGCTATCCTCTCCAGCATAAGCGGGTCATTAATGATGTGAGGGCTGCCATGGATTTGGCTTCTCCTGCCCGGTGCCGGGCTAGCCATTCGTCCCGGATGTTATGTTTGAAGGCTGCGAGGGCCTCCGCATCCGGACGATCGGCGATTTGATTTTTCTTCGTCAAGAACCGTGTCGAGAATTATGCGGCGATTAAATCGGCTGCTGAATAATGTTCTTTGAGGTCATCGGCGTCTGAGTGGTCGCACGTATGTACCTTGAAAGTTATCAAGGCAGCGGCCTCGAGTCTTTCCAACACCCAATAGACTCTGCGGGCAGGCTGTTGAGCCAATGCGAGCTGGTCCTTTAAGCTTGAGTGGGAGATATTTGATGGCGTGGAGAAGCGTTGCGCGGGCCATATGGATGTGGAGAACATAATCTTGATCCACACGCGGAGTCTGTTGTACCATCGTAAGATTTGATGTTCCGGGTTTGAACCCTTGGATCGATGATCCATTACCGTTAGTGAAGCATAGCGGGTGTGTGGCGCCCTGTATTGGCGATATCGCGGCGCAGCTCGAGGGCGCTATGCTGCTGTGTTCGGCCCGGCGGTGTTATGTCGGCGGCGGCGGTATTCGTCGTGGGTCGTAGGGCGCCCACGTGATCCATAGATGGATCTGGATTGCCTTGCTTTGTCCTCAAGATGTCTCGCAAGTCCGGTAGCGTTTCTTTTGACCGTACTCTTGATCGATGTCGAGTGCGGTCTTGGTTGGAGGCCTGAATGCCTCTCTGTCACGACCACGGGGTGGTCGGTCAGCCATGTCGTGCGCTGGTGATAAAGGTATGTATGCTTCCTCCTCTAATCGGGGGAGCAGCTTGCGTCTTGGGTAACTTTTAGAGGGGAGTTCGAGTTTATACTCTTCGGCCGCGAGGACCTCGGTCCATCGATCGGCTAGCAGATCTTGATCAGCCTGAAGCTGTTGCTGCTTTTTCTTTAGGCTATTTGTCGTGGCTATGAGCCTGCGCCTGAAGCGCTCTTGTTCGACGGGATCCTCGGGTATGACGAATTCATCATCGTTGAGGCTCACTTCCGTCTTGGAGGAGGCATATAGTTATCGTCCTCAACCCCTTAAATGCGCATACCTGTCATGAGGGCTTGCTTCTGCGTCCTCCTGCGCTGATTCTTGCAGGAGGGTATCGTCTTCGGCACTCTCCGGAGTGTTTTTGTCTCCCGTGCCGGATTCTCCATTCTTGTTGTGGCGGGATTTGGAGCGGCGCCGCTGACGCCGGTGTTTAGGCTGCTTCTTCAAAGAATCTTCCTCCGCTGCTTTTTCGCCATCCCCTTCTTTTGGGGTATCCACCATGTAGACGTCGTATGACGAGGTGGCCTTCCAGTGCCCTGTGGGCGCTGGGTCCTGCTCGTCTCCGGCATCGTCGTCCATAGTGTCGATGTCATCGGAGTCGTAGTCTAGCATGTCGGTTAGATCCTCGACAGTGGCTATAAAGTGGGTGGTGGGTGGGCTCTGAATTTCTTCGTCGCCCGAACTCCAACCGTCCTGGCCATAGTCCGGCCAGGATTCTCCTGATAGCGAGAGGTGCTTCAGAGAATTCAGGATATCGCCAAAAGGCGAGTGTTGAAAGATGTCCGCGGCGGTGAATTCCATAACCGGCGCCCAATCTGGTTTTAGTTGGCGAGGCGCGGAGGCACGGAGTCCGTCGAGTCCGGCGCCTCGGGATCTAAGTTCGCGAGGGACAAGATTGGTACTCGGCTCCATCGCCGTGAAGCGTTGAAGCCCCAGGCGGCGTCTATCCACCGGCCCTTGTCATGGGCGATCGGCTCCGGGCTAGTAGCGGGAGCGGATTAATCAGCCTCAAAGCTCGTCCGTGGCGAGCTAGATCATGCCATCGACACGATGTGGCGGCGCTTGGTTGTGGCTCGAGTCCGTCGAAGATCAAGTCTCCGCGGTCATCAACCGTGAAGTTCAATCTTCAAATCGACTGACGGCCAGAGCGTAGCTTCGATCTGCTCCAAATGGCCAAGAGAATTGGCCCGCGATGCAAAGCCGCCGAATACAAAGATTTGTCCGGGAGAAAAGTCTCACCACGGACAGCGTTGATGGTTGAAGATGCCATCGAGCCTATCGGTGACGACGGAAGAACTCTCAATGAAAGCACCAATGTCGGTGTCAAAACCGGCGGATCTCGGGTAGGGGTCCCGAACGTGCGTCTAGGTGGATGGTAACGAGAGCGAGGGACACAATGTTTTACCGAGTTCAGGCCCTCTTGATGGAGGTAATACCCTCGTCTGCTTGATTAATATTGATGATATGGGTAGTACAAGAGTAGATCTACCACGAGATCAAGGAGGCTAAACCCTAGAAGCTAGCCTATGGTATGATTGCTTGAGATGTAATGTTGTGTCCCTCGGACTAAGGCCCTCCGGTTTATATAGACACCGGAGGCTAGGGTTACAGTCGGTTACAATGGTAGGAGATCAACATATCCGTATAGCCAAACTTGCCTTCCACGCCAAGGAAAGTACCTTCGGACACGAGCGGAGTCTTCAATCTTCTATCTTAGTGATGCAGGAGTCCGGCGGATATTGATAGTCCGGCTGTCCGGACACCCCCTAGTCCAGGACTCCCTCAACAATCATACCATAGGCTAGCTTCTAGGGTTTAGCCTCCTTGATCTCGTGGTAGATCTACTCTTGTAATACCCACATCATCAATATCAATCAAGCAGGACGTAGGGTTTTACCTCCATCAAGAGGGCCCGAACATGGGTGAAACATCATGTCCCTTGTCTCCTGTTGCCATCCGCCTAGACGCACAGTTCGGGACCCCCTACCGAGATCCGCCGGTTTTGACACCGACATTGGTGCTTTGAGAGTTCCTCTGTGCCGTCGCAATCAGGAGGGATGCCTTCGTCAAGGGAGCTTTGGCCACCGGCTAGGCGGTTTTCTTATGACCGCATGTTCGGCCGCCGCTCCGACAATGACCTCTCAGGTCATCAAAAGTGATCTTCACGTCAACTCGAAATTCGCAGAGCAGCTAGATCCGATGGTGTTTTCCATAAATGAGCTCTTGGATCGCATCGCCACCCTGGGAGTCGCTACAGACTACGATCAGATTGGGCTTAAAACCGATCTGAGAGAAATTAACTCTCCCCAGGCTACCCACCACGTTGTTGTGGTAGAGGAACAACGCAGTGATTCTTCTTCTATGTTAAAGACCAGTTATGTCCGGATTCCTGATCCATCCATGCCGGATTCCCGCAGAGGGACGGACGTCAATCAAGTACTGAACCTAAATTCAGGCATCGGACCAGATTTATTGGATAACATCCAGCAATCCAAGCTTCCAAATCCGGAAACTTCTCGGCCTTTGAGCCTCAGATTTGGCGGGGTTCCAAATTTAATTCCGCCCGCCCACCCAAACATAAGCGATCTATCTCAAATACGGCAAGAGCCCAATGAAACAGTACATCATTATTGGGCCAGATTCCTGCTGGTTATGGACAGGATAAAGGACTGCCGTGAGGAAAGCGCAATCTCAATTTTCTGCCACAATTGCACGGACAAGGGAATCATGAACGCTATAAGTCGTCGCGAAGTTACACGCTTCGCTGACCTGGCTACCATAGTACCAAAATACTGTGCGATGGAGAGTGCCTGGAAAACCGAAACCAGGTTTTGGGACAATCCGGCCCTGAACACAACCCTAGTTCGAAATAACAGGGTGCGTCATACTCAAGCACCTGGGTTAAAAACCAAAAAGCAAAAACCCCCTAAAGGGCACGGAACCGTACTGGAGGGATGGCTCAACGGACCCTGTGAAATACATAGTAAAGAGGGCGCCACTCCAACAAATAGCCTTCGAGCATGTTGGATACTACGGTAGGTGGCCAAAAGTGGCGAAGGTTTTCTAGCCCCGGGTAACCAGCCCAACAGTACCAGTACGGTATTAACAGTCTTCGAGACTTTCGCATCAAATAATATCGAAGCGAACAATCCATGCCTACTTGAAGTCTACCAAGTAGCAACAACAAATCCATGGAGCGACACGGCTATCACCTTCAATGCCAGTGACGAACCTAAATTCCGAATAGCCCGAGCACCAGCCGCATTGGTCCTCAGTCCGATAGTGGACGGCTTTCGTCTTACAAGGTACTCATGGATGGCGGCAGCGGATTAAACCTCATCTACGAGGAAACCCTCCAAAAAATGGAAATTTACTTGAGCCGCATTGAGCGAAGCAGCACAACCTTTAGAGGAATAATCCCTAGTCGGGAAGTACGCTGCACAAAAAAAATCACACTAGATGTAGTGTTCGGCTCACCGGACAATTATAGGTCCGAGGAGGTCACGTTCCAAGTGGCCCCGTTCGGCAGCGGATATCACGCCTTGTTAGGACGAGAGGCATTCACAATCTTTCAAGCTATACCCCATTACGGGTACATGAAGCTAAAAATGCCCGGGACCAATGGAATTATCGCTCTTGTCAGTGATCCAGGTATAGCACTCCGCGCTGAAAATAAGACAGCCGCACTAGCCCTAGAGGCATAGTCCGAAGCCCTAGCGGCAGAGGAACTCACTGCGCTGCGCTCCACGGTGGATAGGGACGATGTGATACTCGATAAGAGGTCTAAATCCACCTCTGTTAAACCAGCAGACGAAATAGTCAAATTCCAGGTCCATCCAACGGACCCCACAAAGACGGCCTCCATTGGGGCACAATTAAACCCTGATGTAGAAGCCGCACTACGAGAATTCCTTTGGGAAAATTGGGACATTTTTGCCTGGCACCCTTCAGATATGCAAGGAATCCCACGCAGGCTGGCAGAACACAGCCTAAATATCCTAAAAGGATTCAAGCCAGTCAAACAGGCTCTTCGGCGATTTTCCGAACCCAAAAGACAGGCAATGGGAGAGGAGCTAGCCAAACTCCTAGAAGCCGGATTCATCAGAGATATAAAACATCCGGACTGGCTAGCAAACCTGGTAATGGTACCAAAAAAGGACAAATCCTGGCGCCTTTGTGTCGATTTCAAAGACCTTAACAAGGCATGTCCAAAGGATCCTTTCCCCCTCCCCCGCATCGACCAAATCATCGATGCTACCGTAGGGCACGATTCATTGTGCTTCCTCGACGCATACTCCGGATACCATCAAATCAAGATGGCGGAAAAAGACCAGGCCGCAACGGCATTCATTACTCCATACGGACCATTCTACTTCAACACAATGCCCTTCGGACTCAAAAACGCCGGCGCAACATATCAGTGCATGATTCAGACATGTCTGGCTACCCAGATAGGCTAAACAGTGGAGGCATACGTAGACGATGTGGTCGTTAAGACCAAACATGTCGAAACTCTAGTAGATGATTTGAGGCTTACATTCGACAACCTCCGAGCATACGACATTAAGCTCAACCCGGAAAAATGTGTTTTCGACGTACCAGCCGGAAAGCTCTTGGGCTTTATTGTATCCGGTAGAGGAATTGAAGCAAATCCAGCCAAGATCCGAGCTCTGTCACAATTGGATATTCCAAAAGACCTCAAACAAATAAAAAACTAACTGGATGTGTGGCGGCTCTAAGCCGCTTCATCTCCCGTTTGGGAGAAAAGTCGTTGCCCCTCTATCGCCTCCTCCGGCGCACCGAACACTTTGAATGGACGGATGCTGCCACGGCCGGACTCGAAGAAATTAAGGCCATATTGGCAACAAATCCGGTCCTGGCCGCGCCCAACCTGGGCGAACCTATGATTTTATATATCGCGGCAACACATCAAGTCGTCAGCGCCGTACTCGTCGTCGAACGAGAAATAGAAGGCCACAAATTCCCTCTTCAAAAACCAGTGTACTACATATCCACTGTCTTAACTCCATGCAAGTCCCGGTACCCACATTATCAAAAGAAAGTGTATGCGGTGTTCATGGCATCCCGGAAGCTGCGACACTACTTTCAAGAGTGTTCCATAACGGTGGCCTCCGAAGTACCTCTCAATGATATTATAAACAATCGCGACGCAACGGGCAGGATAGCAAAATGGGCCATTGAGCTCTTACCATTTGACATAACCTACAAACCATGGCGAGCTATAAAGTCGCAAGTTTTGGCTGACTTCATTGCCGAATGGACCGAAGCCGAACTCCCTAAAATGCGGCGCATACTCAAATTGGATCATGCATTTCGACGGCTCCAAAATGTTGGCTGGCTTGGGGGCTGGCGTCGTCTTGACGTCCCCAACCGGAGACACAGTCCAATACGTACTTCAAATAATGTACACGTACTCCAACAACGCAGCCGAATACGAGGCCCTTCTACATGGTCTCCGGATGGCAATCTCCATGGGCATTCAACGCCTAGAGGTGCGCGGGGATTCAAACCTCGCAATATCCCAAGTAAATGGAGACTTTGACACCAAGGATCCGAAAATGGCAGCCTACCGTAACGTCCTCCTAAAAATGTCAGCTCGGTTCGAAGGACTCGAATTCCACCATGTAGCCCGGGATAATAACCAGGCAGCAGACGTGTTGGCACGCATCAGCGCAAAACGCGATGCCGTCCCTCGAAACATCTTCCTAGAGCGGCTCTTTAAGCCATCGGTATTATGGGAAGAGGAGTCCGGAAATAACAACCCGGAACCAACTGCACCACCCAACACGAAACATCCTGACACAATCGGTGGCTTAGCCAATGAAATAACACCTTCAGCCCACGAAATAATGGCGGTAATTGCCTCGTGGACGGAACCATTCCTAGCCTACTTAATCAGGCAGGAACTTCCCGAAGACCAAAATGAGGCCCGCTGCATAGTTCGGCGATCTAAAGCCTACAAGGTCCATGAGGGAGAACTTTATAAGAAAAGCACAACCAGAGTCCTTCAAAGGTGTATCTCCGAAGAGGAAGGGTGAAATCTCCTGGCTGAAATTCACGCCGGACTTGGCGGGCACCACGCCGCAGCCCGGGCCCTTGTAGGCAAGGCCTTCCGTACAGGATTTTATTGGCCGACAGCCCGGGCAGATGCTCAGGACTTAGTCCAACGATGCGTCGGTTGCCAGCTCTTTGCTAATCAAAGCCACATGCCACCCACCGCCCTCAAAACTATACCCATCACTTCGCCGTTCACGGTCTGGGTGCTTGACATGGTTGGGCCCCTAAAAGGGGGAACCCACAAGCAAAAATACTTATTGGTCATGGTGGACAAATTCACCAAATGGATAGAGGCCAAGCCGGTTAAAACGGCAGAATCCGGACCTATGATAGACATCATATCCGGGGTAGTACACCATTTTAACGTCCCCCACAGCATCATCACTGATAACGGCACAAATTTCACGGCCGACGAGGTTAAACTCTGGTGCAAAAACATGGGCATCAAGCTCGACTACGCTTCAGTCCATCACCCTCAAACTAACGGTCAAGTCGAATGAGCAAATGGTCTAATCATGAGCGGCATTATACCCAGATTAGTGCAGTCCCTCACGGAATCTAACACGCACTGGGTAGAGGAGCTCGACTCCGTACTCTGGGGGCTGCGGACCACGCCAAACCGCACTACCGGACTCACACCATTTTTTATGGTATACGGCGCTGAGGCAGTTTTGCCATGCGATATAATTCATGACTCACCTCGCGTGCGCATGTACGAAGAAAGAGAAGTCGAGTTGGATCGGCAGGACAGTTTGGATGCCTTAGAGGAGGAGCGCGACATGGAAAAATCCCGTTCCGCATACTATCAGCAGCAGGCTCGAAGATATCAAAGCAGAGAAGTACGGGCCAAAACTTACAATGTTGGCGAGCTAGTTCTACGCCTGTCGGACAAGAAAAAGGACAAACTTAAGCCCAAATGGGAAGGTCCCTTCATCATCGACCAAGTCCTTACCGGCGGTGCATACCGTCTATGCAACGCATCTAACAACCGACTCGAGCCAAACCCATGGAACGCAGCCCGTCTCCATAGATTCTACGCCTAGCGCCGGACTCAGAGTTCGTCTCCTTCCTCCGTCCACCTTTCATATTTTTTCAATGTCTTTGTTTTCCCTCCTTTTTCCTCCCTCTTTCAGTACAAGCCTCTTGAGGGCTGATCTGCGCTTTGTTCGTACTCACTTGATGTGCTACTCGCACTCGTTCTACCTGGGGGCTTCTTTAACAGAAGCTTATTTATATGGGCTTCAGGCCCAACACATGTGTCATACTTCTGCATGTACCTTTTACTCACCATTATATGCATCGATATGACTTAAGTTTTGGCCAAGCTGGGTTGCCTGGCTCCTGTGCTTACCCCTACGTTCCCGATTGTTTGGCTAGGAGGTAAAGGGAGCACCTCTGCGATTGTTACTGTCGGGTCAGCCGGATGTGTGCCTCAGACTGGGTGAAGCCGAAGGCTAGCATTCTTAAGGGAATATTCGGTCTATGACCTGAAAGATGATTTATTACTTATTTATTTATCTACCCCCAGATGCTTTTTTTGCTCTTTTCGCAGTCCGGACATGCACTTTAGGGCATACCTCCCAGGGAAAGGAACCCCTAACGGAACTATTCTCCCTAGAAGATGTTTCTTACTAACCATGTAATATAACATAGCTAGTTGGGCACTTGTCTGATAAAGCACTTATGACCCCTACGCCTTGTCTCCATGCATGGCCCGGTTTTTGTTTAACCGTAAGGGTATTCGGACACACTCCGGACTGTTGGGTCCCGAGGTTGAAGTGAAAAGGTCCGTGTCGGTGTCAAAACCGGCGGATCTCGGGTAGGGGGTCCCGAACTGTGCGTCTAGGCGGATGGTAACAGGAGACGAGGGACACGATGTTTTACCCAGGTTCGGGCCCTCTCGATGGAGGTAAAACCCTACGTCCTGCTTGATTAATATTGATGATATGGGTAGTACAAGAGTGGATCTACCACGAGATCAAGGAGGCTAAACCCTAAAGCTAGCCTATGGTATGATTGTTGTAATGTATGTTGTCCTACGGACTAAAGCCCTCCGGTTTATATAGACACGGAGAAGGCCAGGGAGTTACAGAGTCGGTTATAATGGTAGAAGATCTACATATCCGTATTGCCAAGCTTGCCTTCCACGCCAAGGAAAGTCCCATCCGGACACGGGGCGGAGTCTTCAATCTTGTATCTTCGTAGTCTTGGAGTCCGTGGACGATGATAGTCCGGCTGTCCGGACACCCCTTAGTCGAGACTCCCTCGGTAGCCCACGAACCAGGCTTCAATGGCGATTAGTCCGGTAGCATAATGTTCGTCATTGCAAGGTGGGTTCCTCCCTTGAATAATCCAGAGAAGATCATGAACACCAGGATAGTGTCCGGCTCTGCAAAATAAATTCCACATTCCACCGTAGAGAAAATAAAATGTACACCAGTCCAATCTGCTGACGTATTATGCGGCGTGACATCACACCACCACCAAGCCTTTGTTTGAACCTTTTTTACTATACCAGCTCAGCACGTTTAGCGAAGCGGTTTCCTTGGCACGTCTTGTCGAAGCAGAGATCGTGTTCCCCTTATTCCGGGATTCTCATCAATACGGACGTGGGTAACCCAACCGCGCCATTGATGGTGGCGCTTAGGAGATAAGCGAGTTTTACCGGGCGGTGGGGGCGCTTGCAGTTTGTCGCCTATATATAAGGGATAAGTTTACCTTCTCACCTACGCATTCTTCCTCCTTTGCTTATCCATCTCCGCGCACTCAAGCTCCAACGCCCAAGCTCGCACATCTCGCCTCGACCTCCTCCGAATATGTCTGGAGCGGGAGGCAAATGGTTGGACTCCACCGTTAAGGAGGAGCACATCACCAAGCTGCGCAGCGCCGGATACCTCTCCGGCAATATCGCGCATCGGCTGCCCGACGAGGGGCAGCTCATCCCTACCACAGGCCTCATGAGAGGTCATCTTCCTTCCCCACTTCCTCCATGGTGGGCTTTCCACTCCATCCATTCGTCCAGGGGCTCTCGGCTGGATTTCCACGATCTGCGCCGAACTTCATCCTCAACATCTCGGCGTTTATCGTGGGTGTGCGAGGCCTTCCTCTGCATCCGGCCCCACTTGGCTGTGGCTCAAGACCTTCAACGTCAAGCGAAGGTCGTGAAGAACACATAAGCGGAATCTTGGGCGCCATGTTGAGTAAGTTCCCCAACGCCCTTTGGTTCGAAGGGCCTTCGTGGACTCCGTCAAGGGGTGGCAATCGGGGTGGTTCTACATCACCGAGCCGCGCAAGCCCACATGGGCGGCGGCCCCAGTTTAGATCTGGCGTCCCCACGCAGCTCACCTCTGGAAAGAAAGGGCTTCTTTGTGGGGCAATCCGAAGGAGGTGATGGGACTCGAGCACGCATCCGAAGCTGGTGAGCAATAAGCTCGGGCTCGTCGGCGTGGTCCAAGTCATGCTCATCCGCGGATTCTCCCATGCCAAGAAAGGGCATTCAATCTGTGGGAGTTCAATCGGGAACATCACCGGTGGCGGGCTCTTGATCGACATCTGAAAGGCGCTGGAGGTCTTTGTAAAGTGCGAAGCCCCGTGTCTGCGACGGAAGATCGCGGTTTAGCTCACGACATCCGGTGACGAGGTAAGTGATTCAACCCCATTCACGGGACACTTGTGGTAATCGAATTGATTCTAAGAGGGTTTCATTCTTTCTTTTCCTTTGTGAGAATGGATGGAGAAGGCCAAGAAGCTTATCAGCCCGGCTCCCATGCGGAAGACCAGTGGGCCTTGCGTTTAGCGGGCTATTGGTTCGGCACGCATGTGGTGCGGAGAAAAACCAGAAAGGTGGCGCGGGGACTCGAAAAGTTCCCACAATCGAGCGTCTGACGACCAGGCGGACTCCTCCCGAAGGCGAGGAGGAGGAGGACTCTCTCCCGGAGGAGAGAAAGAAGAAGGCTTCCCCAATAGGGGAGGCGAAGGGTCAGAGGGGAGGACTATCCCCGGACAGTTCGCCAACACCACCGTTGGCGAGGATGAAGTGGCCTCAAGGGCGAGGCGTCCGGCGGATCGTAACTATCCGGATCCTTGACATGCAATTTCTTTAGGTGTCGCGTAGTGTCCTTCTAATGCGCGTTACATCGTAGTCCGCTGATGATGATCTCCCGCTTCATCAAGCGGGTCATTAGCCCGTCGGATGTGGACTCACTTCCGACTGCCACTACCCCCACGCGGCGGGGCGCGAGTGGGATCCCGATAAGGACCCATCGGAGGAGGCTCGGGCGCCCGTCGAGCTGCCTCCGGACTTTGTCCCGGACTCTACGCCGGAACCCGCGGTGGTTCCAGAGTCGGCGGCGGCCGAAGAAGGGCAAGACCGTGACACCGCGATCTCCGTCCAACGGGCGCCGTATAACTTGTTGGGCGCTTAAAGGCGCTTCCATCGAGGAACACCGCACTATCATGAGTGCGGTGATTGAAAAGTTCAGCTCGCTAAGGCGGGCTGACCAAACTTCGGCAGCCTTCTAACGAGCTTTGAGGTAAGAGTTTGAAATTATGTAATGTAATACCGCATAGGCGGTAGCCCTTGATGCTCGATTCGGTGTTGGGAAAGAAAAGCGGTGAGGATCTAACAAGATATCTGTGAGGTTGCTTAAAATATGTCAATATGGGTTTGCAGGCTGCGGTCTTGACCTCTGCGGCACTAACGGCGGAGGTCGATGTGCTTTGAAGCAAGATCTCGGCGGTCGGCGAGAGCTCGTATCTTGAAGAAGCAGCTCGAGGACAAATAAGGTGAGTAACACCACTTTGAATAGTTACCTTATAGAAAAGGATTTTGGTTGCAATAAAGTTAACAAGGATAATATGGGTATTGCAGGGGCCACTAACGAGGTGGCAGCCCTGAAGGAAGTTGTGTCATGGCGGACGCAGTGCAGCTGTGAGCAGGCGAGCGAGAAGCGGGGAGGCACGGTGGCGGAAGTTCGGCAAGAGCTCCGGGCTCTCATGGAGAAGCATGAGGTTTGGGCGTGACTCCAAGACTTCGAGAGTCGAGCTTGCCTCGGCTCTCGGAAGTGCCAAATCCGCCAAGGCCGAGGCCCATAAGGCCCTTCGGGAGGTTGAAGATATAAAGAAGATAGCGGCGGGTAAGGCATTTTTCATACAAAGCGGGCATGTTAATGTGAACTACGACACTTACCGCGTTCGGAGCTCTCCGGGGTGTTTGCAGATCTGCTGCGTAGTGTGTCGATGCCGCCGCATTCTATCATGGCGAGGAGGGCTCGGCGGAGAAGGTCTTCGGTCTCGATCTGCTGAGGCCGGCCATCCGGTGCCCCAAGCGACCAGGTGAAGCAGCTGGTCAAACTCCTAAGGTAGGTGAGGAGGCCATGAAGGGCCTTATAGTCCATGTGGCTTTGAACAGGTCATGCACAGGAGCTACTTGGCCTCGTCTGGCGGCTGGTAGAGGCATGCCCCTGGTTGGAGGTCATCAAGCGCTCCGCCTGTATTGAAGGTGCTCGCCGGGCCCTCGCCCGCACAAAGGTGCATTGGGGCAGGTTGGATGCGGAGAAGCTTCTCACGGACCCACCACCACCGGGCAAGGAGTATCGCATGCCCGAAACGTATTATAAAACTGTCCTGAAGGGAGCCCGCGATATTGCGGATGAGTGGCCCAGGAATGTAATCTTTGAGTAAACTCGTTATGTATTATCCTGTGCGCTGAAGCATTGTTCATGTGCGCATTAAGCAACGCTTGTCTAATTTAAAATATTACCTTCTGTGCGGCCGTTTATAAAATCTTAGAGATGGCAAGTCGTTGGCTTCAGCCCCCAAGCCACGAGTGCTGGGGTGTTCGGGATAAACTTGAGCACTCTTGTTCCCATTTTGGGTCCATCTAGGGGCGCTCAACACAGCGAACAAGGCAACGGACTTATAATGCTTGAACACTCTCCTTAGCCATAGAATTCTATAATTTTAAATTTGGTGAAGCCCCTGGTATTAGGAAGACCGAATCCGGGCGCTATCCACCTTAAATCGGACATGATCCGGAACTTTGCTCGAGCGGCGTGAGTCTTTAAGGACCGAAAGGACCTCTCGAACAGCGACCAGTCTCTCGCCTTATCATACCGATCGGTTTTAGCTTTCTCCTTTGAGGCGCTCTTGACTCAACCCGGGCGCAATGGCGGTGGTTCTCCCGAGCCACCTTAGCCGACGAGCGGGCGTAAGGCACCAAAACATGGGGCAGGGCAAGCCCAACTATTGACCCAAGACATGATTGGAGCCGATTCATATAATGATATAAGTTCGAGGTGCCGCACTTATGAAAGTGTTGAGACTTATCACACCATAGTGTAGGAACATAAGCCCTGGCGTATTAGGCCGTACCAAAATATCTGGTGCAAGATGTCATATAATGAGCATATATATATAAGGTAATGCAATTGCAGTCAAAAGGTGCTGCATTATTTATGAAAGAAAGTCTGCAATGAGTGCGGATGATACAAATAGTCTGGTAAGCAAAGGATTTGGACTAATTAAACATGTCGCCCTCGAGGGGTGAGCTGCGGACTTAGTGTATATAATCGAATTTAATGCTCGTAATGAGACCACACAGTGTTAAATCGCGGCCTCCTTTAGTCCTGATTGTTGCATCGTGAGTTCGGCGGGTTCATCGCAGACAGGGCCTCTGTTAGCGAGTCCTGTGTACACAAAGAAGGAAAATAAAAATAAAAGGGGGCAAACTAGTGAGCCCTGGTGTGGTCGAACCGCACTCTGGGTCCGTTCTTGATCGTGCCCCTCCTGTGCCCATGGTATCTCCAAAGCGTAATGATGTGCGCGGTGTTATTCTTGCGATCATGCGGCGGCGGGGTTGGGGCGCATTACTCTGGCGATGCTCTGATCACGCCAGCTGGTCTTGGTTGGTATTGCTTGGTAGCGTTTTGTTGTATCCGGCCATTTAACGGCGGACTCGAAATGCCTTAGAGGCTGCTCAGTACTTCGCGAGCGTTGTATGTTCCTCCGTTCGGAGGGCGTTCCGTATTCCGTTGACCGTGATGACTCCACGAGGGCTGGCATCTTGAGCTTGAGGTATGCATAATGTGGCGCTGCGTTGAATTTTGCAAGCGGTTCGTCCGAAGCGAGCGTGATAGCCGCTGCGAAGCGGGACTATGTCGAAGATTAACTCCTTGCTCCGGAAATTATCCGGGATCGAAGACCACTTCTAGTGTGGTGAGCTGTCTGATTAGCTTCCACTCTGGTATGACACCTTTAAAGGTTGTCTTTGTAGGTTTAATCCTTGAGGGTCTATGCCCATTTTGCGCTTGTATCTGATAAAGCAGGTTCAGGCTACTACCGCCGTCCATCAGGACTCTCGTGAGGTGAAATCCATCGACGATGGGTCTAAAACCAATGCGGCGAATTCGCCATGGCGTATGTTGGTCGGATGGTCTCTTCGATCGAAAGTGATCGGACAAGAGGACCATGGGTTGAACTTCGGGGCGACTGGCTCCATCGCGTAGACATCCCTTAGTGCACGCTTTCTCTCCCTCTTGGGTATATGGGTCGCGTAAAGCATGTTCACCGTCCGCACTTGTGGGGGAAAACCCTTCTGTCCTCTATTGTTCGGCGGTCGGGTCTCTTCCTCGTCGTCGATGTTTAGCCCCTTGTCATTGTTTTCGGCAATTAACTTGCCTGCCTGCTTGAACACCCAGCAATCTCTATTAGTGTGATTAGCTGGTTTTTTAGGGGTGCCATCTATCTGGCATAAGCGGTCAAGTATTCGGTCCAAATTAGACGGACCCAGAGTGGTTCTTTTGAATGGCTTCTTCCGCTGGCCGGGTTTAGAGCCTCGGAATCCGGCGTTGACTGTCGTATCCTCCTTATCATCGCTGTTAATGCGGCGTTTGTTTTTGTTTCGACGTGACCTGCCGTTGTTGTCCTTAGTATCCGGACTGCCAGAATTTTTACGGAGATTGTTGCTGCGAGCTAGCGATTGTCCTCTCCAGCATAGCGGGTCATTAATGATGTGAGGGCTGCCATGGATTTGGCTTTTCCTGCGGTGCGGGCTAGCCATTCGTCCCGGATGTTATGTTTGAAGGCTGTGAGGGCCTCTGCATCCGGACGGTCGGCGATTTGGTTTTCTTTGTCAAGAACCGTGTCGAGAATTATCGGCGATTCGTCGCTGCTGAATAATGTGGCTTAGGTCATCGGCGTCGGTGGTGCTTTTATCGTGCCACAGAAGTTGTCAAGGAATCGGCTTCGAGTCTTCAACACCAATGGACTCTGCGGGCAAGCTGTTGAGCCAATGCCGAGCTGGTCCTTTAAGCTTGAATGGGAGATACTTGATGGCGTGGAGATCGTCGCCGCGGGCCATATGTATGTGGAGAAGATAATCTTCGATCCAAACCGCGGGGTCTGTTGTGCCATCGTAGGATTCGATGTTTACGGGTTTAAACCCTTCAGGGATTTGATGATCCATTACTTCGTCAGTGAAGCACAGTGGGTGTGCGGCACCTCTGTATTGGGCAATATCACGACGCAGCTCGAGAGAGCATTGTCTGCTGTGTTCGGCCCGGCCGGGGTTATTGTATCCGGCGCGACGGTATTCGTCATGGGTCGTGGGGCGCCCACGTGATCCGTAGATGGATCTGGATTGCCTTGCTTTGTCCTCCAATATGTCTCGCAAGTCCGGCGCGTTCCCTCTTGGCTTCGTATTTTTTGGAGCGATGCCGGGGTACAGTCTTGGCTGGGGGCCTGGATGCCTCTTTGTCACGACAATGGGGTGGTCGGTCAACTGTATCGTGCGCTGGTGATGGAGGTATGTATGCTTCCTCCTGTAATCGGGGGAGCAACTTGCGTCTTGGGTAGCTTTTGGAGGGGCGTTCGAGTTTATACTCTTTGGCCGCGAGGACCTCGGTCCATCGATCGGCCAACAGGTCCTGATCAGCTTGAAGTTGTTGCTGCTTTTTCTTTAGGCTGTTTCTTTGTGGCGATAAGCTGCGCTTAAGCAGCTCTTGTTCGGCGGGATCCTCGGTGTGCAGCGAATTCGTCATCGTTGAGGCTTGCTTCGTCTTGGAGGCGGCATATAGTTATGATCCTCAACCACTTCGTCTGCCGCCCTCTCGTGAGGGCTTGCTACGCATCCTCCTGCGCTGAGTCTTCTTTGGAGGGATTGTCTTCGGCACTCTACGGGGTATTATTATCTCACGTGCGGAATCTCCATTCTTCTTGTGGCGGGATTTAGAGTGGCGCCCGCCCCGCCCGGCGTTTGGGCTGCTTCTTTAAAAGTCGCCTCCGCTGCTTCTTCGCCGTCCCGTCTTTTGGGGTGTCCACCATGTATATATCGTATGGCGAGGTGGTCTTCGGTGCCACATGGGCGCTGGTTCTGATAAATCTCCGGCATCGTCGTCCATAAGCGTCGATGTCGTCGGAGTAAATAGTCTAGCATGTCGGTTAGATAAATCGGCGGTGGCTACAAAGTGGGTGGTGGGTGGGCTCTGAATTTCTTCGTCGTCCGTACCCCAACCATCCTGGCCATAATTTGGCCAGGACTCTCCCGATAACGAGAGGTGCTTTAGCGAATTTAGGATGTCGCCAAAGGGCGAGTGTTGGAAGATGTCTGCGGCGGTGAATTCCATAACCGGCGCCCAATCCAAATCGATTGGTAGGGGCACGGGGGGTTCGGAGTCCGGCAAGGAGTCCGGAACCTCGGAATCACGAGTGTCGTAGGGGACAAGATTAGCGTTCGGCTCCATTGTCGTGGAAGTTGGAGCCCCAAAGGCGGTGTCCATCCACCGATCCTCGGTCTGGGCGATCGGATCCGGACTAATGGCCGAAGCAGATTCGTGTGCGGCCACCAAGGCCTTGTCCGTGGTGAAGCTAGATCATGCCCATCGTAACAGTCGCGGCTCGCTTGGCGTGGCTCGAGCCGTCGAAGATCAAGTCTCCGCGGGCGTTGGCGTGAAGTTTAGACTTCGAATCGACTGACGGCCAGGCGTAGCTTCGATCTGCTCGGATGGCCAGCGAATCAGCCCGCGGTGTGAAGCCACGAATCACGAAGATATGTCAGGGAGAAAAGTCTCACCACTGGACAGCGTTGTTGGTTGAAGATGCCATCAGACCTATCGGTGGCGGCGGAGGAACTCTCAATGGAAGCACCAATGTCGGTGTCAAAACCGGCGGATCTCGGGTAGGGGTCCCGAACTGTCGTCTAGGCGGATGGTAGCAGGAGGCGAGGACATGATGTTTTACCAGGTTGGGCCCTCTCGATGGAGGTAAAACCCTCGTCTGCTTGATTAATATTGATGATATGGGTAGTACAAGAGTGGATCTACCACGAGATCAAGGAGGCTAAACCCTAAAGCTAGCCTATGGTATGATTGTTGTATGTATGTTGTCCTCTGGACTAAAGCCCTCCGGTTTATATAGACACGGAGAAGGCTAGGGTTACACAGAGTCGGTTACAATGGTAGAAGATCTACATATCCGTATTGCCAAGCTTGCCTTCCACGCCAAGGAAAGTCCCATCCGGACACGGGACGGAGTCTTCAATCTTGTATCTTCGTAGTCTTGGAGTCCGGCGGACGATGATAGTCCGGCTGTGCGGACACCCCCGAGTCCAAGACTCCCTCAGTCCGCAAAGACAAACGATCTACAATCCGGCTAGAAGGCATTTTACATGTCATTTTAAATTACATCGTCAAACTGACTGATTGTACTCCTCTTCAATCCCATCTAACAGGCTGTCTAATTTACAGTCCCGTTGGGAATATTTCGTGGCCAACTCTACTTGGCCGTACATCAGGCTCATAGGGATCTCCTTCCCATCAGGCCCCACAGATCCGACCTCGGCCATGTGGTTTGGATCAGCCTTCGTGTACCGCGTCTTCACCATGGCCCAGACCTCCCTGGCGCCTTGACGGCAGGCCGATATCTTCCCCAGACGGAAACGCTGCCGTACTCCCTGAAGCTTCTCAGCAAGCCCTCCAAGACCCTCGGGTAGGGAGACGGAAGGCCATAAGGCCTGAACGACGCCGCTCATCGCCTGCTGAACACGTTCGTGCAGTTGCAGCAGCTCGGGAAGAGGGTCTCCCGTGTAACCATGCATCTCCTCCGCCGGACGACCCGTGAGCACACCTACAGACACATTTCTGTCAATCGACTTCCTCGCTGAACTCTTCTTTACAAAAGAGTTTGCTCAAGCACTTACTGTAAATGCCGCGACAAAGCCGCCGATTCTCCTTTACGGAATTAGACAGCTGGACCCGAACATCTTTTAGTTCTTCCCCCAGCTGGGTGTGGGAATCTTGGAGTTTGTTCCTCTCCTGCTGCACCCTCATAAGCACCTTCTCGTCAGCCTTCAGCTGGCGCAGCAGATGTTGCTTGTCCGGATCTAGTCCGGCACTCTCTGCAATATTATTGTTAGACTATACACAGACGCCGCACTTCATAAACTACTTCTCTTTTCGAAATATGAATTACCAGAGGGGGTCTCTGTGGCTCCCCCGGAAGCGGCTAGTGCGGCCTCAAGTTGGCCTTGCGTTCTTGAAGCTCCTGGGACAAGTGGGTATTCTTCTCCGTAAGATCCTGCATAACATCCTTAAATCAGTTAGTTTAACTATTTTAAGTCTTGGGGGCTACTGGCATATATAAATATTAAAATTCCCCGCCCGTATGTCTTTTACATACTGCTCCGTGGCTCTGGTTAAACCATCTTGAGCAGCACGGAGGTGCGCGTCTCCCGCATTAAAGGCATTCAACGCCTCTGGGGAGAAACAGGCGTCACGAAGAACTGTTCGACGTCACCTGTGATTCATGGCGCTCTCCACCTCAGACCTGGTGGCGGACAACCTGTCGGCATCCTCCGTTGGAGGAGCATCCGGCTCGCGCCTTGCGCTCGCCTCCCCCTCCGGACCAGGCGTTGGAGCCTGGCTGGCGGAGGCTTGGTTGGCAACCTCTCCGGGCTCAGTCCGGCGAGCGTTCTTTCTCCTGGAAGAATCATGAGTATTAATAGGAGTCTTTCCATTAAAAGAGAATGGTGCGCCATACCTTTGCGGCGACGTTTCAATTCGCGCCGCACTCCTCTTCCGCCTGCTGGGCTGCACTAACCCTGGTTGGTCAGTCGCCGTGGGCTCGGCTCCCCACAGTAAAGGCACCTCCTGCGAAGCACCATTGGTACATGGTGGTCAGAAATAAGCATTAAAAAAGTAATGGTGTCAGGACTTCGGTCGTACTCACCTGGGAAGCCGGAGATAAACCGGGGTAGTCAGTCGTAATGGCGACTAGAGCATTGTCTATGCTAAGCTGGTGGAACACCCCGTCAATAAGTTCCACCATTATGTCCGGATCCTCTCCGGAGACCGGATCAAGGGATCTTCCCGGATCCTTGGGTTGTGGAGTCGGGCTTTCTATGCCCTCCACATCCCGGCGCAGTTCCTGCGTCGAAATCATAAAGTAAGACACTTATCTTTGAAAGCACGGATCGGATATATAAACGTCCGCTTACCCAGCTCCGAGGGTTATTCATGGAGAATCCATTCAATGGACTCGTGCGGAGGAAGTCCTCCTTCTCCCCTTGTATAAGCGGACGGGATCTTCACGGATCGGCGGCGATCCGGCCCCTTGCGACCATGACGGGTGGCGTCATTCTCCCCGTTGAAATCCCACATGGGGTGGCCCCTATATTGGAGCGGCTGCACCCCTCGCATAATGCATGTGGCCATGACTCCAATCATGATGAATTCGGAATGGGCCAGTAACCGTATCCGGCCCATCAGATATTGGACGCTCCTATCATCTTCCCATTGAGGGCTCCGCGGGCGCCAACTCAGGTGTTTCTTCAGAGGAGCGTTGCTAAACACCGGGAGGCCGATCCGAACTGGATCCGGCAGCGGGGCGTATTCCATATAGAATCATTCCGAAGGCCAGTCTTCGGACGCCTTCTTCGGGGTTCCGGATAGATATCCGGTCCCGGCGATGCGCCATATTTCGGCTCCGCCCACTTGATATATCGACCCCTCGTGAGAACGGGGTACGAGGCAAAACAGTCTCTTCCACAGCGCAAAATTGGGCTCGATGCCCAAGAACAGCTCGCAAAGAGCTACAAAGCCCGCGATGTGTAAAATGGAGGCAGGTGTAAGGTGGTGAAGTTGGAGTCCATAGAACTCCAGGAGCCCCCGGAGAAACGGATGTACGGGAAATCCGAGTCCCCTTATTAAGCAAGGGACAAAGCATACCCGCTCTCCTTTGGAGGGATTGGGGACGTTCTCCGCCTGCTTCCCACCCTTGTAGGTGGCCAGTCCGGCTCGAACCGGAACCATAAAGGCTGGGGGAAGGTATCCCTCTACTTGGAGCATCACAAACTCGCTATCTTGGGGCTGAGCATCTCCTCCGATCTCTGGTGAGGGGGGGCCGAGAAGAGGAGCCGCGTCGACTGTCCATGTTGGAATGGATTTTTGTCAGATGCGCTTCGATGAGTACTTGCGGAAGGAGGATGGTGTGATTCGGATCTGGATCCCCGCCTCTCTTATAGGCAGCTTATTCGCGCAGCTAGGGGGGTAAAACGTAAAAATACCCTGGCTTTTCGCATTCATACAACACGTGGAAGAGGGCCATTATTGGACGTGGAAGCCAAGGAGCGCAACATTTATGAAGAAACTGGACACTATTCGGCAAACACATGGAACATGGGGGGGGGAACCCGCCTTGCAAACGCCGAAGACAATATACGCGCCGGACTCGTCGTCATTGAAGCCTGGTTAAAGAGACTCTTGAGGAGTCTGGACTAGGGGTGTCGAGATAGCGAACTATCATCATCGACCGGACTCCAAGACTATGAAGATACAAGATTGAAGACTTCGTCCCGTGTCCGGATGGGACTTTCCTTGGCGTGGAAGGCAAGCTTGGCAATACGGATATTTAGATCTCCTACCATTGTAACCGACTCTGTGTAACCCTAACCCTCTCCGGTGTCTATATAAACCGGATGGCTTTAGTCCATAGGACGAACAACAATCATACCATAGGCTAGCTTCTAGGGTTTAGCCTCCTTGATCTCGTGGTAGATCTACTCTTGTAATACCCACATCATCAATATCAATCAAGTAGGATGTAGGGTTTTACCTCCGTCAAGAGGGCCCGAACCTGGGTAAAACATCATGTCCCTTGTCTCCTGTTACCATCCGCCTAGACACACAGTTCGGGACCCCCTACCCGAGATCCGCCGGTTTTGACACCAACAGGCGGCTTAGTCAGCATCGTTTTGACCTGGAGGAAGGCCTCGTCCGCCTTATTGTTCGACTTGAAGTGAGTGGTTTCTTCATGAGCTGGTACAGGGGAAGAGCCTTCTCGCCCAGCCGACTGATGAAGTGGCTAATGGATGCCAAGCACCTGGTGAACTTCTGGACGTCTCGCAGTCGGGTGGGCCTCTCCATCTGCTCAATAGCCTTGATCTTCACAGGATTGCATTCGATGTCACGTTCCGAGACAAGGAAACCAAGGAGCTGGCCGGCTAGGACTCCGAAGACACACTTCTCTGGGTTGAGCATGATTTGATGGCGCAGATTATCAAAAGTCTCCTTGAGATCTTCCAGGAGAGTGCCACGCTTCTCCGTCTTCACCACAATGTCGTCTACATAGACGTGGGCATTTCTACCGTGTTGCTTGAGGAGGCACTTCTGCATGCAATGCTGAAACGTGGCACCAGCATTTCTCAAGCCGAATATGATGGTCAGGTAGCAGAAGGCTCCGAATGGTGTGATGAAGGCGGTCTTCAGCCGATCGGCCGGGTTCAGCTTGATCTGGTGGTACCCGGAGTAGGCATCAAGGAAAGATAGCAGCTCGCATCCGGCTGTGGAGTCGATCACTTGATCTATCCGGGGCAGAGAAAACAGGTCTTTGGGGCAGGCTTTGTTGAGGCTGGTGTAATCAATGCACATGCGCCACTTGTTGTTCTTCAGCACAAGAACTTGGTTGGCGAGCCACTCCGGAAAAAAACACTTCCATGATAAAGCCGAATACTAGAAGCTGGGTGATCTCTTCACCAACAATTCTTCTCTTCTCTTCTGACAGGCGCTGGAGGGGTTGCTTGACAGGTTTTGCATCCAATCGGACATGTAGCTTGTGCTCGGTGAAATCCGTCGGAACACTCAGCATGTCTTTGGGAGACCATGCAAAGATGTCCCGATTCTCACAAAGGAAATCAACGTGCTCACTTTCCTATTTTCTATCGAGGTTGGTCCCATGATAGCATGCCTCTCTGGGTGCTCCGGGTCCAAGGGTATCTTCTTGGTCTCTTTGGCCGACTGGAAAGAGCCCTGGGCCTCCGACTCCTTGGTGTCTACTGACAGGTCCGGCTGCTTGATGGCCATGGCCACAACCTGGTCAAGGAGCCTCTTCTCGGCGGTGATCACAAGGGACTCAGCCAGCCGACTACTGGAGGTAGCACATGCGGCCGACTTATTGTAGTCGCCAGATATGGTGATGAGGCCCTTGGTGCCCGGCATCTTCATCTTGAGGTAGGCATAATGCGGCACCGCCATGAACTTGAGCTGGCCGGCCTAGGAGCGCGTGGTAGGGGCTCTCTTCACCACCTGGAACCAGATCGGCTCGTGGCGGAAGTGATCTTTGTCTGCGAAGAGGACATCTATATTGATCTTGCCGATTGGTGAGCACGAAAGGTCGGGTACAATGTCGTGGAAGACAGTCCGACTAGGCTAGAGCTACTTCTATTTGATGCACAACTCTCCAAGGTGTCGCAGTAGAGGATGTTGATGCTGATACCGCCGTCTATCAGAATTCGAGAGAAGCGACAGGCTCGCCTCTCCATTGAAAAGGTGGCATCTAGCACCATGGCATAGGAACCTGGAGAAGGCATCACTTTCAGGTGGTCTTCATGGATCCAGCTGATGGGCCTCTCAGACCAGTGCATGAACTTTGGGACTTCAGCGGCGACAGCATTCACCTCACGGTGCTGCTAACGCCAGTTGTGCCTGTTGTCAGCCACGCTGGTGAAGACGACGTAGGCCCCGTGATCTTCATGGGATTCATCTTGGATGGCGGCTACCGGACGGGCCGCTGGCTGCAGAGGAGGCGGAGCTGGCAGGTCCGCAGGAGGAGGCCGCACACCTTCGCCCTTGGCAATTCGGGTAAGCCAGTGGCACTTACGGGTGGCGTGATTGGACGGCTTCGTGCCGCTGTGGAACTTGCAGGGGGCATCAAGGGTTTGCTCGAAGGAGAAGACGGGAAACCAAGCAGGATTGTCGCCTTTCTAACGCTTGCGGCTAGGCTACCCTTGCGGCTGCTGGTCTTCAATAGGAGCCACCTATCGGCTGGTGGAAGCCGGCTGCGGGGCCTTGCGCTTGCTGTCGTTATACTGCTGGCGCCAACTGTAGTCACCAGCCGGCGTAGGAGGAGCCGGAGGGAGCACCTTCCCGGACGCGTCCACCCGGAGCTCCGACTTCATGGAGGAGTTGGCAGTGGCTTATCTGTCTTCTATGATCAGCAGCTCGTTGATTGTGGCCGGCTCGTCGCAGAGGAGTCGGTGCTTGAGCAGGGTGCCTTCTCTACACCTAGCGGTGAAGTACTCTATGGCTTGTACCTCGTGGACCACTTCGCAGGAGTTGCGCGGTTCAGCCCACCACATCAAGTAGTCATGGGTGTACTTGGTGGGGCCTTGGACGCACAAAGAGAGCTGGCGGTGCTTGGGCGACCGCTTGTAAGTGCTGGTGATGTTGTGGATGTAGACTTCAGTGAAGTCCAGCCAGCTGTTGACGCTGTAGGGCTTGAGGTTGTTCAGCCATCTCCGAGTCGTACCCTGGAGCATGAGAGGAACGTACTTCAATGCAAAACGCTTGTTGCCGTTTGCTATGTTGACGACGATGGAGTAGTTGACCAGCGAATCTTTTGGCTTCATGGAGCCATTGTACTTGGGAGTGTCTCGAGGGAGCGAGAACCCTTTGGGGAAGGGCTTGTCGCGAATACGGGGGCCAAAGCAGGCCGGGCCGATTGCATCTTCTTCTTCTACCGCCAGGGACCAAGCCAATCGGTCAATTCGGTGGCAGGCATCATTCTCTCCAACTCCTTCACGAGGGCCTAGCCGGCCTCCAAGAGTCGGATGCTCAACAGGCGGCGGGGAGGCACGCCTCTCCCTGTGCGGGGGAGGCGGTCAATCATCCTGCCGTTCCACTTCTCGTGGGTGGCCGTCTTGGTCGCGCTCGATGGTGATGCGTGTGCGGCTGCGGCTACCAGCCGGCTCTTGGTATCTTCAGTCCGGGGCGCCGCCTATCGGCGTCCGAAAGGTCGCGCCGTGCTCTCGGTGGGGGGGGGAGGAGGTTCTCGGCCTGCAGGCCGGGTTCCACCACGCGGTGGCTGGCATCTTGCTACACGGCAGCCGCGTCGATGAGTTGTTGGACGCGCTCCGTCATGCAGCGACGCTCGTCGCCCTCAAGGTGCTCCAGCTCATCTGCCGCCACCTGGGTAGCGCGTAGGTTCTCCATTGGCGTGGCGTAAACCGGGCGGTCGGCACCCAGCGTGCTGGTGATGGCCATGCCGCATTGCTGGACCATGACCATGCGGCTGGGTTCACCAGTCGATTTCGCGCTGGTAGGCCTCAGTGAGGCGTCTCATGGCCGCCAGCTTGTTGGCACAATTGAGGAGCGCGACACGGCTCGCTTCCAGCGCCACGCCATCGGCGCAGGGCGCTTTGGGCGTGGACATGTCCTGCGTTGCTGCCTGCAGTGGGTCGCGTCTTGCCTCATCAGAGGCTCCATCGTGGCTAATGACCAGCACCTCCGTGACGATGCTGGTGCTGGCGCTGCTGTCAGTAGAGGGGAGCGGGTCGTCAAAGATGACGACAATGCCAGGGAAGGCATCAGAAGGCGCAGCATCAGCGTCGATGACCATGTCGACGGGCGGGTCGGTTGAGCCGATGGACTCCATGTCGGAGGCTGGCTCGCTGGCAACATGAAGCTTGCCAAGGAGGTCAACGAGGCAGTTCTCGGAGTTGGCGGCTCCTGCGTCTGGTGCGGGCCCGTCGGAGAGGCGGATCCCGCCGATTAGATCAGCGAGGTAGCTTGTGATACGTCTCCAACGTATCTACTTTTCCAAACATTTTTCCCTTGTTTTTGACTCTAACTTGCATGATTTGAATGGAACTAACCCGGACTGACGTTGTTTTCAGCAGAACTGCCATGGTGTTATTTTTGTCCAGAAATAAAAGTTCTGGGAATGACTTGAAACTTCACAGAGAATATTGTTAGAATTAATAAAAAATACTGATGAAAGAATCAACACCAGGGGGCCCACACCCTGTCCACGAGGGTGGAGGGCGCGCCCACCCCCATGGGGCGCGCCCCTGCCTCGTGAGCCCCCTGAGGCTCCACCGACCTCAACTCCAACTCTATGTATTCATGTTCGGGGAGAGAAAAAACAAAGAGAAGGATTCATCGCGTTTCAAAATACGGAGCCGCCGCCAAGCCCCAATCTCTCTCGGGAGGGCTGATCTGGAGTCCGTTTGGGGCTCCGGAGAGGGGAATCCATCGTCGTCGTCATCATCAACCTTCCTCCATCACCAATTTCATGATGCTCACCACCGTGCATGAGTAATTCCATCGTAGGCTTGTTGGACGGTGATGGGTTGGATGAGATTTATCATGTAATCGAGTTAGTTTTGTTAGGGTTTGATTCCCAGTATCCATTATGTTCTAAGATTGATGTTGCTATGACTTTGATATGCTTAATGCTTGTCACTAGGGCCCGAGTGCCATGATTTCAGATCTGAACCTATTATGTTTTCATGAATATATGTGACTTCTTGATCCTATCTTGCAAGTCAATAGTCACCTACTATGTGTTATGATCCGGTAACCCCGAAGTGACAATAATCGGGACCACTCCCTGTGATGACCGTAGTTTGAGGAGTTCATGTATTCACTAAGTGTCTGAGGAGTTCATGTATTCACTAAGTGTTAATTCTTTGGCCCGGTACTCTATTAAAAGGAGGCCTTAATATCCCTTAGTTTCCGATAGGACCCCACTGGGACGGGAGGGTAGGACAAAAGATGTCATGCAAGTTCTTTTCCATAAGCATGTATGACTATATTCGGAATACATGCCTACATTACATTGATGAACTGGAGCTAGTTCTGTGTCACCCTATGTTATAACTGTTGCATGAGGAATCGCATCCGACATAATTATCCATCACTGATCCAATGGTTACGAGCTTGTCACCTATTGATCTTTGCTTAGTTACTTTACCGTTGCCATTGTTACAATTACTACAAAACTGCTACTGTTACTTTTGCCACCGTTACCATTACTCCCATACTACTTTGCGACTAAATACTTTGCTGCAGATATTAAGTTTTCCAAGTGTGGTTGAATTGACAAATCAACTGCTAATACTTGAGAATATTCTTTGGATCCCCTTCTGTCGAATCAATAAATTTGGTTGAATACTCTACCCTCGAAAACTGTTGCGATCCCCTATATTTGTGGGTTATCAAGACTATTTTCTGGCGCCGTTGCCGGGGAGCATAGCTCTATTCTTTGAGTCACTTGGGATTTATATCTATTGATCACTATGAGGAACTTGAAAGACGAAAAAACCAAGATTTATCCCTCAACTACGAGGGGAGGTAAAAATCTGCCATCTAGCTTTGCACTTGATTTACCTTCTATTTTGAGTAAACTTGCGACACCTACTCTTGTTATTGATTCTGATAGGTCGCATGTTATTGATGATGCCACTTCTGCTATGCATGATACTTATGATGAAACTACTTCTATGTTTGATAATACTATGCCATTAGGTGAATTTCTTGATGAACAACTTGCTAGGGTTAGAGAGAGTGAAATTATTGAAACTGATAATATTGATGAAAGTGATGATGAAGATTCTCCCCCTATATATGAATTGTCTGATGTACCTAAGGGTTATGTTATGGATGAAGAAACTACTAGAGACTTTTTTTTCTTGCAAAGATAGATATGATCTTAAGAAACTGTTAGCTAAGGTGAAAGAAAAATCTTTGAATGCTAGAATGAAATATGGCCCTGCTTTTGCTACTTCACGTATCTGTATTTCTGATAAGGATTATGATTTCTCTGTTAATCCTGAGTTAATAACTTTGGTTGAATCTAATCCTTTTTATGGCTATGAATCTGAAACTGTTGTGGCACATCTTACTAAATTGAATGATATAGCCACCCTATTCACTCATCAGGAAAAAATTCATTACTACTATATCCTAGAGTTACTTCCGTTCTCATTAAAGGGTGATGCTAAAACATGGTTTAATTCTCTTGACCCTGGTTGTCTGTGTAGTCCCAAGGATATGATTTATTACTTCTCTGCTGATTATTTCCCCGCTCATAAGAAACAAGCTGCCTTAAGGGAAATATATAATTTTATGCAAATTGAAGAAGAGAGTCTCCCACAAGATTGGGAGAGGCTTCTCCAATTACTTAATGCTTTGCCTGATCATCCTCTCAAGAAAAATGAAATACTTGATATCTTTTATAATGGACTAACCGATGCTTCCAGAGACCACCTGGATAGTTGTGTTGGTTGTGTTTTCAGGGAAAGAACTGTTGATCAAGTTGAATTGCTATTGAATAATATGTTGAGTAATGATAATAATTGGACACTTCCTGAACCAAATCCTAAGCCAACTCTGAAGAAAAGGGGTATTCTATTTCTCAGTCCTAAAGATATGCAAGAGGCAAAGAAATCTATGAAAGAAAAAGGTATTAAAGCTGAAGATGTCAAGAATTTACCACCTATTGAAGAAATACATGGTCTTGATAACCCGACACAGTTAGTAAAGGTAAATTCTCTCTATAGATTTGATGAAGGTGATATTTCTTGTTATATGTCTGCTAGCCAATGCTTAGATGAGTTTGATAATTTTATTGTTAAACAACAAAATTTTCAATGCTTATGTTGGTAGACAATTGAAACATAATGC
Source organism: Aegilops speltoides (assembly GCA_021437245.1). Taxonomy (NCBI): domain Eukaryota; kingdom Viridiplantae; phylum Streptophyta; class Magnoliopsida; order Poales; family Poaceae; genus Aegilops; species Aegilops speltoides. The sequence continues at coordinate 13,697,605 of CM038145.1, forward strand.
TTATATGATTGAACACTTGAGTGATTATATGTCCAGAGTTAAAGGTGAACTTAAACTTATTAGCAAACATGCTTCTATGGTTACCACTCAAGTAGAACAAGTGCTTAAAGCTCAGACTGATTTTCTCAGTGAATTAAATAATAAAAAATGATAATACTATTAGAGTTATGACTAGAGAGGGTAAAATGACTCAGGAACCTTTGTATCCTGAGGGCCACCCTAAGAGAATTGAGAAAGATTCTCAGAGAACTAATGTTGTGGCCCCTAGTTCTTCTAAGAAGAAGAAGAAGAAAAATGATAGGACTGTGCATGCTTCTAGTGAACCTGTTGTTGACACACCTGAGAAGCCCAATGATATTTCTATTCTGATGCTAAAACACAATATGGTAATGAACAGGAATCTAGTGATAATATTAATGATGATGTTCATGTTAATGCTCAACCTAGCAATAACAATGATGTAGAGATTGAACCTGTTGTTGATCTTGATAACCCACAATCAAAGAATCAACGTCATGATAAGAGAGACTTTGTTGCTAGGAAGCATGGTAAAGAAAGAGAACCATGGGCTCAGAAACCCATGCCCTTTCCTCCTAAACCATCAAAGAAAAAGGATGATGAGGATTTTGAGCGCTTTTATGAAATGATTAGACCTATCTTTTTGCGTATGCGTTTGACTTATATGCTTAAAATGAACCCTTATGCTAAGTATATGAATGATATTGTTACAAATAAAAGAAAGATACCGGAAGCTGAAATTTCCACCATGCTTACTAATTATACTTTTAAAGGTGCAATACCAAAGAAACTAGGAGATCCAGGAGTACCAACTATACCATGCTCCATTAAAAGAAACTATGTTAAAACTGTTTTATGTGATCTTCGAGCCGGTGATAGTGTTATGCCTCTCTCTTTATATCGTAGACTTGATTTGAATAAGTTGACACCTACTGAAATATCTTTGCAAATGGTCGATAAACCAACTGCTATACCAGTCGGTATTTGTCAGGATGTGCCTGTTCTGGTTGCAAATGTTACTATTTTAATGGACTTTGTTATTCTTGATATTCCCGAGGATGATAGTATGTCGATTATCCTTGGTAGACCCTCTTTGAATACCGTAGGGGCTGCTATTCATTGCAACAAAGGCAATGTCACTTTTCATGTTAATGGTGATGAGCATACGGTACACTTTCCGAGGAAACAACCTCAAGTCCATAGTATCAATTCTATTGGAAAAATTTCAACGATTATTATTGGAGGTTTTGAAATTCCTCTTCCTACTGTCCAGAAGAAATATGATATTCTTATTGTTGGGGACATGCATATCCCTGTTGAGGTAACCTAGTGTTATTCGAAAATTCTCCGGTTTCATGCGATTCGATAAACCTTGTTAGTGGATTCCTTTTGATGAGCATGAGATGGATGAAGTTAGAAAGCACAACTCTCAGTACCCTCCTTTTACTATCTGTTATTTAGATTAAATAAAGAAAAATTAGCATTATCTGTCTGTTTTCTGAATTATCGTTGCAATAAAAAAATACCCCGAAAATAAAAGTTCTGCAAATGTCCTGAAAATTAAATATGATTTTTTGTAGAATATTTAAGAATATCTGGCACTGAGAACACACCAGGGGGAGCCACCTCCTGACCACGAGGGTCCAGGGCGCGCCCACCCCCCTAGGGCGTGCCCCTGCCTCGTGGGCCCCACGTGCCCCCCCTCCACTTATTCCTGCACCAACACACTTCTTATTCCTCCAGAAAAAAATCCTCCCATAGCTCAAATCCATGTTCTAGCTCATCTTGCTGCGATTTTCAATCACCTTGCTCAAAGCTCCATTCATAAAACTGCTTTGGGGGATTGTTCTTCGGTATCTAACTCCTCCAATGGTCCAATTAGTTTTTGTTCTGGTGCTTTATTTATTGCAAATTTTTGCTGCTAAGGTGACCGTGTTCTTGAGCTTGCATGTCAAATTTATATGGTCCCAAGTAGTTCTAATGCATGATATAGCCTCTAGGAACTTGCGGGAGTAGTTGCTATCAATCTTGTTGAGTTTGGTTCACTTTTATTTTGAGTCACTAAAATTTTTAGAAATTTCCAGAGGGAGCATATGTTGAAGAGATTGTTGAGAGGATCTTCGAGCCGAAGCTCGAAGGATAAGCAAAGTGAAGAGAATAAGAAGCCCAAATATAATCGTCCTTGCATTGTGGAGGTTCAGCCGTGTGAATGGCCTTGTGATGAGTTCTTGAGAGCCGCCGTAATTTATGATGATTTTTATTACTTGGCTGAGAGTGCAGGCCTCACTGACTTCATCCACGACCAGCTCGAACAGTATCTCCTACTCACTAATATTTTTGTGTAAAATTTTCATTTCCATGCTAGGAGACACTACAGGAAACAGGTAATTTGCCGTCTGTGGATCACAGACGGCAAAGACTTTGCCGTCAAGAAGCAGACGACAAATTCAGACGGCAAAGAATAGCCGGCAAAGAATACTTTGCCGTCAGCCTTTTGTCGAGATGACGGCAAATATTTTGCCGTCAGTCAATACCGTTTTTCCGTGTGCCGCAGAAATAACAGACGGCAAAAAACCACCTTCGGTAGATTTTTATTTATATGATGAGTTTAAGGAGATGTCACTCTATGATTTTTGTGCGGTTTGCAAGTTGCCTTTTGAGGGCAGCGTCGAGGAACCACATCCTACTAATGTGGCAGAATTTATTGATGAAATTGTTCTAGGGGAAAAGAGAAAAGTGTCAGATGCAAGAACTACTACTATACATTTTCTTGTTCTACGTTACTATGCAATATTTGCCAGTAGATGTTTAATTGGTCGCAGGAACAGTGGGGGCCTTAGTGCTCCTGACCTCGCCATTTTACGCCATGCTTTGGTCTATGACAGAACTTTCAGTTTAGGCGCTATGGTTGCTAAGCAGTTGAGTCTAAACCATACAAAGGGCCCCATTTTTGGAGGTATCTTTGCCTCGCGTCTTGCTAAATATTTTGAGATACCTATTAGACACTATGAGAAAGAAGAAAAGGTGTTGCCCCCTATTTTCTTAGACTATAAAAGTATGGTAGCACATGATTTTATTTGCGATGATAAGGAGAAGAGACTCATTTATAACCTGGTATTCAGTGAAAATACTTGTCAGATTATTACCCTGCCAGCACCTTCTTTGTTTAACATTTATTCAGGCACATACATCATCCTGCCCGATGACATTTATGCATATTAGGAGCCAACACGATCCCCAGAGCCTGAGCCTGAGTCATCTCCTGGTCCATATCAAGAGTCTATTTATCAGTGGGATTGGCAAGAGCTTGCTAACCAGTGGCACCCCGAGGATCCTCCTCAGTACACTGGAGAGGACCACTTTGATCCATGGGCAAAGATCAACTTAGCCCAAAAGCCTAAGCTTGGGGCAGTACGTATTTCTCACCGACATTACATTCATGTTCACACACTCATTCTAGTTGTCAGTGCTCATACTTTTTCATTGTACTATCCATGCTAGTTTATTTTCTGTTTTAAGCCTTCTTCTTGTGTGTTTGAAAAACCTTAAGAAAAAACAAAAAAATTAGTTGTAGTTTTTAGCTAGTTTACTTTCCATGCCTGTAGTAGTAATAACTAAAAGAAAACCCAAAAATATTTCTCGTTCTTATTTTGCTTGTTGGGAGATTTCCCTTTTAAATAGTTTTATTTTATTTCTTTTCTTTGGGGGTCGAGAGGAGAAGACCATGATGAAAATGTTGAGTGGCTCTTATATGCATTATTGTTGATTTAACCAACATCCCATATTACCTTGTCTTCTCCCTTGTATTAAATGCTTGTAGATTCCAGCTTAGTCCAATGCACGTGCACTTTTATTATTATCCACACCGTTCGGTCATGCAAGTGAAAGGCAATAATGACGATATATGATAGACTGATTGAGATGAGAAAAGCTGGTATGAACTCAACCTATCTTGTTTTTGTAAATATGATTAGTTCATTGATACGTCTCCAACATATCTATAATTTTTTATTGTTCCATGCTATTATATTACCCGTTTTGGATGTTTATGGGCTTTACTTTACACCTTTATATCATTTTTGGGACTAACCTACTAACCGGAGGCCCAACCAGAATTGCTGTTTTTTGCCTATTTCAGTGTTGCGAAGAAAAGGAATATCAAACGGAGTCCAAACGGAATGAAACCTTCGGGAGCGATCTTTTTGGAACAAACGTGATCCAGGGGACTTGGAGTGGACGTCAAACAACAGAGGAGGCAGCCACGAGGGTGCCCGGCGCGCCCCCAGGAGGTGGGCGCACCCCCCACCCTCCTAGGGCCCTCGAGCGTCCACCGACCTACTTCTTCCTCCTATATATACCCATGTACCCCGAAAACATCCAGGAGCACCACGATAAACTATTTCCACCGCCGCAACCTTCTGTATCCGCGAGATCCCATCTTGGAACCTTCATCGGTGCTCCGCCGGAGGGGAAATCGACCATGGAGGGCCTCTACATCATCTCCAAGGCCCTTCCGATGAGTTTTGAGTAGTTTACCATAGACCTTCGGGTCCATAGTTATTAGCTAGATGGCTTCTTCTCTCTCTTTGAATCTCAATACAAAGTTCTCCTCGATCTTCTTGGTGATCTATTTGATGTAACTCTTTTTGCGGTGTGTTTGTCGAGATCCGATGAATTGTGGGTTTATGATCAAGTTTATCTATGAGAAATATTTGAATCTCCTCTGATTTCTTTTATGTGTGATTAGGTTATCTTTGCAATTCTCTTCGAATTATCAGTTTGGTTTGGCCTACTAGATTGATCTTTCTTGCAATGGGAGAAGTGCTTAGCTTTGGGTTCAATCTTGTGGTGTTCTTTCCCAATGACAGCAGGGGCAGCAAGGCACGTATTGTATTGTTTCCATCAAGGATAAAAAGATGGGGTTTATATCATATTGCATGAGTTTATCCCTCTACATCATGTCATCTTAATGCGTTACTCTGTTCTTTATGAACTTAGTACTCTAGATGCAGGCAGGAGTCGGTCGATGTGTGGAGTAATAGTAGTAGATGCAGGCAGGAGTCGGTCTACTTGTCACGGACGTGATGCCTATATACATGATCATGCCTAGATAATCTCAGAACTATTCGCTTTTCTATCAATAGCTCGACAGTAATTTGTTCACCCACCGTAATACTTATGCTATTTTGAGAGAAGCCACTAGTGAAACTATGGCCCCGGGGTCTATCTTTTATCATATAAGTTTACCATCTACTTTTATTTGCATCTTTTTACTTTCCAATCTATATCATAAAAGTACCAAAAATATTTCTCTTATCATATTATCTCTATTAGATCACACTTTCGCAAGTGGCCGTGAAGGGATTGACAACCCCTTTATTGCATTGGTTGCGAGGTTCTTGTTTGTTTGTGTTGGTGCGTGGGAGTTTTAGGAGCCTCCTACTACATTAATACCTTGGTTCTCAAAAACGGAGGGAAATACTTATGCTACTTTGCTGCATCACACTTTCCTCTTTAAGGAAAACCAAGGCAAGCTCAAGACGTAGCATTCATCGTTCCTGATTCAGCCTATTATGAATGGAACATGTTTGCACTGACAATTAGAGATTATAGTTGCTCATGCCATGCTTAATTTGCTAGGAGTTTATAATGGTTTACCTTGCGTGCCAACATGCCATTAAAATGGTTGTGATGTGGTATGATAGGGTGGTATCCCCCTTTGAACGATTCGAGTGGCCTGACTTGGCACATGTTCACGCATGTAGTTGAAACAAAATCAACATAGCCTCCACGATATTTATGTTGATGGTGAATTATATCCTACTCATGCTTGCACTCGGTGTTGATTAATTTTAATGCATGTTCATGATTGTTGTCACTCTCTAGTTGGTCGCTTCCCAGTCTTTTTCTAGCCTTCACTTGTACTTAGCGGGAATACTTCTTGTGCATCCACTTCCATAAACCCCAAAGTTATTCCATCTGAGTCCTCCATACCTTCCTATATGCGATATCTACCTGTCGTTCCAAGTAAATTTGTATGTGCCAAACTATAAACCTTCAAATGATATTCTGTTTTGTATGCTCGAATAGCTCATGTGTCATCTGGGGTTGTCTATATCTTCCATGCTAGGTGGGTTATTCTCACGATGAGTGGACTCCGCTCATCATTCACGAAAAAATGGCTGCTAACCGGGATGCCCAGTCCCATGCTCAAATCAAAATAATTGCAAACAAAACTCCCCCAGGACTGTTGTTAGTTGGAGGCACCCTTGTTTCGGACAAGACATAAATTGTTGTTTGTTGGTGGTGGGGGAGTATAAACTTTACCATTCTGTTTGGGAACCGCCTATAATGTGTGTAGCATGGAAGATATCGAGATCTCTTGGTTGTTATGTTGACAATGAAAGTATACCACTCAAAATATTATTTATCTCTATTTCAAAACTCGAGTCTCGGCACCTCTACAAATCCCTGCTTCCCTCTGCGAACGGCCTATCTATTTACTTTTATGTTGAGTCATCATCCTCTTATTAAAAAGCACCAGCTAGAGAGCACCGCTGTCATTTGCATGCATTACTATTAATTTACATTGAGTATAACTATGAGTGGACCTCTTTTACCATGAATTACAATGTCTACTCAGTCCTTGATCATCAGAGGTGCTCTGCATTTTTGTTCTTCAGTCTCAGAAAGGGCTAGCCAGATACCATCTTGTTATATCATATTACGATTGTTTTGAGAAAATGTTGTCATCCGAGATTTATTATTATTGCTCGCTAGTTGATTATGCCATTGATATGAGTAAACATGAGACCTAAGTGTTATTGTGAATATGGTTAGTTCATAATCTTTGCTGAAAACTTGAATACTGGCTTTACATATTTACAACAACAAGAGCAAACAGAGTTTGTAAAAGTCTTTCTTTATCACTTTCAGTTTGTCAACTGAATTGCTTGAGGACAAGCAAAGGTTTAAGTTTGGGGGAGTTGATACATCTCGAACATATCTACTTTTCCAAATACTTTTGCCCTTGTTTTGGACTCTAACTTGCATAATTTGTATGGAACTAACCCGTACTAACACCGTTTTCAGCAGAACTGCCATGGTGTTATTTTTGTGCAGAAATAAAAGTTCTCGGAATGACCTAAAACTTCACAGAGAATATTTGTGAAATTAATAAAAAATACTGGCGAAAGAATGAACACCAGGGGGGCCACACCCTGTCCACGAGGGTGGAGGGCGCGCCCACCCCCCTGGGGTGCGCCCCCTGCCTTGTGGGCCCCTTGAGGCTCCACCGACCTCAAATCCAACTCTATATATTCACATTCGGGGAGAAAAAAATCAGAGAGAATGATTCATCGCGTTTTACGATACGGAGCCGCCGCCAAGCCCTAATCTCTCTCGGGAGGGCTGATCTAGAGTTTGTTCGGGGCTCCGGAGAGGGGAATCCATCATCGTCTTCATCAACCTTCCTCCATCACCAATTTCATGATGCTCACCGCCGTGCATGAGTAATTCCATCGTAGGCTTGCTGGATGGTGATGGGTTGGATGAGATTTAGCATGTAATCGAGATAGTTTTGTTAGCGTTTGATTCCTAGTATCCATTTTGTTCTAAGATTGATGTTGTTATGACTTTGCTATGCTTAATGCTTGTCAATAGGGCCCGAGTGCCAGGATTTCAGATCTGAACCTATTATGTTTTCATGAATATATGTGAGTTCTTGATCCTATCTTGCAAGTCAATAGTCACCTACTATGTGTTATGATCTGGTAACCCTGAAGTGACAATAATCGGGACCACTCCCGGTGATGACCGTAGTTTGAGGAGTTCATGTATTCACTAAGTGTTTATTATTTGGTCTGGTACTCTATTAAAAGGAGGCATTAATATCCCTTAGTTTCCAATAGGACCCCGCTGCCACGGGAGGGTAGGACAAAAGATGTCATGCAAGTTCTTTTCCATAAGCATGTCTGACTATATTCGGAATACATGCCTACATTACATTGATGATGTGGAGCTAGTTCTGTGTCACCCTATGCTATAACTGGTGCGTGAGGAATCGCATCCGACATAATTATCCATCGTTGATCCAATGCCTACGAGCTTGTCACCTATTGATCTTCGCTTAGTTACTTTATCGTTGCCACTTTTACAATTACTACAAAACTGCTACTGTTACTTTTGCCACCGTTACCGTTACTCCCATACTACTTTGCTACTAAATACTTTGCTGTAGATATTAAGTTTTCCAGGTGTGGTTGAATTGACAACTCAACAGCTAATACTTGAGAATATTCTTTGGCTCCCCTTGTATCGAATCAATAAATTTGGGTTGAATACTCTACCCTTGAAAACTGTTGCGATCCCCTATACTTGTGGGTTATCTGCTTGCGGCGCAAGCGGCTTCCACGCTGCATAGCATGTCGGCGCAAACGCCATCATGCGTGTCGGGTTGGCTGCGCTCGCCAGGAAGGAAGAGGGTTCTTGTCTAGAACGTGTTTCCGGATGATGGTGTACCTTGCCCCACGATGGGCGCCATATGTCAGAGATATCGTGCGACATATGCCAGGGGGTGGCTTATCATGGATGGGGACAAAAGTATGTCGCTGGGCTCTAGAAGCGGGAGTGAGCGAGACCGCATACGCCTGCAAATCTTACCCAGGTTCAGGGCTCTCCGTGGAGATAATACACCTAGTCCTGCTCTGTGGGGTCTCTGCATGATGAGTATGATCAACCAGGTAGCTACAAGCTTGCTCCTTGAGCTGTCTCAGCTAGGGGAGGAAGAAGAGCAAGGCTCGCTCTACTCCATTCTCTCCACGTGTGTGTGTGTGTGTAATCTCTAGGGTAGTAAACAAGGTTCTGGACCCCTTGCATGAGGTCGCCTAGGGGGTTTATATAGGCCTACCCCCCAGGGAAACAATGGTAATCCGGCCGGGTGTAGGACCCTGCCGTCAGTGTCTCTGGGCGCCTCTTCTCCGCCGGCTGCTGGGGCCCACCGATGGGTGGGTCCCACCGGCTGCCGAGGACTCGGCCGATATGTAGGGCATGCCGCCTATGGGCCATGCCGACCGCTTTATACTGTTGCCTTGCTTCCGGTGACAGACGCTTTGTTGGGGAGAGCATGGCTACAATCCCGCCGCCTGGCGGGCACTCATTGTAGTCACACCCCATCTCATCTGATTAATGGCGCACAGACTCCATGGGGGGAGGGGCCACCTGCTGGGAGGCGGCCCACCCTTGTCGCCGCCTGCCGGGGATTCGCCGCCTTCCGGGGCTCACCGATAGGTAGGGCCCGCCGCCTGTGGGCCGTACCGACCGGCCGTCGTGGTTGTAACGCCCCGGATACAACTTTCCACATTCGTAACTCCAACTCTTACCTTTTCCGGAGATGCGATATGATATTTCCTTCGTGGTTGGGTTTTTGTGTTTTGTTTTGCATTTTTGTTCATGTCTTGCATTTCATCTCATGTCATCATCCGCATTGCATCCGCATTGCATCGGCATTGTTTTTCTTAAAACTCTTAGTTCATTCGTAGTTGTCGCGTGCCCCTTGCCTTCGTTGACCGTTCTGAGACCAACCAGATTTTGTTTCCCTCTTGCCTGGCTTCCTAACCTCTCTGCACACCCCGTAAACCCCCTCTTTCGTGCGTCCGAAGACTTCCCCGAACCCGACCCGGGCTTTCATTACCGATGGGTTCAGATCATCCCCAAACATCTATAAAACATCCTCGTTTTCTTATTTGGACTCCCTAGCCTATTTATTCGCGTCCGTCCGATTACGATCGGAGGGACGAGGTAGCCCCTAACTTAATCCGTGATGTATATATGCATCCACCCCTAGCCCATTTTGGCGAACCCTAAAAATCCTCTCCCTTGTCCTGTCGCGCCGCCGCCACTAGCTCCACTCAAATCCCACCTCGGGATCCTCCCAGATCCCCTTCGCTCCAACCAGCCATCACCGAAACTTCCAAATCCATCCCTGCTCGATCTCGTCGGGATCGAGGCTCTCTCCCGTCAGCCGTGCTCCTTCCCGAGCAGCGCACCCCGACACCTCCTAGTCCCCGCAGCCGCGCAAGCACCCATGGAGGCGTGCAACCTCAAGCCCGTGCTCCTGCTCGACTCCGCCATCCATCGCGCCGCCGAATCTCCCGCAGCTCTGCCGGAACCCACCAGCCCCGCAGCGAGACCGAGCCCCTGTCTCTGCACCCGTGCTCAACGCCTCCTCTTCCCCGACGTTGCTGCCTCGCAGGAGCTTCCCGAGCCGGAGCTCGTCCGCGAGCAGACCGAGCAACAGCGGCCTCCAGGACTTCTGCTCCTCCTCCCTGTCCTCCTCTCTCTTTTTTTTCGTCTCCCTCTCTCGATTTCTCTCTCTCTCATGTACCTCTCTCTCTCTCAAGTACACATGAGCGGGGACGCGTGCCATGGATGCCTCCTCGAGCTCCAGTTCGCGTCCGGCCCCGTTCTGGACAGGATCCCCTCTGCTCCGCCGCCTGATCCGGTCGCTCCGCCTTGGATCCGGCCGGTTCCGCGTCGCCTCCCCATGACCGACAGCCCGCGCCGGCCATCTTCCTCGCTGGGGTGCCCCGCCAAGTTCCCTCTGCTGCGCTGGCGCCCTGCTCGCCTCCTCTGTTTCGCCCCTGTACGAGGTGGGCGAGCGCCTCCCTCGCGTTGACTGACCGCGCCTCTAGGCCCATCCCAAGCCAGATCCGGCCTCGCTCGGCCTCTCCATCAGCCTGGGCCCTGGCCCAAGGGTGAGCTCCTCCAGCGCCCCTGCCCTGTGCAGCCCGGTAGACCAGATTTGGCCGGGCTACGTTTTTTTTCCTGGACGATTGCCGGGGGAGAGGTCTGCCCGCCGCGGACACCTATGGGGCCGGGGGCCCTTCGTGAGTCTTGAGCGAGGCGGAGGTGCAGAGAGCAGATCGAGGCGAGCACGCGGGCGGCTTTTACCCAGCCGGGCTCTCCGGAGATAAAACTCCTCTGCTGCCTTGTGTTTGTATTGAGCTTGCTCGAGAGTACGAGCATATGGTGGCGATCGTGTGTCGAATGAGTGAACCTTAGGCGCCAGAGTGGCCAGGATCCGAACCTTGAACCCCTCTCGTTGTGCATGGGCCTCCTTTTATAGTGCAAGGGTCACCGGCAGGTGTCAGCGTGGGAGAAAGGGCAGAAATGTAAAAAGGGTGGTAGTTGGAGCAGTCGGGAACAGTGAAGCTACGGTCGTGAACAGTGGTTTCTACCTACTTTTGAGAGGGGGACAAGAGCATTTAATGCCGTCGCCGTCGACCCCAAAAGCTCCGCCCTTGCGTCTCCGTCGCCACGGCGATGGATCCACCACCGTGAAATGCCACCGTGTCCCCGGGCTGCACTGCTATCCGCCCGCGTTCTGGAAAGGCCCGAGGCGGCGCGTGGGCGGATGAGCTGGAAGCGCAGTACACAGCGCAGCTCTCCGGCAAGCGCCTTGCAGGGTCTTGATCTTGCGGGCCCGGGAGCTTGCCGGGCTCTGTAACTTGCCGCTCCCCGGGCCCTCGCCAAGACGCGTGCGGCGCCAAGGCGTGTCTTTTACGATGTAATCTTCTGGTCTACCCGACGAGCTCCTCTCGCCGGGGCCTTGCTTGAGTGGTGTAATCTTGAGCCTGAAATGGCCTTCCCGGCAAGCTCCGCTTGCCGGGGTCTCGATCTTCTGTCTTGTACACTTTGTTCTTGAATGGCTTGACATGGAGCAAGAACGGTCTCCGGCAAGTATGTGGTGGATCCAGCTGCGGGGAGCTGCGACTGCCCGTGCACAAGTTGGGCTACTGAGGTACCCCTACCTTAGTACACCGACAGGAGCCCCCGGGCCTGGGCCACACACGGTGCCGAGCGCTGTTGGGCCAGGCCCAAAACAGTGCACGGGCGCATGAGGCCCGCGGCGTGCCGACTCCACTTCCGCCTCTGCCGCCTCCCCGTGCAACAGCACGCGTCGATTGCGGCGTCGTGGGATGGGACGTGCCCACGCTCTTTAATGGGAAGAGCGGAGCGCCCCCCACTTCCCCATAAAAACAGAGGAGGCAGGCGCGGTTCCCCTCCTTCGCTTTCATTGCTTCTTCTTCCTCCTCCAGAAATCCTCTTTGCGCTCCGCCTCCGCATTTCCTCCGCTGCTTCTTGCGTTTGCGGCGCTGTTGGATTCTTCGTCCTCCTTCCCTCGCCGCCTCCGCCATGGCCCCGAAAACCAGGAAGGGGAAGGGGAAGGCGGAGAAGACCAAGAAGGAGAAATCCGAGCAGGCGGAAAAGCTCGCCCAGATGCGGAGGGAGAACGTCGTCTTCCCGCCGCGGCTCGGCGTGCAAGAACTCTGGAGCAAGTATTTCTTGTTCTGGGCCAAGAAGACCACGGCGCATCCCCGGACCAGAGCTCATCCGGCCGCCACCGTGGACAACTATCCTGGCGGGTACTATTTCTTCGCAGCCTTCTTCCACTGCGGTCTTTGCCCTCCTTTCTCCAATTTCTTCTGCGACATTATGAACACATACGGCTTCCACCTCCTTGACTTCACCCCCAACGCCATCCTCACAATGGCGGTTTTCGCACATATGTGCGAAAACTTCATAGGGATACAGCCAAATGTGGCGCTGTTTAGGCACTTCTTTACCCCTAGAGCAGAGGCCGGCGCCCCCCTCTCTGGAGGAATCTCTTGGGTTTTTCGCCTGAATCTGAAGGAGTCGTACTTGCCGGGGGAGCTCCGCGGCAAGTGGGATGAGTGGCGCGCAGATTGGTGTTGGATTGTCGAGGATGAGCCACAGCCCTTCACCGAGCCGCGCACAACGCCCATCGTGCGCGGCAGAGACTGGAGCGAGCTGGATTCGGACGATGCCAAGCTCGACGTCGCCCTTATCCGGATTCTTCGTCTCCGGTACGCAGGGCTATGCGTTGCAGAGGTAGGCGCCGATTTCCTCCGCCGTCGCATCGCCCCTCTCCAGGACAGGAAGAGGCCGGCCTGGGAGTACGGCGGCACAGGGGATATAATGAGGCTGCGCCCCGGGCTGAACTTCAACTTCACGACGCTGGAGCTGAGGGGGATGGTCCGGGAACTCTTTAGGTATGACCCGGCCCATCCAGAGTGGTTCAGGCCTTCCCGGGGAGTAGTGCCCCTCTGCAACAGTTCGGCTCGGGATAGTCTTTGCGCCATGATGCCCGCGTGTGATTCGCATGGCGTGGAACGCTCGTGGATCCCGCCCAGTCCATCGGACATCCTCAACTTCTTCGACAACCTCGAGGAGAGGGCGAAGAACAAGGATGACGTCAAGGAGCACACGCGGGACACCACCGACCAGGAGCTCGCATATATAGCCTCTTGGGCTGAAGAGGCCGCTGCAGCCGCAGCGGCAGGAAAGTTCGGCTGGACGCCCGAGGAGGCGGAGGCCGCGGAAGTGTCCGGCCGAACGGAGGAGGAGGAGATCTGCAGACTACTGCGGCTCCCTCCCGGCGCGCTTGCCGGGGTCACCTCGTTGAGGCATTCCGGGATCCCCGGAATCGCGGCCGAGGCCGCGGCCAGAAGCGGCGCTGCTGGAGGGAGCAGAGGCACCAGAAGGAAAGGGGCCGCAGTGGAGGACACCGGGCCCATCGAGCCAGTCGGGGAGGAGGAGGAGGAGGAGGCCGAGGCCGGCGAGGACGCCGGCGAGGAGGAGGGCGCCGAGGCCGCCCGAGGCGCCGGGCTGCCGAGGCGCCCGGCGGGTCCACGGATCTCTCGCCGACGACCTCTCCTCGTCATCGGAGACTTCCCGCCCGGGCAAGTCCTAAGCGTTCTCCTCTGAGCGCCTCCGCAAAGGCGGCGGCGGAGGCGGGGCGCAGGCCTTGGCAACAACCAGCTCGCCGGGCAGCGCAAGCTTCCCGAAAGCCAAACTGTGCCGAGGGCGGCGAACATCGACCACGGCGAAGCGGCCAGCTGGCCACGGGCAGAGTGCCCGCAGGTCGGCGCCAAGCAGACAGGGGTCTTCTCGGAGCGGAGCGGCGGCTCCGCCCACTTCTCGGGCCCCGGCTGGCACAGGGGGTAGGTCTTCGCAGCCCCAGCCACGACCACCTGGCGCCGAGGAATCTTCGCCTCCTGCCCCTCGAGCCGACGCGCCCCTGGCGGAGTATGACTTCTCCGTCTTGAGCGAAGACGACGAGGAGGAACAGGAGTAAGCATCTAGGGCCTTTATCTTCTCAAGTCTCGCCTTGATCATTGTTGATGCTAATCTTGTTGCTTGCATCAATTCCAGGACCTTGACCCAGCGCGCGGCGAAGAGAGCCAAGGTGCCCGTGGTCGAAGTCGCGGACGACTCGCCCGTCGCGGCGACCGGGACGCGCCGGAGCCACCTTGCCGGATCCGAGCGCCGTCCCGAGGGGCAGCCCTCAGCGCAGCCCCCAGCGTAAGTCTGGGTTCTGCACTTTCGTTTGCCGGACGTGCTTGAAGATCTTGGTCTTGTACTAATGCCTCGATGTTTTGGTCTTGACTTGTGCAGAGGCGGAGCCACAGCAGCAGGAGCGTCCGGAGGTTGCTCCCGAGGAGCCGCGGGCCCCGCCGTCCCCGTCAAGGCTGAACTCCCCGGCAAGGGGGAGCACTCCGCCAAGGGCGGATACTCTGCCAAGGGCGAGTAGCCCGGCGAGGGTGGTTACTCCGCCAAGGCGAAGCTCCCCGGCGAGGGAGCCCGCCGCGGACGAAACCCGCCAAGGTAGGTTCTACAACCTTGTTTTTTTGGCGTTGTTTCTTTTTGGATATTTGCTTGAGCTTCTTTTGCTTTTTCTTCTTCTTCTAGATCCTCCTCCCCGAGCAGATGGAGAGCGAGTTAAATGCGTCATCGAGGAGGAGGACACGAGGGCGGCGGCGATAGCGCCCGTCGCCGAGAACACGGCGGGAGCCGCCGGGCAGATCGCCGAGGCCGCTCCTGCTGCGAGACAGCGGCGACTGGGGAGATGGCGGCCGTACCGCCGCCCGGAGGCGGCGGCGTCGTCAGCTGCTATGCCAGGCCAATCGACCCTCCGCCGAGAAGAGCAGCCCGGCTATTACTTGAAGGCCCCCAACGGCGTCTTCATCCAGATGCCGTGGGGTTCCTCGTCGCGTGCTCCCGCGGAGGGCGAGGCCTTTGATGGGGAGGTCCTCGCCTCCGCGGGCCTGAGAATCGTCGAGGGGCCCGGCGGGAGCGACGGTCCCGATGAGCGAAGCTGCTTCACCAGCTCTGGCCCTTACCGGGCGAGCGGTAACTTGCTTCCGGGAGACCCTCGTCGCCAAGGCCGCCGAGGAGATGGAGAAGCGTCTTGGCGGAGCTCAGCGCCGCCAACCAGGCTGCTCTCCGCGAGTGGCGGAGGAGCGCAAGCGACTTCGCCGGGCGTATGAAGAGTGGTTCTTGGAGAAGGGCGAGGCGAAGAGCAGCAGCTGCTCGCGGGGAGGAGCTATCCCGGCGAGAGGAGAGCTCGTCCAGCGGAAGGTTAACCTCGGCGCCACGAGGATGACCTTGCCGCTCGGGAGCAGGCCCTTGGCGGGAGCTGAAGGAGGCGAAAACGCCCGCGCTGCTGCGAGACCGCCAAGGAGGAACTTGCCGCCAAGGTCGCGCAGCTGGAGGAGTTGTTGAAGGCGAGCGAGGAGAAGGTCGCCGCGCTCAACACGGAGCGCGAGAAGGACGCCCACACCAACTCTGAACTCCAAAAGCGTCTTTCCGAGAAGGGCGACGAGTTGAAGGCCGCCAAGGACTCCACCGAGGATCTTGAGCGGAGAGTCTCCTTGCTGATGGACTCGCTTGATGCTGCCCGGGAGCGGGAGACCAAGTTGAAGGAGGAGCTCCGCGAGGAGCGAACCCTGATGGACAACGCTAACCAAGCAGCCGAGCAATTCCGCCGCACCGTCGAGATATGGACCAAGGACCTGGTGTCTTCTGCGTCCGCCATTGATCAGGAGCTGCTGGCGCTGAAGCTGGAGCATCTTATCTACTCCCCGGATCCAAATCTCGCCCACAGCGCCAAGCTCACCTCTTCTTGAAGTCGCGCGCCCTTGCAAATCTGCGAAAGAAGATCCCCGCGCAACTTGCCGAGGAGACTCGCCGGCTGTGCGCGGGAACCATGGAGCGCGTGCTGACGAAGATCGTATACCGCAACCCTGGCATAAACCTCGCCAACGTTCTTCGCAGCTTGCCGGCCGACGCAAATATGGAGGCCCTGAAGGAACAGGTCGCCCACATCATCGCCAAAGTGAACAAGATCCCCAGGGTGGAGGGCGACCGTGTAGACTAGGCCTCCTTTATTTTTATCTCTTTTTTGTTGCTGCATAGGATGCTACGAACTCATTAGTCATCGCGACGAGTTATTCCTTCGTCGGATATTATCTTTATTCTGATCAGTAAATGCAGTGTTATCTCCCTTGTCTGGATCCTCAACTTTGCATGCTTCAACCCTACGCTTCTAGGAAACTTGCCGGCAATGGGCCCTTGCCGCGAGCGCTGAGTGCCAAACTCGAAGCAGCTTGCTAGACAAGGCCCCACCGGCAAGCAACCTTGCCGCGGGTAGTCGCAACGCACTCGGCTTGCTGAGCGGACTCGAAAACGAAACAAGGACGCGACACTTGTCGCGGCTCGCTTAAATCGTTGAGTGTGCTCAAGAACAAGGTAAGGGTGCGGCTACCCACGGGTAGGTTCCTCCGAGCATAAGTTTTCCATACAAAGTGTGATCGTTCAAGGGAGGCAACTTAAAATTTTGAACTGCTCAAATTCAACTTAGCTTTCGTGATCCGGTGAGCTTCTCTTTCTTGAACGGCACTTGGTTCATCCTCCACCTCCTTCCCCCCCCCGGCAAACTTGTGCTCGAGGAACGTTTCTTCTGCTTAAAAAGCAAGGAAAGGAAAGAAGGAAACTAGCATATGGCCTTTCAGCGCCATTGCTTACCGGATATGTGTGTCGTACAAAAGATGCCAAATAACACATGCAAATTGCAAAGGAAAAGCATGCAAAAGGCAAATAGCGCAAAACACAGAAGCTTTACTCGCGCACGGGGTCTGTGCCCGGCTTTGTACGAGGGGTCACATGCAACAGCGGCAAAGCCTGTACCAACTGTGGTTGCCGGAGCGGGTCACGGCAACCGCGCTTTGCTAGTGCACGGGGTCTGCGCCCGGCTTTGTACAAGGGGTTACATGCAACAGCGGCAAAGCCTGTACAAAAGGTGGTTGCCGGAGCGGATCACGGCAACCGCGCCTTATGGATGAAACTTGCGAAGATGCTCTATGTTCCAGGAGTTGCTCACTGGTAAGCCTTCTTCGGTCTCGAGGCGGACAGCGCCGGGCCTCGTGACTTGTCTCACCCGATAAGGGCCTTCCCACTTCGGCGTCAACTTGTTGGAATTCTTGGCGGACTGAACACGCCGAAGAACAAGGTCGCCTTCCTCGAGACTCCTGGCTTTAACCTTGCGGCTATGGTAGCGGCGCGAGGCTTCTGGTATCGAGCAGCTCGTCTGACAGCACGAGACGTCCCTCCTCGAGGACAACGCGTCATCTTGCCGCGATTGCTCTTGCTCGAGCTCATCATAGCGAGCACTCGAGGAGATCCGTATCTGAGTTCCGTGGGAGAACTGCCTCTGCTCCATAGACTAGAGCAAAAGGTGTCTGTCCGGTGGCTCGATTTGGTGTCGTTCGATTGACCAAAGAGCCGCGGCAGCTCCTCTATCAATTTCTTCCGCACTTGCGCAGCTGTCGAAAGTTCTTGTCTTGAGTCCGCGCAGCACTTCAGCATGGCCCTCTCCGGCAGCGTTGCTCCTCGGGTGAGCAATGAAGCGAAAGCAGACCTTGGCGCCAAGGTCTCGGACGTGTGCATGAAGGTGCGGTCGGTGAATTGCGTATCGTTGTCGGTGATAATCTGTTAGGGATTCGAAACGGCACACAATCGACTGAAGAACTTGACCGCTGATTGTCTGTCACCTTTCTCACTGGCTCCACTTCGGCCACTTTGTGAACTTGTCGACGCCACGTACAAGTACTCAAAGCCCCGACAACAGGGGAAGGGCGAAGATATCGAGCCCCGGACCGAGAAGGGCCAGGATAAAGGGATTGTTTGGAGAGCTTGAGCTGGTGATGAATCGCTTTGCATGGGCCAGCACGCTTCACACTTGGTTACTAGTGCGGTTGCATCTTGGAGGGCTTCTCGCCAAAGAACCCTTGCCGGAAAGCTTTCGGCAAGCGCCCTTCTTGCGCCAATGTGGTGGCCACATATGCCTCCGTGTATCTCGCCAACAGCTTCATCCATCTTCCACGGAGATGCACTTCAACTGACACCATTGAGTCTTCTTACATACAGCTCGTTATCCACGAACTGGTACATACTTATTTGTCTGGTTATCTTTTCCATTTCCTCTGGTCGTCGGAAGCTCTCCGGTTTGCGAGAAAGCAGACGATCTGTTGTGCCCATGCGGAGCACAGGGCTCGGCGGCAAGGACTAAAAGCGTGAAAGCAGCTGCGGAAACTCAGCTTCTCGGCAAGAACCCACAGCCTGCCGGAGCTGAAGGTCCCCCGGCAAGCTCGCCGGGGCGAGGCTTGTCGGGAACATTTGCTTCAACTGTACATATCCGGGGATCTGCAGGAGCAAACTGTCCCTCAGCGTTCTGGTCGTTGATCTTGGGGATCTTGGCGGCGGCCTCAGGGAGATCCGCCGGCAGGTAGTCGCCGGAGACCAACTTTCTTTTCTTGGGCTGCCCAACTGATTGCGTCACGGATGGTTGAGTTAGCTTGAGCAAGAAGGTCCCTGGTTCCACAGGTAACTTCATCGCAGCACATTTTGAAAGGCCATCTGCAATTTCATTCTGAGCTCTTGGAACATGCTCCATTTGCAAGCCTTCAAAGCGCTCCTCAAGCTTCCTCACTTCATCGACATAGGCTTCCATCAAAGGGCTCTGATAGCTCTTGTTAACTTGCCGGACCACCAACTGAGAATCTCCCCGCACAATTAGCTTCTTGATCCCAAGTTCGGCCGCTATTCTGAGGCCGGCGAGCAAACCTTCATATTCAGCGGTGTTGTTTGTCACTTGCTCCCTTGGGAAGTGCATCTGGATGACATACTTGAGGTGCTCTCCGGTGGGCGCGATAAGTACCACGCCGGCACCGGCCCCCTGCAGCGAGAAGGCACCATCAAAGTACATTACCCATTCACTTGTCGCCTCTTGTACGGGTGCACTAGTCCCTTGAACTTCCTCATCGGGTGTTGGGGTCCATTCTGCTATGAATTCTGCCAAAGCTCGGCTCTGTATGGTTGAAGTACTTTCAAACTTGAGTCCAAAGCTCGACAGCTCCAGTGCCCACTCAACGATCCTGCCTGTTGCTTCTGGGTTGTGCAATATCCTCTTGTTGAGGCGAGTGACCACTGTTATCTTGTGTGCCTGGAAGTAATGGCGCAGCTTTCTCGAGGCCATGAGGAGGCCGAAGAGCAGCTTTTGCACACCTGAGTACCTTGATCTGGCCCCTTGGAGGAGGGAACTTACAAAATACACTGGGCGCTGCACCATTTTCTTCCGTACCTCATCCAGTTCCTGCGCAGAGTTGTCCTTGTCGGGGCCAGAGCTTGCCGGGGCAGTCCCCTGCTTGTCGCTGGATTCGCTTGCCGGGGGTGTGGCCTCCTCGTCGGACTCCCTCTCCGCTACTAGCGCAGCACTAACCACCTGGTTGGTTGCCGCGAGATACAGCAACAACTTCTCCTGTGGTCTGGGTGCGACAAGTACTGGAGTGGAGGATAGGTACCGTTTCAGATCTTGCAGCGCTGCCTCTGCTTCTGGAGTCCACTTCATGGGACCCGCCTTCTTCAAGATTTTGAAGAAGGGTAGGGCGCGTTCTGCAGACTTTGAAATGAATCTACTGAGGGCGGCCACACATCCTGCAAGCCTTCTGACATCCTTGACTCGCTTCGGGGCTTCAATCTGCTCAATGGCCTTGATCTTGTCGGGGTTGGCTTCAATCCCTCTCTGTGACACAAAGAACCCGAGAAGCTTGCCGGAGGGAACTCCAAAGACGCACTTCTCGGGGTTCAACTTGAGCTGGATCTTGCGCAGGTTCTGAAATGTCTCTTCCAAATCCTGGATCAGCGTATCCTTGCTCTTGCTCTTCACCACGATGTCATCCATGTAAGCTTCTACATTTCTGTGGATCTGTGGCTCAAAAGCAGTATACACTACCCTCGCAAACGTTGACCCTGCATTCTTCAATCCAAATGGCATGCGTATGAAGCAATATGTGCCACATGGAGTGATGAATGCGGTCTTCTCTTCATCCTCTTTGGCCATGAAAATCTGGTGATAGCCTGAATATGCATCAAGAAAGCAGAGTAGCTCACATCCGGCAGTGGAGTCAACGATCACGGTCGATCTTGCGGCAAGGAATGGATCCTTGGGACATGCCTTATTCACATCGGTGAAGTCTATACAAAGTCTCCATTTCCCATTGGCCTTACGCACGACAACTGGGTTTGCTAACCATGTCGGATGGATTACGCCTCTAACTAGGCCTGCTGCCTCTAGTTTCTTGATTTCTTCGCTGATGAATTCTTGGCGCTCCATGGCTTGCTTCCTTACTTTTTGCTTGATGGGCCGCGCATGAGGGCAAACGGCAAGCTCGTGCTCAATCACCTTCCTGGGAACACCGGGGATGTCAGATGGTTGCCATGCAAACACATCGACATTCGCCGCAGGAAAACAGCGCCGCTTTCCTATTCTTTGTCAAGCGTGGCAATCGATGGTGAAGGTACCACCGTGCCGTCCTCCTGGCGGCACCTTCTTGGTTGCGGTGGGCGGCCATTCCTTCTTACCCTTGTCGGTGGAGCTCGATGGTGCGTCCTCGGCGGCGCGCAACACTCCGGAGAGGTGCGGTTGCGGAGTGGGCCCCGAGCATTGCGGACTTGGTTTTGTCTTCTTTCCCGGGAGCTTCAGCGGCAAGCGTATTCTTGTCGGCGCGGCTGCCGCATCGGTAGATCTTGTCGGTGCGAGATAAGCGCATCCTTCTTGTCGCCGTGGATGGTGATGGCGCTTATCGGCCCCGGCATCTTGAGTACGTTGTACGCATAGTGGGAAGCTGCCATGAACTTGGCGAGGGCCGGACGGCCGAGTATTCCATTGTATGGCAAAGGAATATCAGCGACGTCGAAAGTGATCGCTCGATCCTGAAATTGAGCTCCCGCCAAAGGTCACCGCAGAGTGATCTTTCCTTGGGCTCGCTCCGTCCCGGGTTGATTCCTTGGAAAGAACCGGTCTCTTCGAGCTCGCCATCTGGAATTTGGAGCTTCTCGATCACAGCAGAGGAGATCAAGTTCAGGCCGGCCCCGCCGTCTACCAACATTTTAGTGACCTTGAGGTTGCGGATGGTGGGCGAGACCAGCATCGGCAAGCACCCGACCGCGGTGGTGCGGTCAGGGTGGTCCTCAAGATCAAAAATGATGGGCGTGCCGGACCATTTGAGGAGCCTGCGCGACTCCACGGGCGGCTCTGCTGCGTTCACCTCACGCACCCATTGCTTTAGCTGGCGGTGGGAGGCGTGCAGAGAGGCGCCGCCATCGACGCACAGGACCTCCGTGGCCTTCTGGAACTCCTGCTCACTATCATCCTCATCTTCCATGTCTTCATCGTCGTCTTCGTCATCTTTGTCGCGGCCCCGGGGAGGTCGATCGCCTTGCCGCTGTTTGGCTTTGTCGCGACGTCCTCCCCGGCCATTGAACGGTCGCTTCTTGCTCGGTTCTCCCCCGCCACCTTGGGCCTTCTCCTTGTCGCGCCTCTCGTACTCAGCTTTTTGTTGCTCGACGAGGTACTCGACGCGCTTGCAGTTGGAGAGATCGTGGCCCTTGGTGCGGTGGATTTTGCAATATTGCTTGTCGGAGCCGTCCCGCTTGTCGGCTGCCGCTACAGGGGCAGGCTCCTTGCCGGAGAAACAGCCCTGCGTTTGCTTGGCGGGAGCCTCCTTGCCGGACTTCTCGACGGCAAGCACCTCTTTCTGGTTTTTCCTTCGGTTGTTCCGCCGCCGGCTCTTGCTTGCCGGGGCGGTGTCGTCGCTATCGCTTCCTCCTGCGCCAGCATCCTCCCCGGGGAGTCTCCTCCCTCTTCGCCCCACAGCGCACTTGTCGGCGAGCATAGAGCTCGTGACATCCCGAATCTTAGTCATCGCCATTTCTTCACGCATGCGGCGATTACGCCGCGTTCGGTGGAACGCTACTGATAACAGCGGCAGGGTGGACATCGGGGATGTTGTGCTGCACGCGGTGAAGCGTTGGATATACTTGCGCAGGATTCTCCTTCCTTCGGGCCAAAATGTGGAGATCGCTCTCCGGCGTGGGGTTTGTGGCGCGCGTGAAGGCGCCAACAAACCGATGGCAAAGATCCGCCCAAGAAGAAATTGAGCCCTCGGCAAGTGCATAAGCCAGGTTCGAACGTTCGGCCTAAGCACGGCGGGAAGTAGTTCGCCGTAATCTTGTCGTCGCGCCCCGGCAGCTGCACCGCGATGGTGTAGACACCGAGGAACTCCGAGGGTGCGTCTTGCCGTCGTACTTCTCCGATGCGTCGGGCTTGAAGTTCTTCATGCTGGAGCCTTTGGGCGCGCCGCAGCTTCGCGGGTGAACGCAGGGCAACCTGCCGCGTCACGCAAGTCGCTTGTTCACCGGGCGCGTCTGGCGTCGGCAGCGTTCCAGCTCTCGGTCGATTGTCGCCGAGTTTCTCGGCGGCGCTCGATCGTGGTCCGAGCGTCTTCTTGTCGCCGGTCGTCGAGGACCTGGCGTTGATCCCGACGAGCCCGCGGATCCGACGACGCCGTGGAGCCGTCGCCGGCGTGGTTCCCGCGGGACGGCGTCTTTTGCTTCCGCGGCGGGGAGCGTTCGGTGGTTGCATCCCCGGCGGCCTTGTCGCCGTTGGCCTTCGCCTTCTCAGCTTGCCGCGGCCGCGAGGTCGCCGGCTCCTGCGAAGGGTCGTTGTTGGCGAAAGCGACAAGGCTCTTGATGGTGGCCCTCCAGTCTTCGGCTTTGTCCGCGGCTGGAGGGAAGTCGAGCGATTCGCGCTCTTCTGGCGCTTCTGCGGAGTGGAGGGGAGGGAAGCGGCGGTGCGAGGCGGGGTAGGCTCGGACTCCTAACGGTGTTAGAAGGCGAGGTCCTCCCCGGCGCCTTCGCCTTGCCCGTGTCCGGATGTTGATCTGGAGCGTCCCGCGAGCCTCCGGCGTGTCCTTGTCCCAGCAGGCGGATACCACCTCCCGTGGTATGGCGCTGCTGGTCGCCGTCTTGCTGAGATGGACGCGGAACGCGGAGACCGAAGCGCGTCACCCGTCCGTCCACAGATCTGGTGGCGCCCGCGAGTGCCTTGGCGGCGGCCACCTTCCGTCGGCGTCTTCTCCGCCCACCGCTGCTCCGGTGGTGGTGGAAAAAACGTGAAGCGAACTGCAACCCAAGCCTTCTTCTTGAGGGCCATGGCGTGGTTGTTGACGGTTCTTGATGAAATCGAAGAGGTTGATGGCAAACGCGCTCGCGCAGACGCCGGATCAGGTCCGCGCAACCTCGGCGCCCCTACAGCGCGCCAAAGATGCCGGGAGAGGTCTGCCGCCAAGGACACCTATGGGGCGGGGCCCTTCGTGAGTCTTGGTCGAGGGCGGAGGGTGCCTGAGAGAGCGGTCGAGGCGAGCACGCGGGCGGCTTTTTACCCAGCTTCGGAGCTCTCCGGAGAGATAAAACTCCTACTGCTGCCTTGTGTTTGTATTGAGCTTGCTCGAGAGTACGAGCATATGGTGGCGATGCGTGTGTCGAATGAGTCGAACCTTAGGCGCCAGAGTGGCCAAGGATCCGAACCTTCGAACCCCCTCTACGTTGTGCATGGGCCTCCTTTTATAGTGCAAGGGGTCACCGACAGGTGTCAACGTAGGAGAAAGGGGCAGAAATGTAAAAAGGGTGGTAGTTGGAACAGTGCGGGAACAGTGAAGCTACAGTGCGTGAACAGTGGTTTCTACCTACTTTTGACAGAGGGGGACAAGAGCATTTAATGCCCGTCGCCGTCGACCCCAAAACCTCCCGCCCTTGCGTCTCCGTCTACCACGGCGATGGATCCACCACCGTGAAATGCCACCGTGTCCCCCAGGCTGCACAGCTATCCGCCACGCGTTCCTGGAAAGGCCCCAGGGCGACGCGTGGGCGGATGAGCTGGAGCGCAGGTACACAGCGCAGCTCTCCGGCAAGCGCCTTGCCGGGTCTTGATCTTGCTGGGCAGGAGCTTGCGGGCTCAGTAACTGCCGCTCCCGGGCCCTCGCCAAGGCGCGTGGCGCGCCAAGGCGTGTCTTTACGATGTAATCTTCTGGTCTACCCGACGAGCTCCTCTCGCGGGGCCTTGCTTGAGTGGTGTAATCTTGAGCCTGAAATGGCCTTCCCGGCAAGCTCCGCTTGCCGGGATCTCGATCTTCTGTCTTGTACACTTTGTTCTTGAATGGCTTGACATGGAGCAAGAACGGTCTCCGGCAAGTATGTGGTGGATCCAGCTGCGGGGAGCTGCGACTGCCCGTGCACAAGTTGGGGTACTGAGGTACCCCTACCTTAGTACACCGACAACGATTTTGCTAAATAACCTGTGCATGCATAATTACAGAAAAATGCCATCATATTAAAGTGTTAATAAGTAATTATCCATGCATCCAAATGAAACATGTCATATATACATCTTGCTCAGTTTTTCATGAACTTTCACAATATGCCACTTTCATCCATGTTCAAAATGTTTAAATTGTTGTTTGCATTAATTTGCATAAATGCCATGCTAAAATGATTTATTTCATAACTAAATAACCGTAGCTCGGTTTTAATTAAACTTTATATGTAAATGGGGTAGAAAAATGCCTAGTTTAACATGGTGAACTTTATTTTCCTGTTTAACAACCTTAACATATGGTTTAGGGCAGAACAGTACCAAATCTAAAATATGCACATGGGGATTTTCCGGAATTGTAGTTTGTTGTTCCGGCCTCATTTAAACTTGCATAATTTGATAGTTTACTTATGCTTCACCCCTTGCCATGTTTAACAACATTTAATATTGTTGAGTAGCTTATAACGAGATCAAACTAAATACTTGAATGTGGTGTTTCGTCAATATGCAAATCGTTTCATATTGAGCTCCACTTAACTTGTAGTATTGTTTGTTGCACTTTGCCATGCCATGCCTCATTAAACCGGACA
Source organism: Aegilops speltoides (assembly GCA_021437245.1). Lineage (NCBI taxonomy): Eukaryota > Viridiplantae > Streptophyta > Magnoliopsida > Poales > Poaceae > Aegilops > Aegilops speltoides. The sequence goes on from CM038145.1 coordinate 13,722,784, forward strand.
TGCATCATACTTGTTTGTGCATCATGACATGTTTATGCTTGTGCATTTACCATGTTGTTTGTTTCTTTCCGGTGTTGCTTCTTAGTTCCGGTAACGTTGCAATTGTGAGGATTCGTTCGACTACTCCCGTTCATCTTCTTCATGGACTCGTTCTTCTTCCTAGCGGGATTTCAGGCAAGCTGACCGCTACCCTGGATCTCACTACTATCATTGCTATGCTAGTTGCTTCGTTCTATCGCTATGCTGCGTTACCTATCATTTGCTCTTCAAGCCTCCCAAATTGCCATGAACCTCTGACCTTTGACACCCTTCCTAGCAAACCATTGCCTGGCTACGTTACCGCTTTTGCTCAGCCCCTCTTATAGCATTGCTAGCTGCAGGTGAAGTTGAAGATTGCTCCATGGTGGACAGGGTTATGTTGAGATATCACAATATCTCTTATATTATTAATGCATCTATATACTTGGTAAAGGGTGGAAGGCTCGGCCTTATGCCTGGTGTTTTGTTCCACTCTTGCCGCCCTAGTTTCCGTCATACCGGTGTTATGTTCCCAGATTTTTCGTTCCTTACGCGGTCGGGTGATTTATGGGACCCCCCTGACAGTTCGCTTTGAATAAAACTTGTCCAGCAAGGCCCAACCTTGGTTTTACCATTTGCCTCACCACCACCTATACCCTTCCCTTGGGTCGGCCCACCCAAGGGTCATCTTTATTTTAGCCCCCCGGGCCAATGCTTGTCTAAGTGTTGGTCCAAACCGAGCGATGTCCGGCGCCCCCTGGGCAACCAGGGTCTATGCCAACCCGACGTCTGGCTCATCCGGTGTGCCCTGAGAACGAGATATGTGCAGCTCCTATCGGGATTTGTCGGCACAGCGGGAGGTCTTGCTGGTCTTGTTTTACCATTGTCGAAATGTCTTGTAAACCGGGATTCCGAGACTGATCGGGTCTTCCTGGGAGAAGGAATATCCTTCGTTGATCGCGAGAGCTTATCATGGGCTAAGTTGGGACACCCTGCAGGTTTAAACTTTCGAGAGCCGTGCCCGCGGTTATGTGGCAGATGGGAATTTGTTAATGTCCGGTTGTAGATAACTTGACACCTGATCCGAATTAAAATGCATCAACTGCGTGTGTAGCCGTGATGGTCTCTTTTCGGCGGAGTCCGGGAAGTGAACACGGTTTCTGTGTTATGATTGACGTAAGTAGGAGTTCAGGATCACCTCTTGATCATTATTATCTTCACGACCGTTCCTTTGTTTCTCTTCTCGCTCTCATTTGCGTATGTTAGCAACCATATCATGCTTAGTCGCTGCTGCAACCTCACCACTTTACCCCTTCCTTTCCCATTAAGCTTTGCTAGTCTTGATACCCATGGTAATGGGATTGCTGAGTCCTCGTGGCTCACAGATTACTACAACAACAATTCAGGTACAGGTTATCGATGATCATGGCGCGAGAGCGATGTTTACTTGTTTTGGAGTTCTTCTTCGCTTCTTCTTCGATCGGGGATAGGTTCGGTCGGCAGCTGGCTAGCAGGGTGGATGTCGTTTGAGTTTCTGTTTGTGTTTCATCCGTAGTCGGATGTAGCTCTTTTGTATTGTGATGTTGTATTCGTGTGGCATTGTATGCCTTATGTATGTATCCCCATCTATTATGTAATGTTGATGTAATGATATCCACCTTGCAAAAGCGTATCAATATGCGGTTCTATCCTTGGTGGGACCTTCGAGTCTCTTTAGGATAGTATCGCATATTGGGCGTGACAGTGGTAGCACGGCTCCTCCTGACGTAGGTGATGTCACAGGCTGCGTGGCAACAGTGTCGCGCCAGGCGAGGGGTGTCCGCTTGGTACGCCACACTGTGGCCAAGATCCGCCCTGAATTCGGGGGTGGCAGGTCGCACTGTTGCCATGCCCCGTCCCATCGAGTTTTTGTGGGTGCAAACTTTGAGGGGACGAGGGGCCGCCTGCTAGGAGCCGGCCCCCTCCTAGCCGCCTTCTGGTGTCTTCCCGTCTTCTAGCAGCCGGCCTCCTAGACCAGCCGGCCGTTCATCCAGGAGGTGTGAGGGGCGCAGTCAGCCCCGATGTCTTGAAATACCATAGGAGGCCGATGAGGCTACCCATGGTCATTTACTCCGACAGATCATAACTAATTATTTTGAGGATTTGAAAAATTAGAATCCACCAACTAAGGAGAGCAAGACCCCACCACGTAAGGAGAGAGACGACCCGGTGCCATTGAGTCCACCAACCATCATTCCAGACGACACTTGGTCCTCCACTATGGGTGATGCCTCCGCGTGCTTTGACTCCACGATCACTGGTTTCACCGACTACACGTCGAAGTAGTCCACCTAGATAGTTTGTCGTTGATTTAATGATTTAGTTATGTAGCTGCTGATACGGACTTGTATTGCCACTTGCTGGTGTATGGGTGATGAATGCTCTCGTGGATTATGTATGATGTGCTATTTTAACCTTGCATTCCTTCTCTTCATCTTTTTCTATTTCTTTGTAGATGAAGTGATATGCGATGTACAGAGGTAGGTGTCCAGGAGTCTACGGTTTATGGGCCGCATACAATGACCAAGTGCTTTATTACCTAGGCGCCTCCCACGACTCGTTCAATAGTAGGGAGAAGGCGGAGTATCGTTACAATCAGTATTTGCTTAAGCAGAAGAGAAAAATTTAGGTAGGCAATGGTGCAAGCCAGAAACCGCTTATCGAGTTTAGTGAATTGATAAAGAACTTCATAATTCTCTTTCAGTTTGTCATAATTATGGTATTGTTTTTATCATGTGGTCACATGTAGACATGCATTGGCCACTTTGTTTTTTACTATGTAGCCACTTGTACTAGCGAACTAGTGACTTCAAATGAAGCTTGTGTGAACTATTTATATAATGCGCATGTGAGTTTGTTGTTAAACTCTAAGACTTGAAGGACTGCTTTGTTTATGGTATATCTGCTTTCCCTGCAGCGATATGACAGAGAAGAGGCTGAAGCAAAGCTGTCACAGAATGTTTACCGAGCGCCGCTCTGGGGAATCATAATTTTGTCGAGAGTGGCTCTCGGCAAAGGCCTATGTGCCGGGGGTTGCTGGAACTACTATGCCGAGAGGGGCACTTGGTAAAGACACGACGGAACTAGCCGGACGTAAAGTAACTTTATTTTACCAAGTAGTACTGTTTGGCTCTCGGCAAACACTTTGCCGAGTGTCAAACGGATGATTCTCGGCAAATTCCTGCTGCCTGAGAACTCTATGCCGGGTGGCTTTTGTCGAGTGCAACTCTTAGTAATGGCTTTGCCGGTGGTATTTAGTCCTTTGCAGAGTGTCCGTGGCATCTGGCATATAGGTCGATTCAAGTAGTGTGACCTCATGACATAGTTGGTGCGACGAGAGCAACAAAGCAAGAAAATAATTTCCCGCAAAAAAAAGCAAGAAAATAATTTACCTGTGTGGCTGTGTCGCGTCTCGTGTGGATATAGAGCTGAGTCAGCGAACTGCAGATCGTCCCCAGTAGTTCTCTTGCGAGCACTCCACTGCGAGGCTACAGCGTCCAGATCCTCCGGCTAAGAAAGCGACGTCGAGCCGGTAGAGCCGCCTCGCCTCCGAATCTGAGCTGCAGCTTGAGCAGACGAAGCAGCTGCGCCCAGCCAGGATCTACCTCCTCGAGGTCCTGGCCGGAGCTCTCGAGCTGGTCAGCCGCTGCGACCACCCGGACGGCAGCCTCAGGAAGGAGGCGGCGAACACCAGTGTCGGCGCGCTCGATCTGCTACGGGAGGGCAAAGGGGAGCGACTGGGAGGGGGAGGAGGGGCGGCGACAGGGCGAGGAGGAGGACATTGTCGTCGTTCTGGATCGGGGAGAGGGGGAGAGAGATCCGGATTGGGTTGCTAGGGTTTGGGTTGGGTGGCTGAGACTTGAAAATGAGTAACATTGGATCCGTTGGGTGTGGACGGTCCAGATCGGCTACAGTGGGATGATCCGTGGGAAAATCCCTGATTGGTTCAGAAAATTTATGACATAAAATAGTTCTAAGTACTAAAACTAGAGGCATTTTGTGAAGCAGCTATCAAAAATATTTTGCAAAATGGCACATCTAAATTTTTCAGTCAAGTTATACCACATTTTACGAATGATCACCAATTTGCATGCATTTTTATCTTTCAAGCTATTTTTAATCATTTTTGTTTGCAAAATGGTTTTTTTGTGAAGAACCTACCAAATATTTGTTCCAAAATTGGACCAAATCAATTTTCTAAAATACTAGGTCATATTTAATGTACAATTGATCAAATGGTTGGGTGTCAAAAGCTTTGATCCACCTCTCGTAAAAAAGAGAAATTTCCACCGATTCAGCTGGAAGTGGGTCAAATTTGAACTGCGGCTCCCTTATAGTTTGCTCTTTAATTTTTCCAAAATTCATTTCTAGGTACATAAGTATCTATTTAATCAGAGAAACACCAAAAAAATTCCAAGATTCAACAACTAGCTAGGAACGGTCATTCCCTCCGTTTTGACCGCATTTTTTAAAAGGGCATAAAAATTCAAAAAAAAAATCAAAAAATTGGAAAAACTTCGCATTGTGTCACTATATGTGACCAGGTTACAAGTAAAAATAATAAACTTGTAATACGGGAATTCTTTTAAAAAAGTGTTCTCAGAAATGAGCTATCATGTGCGAAGATTCATGGCTTTCAAGCCAAATGATCAATCTTATGGCCACATTCATGGCATAGTTTATTTAAATGATCTCTGCACAAGGGTCTATCTTGGAATGGAAAACAATGTTGCCTAAGAAAGTTTCCATTTTCTTTGGACGAAAAATTCATTTTCCATCTTTTTGAGTGACCAAAATGAGTTTTTTTTTGTGAAGGACCTACCATATATTTGTTGCAAAATGGGACCAAATCATTTTTATAATATATTAGGTCATATTTAATGCGCAATTTACCAAATGATTGGGTGTCAAAAGATTTTATCCACCTCTGGTGAAAAAGACAAATTTTCGCCGATCCAGTTGGAAGCAGGTCAAATTTGAACTACAACTGCCTTATAGTTTGCTCTTTATTTTTTCCAAAAATCGTTTCTAGGTATATATGAAATTAATGAAATTTTTGCGTTTCAAAACCTTTTCATCCACCTCTTGTTTAATTAACAAATTTCGGCCAATTTAGTAGAAAGTGAGTCAAATTTGAACTAGAGTTGCTTGATAGCTTCCTCATTATTTTTCGAATGTATTATTAGGTACCCAAGCAGCTATTTCATCATAGGTCCACCAAAGAGTTTCGCAATATTCAGCCCCTAGCTAAGAACGGCCATGCCCAAATATTTCCTTTTTTCTATTTGGTTTGAGTTGGAAACTATCAAGACCTTGATTTAGCAATTTAATTGCAAGATACATTACAAAATTTATGAAAAATCTTAGGACCTATATTTAGTAGTTTATCCATCTTTAAAATGGCAAAAAGGGAATAGCTTGTGAAGAATTACAAAAACTTTAGGAGAATAAATTTTTTTGAATCGATGGACATTTTTTATATTTATGATCATTTTTTGTGAAAATTTTATGAAAACATCATGAACATTTTTTGATCTCACATAATTTTTGTTCGGATTGATGAACATTTTTTCAGTACACAATTTTTTTTTGAAAATCATGAACACTTTTTAAAGCACGAACATTTTATTATTTCAGGAACATTTTTCCAAAAATCACTTTTATAAAAAATGTTTTTAATCGTGAATTATTTTAAAGAAGAAAAATAAAAACAGAAAATGGAAGTAAAAAAATCACATGTGTTCCAACTAAAAACACCTTGTAGTAGGCTATGGGCCGTTGGTACACTTGGCAGAAGACCACAAAGTTAAAGAAAAAATGAGGAAAGAAAGAAGGGAAGGCTTCCCACGACCGAGGCCCAAGCCCAGGAAACGGGAGTGCCTTCAAAACGGGTGAGTGTTTTTTTTTGTTTTTTTTTTGTTTTTGAACAACAGAAGGCGCACGAGGCGCCAAACTTTCTCGTTTCAACTCAGTAACAACGTACAGCATGAATTACAAAGCCCTGAAATTGAAAAGAAGAGAGAAGAGAAACTACGGGTGAGTGTGGTTTGGAATCACAAGCCATGTCCTGGTCTGGTGGTTTGGCCACCACCTTTGTGGAGTTAAGGTGTGGGTTCGAATCACACTCTGTGCATATTTCTTTTTCAGTTTTGCAATCCCACTCGTAAGGTCACTTGTGAGTTCCACTTGTCTGTTCTGTTTGGCCTATGTGGCAGTTTGTGGGTGGGTCCTGCATGTCAGTTTGGTGGGGCCCACGTGCTGTGTATCTGGTCGGCCCCGCATGTCAAGTTGCTGGTGGGGTCCACCCCGCATGTCAGGTTGCTGGTGGGGTCCACCTCTCACAGAGAAATGTAGCGGAAATTGACACATGGACATGACACGTAGATGAAACTGCTGAGGTGGACGACACATGGACATGACACATAGGCGAAATTGCTGAGGTGGATGACACATGGAATCAGGCATTACAAGTTAGCAGATATGACCATCTAGATTTGTCGTAATCTAGTAGAAATAGAGAAGTAAACTAGTGTTGTCTGCTTATGACCTTTTCCTGTAAGAAAATTGCGACCTTTTTGATCAAAATGGTCGTTATGCTTTAGGGTTTGGACCCTTCCACATAGCTTACGACAAATTGGTTCGAAATGGTCATAGATTTATGACTATTTGACCCTGGGTCACTATAGAAGGTCATCATTCAACATATTTCTTGTAGTGTAGTTTGTAGCACAAGTCATGCCGAAATTCACGGAAAATTTCGGCATGACCTTTGCTAAAAAGTGGACAAATCGAGCACCTGAAATTTGCCGGAACGGAAATGAATCAATATTTCGGCAAAATATAGGCTACTCGGCTTCATTCCCTAGAAACAACAAAAAGCCACTTGGGCACAATCGAACCACTTCAATGTTGCATATAACATGAGCAAACACTATTGAGGAATTTGCATATAACATGACCACTTCAGGGAAAAGATATAATCAACAATAATGAAATATGCAAATGAACATCAATGACATATATCATATAACATCAATATTGTTTTTCGTTTACATAGCAACAATTACTTTAACCAAGTTTTTGAAAAGAAAAACAATTATGTTTTCTGTTTATAGCTAAATGCCATAGCTACTGTTTTTTATTTATAGCTAAATACTTTTGTTTTTTGTCTAAAGCTAAAAGTCTAGGAAGGGATCATCTTTAAAATAAAACTTGCCTAAATTATTTTCCTTGAAAAAAAGTGGTCTTTTCAAAAACCCAAAACCTTTGCAAAATGACCTCACTAAACACTTCTCTGCCTAGGACAGAACCCAAATTCTGTTCTAGCTATTCCTCTCTCTCTCTCTCTCTCACACACACACACATTATTTTCTTTTCATCAAAATTGTTTTAGAGCAAATATTCCAACAAGACCTTATTAGAAATTGCAAAGGAACTCCATTTTCTCTAACCCTTGTGACCTCACCAAAATTTCTACAGCAAGACCTTAGTACCTACATCCAATTTCTTCAAAAATATTCAGGTCCATAGTCCAAATAATTCAAATTCCATTTCAATGAAATTTGGACCAGATTCAGGTCCATAGTCCAAATAACTTTTTATAGCTAAATGCTACTGTTTTTTTGTTTATAGCCTCTATTAATTTAAAGCTAAATGCTACTATAATTTATATATCCTCCGTTAATTTAAAGCTAAATGGAATTACTGTTTAGGTATTTTCATCAAAATTTGCCCTAGTTAATTTCCTAAAAAAGTTTGCTAATCTTTTTTTCTAAATGCTAAAAAAATACCTAGGGTTCATATGAACATCATCACAGTAGCACTCTATGAAATTTGCCCTAGCTAGCAGAGAGGGAGAGAGAGAGAGGAGGGCAGGGGAGAGGAGAGGGAGAGGCTTACGGTCTGCGGCGGGGGCGGGCTCGGGCAACTCTTGGCAACGGCTTTGCCGGTGGTATTTGGTCCTTTGCCGAGTGTCGGTGGCATCCGGCGTATAGGGTTGATTCAAGTAGTGTGACCTCATCACATAGTTGGTGCGACGAGAGCAACAAAGCAAGAAAATAATTCCCCGCAAAAAAGCAAGAAAATAATTTACCTTTGGCTGTGTAGCGTCTCGTGTGGATATAGAGCTGAATCAGCGAACTGCAGATCGTCCCCAGTAGTTCTCTTGCGAGCACTCCACTGCGAGGCTACAGCGTCCAGATCTTCAGCCTCCGGGTAAGAAAGCAACGTCGAGCCGGTAGAGCCAGTCGCCTCCATGTACGAGCTGCCGCGCTCGAGCCAAACGAAGCAGCTGCGCCCAGCCAGGATCTACCTCCTCGAGGTCGGGGCCGGAGCTCTCGAGCTGGTCAGCCGCTGCGGCCACCCAGGATCCATGCCTGGCTGAGCGCTCGAGCTGCTGCGTCCGGCGAGAGAAATGGCCAGCGGCAGGAGTTGCAATCCGGCGAGAGAATATGGGGGCAAGGAGGAGGACATCGCGGCGGCTTCATCCCCTCCGTCCGGCTTCTGAGTTTCTAACGGAGAACGGAACTAGGAAGGCAATACGACTGACAATCGTTCTGGAAAGAAAATCGGTACGTCCATCCAAGTTGTATGACCGTACGAGTGGATCTGTATTACGATTCGGTCCAACGTTTGGACAGAAAATCGGACGTCCCACTTTCCCTTCCGGTTTTTCCTCGCACGGGTGGAACTCCGATTCTGACTCCGGGATCTGATTGGATTATGTTGTGTATATATATATGATGAAATAAGGGAAGGCAAGGCGGTGAGTCTTCCTCTGCTTCAACTAGGGTAGGCGGACAAGAAGTCGCCGGTCTGCGCCAACGCTGCTTCGTGGCGTCAAGTTGGAGGCTGCGCCACCGATCCAACCGATGGAGACCTCAGGTGGAGGCATCCACGCTCTAAGCGACGACGCTCTGGTGCACATCCTCGTCCGCCTCCCATCGGTGTCGGTGCTCCGTTGTCGCGCCGTCTGCAAGGACTGGCATCGCGTCACCACCGATCGTTCCTTCCTCGTCGCCCACGCCGCCAGCCGCCCGCGCGAGATGATCGTCCAATTCACCCGCAACCTATACGCAGCAGTGCAAACCAAGTCTCTTGAGCCGACGCAGCAGCAGCCATACCACTTCCTTTGCGATTATGACCGCTCCGGCGACATTGAGAATGTCATATATTCTCTCCATGGTCTGCTTGTGCTAAGACAAAGTTGTGACCTCTTCATCATCTGCAACCCAGCCACCAGGCAGTGGACCAACCTGCCCGAGTTGGGTCCGCAACCCTACCGCTCGGTCTTCGAGTGCGGCTTCTACTTCCACACTTCTTCCGGCGAGTATCGCCTTTTATGCCACGCCATTGAGAAAGAGGAGGAAGAATTTACTAATTCTAGTTTGAAACCTAAGAAGACGTGTCGCTACTACATCCTCTCGGCCGGTGCCATCCTACCACGTCGACTTGGGCCAGCTCCTTCCAACCCATCCGGTAATTTACCAATGTACGAGGTTCCGGTGGCTTATCGTGAACACCTACATTGGCTCTCTATGCACCCTCAAGCCAACCACACCAAAAAGATGCTAGCATTTGACACGGCTTCCGAGACATTCCGACTCATGTCCCAACCCTCGCCAGACAATACCTTGAGGACATCCTTATTTGAGCTCGATGGGGAGCTCTGCGTCGCGGCTATGTCACAAAGCTTGACATCCCTCGACATATGGGCCCTAGAAGACTACAAGGCGGAGACCTGGACATTGCTCCATCGGGTTCATGTGCCTATGCCCGTATTTTACAAACGCGATGAAGTATCGGTGAGCAAGGTGATCTCTCTTGGGAACGGTGCCATCCTCATTGGATGTCCTAAATGTGATGTGGCCAGGATGTACCATCTCAAAGACAAGAGGATGATTTGCGATGATTTCACATTCGGTAGTGTAGTACGTCCCAGATTCTTGGTATTTAATGAGAGCCTCGTGCCACATGCCTTTTTTGACTCCCCTCGCTGCCCGGATCTCGAAACTATATACTTCGCCTAAGGACATGTACAATTATTGATAAAATAGTCTTATCTTACGTCTTGCATGTAATTTAGGGATGACAAAAAAAACATGTTTACAATGGGTCATCTCTTAACTTTATCTTCAATAATTAGTTATTCCTAAAAATATGATGAGACATATTGTGCTAAGAGATCATCTCTTGTCTTTTCATAAATAAAAGAAGACAAGCCTTTTCTAATGATTTCTCTCTCCTCCGCCTCATCATTTATCCTACGTGGCATTCTTAAGATAAAACCATTGTACATGCCCTTAGTTAGCATATTTTTGCAGCAAAATATTTCCTTCTCTTTTTCTTAGTGAGTCGTGATGCGTTCGTGGTGGCTTAGCCAATACCTAAGTTTCTTGGAGATGCTTATATGAATATGGTTTGTATGTGTACGTTTCTAAGGGGGGTAAGTGTGTGCTTGTGTGCGTGCGCATCTGATTTTTTAATAAATGAAAACAAAATGTAATGTATTCTTTTTTGCGGGCATCATTCTATGTGGATATCTTTTTCTTGAGTTAATTGCACCCACGGTACATAAACTTGGAGGCTTATAACAAAATCATACATAATCTTGGAAGGAAAAAGATTCAAAACAGCCGGCTTATATCTGGGCTTCATCAACCGCCTCCGACGCGGTCCGATCCCACTCGATCGTACGGAGCACAGTGGAGGCGACGGTGGGGGAGGCGCATTTGGGTATCAGAGGAGGTCGTCGGCGGCGGCGGCGGCGGCGTGCACGCGTGGGGAGAGGAGGGCGGCGGTTGGCTTGAGGGTGCTTAGAGAGCCAATGAAGAGTTTCACGATGAGCCACTGGAACCTCATAGCTAAGGTTTCCCGGGCTGGAAGGAGCTCGGCCGAGTCGACGCGGCAGGATGGCACCAGCCGAAAGGATGTAGTAGTAACGCTTGGTGTCAGGGTCGAAGCTATTGTTATATTCTTCCGGGGCTATCCTCGATCCGATCCGATCCTGGAAACTGCAGCCTTTGCCTTTATTTCATTTCGTCGGCGTTGACAAGGATCCCTGATCCAGATTCCCCCGTGGCCGAGTCGGATCGGAGTTCCGCCTCCCGTACGTACGAAAAAGCTGCAAGGACGTCGAGATCGATCTGGCACGGTCAATTTGTGTTTCATCAGATCAGACGATCGAGAGCCTCCACATTTTCCGTTTCAACTGCCCGTTATTCACGCTACCTCCGGATGACTGTAGCCAGAATTCTTTTCTTTATTTATTTAATCCATCATGTGGTAGCTTAAGAATTTTCGTTTTGTTTCAAGGGTAAAGTCCAAAATAAACCTCGAAGTTGTAGACGAAAGCTAAATCAAACCCTAAACTTTGAATCCCGAAAATTGGCACTCTAAACTTGTAATCCCGGTCTATTTTGAACCCTAGACCTGTTTGGCACAGCGGGAATACAACTATCCCGGCCGGGATAACCAACTACTCTCCTTACAAGAATTTGGGCCGCCCACTATAACACAAAAAAAATTCATGAAGTTTAAAAAATGTTTGCACATTTCTAAAAATTTTAGAAGTTAAAATATGTTCCGGTTTTATATTTTTGGCACGAATTCAATTCATTTTGTGTTTTTTAAAACATATTTTGAATTCTGAAATTCTATCCGCATTTAAAAAAAAGTGTTCACATTTCAAAAAACTCATTTAATAAGAGGCCAAAAATATTTAATTAGAAACCAATGTGTCTAACTTTGAAACTTTTCTTAGGGGCAAATAATTATTGAAAACGTATTTATTTCTGGAATCTTCGAACATTTTATAAAGTGTGTTTTTGAAAAATTTGAATACTTTTAAAAAACCAACAACTTTCAGAAAGAGAACACCTTTTGAAACATAAACATTTTTTAAACCTGAACAAAATTTTAAAGTGCAAACACTTTCTGAAACATCAAATTTTTCAGCAACCTGAACAAAATTTTAAAGTGCGACTTTTTGTACAATGTAAAAAAAATGTTTGCATGTTGTAAAAAAATGTGTCATAACCTTACAGAATATACGTGACATGTGTTTGAAAAAAGTGGATGCAAATTTAAAAGTATTGAACCATGTAAAAGAGTGTTCGTGTAGTTTTATAAAACTAGTAAACTTACACGTGCAATGCACGTACTAACTAATACTCCATATATATTTAGTCAAACATATTTCGAACACCAAAATTTAAATTGTTGCATGTGGTGAAACAACATAGCTCCGTGTCAAAATGCAAAAAAAAAAACTAATTTCAAACATCAAACTCCAATAATGGGAACAATCCAAAGTTGCCAAGTGTTCATCTCTTGATCAAACAGTGTCACCTTCCATAAGATTTACATTGCAAACCTGGTAGACAAATAAAAGAAATCAATATCACAAGGGATCAATCTTCAGAACAATTAAATCTTCATCATAAAAAACACTTAAATCTTGTTCGGCTCTATGGACCACTGTAGTGAAGCGGCAAATTATAGATAATACAACAACCGTATCATTTTTTCTGATGGAAAAAGAGAAACCTATTATTATCATCATCCAAAGTGTTTGCAATGTCAGATGGTTAAGGACGAACAACATTACAACATTGGCAAGCTGACCTCAGGGTGATCCATCTTTTTTCATGCCCATATTGGTCATTTTCACTACACAGGAAGTATATTGGATTCCTTCCCGAAAAAAAAGTCTATTGGATTCCTGAACAGCAAACACAACAATTACTTCATCTTCACAGGGCCACTGGGTCCTCAAATAATACAACTTATACCCTGGCATCTTTTCTTTTATACTCCCTCCATCTTAAAATGTAAGACGTTTTTTAACACTATAAAACATCTTACATTTTGACACAGAGGGAGTAAGGGAGTATCTCTTATGCAGCTACGCTACCAGTTCAGTCTAACTAAATCTGGTCAATTACACAATATGTAAAATATGGCAAAAGAGCACATACCTTCAGATATTTGCCAGCCAGCTTCAGCCACTAATCTCACCAAGACTGCTCATGTGGACCTGCAGCATTTTTCTATATAATAAAAAGTTTTAGAAGACCATGAGATTAGGCATTTCAACCAATTCACTTAGAAACACAGTGATTTTGTAGCTAATATAGCTTGATGGATTTGTGCAGCCAGTATCGATGGCACGCCTTGTACTATGCCTAAGAAAATAACCACAAAACATCTAATTATGCCTTTTTTAGAAAAGGAGGATGACCCCCGGCCTGCATCTAGGAGATGCATGCAACCACTTTATTAACTATTCACAGAGAACTTACGAAGTAATACATCAATATGTTTGAAACCGTCATCTTGGCAACATCCGTCGCTACTCCTATCCATTGATGAAGGGGTGCAGAAAGTATAGGCCGAGTACCTAGACCTCTCACCTAAGCCTAACATCTAAAGCTGGAGACCCCAACTAAGCCACATACCAGGTCTGGGGCACAAACCGGTCCGACGCACTCATAGGTCGTCGCCGCCGTCTTCCATCTATCCATCTTCAAAGGTGATACTGATGCATCTACCTTGCCAGGTCTGCTGTTTACTCCAACATGGCGCCAGACAAAACCTCCTCCCTACACGCATCCATCATCACACATCTGTCGCCGAGGCCCTGCCACGCCACGCCACCGAGACTCCACGTCGTCGATGTGTCACATGGAACACCACTCCACCGCAGATGTCGTCCACTGGTCCCTCGAGCCTATGCATACCTCCAAGATTGACGTCCCCAAGAGGGATATGGCACAAGAGTGTTGACGTCATCCAATCGACCGATCTATGGTTTCCCTCGGAGGTGGTGGATAGGGGTCTAGAGCTTCTCACTATGATGCCTTCAAGAAAGGGACGACGCAGAAAACGCCGCCATCGTCGGCTTTGGCAACGAGCGAAGATTAGGGTTTTCACCCGGATCCGCTCGAGGAACCTCCATCCAGCCTTGTGTGCACGGGACCACCATCACCGCCGCCGCGCATGGAGCAGGCCGCACAAGCCAGATCAGATCTGACTGGAGGCCAAACCACACATATAGTCGTTCCATCCACCAGGCCCTCCATGCCGCTGCCAATTCGAGATCCGACTGGCAGTAGATCCGCCCACCGCCTCTGCGAGTCAGGGCTGGCCGCCGTGCCGCAAGACCCGACCAGTCGCGCCTCCACACGTTGGGGGCCCCATCCCACCCCAAGCCACGGGAGAGAAGGAGACCCCCGTCACCGCCATCTGCCCCCGGGCTTAGCCGGCAGCGTCACGCGGCAGCGATGGGAGGAGAGGAGGGAGTAGATCAGGGCTCAGTGGCGGCTAGGGTAGCGGCCTGCCCGAGTCGCTCGATGCGGGAGCGACACGGGGGGAGCGAGATGTTTTGGTCATCTAATTATGCCTAGTAAAGATCCAACTCATACGTAAAGATTCAGCTTGAATTCTCAAATGAGAACAAGAATGTGAATTATGGGCAGATGAACCATGCAAGATCACGGTACACTATAGAAACTTGATCCGATCGAAATAATTAAAAGCAACTCAAACCCTGTATGGAGGAAACTAAAAAGAAAATATGAGGGAAATAAGTGAACATAGAGATTTGGAGAGCTTAGTCCTAAAATCTTGCGAGATAATTTATGAAGACACAATAATCTATGTCAGTGCAATCCTGCTCAAAAATAAAAAAATGGAAATATTCATGTGAAAATAGAAGTTTTGAAAACCGTAAAACCATATGACAGACAAACTGTACCAAGACTAAGCCAATTAACTATTTTTCATCATCATCACTCCAAAAGCCTCGGTTCTTTCCACTTTCCTTAGTTCTTGTGAATTTGTGATCAATGCATAATGAGATAGATGATCATAATTTGGTGCACATAATAATTCTACCATGATATAATAAAAATAATACCCCAGCATGAAGCTAACCTTATCGTGGTCATGTCACTTGTCCACCAGTTGTAGCCTCATTCTTTTCCTGTAGCTAAAATCCTGGCCTCCAAGTCCACTACATGTTTGCACCATAGCACCATCTGCAAGCTATCGTGCTCCTCCCATTGCGAGGAAACATGAGAAAAATATAAGAAATGAACTAAGGGAAGTTTAGTTCAACATCCTCTTTCTAACCTTTTCGAAAGAAAACATCCTCTTCCTAATGCAATCAGTAGCCTCAAAAGAGGACCAGCCTATAACAGGAATAACTATGAATGCATAAAAACAAATCCCCTCTGTCAATAAACAGTTTGTCTGTTTATCATGGTAGTTCTGCAAACTGAAGTAAGCCCCTCTACAACAAAACTAAGCATTAATAGTTCAACTTGCAAACTGAAGATGACAGAAGATGTTGACCCATCAACCTAATCCATCACCAGGCTAGAATATTAATTACCAAAAATCATGAACTAAATAGATTTGGTAACATCATAATTTTCTTAACTCTATCTGAACACTAAAAATATTGTAGGAATAACTCATGTGCTCTTTCTATCGCTAGATATATTCGTAGTAAATAAAACCCAACCCAAAAGAAACGGAAGCTCTTGGCCCATCATTCTGACTTATAAAGCAAGGATGACATAAACAACCATGACGTTTAGGCTAAGCATTCATAAAAATGGTGTACAATACTGAAGGTCTTGACATTCAGCATAAATAACAGTGTCGATTGAAGGTGTAGTGATGACAAGTACGCAAGGAAGACATCATTTAGGTACAGTGATGACAAGCATGAGTAGTCACTATATGTGCTAATCTAGACTGCAAATTTACAACTATTACATGAGAAGATAATAACTGGTAAAAAAATGTTAGGCCACAAATGAAGGCTTCTGCCACGTTCACATGAACAATCGGGCAACACCAAATCCCAGCAATTTCATTAACTATTCAAAGGTTGCATTCAGATAAGCAACTCGACCAAATAGAATTCCATACCTATTAATTCAGCCTCGGGAAAAAATGTTAGATCACGGATAAAGTTCCAGAACAATTTTAGCTAAGTAATCATCATCATTATTGAGCCTAGCCTTAGCCTAACCTAGCTTGAGCTTCTGGTTTTGCAATGCAGTATATAAAAAATAACCAAGATGAGAGATCCCAGTATCCAGAGCCATTATTTACTAAAGTGAAGGTATGACTGAATGATTCAGTTTCAGAGGAATTATTTCTAGAGCCCCAAGATAGTTACCACAACGGGTTCTATTCTACGTCAGGGAACTATGAATGGTCCAGTAATTTACTGTATTCTTGTTAGTCTCTTAGTATTGTCTGATCCTCGATAAAAACAAAGTTCCCTTCAAAATCCATCCAAAACAGAATTTACCAACACCCAGATTTCTACGGATGCAGGTGCGGAAACCTTACAGCCTTGTGCGTCGCGCATTCTTGAATAATTTGAAATCGTTAACTGTAGAAAACAAGAGGAATGTGGTAACCAGACCTGCTTATTAGTGAAGATGTCCATCATCTAGCTTTACTCTGCAATCTATATGGTTTAGGGATTCTGAAATGGAACTGAAACAAAACGTAGTGAAAACTTACTTGATGGTAAACGGATAACGACAGCATGACTGTACATGTTGTTCATAGGATCTAGGCAACAACCTGATTTGGAATATATCATCAGGAATTGTTCTTTCAGACCAAGGACAAACTTTGCAGGGGAATGCTTGTGCAAATTATAAGTTGTCAAGCAGATCAAGATAGAAGGTGCAGTCAAGTGCAGTTGAGATTCAAAGTCGTATTCAGCAATGTGACGACAGAAGCAAATCAAAGCCGTTTCGTCATACCTGAGGTTGCCTGCACAATGAAAGAACTATAATGGATTATAAACTTCTGAACCTAGATAAAAAATTGTTCATGAATCACTTGTTTAGAGTTTGGATCCTTTCCAATGTAGACATTAATAATAATGTTCTACGATCATGTGCATATAGAATAATAATTTTCTATGATCCTGTGCATATGGTTTAGTAGTCAGCATGTTGGTTTCTAGTCACACTAAACATATAGAAAAGCATCACCGTGCTGATTCCTTCGGAGTTGTTGCCTCTGCAGCTTTGTGTGCTCCCTTTCAAATATTCAACATGGATAGGATTTAAACAAATGTCAGTGTTAAATCTAGCAATAAACTGAAACAAAATAAGATCATATATGGATGACACGGAGAGCTGTGAGAGACTGAAATAGAGAGGGCTAGCTATATAGAGAGGTCAATTAGGGGAACTCATCGAACATTTAGTAGAACTTCGTGATGAACTATAGTATGCAAAGGATGACGAAAATGATTCCCGAGCTCTTCGTGATGTTGAAATCAACGAAAGTAGAAATCAAGAAAGAACATCAAGTGTTGATGATTGACAAGACCACTAGTTTCAAGAAAAGGGCAAAGGGAAAGAAAGGGAAACTTCAAGTAGAATGGCAAACAAGTTGTCACTCCCGTGAAGAAGACCAAAGTTGGACCAAAGCCTGAAACTGAGTGCTTACACTGCAAAGAAAATGGTCACTGGAAGCGGAAATGCCCTGAACATTTGGTGGATAAGAAGGATGGCAAAGTGAACAAGGGTATATTTGATATACAGGTTATTGATATGTGCCTTACTAGTGTTTATAGTAGCCCCTGAGTATTTGATACTTGTTCGGTTGCTAAGATTAGTAACTCGAAACAGGAGTTACAGAATAAACAGAGACTAGTTGAAGGAGAAGTGACGATGAGTGTTGGAAGTAGTTCCAAGATTGATATGATCATCATCGCACACTCCCTATACATTCGGGATTAGTGTTAAACCTAAATAAATGTTATTTAGCGTTTGCGTTGAGCATGAATATGATTTGATCATGTTTATTGCAATACAGTTATTCATTTAAAGTCAAAGAATAATTGTTGTTCTGTTTACATGAATAAAACCTTTAATGGTCATACACCCAATGAAAATAGTTTGTTGGATCTCGATCGTAGTAATACACATATTCATAATATTGATGCCAAAATATGAAAAGTTAATAATGATAGTGCAACTTATTTGTGGCACTGCCATTTGGGTCATATCGGTGTAAAGCGCATGAAGAAACTCCATCAAGATGGATTTTTGGAATCACTTGGTTATGAATCATTTGATGCTTGCGAACCGTGCCTTTTTGGCAAGATGACTAAAACTCCGTTCTCTGGAACAATGGAACAAGCTACTGACTTATTGGAAATAATACATACCGATGTATGCGTTCCAATGAGTGTTGATGCTCGTGGCAAGTATCGTTATTTTCTGACCTTCACAAGATGATTTGAGCAGATATGGGTATATCTACTTGATGAAACATAAGTCTGAAATAGTTGAAAGGTTCAAAGAATTTCATAGTGAAGTGGAGAATCATTGTAACAAGAAAATAAAGTTTCTATGATTTGATCACGGAGACAAATATTTGAGTTACGAGTTTGTCTTCAATTAAAACAATGTGGAATAGTTTCACAAATTCATGCCACCTAGAACACCACAATGTAATGGTGTGTCCGAACGTCGTAATCGTACTTTATTGGATATGGTGCGATCTATGATGTCTCTTACTGATTTACCATTATTGTTTTGGGGTTATGCATTAGAGACAGCTGCATTCACGTTAAAAGGGCACCATCTAAATCCGTTGAGACGACACCAGTTTAGCAGTAAACCTAAGATGTCGTTTCTTAAAGTTTGGAGTTGCGATGCTTATGTGAAAAAGTTTCAGCATGATAAGCTCAAACCCAAATCGGAGAAGTGTGTCTTCATAGAATACCCAAAAGAGACTTTTGGGTACACCTTCTATCACAGATCCGAAGGCAATATCTTTGTTGCTTAATATGGATCCTTTCTAGAGAACGAGCTTCTCTCGAAAGAAGTGAGTGGGAGGAAAGTAGAACTTGATAAGGTAATTGTACCTTCTCCCGAATTGGAATGTAATTCATCACAGAAATCAGTTCCAGTGATTCTTACACCAATTAGTGAGGAAGCTAATGATGATGATCATGAAACTTCAGATCAAGTTGCTACAAAAACCTCGTAGGTCTACCAGAATAAGATCCACACCAGAGTGGTACGGTAATCCTATTTTGGAAGTCATGTTACTTGACCATGATGAACCTACAAACTATGAGGAAGCGATGATGAGCCCAGATTCCGCGAAATGGCTTGAGGCCATAAAATCTGAGATATGATCCATGTATGAGAACAAAGTATGGACTATGATTGACTTGCTGATGATCAGCAAGCCATGTTAAATAAATGGATCTTCAAGAGGAAGACGGACACTGATAGTAGTGTTACTATCTACTAAGCACGACTTGTTGCGAAAGGTTTTCGACAAGTTCAAGATGTTGAATACGATTAGATTTTCTCACTCGTATCGATGCTTAAGTCTGTCTGAATCATGTTAGCAATTGCCACATTTTATGAAATCTAGCAAATGGATGTCAAAACTGCATTCCTTAATGGTTTTCTTAAAGGAGAGTTGTATATGATACAACCAGAAGGTTTTGTCGATCCGAAAGGTGCTAACAAAATGTGCAAGCTCCAGCGATCCATCAATGGACTGGTGCAAGCATCTCGGAGTTGGAATATACGCTTTGATGTGTTGATCAAAGCATATGGTTTTATACAGACTTTTGGAAAGGCCTGTATTTACAAGAAAGTGAGTGGGAGCTCAGTAGCATTTCTAAAATTATATGTAGATGACATATTGTTAATTGGAAATGATATGGAAATTCTGGATAGCATGAAAGGATACTTGAATAAGAGTTTTTCAAAGCAAGACCTCGGTGAAGCTGCTTACACATTGAGCATCAAGATCTATATAGATGGATCAAGACGCTTGATAAGATTTTTCAATGAGTACATACATTGATAAATTTTTGAAATAGTTCAAAATGGAACAGTCAAAGAAGGAGTTCTTGCCTGTGTTGCAAGGTGTGAAGTTGAGTAAGACTCAAGACCCGACCATGGCAAAAATAGAAAGAGAATGAAAAGTCATTCCCTATGCCTCAGTCATAGGTTCTATAAAGTATGCTATGCTATCAACCAGACATATTGTATACCTTGCTCTGAGTTTTGCAAAGGAATACAATTTTGATCTAAGAGTAGATCACTGGACATTGGTCAAAATTATCCTTAGTGGAATAAGGATATATTTCTCGATTATGGAGGTGACAAAAAGGTTCGTCGTAAAGGGTTACGTCGATGTAAATTTTGGCACTGGTCCAGATGACTTTAAGTCTTAATCTGGATACATATTGAAATTGGGAGCAATTAGCTAGAGTAGCTCCATGCAGAGCATTGTGGACATAGAATATTTTGCAAAATACATATGGCTCTGAATGTGACAGACCCGTTGACTAAGCTTCTCTCACGAGCAAAACATGATCACACCTTAGTACTCTTTGGGTGTTAATCACATAGCGATGTGAACTAGATTATTGACTCTAGTAAACCCTTTGGGTGTTGGTCACATGACGATGTGAACTATGGGTGTTAATCATATACAGATATGAATATTGGTGTTAAATCACATGGCGATGTGAACTAGATTATTGACTCTAGTGCAAGTGGGAGACTGAAGGAAATATGCCCTAGAGGCAATAATAAAGTTATTATTTATTTCCTTATATCATGATAAATGTTTATTATTCATGCTAGAATTGTATTAACCGGAAACATAATACATGTGTGAATACATAGACAAACATAGTGTCACTAGTATGCCTCTACTTGACTAGCTCGTTTATCAAAGATGGTTATGTTTTCTAGCCATGGACAAAAGAGTTGTCATTTGATTAACGGGATCACATCATTAGAAGAATGATGTGATTGACATCACCCATTCCGTTAGCCTAGCACTTGATCGTTTAGTATGTTGCTATTGCTTTCTTCATGACTTATACATGTTCCTGTAACTATGAGATTATGCAACTCCCGTTTATCGGAGGAACACTTTGGGTGCTGCCAAACGTCACAACGTAACTGGGTGATTATAAAGGAGTACTACAGGTGTCTCCAAAGGTACATGTTGGGTTGGCGTATTTCGAGATTAGGTTTTGTCACTCCGATTGTCGGAGAGGTATCTCTGGGCCCTCTCGGTAATGCACATCACTATAAGCCTTGCAAGCAATGTGACTAATGAGTTAGTTGCGGGATGATGCATTATGTAACGAGTAAAGAGACTTGCGAACGAGATTGAACTAGGTATTGGATACCGACGATCGAATCTCGGGCAAGTAACATACCGATGACAAAGGGAACAACGTATGTTGTTATGCGGTTTGACCGATAAAGATCTTCGTAGAATATGTAGGAGCCAATATGAGCATCCAGGTTCCGCTATTGGTTATTGACCAAGAATAGTTCTAGGTCATGTCTACATAGTTCTTGAACCCGTAGGGTCCGCACGCTTAAGGTTTCGATGACAGTTATATTATGAGTTTATGAGTTTTGATGTACCGAAGGAGTTCGGAGTCCCGGATGAGATCAGGGATATGATGAGGAGTCTCGAAATGGTCGAGACGTAAAGATCGATATATTGGACAACTATATTCGGAGTTCGGAAAGGTTCCGAGTGATTCGGGTATTTTTCGGAGTACCGGAGAGTTACGGGAATTCGCCGGGGAGTATATGGGCCTTATTGGGCCATACGGGAATAGAGGAGAGAGGCCGAAAGGAAGGAGGCGCGCAGCCCCCCTCTGGTCCGAATTGGAGAACGGGTGCGTCCCCCCTTTCCTTCCTCCTCTCCCCCTCTTTCCCCCTTCTCCTACTCCAACAAGGAAGGAGGGAGTCCTACTCCCGGTGGGAGTAGAACTCCCCTTGGCGCGCCCCTCCTAGGCCGGCCGCCCCCTCCCCCCTTGCTCCTTTATATACGGGGGCAGGGGGCGCCTCTATGAAACACAACACAAGTTGATCTACGGATCGTTCCTTAGCCGTGTGCGGTGCCCCCCTCCACCATATTCCACCTCGGTCATATCGTCGCGGAGTTTAGGTGAAGCCCTGCGCCGGTAGAACATCATCATCGTCACCACGCCGTCGTGCTGACAGAACTCATCCTCAAAGCTTTGCTGGATCGGAGCCCGGGGATCGTCATCGAGCTGAACGTGTGCTGAACTCGGAGGTGCCGTACGTTCATTACTTGGATCGGTTGGATCGTGAAGACGTACGACTACATCAACCGCGTTGTCATAACGCTTCCGCTTACGGTCTACGAGGGTACGTGGACAACACTCTCCCCTCTTGTTGCTATACCATCACCA
Source organism: Aegilops speltoides (assembly GCA_021437245.1). Lineage (NCBI taxonomy): Eukaryota > Viridiplantae > Streptophyta > Magnoliopsida > Poales > Poaceae > Aegilops > Aegilops speltoides. Next base: position 13,745,108 of record CM038145.1, read on the forward strand.
TGATCTTGCGTGTGCGTAGGAAATTTTTTGAAATTACTACGTTCCCCAACACATACGTGACGGACGCGAGACAAGCCGCTGAGCGATCGGCGCCGGCTGGAGGAGGTGGTCATGCTTGGGTCCCGACAACAACGTTGTAGACAAGACCGGAGACGACGATGGGGCAGACTGCGCCGGTGGCCATGTTCGGCATCTCGACGACGAGGTCGTATACGAGGCCAGGGACGACGGTACGGACCACGTCGATCGTCGTGTGTAAGAGCTTGCCAACGGCATTGTAGACGAGGCCGGAGTCGACGATGAGGCGGACCGCGCCGGTGGCCATGTGTAAGAGCTCGCCGATGCATCGTAGACGAGGCCGGAGATGACGGGACGGACCGCGTCGATCGCCGTGTGTAGGTGCTCGCCGACGGCATCATAGACGAGGCCGGAGTTCACGACAAGGTGGACCACGCCGGTGGCCATGTGTAGGAGCTCGCCGACGGTGTCGTAGACGAGGCCGGAGATGACGACAAGGCGGACCGCTCCGGTGGCCATTTTTGTCGTTGCCATTTTATGATGATCTTGTGAGAAGGCAAGAAAGATCGGGACAAGTTGTCCTTTTATCTTCCTCTCTCCTTCATGATCGATCATGGATGGGTGTGTCTGGTCCTATATTCCTATGGGAGGAAAAGACAAACTACTGGTAGATTATTGAATGCTTGCAGAAAAAAAAACTAGATCGGATGGACACTTCCCTGATCCCTTTATGATGACCGTGTGAGAATCGTGCAATGGCCGTAACTCCAGCGATCAATTTCTCTCGTGATGGTTGTTGATCTGTCGCCGGCGATTGATGAAAAAACCATCTTATGTATGCCACTAAGAGCAGGCATAGAAGGAATTTAGCTGCATTGTCAGTCATAGGTGGATGTGTACTTATGTATACTCTTTTGTAGTTGTTTGTCAGGTGAATTATATAAAATCATCTGATTACTTTCTGAACTTTTTGTAAACCCTTTTGAAAATAAAATAGATGCATTTCGAAAATAGTTTAAAGCACTTTCGTAAAAAATTGATAGCAAATACAACAAATATCTGCGATGAGCATTTTCTTGGTTTTCATTGTTTTTATTACTATTCTTTATTTTTTATTGTATTTTATTTCCATTTCTTTCTATTTTATATTTTGATTTTTCAAATTCGATGACCATTTTGCAAAACCGATGTACTTTTTCAAATTTGATGAAGTTTTTTCCCAAATAGATGTACTTTTTTAAAAGTTGATGATATTTTTACCAAATACGTTATTTTTTTGCAAAAAATGATTTTTTTTTCAAACCTATGAATTGTTTTGGAGTTACTGAACTTTTTTAAAAAAATAGATAATTTTTTTGGAAACTGATGGACTTTTATTTTCAAATTTGTGAACTTTTCTTGGAAACCTATAATTTTTTCAAACCAACGAACTTTTTTCAAGTTTCGTGAACTTTTTTTCATAACTGAAGAACTTTTATTCGAAATTGATGTACATTTTATCAAATTCACGCATTTTTTGGAAATCAATGAATTTATTTCCAAATTCAAGATTTTTTTAAAATTTGATGAACTTTTTCCAAAAATCTATAAACTTTTTCGGATTCCATGAATTTTTTGTGCTTTTTTATTTGTCAAACATTTTTTTTTCACTTTTTTGCGAACTTTGACAAAATGACAACGGTCAACATGGGCACTGGTCAACATGGGCACTGATCACCAACTAGTGCACCTAATTAACATTAACAAATGAATTAAGGAGCACTTACAAGAAATTAAAGATGACGCTATTGCCTGCATTGTGCGGGCAGTACTTGTGGTTGATGTAGTCGAAGTAGTCGTCGCCGGAGCGCCGTAGTCCAGGAGAAGTCCCATGAACACCGGCACTGCTCTTAGGGGCGGCCGCGGGTGGTCTTAGCCTTTCCATTGCTTCAGCACACCCTCAGATCAGTTAGGGTTTTAGGGAATTCAGGGGGCTGGATAAAACGTGCGTGAACTGACCATCTGTCGGTTAGAGGTGCCCCGGCGATTATGTTGGGGTCAAGAACTACATACGTTGGTTCATGACCCATCCAACTTAGCATTACTTTTTACCCGGTCATAGCCGGTACGAGCTTGGATGGATGACGCCATGGTGTGCGATTTGGGGAAAGTGAGTCACTCACGGGAGGAGAATAGAAATATGAGCAGCTAGTGGTCGTGGGTATCCAAACAAGGAACTGGGCCGACCAGTTTTTCAAATTTCCTTACCAAACGTAGTTATTCATAAACCGGTTATTCGTAAAAACTGATGTAAAACGGGCTTTCTTAGAAATCGGCTAAAAACCCATTTTCTATAATCCTATCGCTAATCTTCACTATCCAAACAACGCCTTAGGCCCTGTTTGATTCACAAGTCATAGGACTTTTTTTAGTCCCAACTTATAAGTCCCAAGTCCCTAAAAAGTGCCTACCTGTTTGGTTCCTGGGACTTATAAGTCTCTAAGACCATACTACAACTATAAGTCCCTATAAGACTCTCCTTGAGAGTCTTATTTCATAAGTTCAAAATGCCCACTTTAAGAGGGTGTTTGTTTCCAGTGACTTAGGCCCTGTTTGGTTCATAAATCCTAGGACTTTTTTTAGTCCCAACTTATAAGTCCCAAGTCCCTAAAAAGTCCCTACGTGTTTGGTTCCTGGGACTTAACATGGACTAGAAGATCATATTACAACTATAAGTCCCTATAAGTCTCTTCTTGAGAGTCTTTATTTCATAAGTCCCAGATGCCCACTTTAAGTCCCTATAAGTCCCTCCTGTTTGGTTTAGATGGGACTTATAGAGACCTTTTTAAGTCCCTAAACTAAGGCCCTGTTTGGTTCATAAGTCCTAGGACTTTTTTTAGTCCCAACTTATAAGTCCCAAGTCCCTAAAAAGTCCCTACCTGTTTGGTTCCTGGGACTTAACATGGACTAGAAGACCATATTACAACTATAAGTCCCTATAAATCTCTCCTTGAGAGTCTTTATTTCATAAGTTCCAGATGCCCACTTTGAGTCCATATAAGTCCCTCCTGTTTAGTTTAGATGGAACTTATAGAGACTTCTTTAAGTCCCTAAACTAATATCTTAAACTAATAGAGAATGGTGCAATGGCCGCAGCTCCAGCGATAAATTTCTCTCGTGATTGTAGTTCACTGGTCAACAACCTCCGGTCAACAGGGAGCTGACTAAACCAAGTGAACCAGAGAAATACAAGACCAAGCGAACCAACACCAATTTTTTGAACGAGTGTTCAAGCGAACTAAACCAGTGCTAGCACGGTTTATTTGAGCCGGCCCATGATGCAGGTGCGTGGGAGCCCGTTCTCTTCGCTGAGCAGGCCGGCCCATTAGGCAGATCAGTTTTCTTCAGTTCGTTTCGGTTTTTCTTTGTTTTACTTTTTTCTGAGTGTCGTCTTTTGTTTCTGGTTTTTCTACTTTTCTTTCTATCTTATTTTTATTTTTTTACTTTTAGACATGGTTTCAAAATAATTAGGGATCTTAAAAAGGATTAAAAATGAAGAAAATAAGAATGTTGGAAAAAGGTTTGTGAAATCGTAAAATGTTTGCAAATTCAAAAAATGTTCATGATTTCGAAAACTGTTCTGGAAATCATTAAATGCTCACGGATTCAAAAAAATATTCGTGATTCTGAACAAATGTTCATGAATTCAGAAAATGTTCATGCATTTAAGAAGATATGTCCGAAATTTCAAAAATGTTTATCGCTTCAAAAAAGTTTGCTGATTCAAAACATAATCATGAATTTGATAAATGTTCATGCATTTCAAGAAATGTTCGTCAAAATAAAAAAATGTCTGTGAATTTTCTAAATGTTTGGTAACACAAAAAAATTATTCATGAGTTCGAAAAAATGATAAAAATATAAAACAAATATTCATGAATTCGTAAAAAATGTGCACAGTTTAATAAAAAAATCATGAATTTGAAAAAATGTTCGGAAATTCAAAAAAATATTCATGATTTCAAAAAAATTGGGCCCGACCCATGGTTAAAACAATTCAAGCCATTCGCTCACTCTGCGTGCGTGCGTGCGTGCGTGCATGCGTGCGTGTGTGTGTGTGTGTGTGTGTGTGTGTGTGTGTGTGTGTGTGTGTGTGTGTGTGTGTGTGTGTGTACACGGGATGAGGATATCGACATGAGCCGCATAGACATGGAGTTTATCATAAGTTATTTCCTTCCCGTGGGCTAGGGTTCATTTTTTCTGGACATGAGGTTCAACGGAGGTAGAGGCCTATGTATGTAGGATGGAGGTAGATGCGGACCTCATTGGAATCTAGCTACTCGGTGCCGCTGGTTTCCATCCACACCATGCCCTTGCGGTCGCTCAGGTGCAAGCTAATTCATATGAAGATTATTCTGTACTAGAATGGTTGGATGCGCTCTGCTACGCCGTTGATATTGTTGGGATTCTTAAATTACTTTACTCACTCTATTTTAAAATATATAGTATTTTTTTTTGAAAAGTAAAAGTTTTTTAAGTTTGATCAAATTTGTAGAGAAAATATATCAAAAATTCATTATATCAAATCAGTGTTATTAGATTCATCATGAAATGAATTTTCATATATTTTTGTTTAATATTGTGGATGTCAATATTGTTGGCTCTAAACTTGGTCAAAGTTAAAGAAATTTGACTTTCTAAAAAGCCTAATACCCCTTATATTTTGGCACTGATAGAATATTTAGTTTAGCGGTGGGGGAGATGATGAAGTGTGTTTTCTGTTTATTTATAATGCGGTTCATTGGTGGGCATTTCGCGGTGCGATTCTACGTTATCCGCTAATTAACCCATACTTATGCGGGGCAATTTTTGCATCGGTGGTTGCATGTACTATATACATCCTATAGTATCATACGATGGCGCTTTTTTCTCGCTGACAAGAGTGTGTGAGGGGTTGGTATGCTTTAATAGGCCAGTTGCTGCTGATTGATTTGGAAAATTCATTAATCCGATCAAAATCTTACATCAAATTCAAAATTGAATACCTCAATCAAATGAAATAGATTTTATATTAGGGAACATTGCAAATTAAAATAATTAAACTGGAGAGCTTCTTGACAAATTGTTAACCTGGTCAAAATCCGGTGACCCGATTCTAAATTGAAGCCTTAATTAATTGTGAGGATTTAAAAATTAGAAAGCATAGTGTATTGTATAAAAAAGTTGAATGGGAGAGTTTTGAGAAATTGCTGACCCGGTCAAATTTGGGTGACCAATTCTAATTGAATACCTCAATGACTGTGAGGCCTCCAATCCTAGAGAGCTTAGTGATATACTAGAAGGGTTGGGCGTGCTTTGCTGCGCCATTGATGTTGTTGGAATTCTTAAATTTCTTTACTCACTCTATTTCAAAATATATGGTGTATTATTATTTTTGAAAGGTAAAACTTGTTTAAGTTTCATCAAAATTGTTGAGAAATATACCAAAATTCATAATATCAAATTGGTATTATTAGATTCATTATGAAATGAATTTTCATATAATTTTGTTTAATATTGTGGATGTCGATATTTTTGGCTCTAAACTTGGTCAAAGTTAAAGAAATTTGACTTTCCAAAAACTAATACCCCTTATATTTTGACATTGATGGAATATTTAGTTTGGCTGATGTTGGAGATGATGAAGTGTGTTTTATTTTATTTATAGTGAGGTTATTTGGTGGGCCTTTCGCGGCGTGATTCTGCGTTATCCGCTAATTAACCCATATTTATGGGGGAAATTTTTGCATCGGTGGTTGCATGTACTATATTTATGCTATAGCATCACATGGTGGCACTTTTTTCTGGGTGATGGGAGTCCGCGAGGGGTTGATATGTTTTTATAGGCCGGTTGCTGCTGATTGATTTGAAAAGTTGTTGGCCCGATTAAAATTGTAAACAAAATCCAAAATTGAATAGCTCAATCGAATGAAAGTGCTTTAAAATTAGGGACATAGAGAATTAAACAATTAAATGGGAGAGCTCCTTGAGAAATTGTTGACCCGGTCAAAATAGGTGACCCGATCCTAAATTGAAGCATCAATTCATTCACAGCTTTAAAAATTAGGAAGTATAGTGTATTTGTATAAAAAAAAGAATAAGAGAGTTTTGATAAATTGTTGACCCGGTCAAAATTGGGTGACCAAATTCCAATTGAAGACCTCAATTGATTGTGAGGCCTCCAATCCTAGAGAACTTAGTGATATAATATATTGGGCACCCTACTAGAACCCTCACCCTAAGAATAGATTGCCGCTTTTATCAGAGGCCAAGACCATGGAGGAAGCGCTGGAATTGTATAGAGAAGCTACTGCCATGGATAAAGTAACTCAAAAGTACTTCTCCGATAACCCTACCATGTAAAGATATACCGTTTTACATGGATGCTATGCAAAGTTGGGCAAATGGAATTTTAACCATGCAGCGCCTCCCAGCTAGGCAGCTACTCCCATCGTTTCACAAATATAAGGTGTTTTAACTTTTTATATGCGAATCAAATGTATATTGACATGTCTTAGAGTGTTTGTTTACTCAATCCAATTCATATGTAGTTCATATTGAAATATTCAAAATAACTTTTATTTATGAACAAAGAGAGACAGACTCCTGCACGGGCTTTTGTGAATCGGATGTATTTTGTGCATTATGCCAACTTTGAGCGGTCAACATGTATAAAAGCAAAAAAAATAAAAAATTGATGTGGTCTCCCTGTACGACAAGTATTACCGGTTTTTTCTCATACTTTCTCATCTATACAGAGTCGTTTTTCTGGTGCATTTTGTACACATAGTTCTTGTGTTAAAATATATCAGGGATGTTTGCTAGATCATAATCGAAACAACCTAACTACATCTATTTGAGCGACAAGTAATTTTGGAGGTAGTATATTATTGGCAATACGAATGGGAAAACATTTGTACTTTTTTTTTGCGGGTTAACATTTGTACTTTATGTTTCTCTTATTTCAGATAATGGGACAAGTTGAAGTGGTGAACAAGGAATCTGAGAGTTCCTTTGAGCAAACATCTCCACCCGGCGATGGTGTAACACATGCACTCACCACCCAGCCAAGTGGAGCATCCATCTGATCTAAGCTTTACGGGTCAATTAAATTATATGTTATTCTTCTTGCCGAGTAATTCAACATGGTATCGTCCACAAGAATTAGGAACCCTGCTTATAATGTATCAAAATTGTGTATCCACTTTGTGTGATAGCTCTTGAAACTGTACACAACAACAGGGCCGTCCACAGGCCTGTGCGGGCTGCGCGACCGCACAGGGCCCCCAATTCCTAGGGGCCCCTATTTCTGGGCTCATATTGCTGTACAGTCTCTATTTTGGGCCTTCTCCTTTCGGCCTTGTAGGCCTGGTCGCTGCAGCTTCAGTTTTGGGCCTTCTGGGGCTGGTCGCTGGAGGTTGTCTTGTGGATCGCTCGAGGCAACCCAAACTCCCCGTGAGCCCCCTCAATCGAAAAGGCAAAAACAAAAACAAGAGGCGTCTTTTCGGGAAAAACTAGAGCTGCTGTCTCGCGTGTAGGCGTCTTTTCTCATTCACGGCTAGAGGCGCCAACCAGCAGCAGCCGTTGGTGGAGAGCCAATGTACAACACTGACTAGTCCATTACTTCATCAATTAGGTGTACCTAAGTCAATGCCCTATCTATTTCTTTTTATTTTTTTTGGAAAATCCTACCTAATTTATGTTACTTTTTCCTGTTGAATGATTATATTAATTAATATACGTATTTATTTTGGCAAACAGTATAATGAATAATTATAAAAAAAATCACATCTGTTCATCTTGTAACACTATATTTAATATTTAATACTTATAATAATAAGTATTATTATTCTTATAAAAATAAAACAGAGGGGAGGCTGTAATTTTTTTTTTACTATTTCTAGTGTTCGTTGTAATGCCATGATTGAAGATGAATAGATTATAAGTTTTCTCGCAAAAAAAAAAAGACATAGGGGAGGCTCCCCTTTGTTCTCATTCTTTATTTTTTGAATACTTGTAATAATTATTGTTATCATCTTTTTTGTAGATACACATTGGTTCATCCATCGATTTGTTGTTTGCTCATGTTGTCACGCATCCATGATTTCCAAGATAGTAGACCATTTAAAATTCAAGGATTGATCTTCTTTTGTTTCATCATCTTTGTAAACTTCAAGTCATGTAGTGCTTTAAATAACAACTATGCACCCAAATTTTAGGGCCCCATTTTGTGTTTCGCACCGGGGCCTCGAATTCCTGGAGACGGCCCTGCACAACAACTGGAATACAAGTACCGTTTGTGCAGAAGAACACCATGCGCTTCCATGTGTAAAGACTTGATGTGAGTCCATGTCGAGGAGAAGAGTTGGTGTGCTAAGGGAATGTGTTTCCCTGAAAGTGGTTGTTTTTGGATCCTCGGTGCCTTCTCTGTTTTTTCAAGCTTGGCTTCGTTTTGTGCTTTTTACTCGGAGGACGACGCTTGTATCTGTGTGATCTCGGCGTATCGTGTTGGAACATTGCTTAGACTTGTATGGAAGAGTCGCCCGCTCTTGGGGAAACCCTTGATCTTGGTCTTACGTGTCGGCGATGGTGGCCTCTAGCACTGCACACCCTGCCCGGGCCACCGTCTTTTGAACAAGTGTTGACTAAAGGGGTTCACATGTGGAATGGTGTCGTTTCTACCATGTCGATGGTGATGGGTCTCGGCGGCATGGTGTAGCAGAGTCTCGATGGCGGATGTGTTATGATGGACGAGCATATAGCTGTGGCGTTGTTTGGCGCCATGGAAGTGTTGACAGCTATTCTGGCGCTGACAAGCAGAGTCAACGGTGCGATGTGGTGGCAGCTTCTGAAGTGTGTAAAAGTGGTGCATCCCCAATCATCGAGTTTGTAGATGTGGTTTGGTGGCTTTAGATTGTTTGATGTATGTTTTTTTCATACCTTTATTGAATAATTTAATAAAAATGGTTTTGTGCATCCTTTGGATGTAGAGGCTGGGGCTTCAACCTCCTTTTCCAAAAAAATATGAAAAAAGAGAAAGCAATATGCCGTGATTATGTGACAAGCTTCTCGTAAACATCTTATATAATCTAGAGTTTTTTATTTGCCTATATCTAATTATAATTATAAAAGATCTTTATCACTATAGTTGTTATACCATATATATAAGAGAACTCTACTAAAATATTTAAGAATAAACGAAACATACGTATATAATGCAAAAGTTAGCAATAACCTAAAAACACATGCCATCCGTCATTTCTTATTTTCTCACGGTCAAGTGCCTTAATTTTGTTTAACGTGTTTTTGAACACGAAATGTATTGAGAAAAATTAACTTTTATCACAAAAAATAGTTTAAACTTACAATAATATAACTAGTTATGATTCTGATTTCTAAAAAAATGATTTATGAACAAATAATAAAGTTTAGTATAAATAGTTATATTTTGCCGTAGCTGTTAGGGAAGGCATTTGCATCAGAGTTGAGGAATTGAAGACGATCTTCATACATTTTTTGCTGCCTTCCAGCCCCTGATCAGATAACCGAAATCAGCAAAACCTTGGTAGGTTATAACAAAGCCCACTTGAATTAAATCTCCGTTGTTGACACTGAGACACATGTCGGAATATCCCACTTCCAAAGAATGTAGCTCGGTCCATTGGCACCATGGGCCATCTTGAGCATAGAACTTTGCATCCATGCCAATCAAAAGATCCTCCGGGCTTGTCATTAGCATCTGAGTATTAGTCATGGTTTTTTCAAAGTTGTGCCACCACACAGAGACAAACTTGAGGGGGGTTGCTTCCTTCACTGATGGTAGCGGCGGTGGTCAAAGAACCTGCTAAACAATGACGATAGTCAAGATTCATACAATCAAGAACTCTGAAACTTAATCAAAAACTCAAACAAACATTCATGGTCTGTTCCTCGCCAAATGCATAGTTTTTGGACTGCTGCCATGATCAGAACAAAATAGAGAAGGAGAGCAATGTAGTTGGATGAACTTTGACATACCTGAAGATTTCGACGCCGAAGACAGGTAGATCATGTCGATGGGGGTCTTCCTCTGGATGTCGGTCGTCTGGTGAGCGGGATCAATGGCAGCGGCGACGCTCAAGGAACCTGCAAAACAATGACGACAGTAAAGATGCATGCACACTAATAAATCAAGAAATCTGAAAATTGATCAGAAACCGAAAGAAGCACGCTTGGTCCTAAAGATTCACGGTCTGCTGCTCACCAAATTCATAGTTCTTGTACTATCGCCAAGATCAAAACAAAACAGAGAAGGAGAGAAAAGCAATTGGCTGAACTTTGACAAACCTGAAAATTCCGACACCGAAGGCAGCTTCATCGTGTTGACGGGGATCTTGCTCTGGATGTCGGTCGTCCGGTCAGCAGGATCCATATCAGTGGTGGGGATCAAAGAACCTACTAAAAACGACGGAAGGAAAGATTCAAGCCCAGAAATCAATCAGGAAGTCTGAAAGTTGATCAAGAACCCCAAAGAAACACACCTTGGTTCTCGTTGTTGCCGCTGGCAGAAATAATGTCCGTCCGGTGAGCAGGAGCTTCAACATGTTGAACTTCAGGGTTATATGTGTGTGCCTGCTACACTATCGTAACAACAACATCAAACTTGTGAAAGCATGTAAGAGATAACAGTTGGGTCTCCTTGACCCCCAAGGAGATTGGTGACATCATTCCGGGACTCAATGTGTACCCGGATCCCTTCAGGTTTGTTGGCTACGGGGGGCTCGATCTACTGGTTCACCGAAGGCCAATGCAACAATGTCATTATATGTGACTTAGTTTCCAGGAAAAATAACAAACTTGGACTACAGCAAATGTCTTAAAAATGTGTTCTCAGAAACGAGCTATCATGTGTGAATATCCATGACTTTCAAGGCAAATGACCAATGTTGTGGCAACATGCATGACATACTTTGTTCAAATGATATTATATTTTGCACAAGTTTGCATCTTGGAATGACAAACAATGTTGCCTAATGAGGTTTTCATTTTCTTTGCATGAGTGCCCAAAATGAGTTTTTTTGTGAAGAACCTACCAAATATTTGTTGCAAAATTGGCCCAAAACAATTTTCTTAAATATTAGGCCATATTTAATGTACAATTGACCAAATGGTTGGTTATCAAAAGTTCTTGATCCACCTCTCGTGAAAAAGATAAATTTCCACTTATTCTGTAAGTGGGTCAAATTTAAACTATAGGTGCCCATAGGTTGCTCTTTATTTTTCCAAAACTAATTTCTAGGTACACAATTATCTATTTAATCAGAGATACTCGAAAAGTTTTGCAAGATTCAACCCCTAGCTATGAATGGTCAAGCTCGCCGTTTTGACCACATTTTGAAACGGGCATAAGAAATTTAAAAAAATAAAAAAAATCAGAACCGTCGCATTATGCCATTATATGTGACCTAGTTTCCAGGAAAATTAACCAACTTGGACTATGGCAAATGTCTTTTAAAACTGTTCTCAGAAACGAGTTGTCATGTATGAATATCCATGACTTTCAAGGTAAATGGCCACTTTCATGGCATAGTTTGTTCAAATGATAATATGCAAAAGGGTGCATCTTGGATTGGCAAACAATGTTGGTAAAGGGAGTTTTTATTTTCGTTGCCCAAAAAATCATTTTCCATTTTTTGAGTGCCAAAAAGGGTTTTTTTGTGAAGTACCTACCAAATATTTGTTCCAAAATGAGACCACCCAATTTTATAAAAAATATTAGGCCATGTTTTATGTACAATTAAACAAATGGTTGTGTGTCAAAAGCTTTCGATCCACTTGTCATCAAAAAGGCAAATCTTCGCCGATTTAGCAGGAACTAGGTCAAATTTGAACTACAGCGGCTTCTTAGATTACTCTTTATTTTTCCAAAAGTCATTTCAAGGTACACATGCAGCTATTTAATCAGAGACCCAGGAAAATTTATGCAAGATTTGAACTGTATATAGCAAATCCAAACTTCAAAACTAATCATTTAAATACCTTTAACTCATTCAACCTAAATAGTAGGTTTAAGTAGTTCAAACATGCATGAACATGGCACCAACAGATTCATTGGATTTTTCTGATAATTTTTCATATATAAAACATTTTCATCTGAGTTATGGTTTATTTTCTATGTTTTTCAAAGTTTTAAGTATTTTTTGTAACTCATAAATAAATTTTTGATTTATAAAATCCAAAGAATTTTGTTACTCGCAGGCTAGCTAGTGATTCACTGTCTGGCGGGCTCAGGCAACGCTGAGTAGGCAGTGGTCAAAGCTGACATGCGGGGTCAATGGGTATTTCATTTACTCTATTTATTTTAGTTAGCCGGGTTAATTAATACAATGGGTCTACATGTCAGTGGCTGGGGTTATTTAATATGGTGATTAGCACCTAATCTAATTACCTGACAACCAGGCCCACATGTTAATGGCTCAGATATGTGAGGTCGTCGCCAACAACCAAATATCGCGGCTGCGGCGCTCAGGATTCACCTACAAGCGACGGTTTGAGCTGCAGTTGGGCCCTACGAAGAGCTGGGAGCAAGGCGCATCCAACGGTGGAACTAGCTGGTGCTCGGGTGCCCCGTCGAGACGACAACGACAAGTTTGGCGGTGGCCGGAGCACGGCTTGCACGGTCCCCGCGCTGTGGTGCACAAGCGAGCGAGCTGAGGTGCGCTACCGCTTTGTGGGAGTGTGTCAAGCACGATGGCGCCACAGGTTTAAGCAGAGGCATGTGAGCAAGGAGTGTGAAACGTATTAGGAAGCGTTGAACTCTTTGCTCGGGCCGCACTTGTATATATAAAATCAATGCCGTGGCTTACAAGACGAGATCGAGAGAGATTGTTCGTTACAGAGAACGATCGTTACAGGAGGATAACAGAAGAAGAGATAGAGAAGGGTACAATGTTTAAACAAGATATCTATCCCTATACAACCTAACTATTCCAACACTCCCCTTCAATCTGAACCTTGTGAAACTTTGCTAAGGTTGAGATTGTACTTGAACTCGTCCAACCTCCTCATGGTGAGAGGTTTTGTAAACCCATCAGCAAGTTGATCTCCAGTAGGTATGAATCAAATGTCCAGTAGCTTTCGAGCTACTCTTTCTCTGACAAAATAAAAATCAACTTCAATGTGTTTTGTGCGTGCATGAAAGACTGGATTGACTGAGAGATAGGTTGCAGCAATATTGTCACACCATAACCTCGCAGCTCGTGGAGCTTTAATTCCAAGCTCATAGAGTAATGTTTGTATCCACATTATTTCAGCTGTAGCATTTGCTAAGGCCTTGTATTCAGCTTCTGTACTTGACCTAGAGACTGTTGCTTGCTTTCTTGCACTCCAAGACACAAGATTTGTTCCCAGATTAACAGCAAAACCACCTGTGGACCTTCCGTCATCAGCACACCCTGCCCAGTCTGCATCAGAGTATGCAGTAACAAGCATAGACAAAGACTTGGTAATCTGAAGTCCAAGACCTTCTGAATATTTAAGATACCTCAAAATCCTTTTTACTGCAGTCCAGTGAGTTGTTCTAGGCGCATGAAAATATTGACATACCATATTCACAGAGTAAGAAATATCAGGACGAGTAAGAGTCAAATATTGTAAAGCACCAACAACACTTCTGTATTTTGTTGCATCTTCTAGTCCAAGTGTCTCTCGACTTTCAATTGTAAGTTTTTCTGAAGTTGAAATTGGTGTACTCACAGGTTTACAATTTTCCAATCCTACTCTCCTGAGTATGTCAGTGGTGTATTTTTCTCTGTGTAAGAAGTATACCATCCTTTATCTGATTAACTTCTATGCCAAGAAAATAATGAAGATCACCTAAGTCCTTGAGAGCAAACTCTAACTTCAGATCTTTAAGCAAACAAGTTGTAGCATGTGCACTTGAACTAGCCACAATTATATCATCAACATAGACAAGAACAAATATAGTGATATTATCTCTATGATAAAAGAACAATGAGGTATCTGCTTTAGATGGTGTAAACCCAAGTTGTTGTAGTTGCATATTCAATCTTGAGTACCAAGCTCTCGGGGCTTGTTTCAAACCATACAAAGCTTTATCCAACTTACAGACATAGTGTGGTGCACTTTGGTCCTCATATTCTGGTGGTTGCCGTATGAACACTTCTTTCTCAAGAATACCATGAAGAAACGCGTTCTGAACATCTAGCTGTCGTAAACTCCACCCTCTGGAAACAACAATAGACAGTACAAGTCGAATAGTCGCTGACTTAACAACGGGACTAAATGTATCTTCATAATCAATACCAAATCTCTGTTTGAAACCTTTGGAAACTAGTCTAGCCTTGTATTTGTCTATGCTTCCATCAGATTTTTTCTTTATTTTGTTTACCCATTTACAATCAATGACATTGTGACCCTGCCTTGGTGGTACTAGATGCCATGTTTTATTTTTCATGAGTGCATCATATTAATGATCCATAGCTTCTTTCCAATCTTTATGTGCAAGAGCATCATGCAAATGAGTTGGTTCACCAATACTACTAAGAAAAGCATGTTTAACTTTGTCATACCTGACCGTGTCGTCAGTGTATTCTTTAGCTTTGATAATACCTGACTGTGATCGAGTGTGCCGTCGATGAGCTGTTGGTGCTGTAGGCACAGAAGATCCCGGTGCAGGGGATGATGTAGAATCCTGCGCAGATGATCCCGGCTCCGGATCCGAGAGGGATTCGCGCGCAGAATCTGTGCAGGGTCCAGCTCGTGATCCGAGGGAGATCCTAGTCCCGCAGGTCCCGCGGGTGCCCCGCTGTGGGCGGCTGGCTCGGTCCGCGGGTCCCCAGCGCGCTTTGCGCCGCGTGGAGACGCGGTTTCTCCCGTGCGTGGGCTGGCGGGGTCCACCAGGTGGAGGCTGTCGGCCACAGCCGCATCAGGACGAGATGGGCCCGCGCTGGCGTGCGCCTGATTGGCTGCATGCCGATCCACATCAGATCGCGCGACGACAGAGGAAGGACTGACGCGCGGATCAACGCCGGATCGCGCGCCGCTGCTGCCAGGTGCAGCTCTGTTTTCTGCGCCATTCTTGTCCTGTTCTGCACACATAAAATTACGCCCCAATCTTGCACAAACATCATCAGAACCACTATTTTCAACGGAATTTTGCACATAGTCAGTTTTATTTAATTCACCCCCGTGATCTGGAAGAAGTGCTATCTCAGCACGAAGAAGGGCTCCGGCGTTTGGATGAAGTTTGGCAAACGGAAAAAGAGTTTCATCAAAAACAACATCTCGAGAAATATAAATCCGTCCAGTTGCAACTTCTAGACATTTGTATCCTTTATGAAGATTGCTATAGCCAATAAAGACACATTGAGTTGAACGAAGCTCAAGTTTATGGCGATTGTATGGACGTAGATTGGGGTAGCAAGCACATCCAAATATGTTGAGAGAATTGTAGTCGGGTTTTTGATGATATAACCGTTCCAATGGAATGATGTTGCCAATAACTTTACTAGGGAGACGATTTATAAGATAGGTGGCAGTAATGAATGCTTCATCCCAATACTTGAGAGGCATAGACGCATGAGCAAGAAGGGATAAGCCAACCTCAACAATGTGGCGATTCTTCCGCTCAGCGGAGCCATTTTGTTGGTGAGCATGAGGGCAAGACACATGATGTTCAATGCCTATGCTATGGAAAAAAGAGTTGAGCTTTTCATACTCCCCTCCCCAATCACTTTCGACTGTCGAGATTTTTCTATCAAAGTGTCGTTCAACAAGTTTTTGGAACTCTTGAAACACAGAGAAAACTTCAGATTTGTACTTGAGCAAATAAATCCATGTAAACTTGCTAAAGTCATCAATGAAACTAACATAATATTTTTTTCTACCAAAGGAATCTCTTGCATGACCCCATACATCACTGAAAATAAGTTCTAAAGGAGCATGAGAAACACTATTCGACTTGGGATAAGGAAGTTGGTGACTCTTGGCACATTGACAAGCTTCACAAATAGACTCACTAATGGGACTATGTGACAATGAGAGATTGCCTTTATTGACTACTTGTTTAACAATGATCGAAGATGGATGTCCTAATCTTTGATGCCACCTTGCCAAAGAGGGCTTGATGACGGAGTAGACTTGATGATGCTTGCGACTAAGTGCTCCGGATGTGATGGGGTAGAGACCTCCAATGCATCTACCATGATGGAGGAGTTCCCTCGTTGCCCGGTCCTTTATAAAAAAGTAACGAGGGTGAGTTTCAAAGAAGATGTTATTATCATTGGCTAAACGAGACATGGATGCAAGATTTTTGTCGGCTTGAGGAACATGAAGTACATCTTTTAACACTAGATCATGTTTAAGGGTAGGGGAATTAATAAAAGCTTGACCAATGTGCTGGATATCCATACCTCCACCGCTTGCGGTGTGAATTTGATCATTGCCATGGTACTGTTCACGGAGGGCGAGCTGCTTAGTTCACTTGTGACATGGTCCATTGCACCGGAGTCAACGTACCAAACACCTTCTCCTCCTTGTTCACGCATGGCGGCAACAGCATGACGAGAATCAGGCACAAAATTCTCATCGTACCTGTGCCAACAGTGCATGACTTCATGGCCCGCCTTCTTGCAGAGTTGACACCGAGGACAAGCACGAGAGGAAGTGGGACGGCGGCTGTTGTTGGAGTTGAAGCCACCACCCCCTGCCCTATTGTTGTAGCCGCTGCTGCCGCCGGTGGTGTTGTAGCCGCTGCTGTTGTTGTTGGTGTAGTCGTTGTTGCCGCGCCCGTGCCCGCCGCTGCGTTGCCCCTGGTGACCGCGCCCACGGCCACGTCCACGAGACGCAGAGTTGGCGGAGCCGCGGAGGACTGACGAACGTTGGTGCCGTGAAGAAGGCTGAGGCGAGCGTCGAAGCTCAAGAGCTGGCTGTACAACTTCTGAACGGTGATCGGTTCCACCCGAGCAGCAAGGGCCGAGACAACAGGATTGTAATCCATGTCCAGGCCGGCAAGGATCTTCGACACAATCTCAGGATCGGAGAGCGCGGCGGCGGTGCAAGCTACTTCATCGGTAAGGCTCTTAATTTTTCCAAGATATTCGGCCATGGTCATGTTACCTTTCTGAAGATTTGTTAGCTCGATGCGGGTGTTGATTGCTTGAGCTTGGCTTTGGGCAACAAACATGGCATGGATGGCATGCCACACTTCGGCCGGCGTCGGGAGCGTCGCGACCTGGGCTAGGATCTCGCGGGATAGGGATCCCATCAAGAATCCTTGGAGCTGCTGTTGTTGTGCATACCAGAGGGATCGGGCGAAGTTGACTACCTGTTCTTCCTTGCCATCCTTGGTGATGGTGAGCGTGGCCGGCGGTGCCGGACTCTTCGCATCGAGGTGGTGCTCCACCTGTGCACCCTTGATCTGGGGCAGCACGATGGCCTTCCAGAGCAGGAAGTTGCCCCTCATAAGCTTCTCTTGTGGTGGCGATCCGAGGAGGGAGGTGTTGGTGGAGGTGGAGGAGGAGGCAAAAGCGGAAGATGAGGAGGTGGTGAGCGCACCCATGGTGTTGGCCGTCATGGCGGCGGAGGTGATGGACATGTCGCTCGGTCGCGGGGTAGCTAGATGCGATCTATTCCTGATCAGTTGAGGAAGAGGCTCTGTTACCATATGAAACGTATTAGGAACCGTTGAACCCTTTGCTCGGGCCGCACTTGTATATATAGAATCAATGTCGTGGCTTACAAGACGAGGTCGAGAGAGATCGTTCGTTACAGAGATCGATCATTACAGGAGGATAACAGAAGAAGAGATAGAGAAGGGTACAAGGTTTAAACAAGATATCTATCCTTATACAACTCTATCTCAAACTAACTATTCCAACAAGGAGCTCGTGGTCAATGGCGGACGATGGTGCTCGGGCTTGCGGGTGACGGCGCTAGAGCATGGATTCGATGAGGGCACAGAGGGTAAAAGGAGTGGAGTTCACAGCGGTTCCAGCAGAGCATACAAGCTTAGACGAGGCCGGATCGATCGGCGGCGAGCTGTGGTTGCGGATGAAGAAGACGGCCGATTGTTGTACTACAAAGGATTGCAGAGGATAAGAGGTTTCATGTAGCCTGAGCTACAAAGGAACTTTGCGCTTTTTACGGGTTTACGGGAGCTGTTGGAGGCCTTTTTTCCCCCTCAAGTCCCGTAAATGAAAGTTTTTTCTGGATACGGGAACTATTAGAGTTACTCTTAGTAGAGAAAGAATAATCGAGTGTCAAGGTTCATAAACTGATGTGAGATTTTTAAGCAAGCTTGACAACGTTTAGCTGGGTCCATAATCAAAGGAGACAGGCCTCGGCGATAGCCTCCACTGCAGTGATTCGGATCTCAATGGCTACCTGAAGGACTCGAGCATAGTACGTAGTATCTGTGTGTCGCTGAGCTGCTCTTGTGCATGGGCATCGACTTCCTAACGACGTCGGGACGGTGCTGGGGTGCTCCACCACTGGAATTGCGTTGGTGTGGCTGCCAAGGCACTTTTTTTCTTTTGAAATCGTGGGATCTTATTAGAACCGGAAAGAGAAACAAAACGAAGATTCGATATGGCTCCTGCCACCATATCGAAGGTCGTCTATCGGGGGCGGAAGGTAAGGACTACGGGTGGAGGCGTTAAAGAATTAAAGCACGAAAAAATTAGGGTAGAGGCGGTCATAGCTAGGGTTTGTCTGCATGAATAACGGGCAGTCGATACAGAAAGTGGTGAAGGCTCTCGATCATCTGATGAAACAGAAATTGACCGTGCTAGATCGATCCGACGTTAGAAAGAATCAGACGTCCTTCCAGTTTTATCGCACGGGAGGCGGAAGGGGTTGGAACTCCGATTCGACTTGGGATCTGGATCAGGGATCCTTGTCAACGACTTCGAAATAAAGGCAAAAGGATTTTCGCAAAGGCTGCTGTTATTTCCCTTCCAGGATCGAGGAGAAGCGATCGTCGACGGAGATGTCAGCAGGTGGAGGCATCCACGCTCTAGGCGACGACGCTCTGGTGCAGATCCTTGTCCGCCTCCCTTCCGTGTCCGTGCTCCGTTGCCGTGCCGTATGCAAGGATTGGCGGCGTGTCACCGTCGACCGTTCCTTCCTCGCCGCCCATGCCGCCAACCGCCCACTCGAGATGATCGTCCAATCTAGTTTCCCACACTGGACAGTGGAAGCCATCCCTCTCGACGACCCGGCGCAGTTGACGGATCGCTTCCTTTGCTACTATGCCCCCTCCGCTGACGTCCGCAATGTGTTGTATTCTCTCCACGGCTTGCTCGTGCTGGCGCAACATCATGGCTTCTTTGTCATCTGCAACCCGACCACCAGGCAGTGGACCAACCTGCCGGAGCTGGGTCAGCAATCCTATTGCGCAGTCTTCGAGTGCGGCTTCTACTTCCACAGCTTCTCCGGCGAGTACCGCCTTTTATGTCATGCCGTTGAGATAGCCCCAGAAGAATATAACAATAGCTTCGACCCTGACACCAAGCGTTACTACTACATCCTTTCATCTGGTGCCATCCTGCCACGTCGACTCGGGCGAGCTCCTTCCAGCCCGGGAAACCTTAGCTATGAGGTTCCAGTGGCGCATCGTGGGACTCTTCATTGGCTCTCTAAGCACCCTCAAGCCAACCGCACCGGCAAGATGCTAGCGTTCGACACCACTTTTGAGACATTCCGACTCATGTCGCGGCCGCCGCTAGATGATACCATGAGGACGACCTTGTTTGAGCTCGATGGGGAGCTCGGGGTCGCCGCTATGCAGAGCTTGACGTCCCTCGACATATGGGTCCTACAAGACTACAAGGCCGAGACATGGACATTGCGCCATCGGGTCGATGTCCTGATGCCCATATTTCACTACCACCATGAAATATCAGTGAGCAAGGTCATCTCTGTTGGGAACGGTGCCATTCTCATTGGAGCTCCCAACTGTGACGTGGCTCGGATGTACCATCTCAAAGAGAAGAGGGTGATTTGCAGAGATTTCACCTTCCGTGTTGCAAGAACTGCAACGTTCTTAGTATTCAATGAGAGCCTCGTGCCACATACCTTCTTCGATTCCCCTCGCTGCCCGAATCTTGAAACTATATACTTCTCTATCAAGAGTTAGCATATTTTTGCACCAGATTTTTTTTTCTTAGTGTTAGGCGAGGTGCCATGAGGTGTTTGTGGACTGTGGTGGCTTAGTCAGATCCATTGGTTCAGTTTATCGGAGATGCGTATATGAATATGATGTTCATGTGGACGTTTATATAGGTATAAGTGCCTGCTTGTCTATGTGAACACCTGTTTTTCTGAAAAAAGGATAATGTATTTGGTGATAAATTTAGCGGTAATTTTGGTATCATCAACGTGCACCAATTCATTGAGCATCAACTCCAAAACAAAATAAGTTTATTGAGCATCTTATAACAACTTCGGCTAATATTTAATTGAGCTTATAGTGTTAATACAAATATTCTATTGATTTGCTACAAGAACAAACTTATGTGGATATTTGGTGCCTGCCACCTTCAACCCGATCGAATCAAAGTTTATTAGAGGGCGTTCTCTAGCAACGTGCAGGAGAAAGACCATCGGCTTCTTATGAATTTTCATATTTCAATGATGCGAATTTTTTGTAGTCATCAGGGTAATCGTCTCCTCAAGCCTCTATCTCAAGCATTCAGTCTAATTCGAATCAACTAATTCTCAGTCAACTAACAATAACTGTAGTCACTCAAGAAAAAAAACATACATCAACTGACACTAGAATTGACTAGGTTCAATTCAATTGCCAAAAAGAAAAATGAGATGAAGAAGCACATGGAAACTCACCTAGACAATCCGTCGAACACTTGAAGGACGAAGGAGATGTCATGGTGGGCCGGTGGCGTTGAGCCAATGCCTAAGATGCTAATGGTGGTTGGCAGTAGATAGAGGGGCTCGAAGGACGAAGATGCGGTGCATGCTTGCGGCAATTAGATCGTTGTGGCGGCGGAGGCGATAGAGCTTGATTCTAGCTACGGCAACAACCGGCGAGTGTCTCTGAGGATGGTAGAGGCAACATGGCGTTGGCATAGGCAAAGGGTGGTCGCCAGATGTGGTGCGTGCTAGGGAGGGCACCAGCACGGGGTGGACGGAGGAAATTATACTTGAGTGGGCGGTTGAGTATATTTTAGAGTTCGGCGGCTGAATAGTAAAAAGTTTACTCCTCTAAGGCCGATAACGGATCGGTCGGGCGTGGTTTAGCTGCTCAAAATTGATTTTTTGCTCCTCTAACGCCTTTTAAGGGGTCGGCTAGAGATGCTCTAAGATATGAAGATGGCTACCTTGCTACCTTTATATCCCACACTCATGACCGCTTGGGTGGAAAGCAAACTAACTAGCATGCATCATACCTAGTTTAACTTACAAAGAATTGCATAAAGGATCAACTTCTTCATGTCAATGCCGAGGAGGAAACTAAACTTCGGATTCCATAGCAAGGCAAGGACCGCACAATGACACAATGATTTAAGCTTGCAGACCATTCAAAGTAATAAGCATTCTCGAGTGAAAATAAGACTTCAAGCTTTATAACTAACTAGAAGGGTTGGTCGTGCTTTGCTGCACTGTTTGTGTTGCTGGGATTTTATAAAGATAAAAATTGGTTTGAAGCGTGAGAAAGATAGTGAAGTGTGTTTTCTTTCTCATAATGTAATGTTTTGGTGGGTTTTTCTGGCAGTGTGATTCTGTGTTATATGGTAATCAATCCATACATGAGAAAGTTTGTAGGCGCATGTACTATATTAGTACTACAGTGCACGTGTTGGCGCTTCTTTGTTAGATGGTGAGAGGGTATACGTAGGGATGGCACCCGCAGGGTATGGCTATGGGTGGAGCCACCCATACCCTTACCCGTCCATCTTGAACTTACCTATCACCGATACCCATACCTGTCAAGAGTATACTTTTTTTCCATACCCGTCACCCGACATGGTATATGGGTACCCGCGGGTAAAAGTACCCGTGTTCACAACACATCAATTGAGTAGAAAATAGTTGTAAAAAGCAACATATAATGATAAATTATTAATAGCAACACATCAAGTATGATTATTCAAGTTGGTAGATTAACATCTCGTTATGAGATGATGATTCTATGGCGATGAGTTGAAGTCTGGATCTTGTATCACTCAAAATTAATTATGAGATATATAGATTTGAGTGGGAGCGCACTTGTAACGCCCTTGATGCGGCTATATCTCCCACGTGTCGAAGCACGACTTAGAGGCATAACCGCATTGAAAGCAATGTCGCAAGTGAGGTAATCTTCACACAACCCATGTAATACATAAGGGAAAAAGATACATAGTTGGCTTACAGTCGCCACTTCACACAATACATAAATAAACATCCATCATCCAGATTACACTCAAGGTCCGACTACGGAACCAAAAATAAAAGAAGACTACCCCAAAAGCTACACAGATCCCCGATCGTCCCAACTGGGCCCACTACTGATCATCTGGAAACGAAACATAGTAACGACCAAGGGCCTCATCAAACTCCCACTTGAGCTCGGTTGCGTCATCTGCACTGGCATCGTTGGCACCTGCAACTGTTTTGGTAGAAAGCAATCTCACACCCGCAAGATCAAGACTATTTAAGCTCATAGGTAGGAAAGGGGTAACATGGTGGAGCTGCAGCAAGCACTAAGCGTATATGGTGGCTAACATACGCAAGAGAGAGCGAGAAGAGAAGCAAGGCACGGTCATGAATCTAGAAGCGATCAAGAAGTGATCCTAGAGCAACCTACGTCAAATATAACTCCAACACCGTGTTCACTTCCCGGACTCCGCCGAGAAGCGACCATCACGGTTACACATGCGGTTGATGCATTTTAATGAAGTCAAGTGTCAAGTTATCTACAACCGGACATTAACAAATTCCCATCTGCCTCATAACTGCGGGCACGGGTTTCGAAAGATAATACCCTGCAGGGGTGTCCCAACTTAGCCCATCATAAGCTCTCACGGTCAACGAAGGATATACCTTCTCCCGGGAAGACCCGATCAGTCTCGGAATCCCGGTTCGCAAGACATTTCGACAATGGTAAAACTAGACCAGCAAGACCGCCCGATGCGCCGACAAATCCCGATAGGAGCTGCACATATCTCGTTCTCAGGGCACACCGGATGAACACTACGTACAACTAGAACCATTCCTCAAGTTTCCCCGAGGTGGCGCTGCAAGTGGCTCTAGTTTGGACCAACACTCAAAGGAGCACTGGCCCGGGGGGGGTTAAATAAAGATGACCCTCGGGCTCGCAAAAACCCAAGGGAAAAAGGCTTAGGTGGCAAATGGTAAAACCAAGGTTGGGCCTTGCTGAAGGAGTTTTATTCAAAGCGAACTGTCAAGGGGGTCCCATAAATCACCCAACCGCGTAAGGAACGCAAAATCAAGGAACATAACATCGGTATGATGGAAACTAGGGCGGCAAGTGTGGAACAAGTCACCAGGCATAAGGCCGAGCCTTCCACCCTTTACCAAGTATATAGGTGCATTAATTAAAACAACAGATATTGTGATATCCCAAAATATCCATGTTCCAACAAGGAACAAACTTCATCTTCACCTGCAACTAGCAACGCTATAAGAGGGGCTGAGCAAAAGCGGTGACATAGCCAAACAACGGTTTGCTAGGAAAGGATGGTTAGAGGCTTGACATGGCAATATGGGAGGCATGATAAACAATGGCAGGTAGAGCTAACATAGTGATAGAGCGAGCAACTAGCAAAGCAAAGATAGAAGTGATATCGAAGGTATGGTCATCTTGCCTGCAAGGTTCTCAGAGTTGTCGAAGGCTTGATCCTCGTAAGCGTTCTCAACAGGTTCCTCGTTCACGTACTCGTCTCCCGGCTCTACCCAAAGCAAGAACACAAGCAATGGAACCACAATCAAACATGGAGCAATGCACAAGCAATATGATGCAATACATGACATGATATGCGAGATGTGATATGCAATGCATATGTGTGCTCCGGAAGGAAAATGATGAACAAGGCATCAACTTGGCAAACCAAGTATGCCGCTGGAAAGATGAGATGATTTCAGTTGAAATAGATATGAAGATCACCGGAAACGGATGCACGGTTTGCAAATGGCAAGCAAAACAATAATGGCACAAATCTGCGATTAACAGCACGATGCTACTTAGCATGCAACATATACTATGCTACAGCACCCCAACATACAAACAAAGCATATGGCAGTGATCTACAGGAGATGCTTAACAAAAGAGGAACACTGAGCTACGGCTAAATCACATCATAACAGGTTCAAACAAGCATGGTGAAAGTGCAAAAAATATCAGGTTGGGCATGGCATAAACAGCATCACGAAGCAATGTTCAGAGCAAGTTATCAACAAGCTACAGGAACTTATAATAGCAAAAGAAGACATGGCATGAATCTACTCAAAGCATAGATCAAAAGTCCCTTACCGACCATAAGCCAGAAAGGACCAGAGAATATGATGGCACCCATGTAAACATAGCAAGTTTCATTAACAGTTCCAGACTTAATGAAGTTTCAGGACATGGCAAAAACAGATTCAACATGGCATCTTTACAAGCTTGATTAACTCACTACAAGGCATGTCATGGCATGTAACAAGTTCTAGCATGAAGTAGACATGAAAATGAAGCTAACCCTGCGCCAAACAACCTCATAGCAACTTTGAAATAAATCACACAAAAATGCCAAAACAGCACCATGATGTAAAATGGCATGTATGCAAACTTGCTCAAATGCAGAAACTAATGCCACCACTGGATTGGTGGGATTTTTCTACCCCAAAAACATATATAATATGACTAGGTTGCAGTAGAAAAATCCCCACATTTATGCAAAAACCAATACAGCCTATAATGGAAAACTCAGCATATGCCAAAACTGGCATGTTCCGAATTTGGAATAAAACAGAAAAACGTGAGGGAAATCTAGATGCACCCAGGCTGTTCCCAGCCATTAGACTGACTGGTAGTGTCGTGGTCCACGTGGCTGGGTGTGTGTATGACCGGTGGGGCCAAAGCGTCAGTGTTACAATGAAAAATAAAATCAACAGAAATCTGTGGAGAG
This sequence comes from Aegilops speltoides, assembly GCA_021437245.1. Taxonomy (NCBI): domain Eukaryota; kingdom Viridiplantae; phylum Streptophyta; class Magnoliopsida; order Poales; family Poaceae; genus Aegilops; species Aegilops speltoides. The sequence continues at coordinate 13,770,274 of CM038145.1, forward strand.
CCTGGGATTCGAATCCAGGTCTCCTAGTTACAAGCGTGGGTGTGCTACCAGTTGGGCTAGGACGGGGCTGCTGGTTTGGTAGGGGCTCGTGTCCTGGTGAAGCAACTTGAGGCTGATACGGCCCCTTCTCATCTACAACAGAGAAGACGCCGACGATGCCTGCGAGCAACGATGACGACCACCGGAGCCAAGGGACACCGGCGGGGGTGCGGGATAGGCCAGAGTGGTACACGCATGCGGTGTTGGAAGGGAACGTGCGTGCATGTGGAGCAACTGCGGGAGTTCGCGTGCGGGGTACTCGAGCTCGAGCATCTGCTCGACTCGGGCTACGACGAGCACGGTGGGCACAGGAAGCAGCAGGGCGCGGCGCGTGCAGGCTATGAGAGAGTGCGCGCATGGGTGCAGCAAGGCGTGGAGGAGCTGGTCTAGGAGGATCCAGAGCAGGAGGTGCACGCGAGATGTCTCTAAACTACCAAACTGAAGAAAACTTCAGAACTCGCCTCGGTGCGCCGGGATCACGACGACGGCGAGATCTTGGCCGCTCCTACGGAGACCGATCGATGAAATGAAAAGAGCAGGGAGGAGGATGGGTATACCTAGTATACCTATGGCAAGGAGGTGAGGCCGGTGGCGCAGCAGATCGACAACGGCGAGGCGAAGATTCCTGGTGGACTTGCTGTCCAAGAAGGAGACGATGTAGAGGACGAAGAGGACGTCGGGGAAGGCGTCCTCGGGCTCGGATCGGCGTCAGAATGGACTCGGGGAGGCGCTGCGGTGCTCGGGGTCGATGGAGGGGAGGCCGGCGACGCACCTACCCGGCGAGGAGCTCTTGCTTGGGCCAGTCATGTTGGCTGTAGGGAGGAAACGTAGCGGGGAAGCAGGGCGTGGGTGCCTCTTACCCATGGCGGCGGCGCGGAGGGGAAATAAGGGAGGAGGAAGAACCCTAGGCTTGCCCTGGGATTGGCCCTTTATAGGGGGGAAGCGAGGGATGTGGTAGCCACGGTGGCCATGTGTGCCCCTGTCCTCTGCTTTTACTGTGAGAGGAACGAGCGAGGGAGGAGGAAGAGGAACAGGGTTCGGGTCACTGCAGGTGGGGCCGGCGCGGCTCCAGCGTGGAAAGGAGGGGGAGCGAGCGAGCGCTGCTGGCTCGCTGGGTAGCTGGGCCGGCCTGGAGTGAGGAGGACCAGCCGGGTTGAGATGCTGCTGGGTTGTCCACTGCTGCTATCTTTTCTTTTCTTCAAATGGAAAAATAAACAAGAAAAGCGCAGAGAGCTAAGAGAGGTGTTGGGGATATATAAAAAATATATCTGGGGTCCTGGAATTATGGACTATTTGAATAAATTGGTTTGGGCATTTTTAGAGGTAGAAAAATAAAACAAGTTTGAATATAATTCAAACTTGAGGCATTTTTGAACCTAACCAAATCATATTCAAACGAGTTGAAAATTGGCAGAGAGGATGTAGGCATGGTGCAAGATTTACAGGGAGAAGATGAACATTAAAAGAGAAAGGAAAATGGCATTGTCAAAAGAAGGAAGTAGAGGGAAGGAGGAGGTGGTGATGCAAGATTTATGTATTGAACATGCAACAACATAATATGTATGAGATCACAGCAAGCACACGATGAGGATGGAATGCAAAATGACAAGGCACAAATGCAATATGGTAAGGTGAGCATGACAATGAAAAGAGAAAACCACATAACCAAACAAGATGAGGCCAAACATGATAAAACCCACAAGAATTGGATGAAGGTCAAGTTGATATATTGGCAAAAATGGAAGTTTTACATCTGGGTTGTTACAACTCTCCTCCACTACAAGAGGATCTCGTCCCGAGATCTAGGACTATAAGAACACCGGATATTCGGAACGGAGGTGATCCTCGCGTTCCCAGGTGGCTTCTCGGTCGGAATGGTGTGACCACTTGACTTTCAGGAATTTGATAGACTTGTTGCGAGTCTTGCGCTCAGTTTCTTCAAGAATAGCAACGGGATGCTCATGATAAGAGAGATCTTCTTGGAGGTCAATTTCTTCGAAGTTGATAGTGCGCTCAGGAGTCTTGAAGCACTTGCGAAGCTGTGACACGTGAAACACATCGTGCACGTTTGCAAAGTTTGACGGAAGTTCAAGTTGATAGGCGTGATCGCCTCTTTTGCCAATGATCTTGAAAGGACCCACGTATCTAGGGGCAAGCTTCCCTTTGATACCGAAGCGACGAGTGCCTTTCATTGGAGAGACGCGGAGGTAGACATGGTCTCCAATTTCAAAAACCACATCACGGTGCTTGTCATCATAATAGCTCTTCTGGCGCGATTGCGCGGCCTTGAGATTCTAACGAATGACTTTGCACATTTCTTCGGCTTCTGTGATCAAGTCGTTGCCAAGAAGTTGGCGTTCACCTGTCTCGGACCAATTGAGAGGAGTAAGGCACTTTCTGCCATAGAGAATTTCAAATGGGGCCTTGCCCGAACTCGCTTGGAAGTTGTTGTTGTAGGAGAACTCGGCATTTGGAAGACAATCTTCCCACTTCATGCCAAAGGAAATGACACAAGCCCTGAGCATGTCTTCGAGGATTTGATTGACTCGCTCGACTTGGCCACTTGTTTGAGGACGGAAAGCTGTGCTGAAACGAATGTTGGTGCCCATGGCCTTCTGAAAGGAGTCCCAGAACTTAGAAGTGAAAATGCTTCCACGGTCAAAAGAAATCAATTGTGGAATACCATGCAAGGAAACAATCCTGGAGGTGTATAGCTCTGCCAGCTGAGCTGCTCTGATAGATTCTTCGATAGGAAGAAAATGAGCCACTTTAGTGAGCTTGTCAATGACAACAAAAATAGCATCATTTCCACGCTTGGACTTAGGAAATCCAGTCACGAAGTCCATCTCGATATGATCAAACTTCCATTCCAGAATAGCAAGAGGTTGGAGGAGACCAGGTGGTCTTTGGTGTTCTGCTTTCACCCTTCTACAGACATCACATTCATTCACGAATTGAGCAATTTCTCGCTTCATTCGAGTCCACCAATACGACTGCTTGAGGTCATGGTACATCTTCGTACTTCCAGGATGAATGGATAGGAGGGAATTGTGTGCCTCATTCATAATGACTTTTCTCAGATCACCTTTAGGAACCACAATTCGATCCTCGAAGAAAAGAGTATCTTTGTCATCCAAGCGATAGCACTTGTATTTGGAAATGCCCTTGTCGATACCACATTTCACCTTCTTCACCATGGTATCGAGGAGTTGTGCCTCATGAATTTGATCTTCCAAAGTAGGAGAGACTATGAGGTTGGCAAGAAAGCCTTGAGGAACAACTTGAAGATTCAGCTTGCGGAAAGCTTCACAAAGATCCGGTTGGAAGGGCTTGAGAATTAAGCTGTTGCAATAAGCCTTTCTGCTCAGAGCATCTGCAATCACATTGGCCTTGCCAGGAGTATATTCAATACTTGGATTGTACTCTTGAATCATCTCGACCCATCGAGTTTGCCTGAGGTTGAGGTTGGGTTGAGTGAAGATATACTTGAGACTCTTGTGTTCGGTGAATATGTCCACTTTCCTTCCCAACAAGAGATGTCTCCATGCTATCAATGCATGGACAACTGCCGCCAACTCAAGATCGTGAGTGGGGTAGTTCTTTTCGTTGGGCTTCAACTCGCGAGAGGTATAGGCCACAACTTTCTTCTCTTACATTAACACAACACCGAGACCTTGAAGAGAAGCATCACAGAAAACTTCGAATGGCTTGGATTCATCAGGAGGAGTCAAGACAGGAGCTGTGACGAGTTTCTCTTTGAGGGTGTTGAAAGCAACGTCACACTCAGGCGTCTAGACATACTTAACATGCTTCTGGAGGAGGTTGGAAAGAGGCTTTGCAATCTTAGAGAAGTTCTCAACGAATCTTCGACAATAGCTTGCAAGACCAAGAAAACTGCGGAGCTGCTTGACATTCTGAGGAGGTTCCCAATTCACAATTGAAGACACCTTCTCGGGATTAATAGCGATGCCCTTGGCGGAGATGATGTGACCAAGATAAAGAACTTCATCAAGCCAGAACTCACATTTGGAAAACTTCGCATAGAATTGATGCTCTCTGAGCTTGTCGAGCACCAATCGCAAATGTTTGGCATGATCCTGCTTATTCTTGGAGAAGACCAAAATATCATCAAGATACACCAAGACGAATTCATTTGTGTAGGGGTTGAAGATAAAGTTCATCATGCGAGAGAACGTTGGAGGAGCATTGACAAGGCCGAAAGACATGACAGTATATTCATCAGAACCATAGCTTGTTCTGAATGCTGTCTTGGGGATATCTTGTTCACGAATGCCAATCTGATGATAACCCATACGACGGTCTAGCTTGGAGAAAACTTTAGCACCTTTGAGTTGCACGAATAGCTCATTGATGTTGGGAAGTGGATATTTGTTCTTGATTGTCTTCTTGTTCAATGGACGGTAATCAACGCAAAGTCGGTCCGTGCCGTCCTTCTTCTGGACAAAAAGAACTCCACAACCCCATGGAGATGAACTCGGTCTGATCAAACCCAGACGCTCTTGTTCATCGAGTTGTTTCTTAAATTCCTTCAGTTCTTCAGGTCCAAGCTTGTATGGACGCTTGCAAACAGGTTCAGTGCCAGGCTCAAGATCGATAACGAATTTGACTGGCCGATGTGGAGGCATACCCGGAAGCTCTTCTGGAAAGACATCTTGGTACTCACAAACGACTGGAATCTGAGAGATTGCGTGTAGCTCGCCCTTCTCATTGAGAGAAAACAACCGAATGGTTTCATCACTAGCGGCATAGATGATAACATCCTCAGAAGAGTGTGTCAATTGAATATGAGCCAAGGTTTAAAGGTATGAGTTTGGCTGCTAGTTGCACGACTCGCGAGGCTCACTCCTCCTCTTATGATGGTGAGCCTTTGCCATGGAAATCTGAAGATAAGATCGCTATTACCTCGTCACCACCACCACCTTTTTCATCACCAAAGGAGACTTGAGTATCGGGTATGGGCACTCCCCTTGGCTTGTGCCAAGCTTGGGGGAGGTGCCCTGGTATCGTATCACCATCACTATCTTCTGCCTTTATTTATCTTAGTTCGATCCTTACTTATCTTTTGATTTAGTTGAATAAAAATTTATTTCGATCTTTCTTTGAGTGTTTGCTTAGTGAGCTATCTATCCTTGTAATCGTGTGCGAGATATGTAATAAAGTTTAATTTGAGTTTTGCTTTATTTACTTTCATGTTCAATAAAAAGAAAGGAGAATAAATAAAAAGATCATATACTAATCTTATGGTAAGTTATCACATAAGGAAGAGTATAAGTAGTAAAATTTATTGGAGATTAACAAATAGCAAATTGGTCAATGATGCAACCCATGAAAGAATTAATAAGGGAAGAGAAGATTCACATGCAAATATACTATCTTGGACATCTTTTATGATTGTGAGCCCATATCAAAATATTTTATGCCAAATTTGTTCACGTTGGACAAGGAAGACAATGTAATGATTTATATTTGTTCTTATTCACATAGAAGTTATATTGTCATAGATCCTTTAACATGTGGTGCTTGCCCCCTATCTTTGCTCGCCAAAAATTGTGCACTAAGTAGAGATACTACTTGTGCATCCAAAAACCTTTAAACCCAAATCTTTCTTTGGGAGTCCACCGTACCTACCTATGGATTGAGTAAGATCCTTCAAGTAAGTTGTCATCGATGCAATAAGGCAATAAAAATTGCTTCTAAATGTGTTAGATCATTTAGTGTAGAATAAAATTGAGCGTTGTACGAACTTGTGATGGCAAAATAATAAAGGCGACAGACTGCATAATAAAGGTTGCTATCACAAGGGGCAATATAACATGACGTTCTTTTGCACTAAGAGATTGAGCATACAAGCAAAAAGCGCATGGCAACCTCTGCTTCCCTCTGCGAAGGGCCTATCTTTTACTTTTATGCAAGAGTCAAAGTATTCTTCCCTATTCCTTTTTATTTTCTCTTTTGCAAGCATCATGTGGTGAGGAAAGATCTAGGCACATATATCCAGTTGAATATGGGTGGGCATGAGTTATTATTGTTGACATCACCCTTGAGGTGAATGCGTTTGGAGGCGAAACTATAAGCCTCTATCTTCCTATGTGTCTGGTTGAAACTTTTTGCTCATGGGTATGCGATGAGTGTTAGCAATCATAGAAGACTATATGATGGTTTAGTATGTGGACTTGCCAAAAATGCTCCGATACGTGACCCTTTCTAAAAAGGATGATAAATTGTAGTTGCAAAGTTGTCTGAGAATATAGTTAGTTAGTTTTCAATAAAGTTTATGCTTTATACTTTGATGTTGTGATGAATTGTTAATTGTTCATGAGAATTTTATGATAAAAGTTACGAGATAAAGTTTTATAACAAATTTTGTTGTTTTTATAATAATATGCATGATGCTTCTATGTCTGCATTTTGTTTTTATCGACACCTCTCTCTCTAATCATGTGGACATGTTTTTCGATATCGGTTTTTCGCTTGAGCACAAGCGAGGCCTAAGCTTGTGGGACTTGATACGTCCATTTTGCATCATGTTTACATACTGTATATTTACTATGCTTTTATGCATAATAATGCTTTTTGGAGTAATTCTAATGCATTTTCTCTCATAATATGCAAGGTCCACACAAAGAGGAAGAATACCGACAGCTGGAATTCAAGTCCTAGAGAATTATTTTGGAATATATGAGGAAGAATATGCAAGGTCCACACAAAGAGGAAGAATACGTCCATTTTGCATCATTTTCTCTAAAAAGCTACGTCAAAGTTACCTGTTCTGCACATCTCCAAATAAGCTGAAAATTTACGGATAATTGTTTTGGAATATATGAGGAATATTGGAGCAAATAACCACCAGAGGGGCCCACCAGGTGGGCGCGCGAGGGAGCCCAGGCGCGCCCTGGTAGGTTGTGCCTACCTCGGCCCACCTCCGGTGCCCTTCCTCTGGTATATAAGTCATTTTGACCTAGAAAATAAATAAGAGGAGGACTTTCGGGATGAAGCGTCGCTGCCTCGAGGCGGAACTTGGGCATGAGCACTTTTGCCCTCCGGCAGAGCAATTCCGTTGGGGGAACTTCCTTCCCGGTGGGGGAAATCATCGTCACCAACAACTCTCCCATCATGGTGAGGGCAATCTTCATCATCATCTTCAACAGCACCATCTTCACTCAAACCCTAGTTCATCTCTTATGTTCAATCTTTGCACCGGAACCTTAGATTGGTGCTTGTGGGTGACTAGTAGTGTTGATTACATCTTGTAGTTGATTACTATATGATTTATTTGGTGAAAGATTATATCTTCAGATCCATTATGCTATTTAATACCCCTCTGATCTTGAGCATGATTATCATTTGTGAGTAGTTACTTTTGTTCTTGAGGTCATGGGAGAAATTTTGTTACAAGTAATCATGTGATCTTGATATGTGTTCGATATTTTGATGGTATGTATGTTGTGATTCCCTTAGTGGTATCATGTGAACGTCGACTACATGACACTTCACCATATTTGGTCCTAGGGGAATGCATTGTGGAGTAGTTATTAGATGATGAGTTGCTAGAGTGACAGAAGGTTAAACCCTAGTTTATGTGCTATTCCGTAAGAGACCGATTTGGATCTGAAAGTTTAATGCTATGGTTAGATTTTATCTCAATACCTTTCTGGTAGTTGCGGATGGTTGCGAGGGTGTTAATCGTAAGTATTAGGCTTGTTCAAGTAAGAACAACACCTAAACACTGGTCCACCCATATATCAAATTATCAAAGTAGTGAACAAATTGAACCAACATGATGAAAGTGATTAGATGAAATTCCCGTGTACCCTTAAGAACGCTTTGCCTATTATAAGAAACCATTTTGTCTTGTCCTTTGCCACAAAAGGATTGGGCTACCTTGCTGCATTTTGTTTACCGTTACCATTACTTGCTTTTTATAAATTATCTTGCTATCAAACTATCTGTTACCTACAATTTCAGTGCTTGCAGAAAATTACCTTACTGAGAACCACTTGTCATTTCCTTCTGGTCCTCGTTGGGTTCGACGCTCTTACTTATCAAAAGAGTGAAGTCTGAAATAAACCCTGAGTTTGTAGAGGCCGGCCCAAACAAACCCCCACCTTCAAATCCCTGAAGTTGATACCCTGACCTCTCTGATCCCGGTCTGTTCTAACCCTAGGCACGTTTGGCGCACTGGGAAAAGGAATGATCCTAGTTAGGTTCATCTACTACTCTCAATGACAGTATGGGTCCAGAAGTCATATTCATCTCTCTTCTCTGATCTTCTTCTTCCTCTATCCTCTCCTCTCATGATCCCTTTTCCCTCACCACTACCAACCCCTCTTTCCTCCCCTACGAGGCTGGCCAAGCCACGCACTGGTTGGCGTTGACAGGCTCCGTCCGGCGGCCGCCGACACGAGGCAGTGGCTGTTGGAGACCTTCGGACGGTGGGGCCGGACAGAGTGGTGTTGCCGGGCCGCGTAGTCTCGGCGGAGCGCGACGTGGCCAGCTGCCAGCAGGGCCCACGCGCGATGCGGCTGAGGATGGGGGATCGCGGCGGTGTGCACACGGCTCGACCATGGCAAGCACGACCACGCGTGGGTAGCCGGCCGTGAGGTGCACGACCAGTGGGTCCGAGCCGCCGAGGCACGCGGTGGGCAGCGGTAGCTTGGCCAGCCTATCACGCGGCACCTACGGGTCATGGCATAGTTCAGGCTGGGCGTGGCAGCGACGACGGACATAGCTCAGCCATGCGAGCTTGCCAGTTGCCATCCACCATGGGGTCGTGCTTGTGCGTCCAATCGATGACTGCTTAGAGCGGCGGTGCGCATGCAAGCTAAGCCTTGCGGACTGCCTGGCTGCGGCCGGCAGCGCGTAGCTGGGAGAAACTACATGAAGCAAGTGGGGTCGGGCACGAAACCGAAGCACGGCGCCGTGGCAGCCATCGAGCCTAGGCAAACGGCGGTGTGGTTAGTGAGCAACGCGGCGGCCAACGGCTGGATGGATGCATGGATGCGTACATGCATGTGTGTGCACAAACAGACGTGAGTGCAGTCTGGAGGACGTCGTCTTGGCATGGCAAGGCTTGATGGCGTCGACGGCCGCCGCCTCCAGGTCATCCAGATGGCATCGATGGCCGAGCCGACCGCGTCCGGCACAATCATCAGGCCAGGTTTGCCCAGGTGCAGCACGCTGTTGAGGAGCTCGTCGGCACCGCTGGCGGTCACCGCTGCACTGCACCTGGTCGGCTTGGCGTGAACTCGTGAGGGACTGAGGGTATGCATATGATAGTGGGCCCATTTAGTAAGTCACTATAGAAATCAATCCCGGCTGGGATCGCACCTTTTCAATTACACCAAATAAGATTTTAGTCATGCAAGGTCGGGATTGACCGGGATATATAAATACAGGGTACCAACTTCAGGGATTTAAAGATGAGGGTTCGTTTGTGTCGGCATCTATAATCTCAGGGTTTATTTCAGACTTCACTAATCCCCTATACTTATGTGTCATCAAGATGGGATAGAGGGGGCTTGGGTCCTGAGGGTAGCCCTGGAGGGGCAAGTGACCTTCAAGCTATTCAGATAAATTGTTATATTATATATATATATAATGAACCCTCGCTTAGTGACCAATCTAGCCAAACAGTGAGCTTAAATTCACATATAGTTTCAAAGAAATCCGATGTTTTTTGTTTTGGCCACTAGGAGATTGAAAAGAGATAACACGATAGAGTAGAGATCAACAGTAGGACGTGGCAGTGAAATGAGAGTCAAACATGTCAAACCCGGTTAGTTAAGATAAATGAATATTGTGAATGTTTTTTGGAGTCCAGGGGTGTGATTTGAATCATAGCAAAGGTTGGGGTTGTAGAACTTCAAATTTAGGATGGTCTTCATACAGAGAGTAGGACGGCGATGAACCATTGCAGCCGTGCGTTGCCTCTAAACACAAAACTGAATCATTATTTTTGACGGACTAAACTAATGTCTAAATGGGCCAACCCGAACAGCCGGGCCTGATGGGAGATAGCGGGGCGGGCAAGGTTTTGAGCCGTGTGACTGCGAGTGGGGGCCACACGCTGAAACATGCATTTGCACGCTTCAAATGTTGCCGCCGGAAGGAAATGTTTCATCTACTCATCTTCACACGTTAATAATATTTGTTCATAAAAAGCATATCCTTATTCATCAAAGTCCACAGACAGTGGAATTGTTTTCTGCGAGGCGAAGATCCAGGTGGCTCACACTAGGGTTTCCTCGGTCTCTCGCCGGCAGCTGTTGGTCTTCCTCGTCTCCTATGGTCCTCTGGAGACGTGGTGGATCTTGGCCCGTGCCTGCGAGAGGGCTCTGTTTTAGGTGTTTCTTCAGTCTCATTAGGGTTTGGGTCATGCCTAGGAAGACGAGACGGCGTTAGCTTTCTAAAGATGGAATAAGATTCTTTCCGCCTATCCTCCGTTCCGGTGGTGCTTCTAGCGTTGTCGGATGGTGTGTGGAGGTGTGTCTACAGCGGATCTCCTGGGATTCCGTCGGCGTTTGTCGAAGGTGGATCCGCTTGGATTCGATCTTCGTTCGTCCTCGTCTATGTGTATGCAAGTTGGGTGCTTCCGATCTACGCTTCTCTTCATCGGCGGTTGTTGTTCTGGTGCTGGTCCTATGGGGCCTTAGCATGACGACTTCCCGACTGTCTACTACCACAAGGTTTGCCCAGTTTCAATGAGGGAGGGGCGATGATGGCGGTGTGCCTTCGGCTTGCTCCAGTGCTTGTACTCGTCGCTAGGTGGTCTACGAACCTGGATGCAATTTTTATTTTTGGTATTCTTTGTACTACCATGAGAGTTTATGAATAGATCGGAAGTTTTCTCGCAAAAAATAATAATATTTGTTCAGAGCAAAAAAATACATAGTTCAAACATAATTTTTTTCCAAGTGCATACAAGCATTAAACTCCTTGGTTTCATTGTGGGTCCATATATGCTCTACAAGATCATTTAGTAGTTGCAGGTGCACGTTTTAATCTCAAGGATTTCAATGCATCTCTAGAAAGTTCACAATATGCTATGCATCTTTTTCTGGGAGGCGGACTTGTACTCCGGCTTGCTCATATGGAAGGGTCGATGCAAAAACAAGGGTTTGCGCATACGGAAGTGCCGGTGAAAGAAGTTTCAAGGAATCTTGTCCCAGGTTGGAAGTGATACTTGTAGAGCAACCCTGCACCAGCGCCCCTATCCGGTTGAGAACTCTCCTCCCTTAGATCAAACACTTGAATTTTAGAATGTGCTTCACTTTCCTCCCCATTTCCTCTTGGATTCTATTCATCATCTTCAACTCTATATCTTCATCATCCGAATCTGACGAATCGATGGACTCTTTTTGGATGAATTCATCAAGCTCCTTGTTTCGATACTCCTCATCCGACGAACCCGACGAATCCCTCGTTTTACCTACAAAAGAACAAAAATTGCTCAGACATTTTGTTGAACATATAGATGGCAAGGTGTCTGACAGGAGGAGCGGGATGTACCGCTGTGGCGTCCACAACGAGAATGGACGTGAGGAGTTCTGCGATGGTGACGGTGAGGTTGTGGGCTCAGGACGACAGTGGAGCTAGGGTGGCGGAGAAACTAGTGGAGGATCGTCGCCAATGAGGAAGAAGGGAGGAAAGGAAAAGGACATGTCCGGCTAGGTCGAGGGTGATTTTGATGAAATTTATGGTGGGTCGGGTATGTCGGGTTCATCGTGGCAGACGCGCCCGGGCGCTTCCCCATATCCGCCTTAGATATGGACTAGATATGAGGGGTACTGGTCAGTTCGGGACATATAGGGTCGGTTCGGGGGAGGCTAGGTTGCGATTTTTTGACCGGATCATTCACCCAGGTGTATAGTGCCAATATAAGGGAGTCCGGTTGTACATTTTTTTGAAAAGGGTCCGGTTGTAAATGCTCTAAGTTTTTCATTGGACATTCAAAGTATTAAATTCATTTGGATCTAACCAAAAAATAGCGCGCTACAAGATTTAGCGTGACCCTTCTCTAGATGCTACACAAGTTATATCATGCTATATTTCAAAATAGCGTCTTCAAAAATATCAAATACTCACATAATTCAAGGATTTCAACAGCTAAATAATTGTCCAGAAGCAATACATGCATTACAAGTTAACCACGTACAAAAAGCAGCGTCCCGGTGCTCCCCATCTTCCACTACCGCACCCCCTCGTCTCCTTTGATGGTAGATGCAAGAAGTAGCCACAACCTGGCCAAGTCGCTGCTCTTCCCGAGTCACCGGCAGTAGCAGGAGCACGCGAACACCCATGAGCAAGCAGCAACATGAGCTCAACAAGGTGGAAGAAGGTCAAAAAGGTATTGCCTGGTGTTGCCGCCATTGCCAGAGGCGTGGCTGACGCCGTCTCTTCCGGTGTTGGCTGGAGTCGAGCTGGAGGAAGCCACCGCAGCCGCTGGTGCTCAAGCTCATATGGGAAGGGTGAAGAGCTGGGGTTGATTGTTCATTAGGTCTGATCATCTAACATTGAGAATGAGAGGGGTTGTGGACTGCGGACCTGTGGCCGGCCGAGGGGTAGTTTTGGGCCGCTGGGGCTTGACTGTTGTTTTCTCTTCTTCAGGCTTTGGCATGACGTTACAACGCTATAACGCTACAAATTTTAGCATGGAAATAGCACGCTATAACGCGATTAGCGCCGTAATGAGCAAAATTGCTCAAACATAACAATGCCCCTTCCGGATACGCTATAGCGACGCTATAACGCCGAAATAGCGTGCTAATTTTTTCCTTATTTGTATCACATATTACAATTGTTCTTTTTAGTGTATATATTGCAGTTGTTAAATTTACGTGGGATTTTATAAATAAATTCCGAAGTATGCTGTTGATTTGTGATCCTGCGACCCCACAAACAGAGAGGTAGTGGCAACAAGTAGTCGATCTACTAACCGGTGCAGGATATTTACAGAGCAGACCTATGCCCGCTTCTTCAGAGATTCTAACTCGAAACAATTTTTTTCAGAACAGAGCAATCTTTTACTATGGATACCCACTTCTTGAGAGAAAACATGCTACTAAAGAATCTACTAGAGCAATCTTCAGGGATTACTCATAATGCGCAACTGCAAACCAAAGAATTCGAGGCGCAGTTAACATTGTTCCGGGTTCAGAAGCCACTGCTCTCGTGTCTCCTCTCCTGTAGCATAGTTGTGAATCAAGTTTACAGCAGAAACCTGCATCTATCTATATTCTGAACCAGAACTGAAACAAGTTTACTTTGACAAGCAGCAAGTTTCAGGGAGCTGCTTGACCTGTACTCTGACCTGAATTGCACAGGTCTACTCTATAAACATTGCTCTGTTCTTTGGCTTCTTCAGAACAGAGCAATGTTTTCTTCAGAACAGATACCTACTAGTGGATAAACCAGAGAATGTACTTTGGATAGGGAACCACTTCTTCAGAGAAAACATGCTACTAAAGAATCTACTAGATCAATCTTCAGGGATTAATCATAATGCGCAACTACAAACCAAAGAATCCGAGGCGCATCTACCATAGTTCTGAATCCTACTCGACCCGCAAGGTCAGAACAGCAAAATTGATCAAGTTTATAGCAGAAACCTGCATCTATCTAAATTCTCAACAAGAATTGAAACAAGTCTGCTTGGACGAGCAGCAAAGCCAAAAACGGGCGAGGGATCTGCTTGTCCTGTATTCTGAACCTGCATCTATGTATCCATATATGTCAATCTATCTATAGGCAAAAGTAGGTGTTCATTTTCGTTGCCGTTGCATCGGAGGCGGCGAAACTTCTGCGATTATGAACTGCCTGTCGCCTGCATCATCCGTATCCTGGCGTCGCAGCTTCTCTGGGCTGCCTGCATTTGTACAAAACTAGTCAGATAATGCAGCTGACCAACAAGGCAGTCAGACTAAATTCTCGGAATTCTGAATCAAAACAGACGAACTAAATTCAGTTTACAAGACCTCTCAAGCTTAAATTCAGACAACCCTTTTTTAAGCTGGACTGAAACTTCTAAAACAGAATTCAGAGCCACCAACTCGTTGCAGAATTCAGACAACCCTTTGAAGCTTAAATTCAGTTAACACAAACAGCAGAACCAAATCAAAAGCGTCTAAAACAGAATTCAGAGCCTGATCAACTAGTTGCAGAAACCACTGCATTTTCGCGAAATGCATGATCAACAGCCCTTCGCTGGACTGGAACTCAAGCAGCAACAAGTTCAGAAGAACATGCAACCATCTATCTATCGTATCCCGTATGGCATTGGGAACTAGAGATGGAATGGAGTTGGGGTTCTCACCGCGTTGCCGGTGGGGGGAAGGAGGAGGTGAGCATAGGCGCTGCTGGGTGCGGTGCGGCCAAGGCTCCCTGCCAAGAAGCGGCGCTGCTGGGTGCCGCCATGGCTCCCTGCGAAGATGGGGCGCTGCTGGGGGACGCCATGGCTCCCTGCCAAGAAATGGAGCTGCTCGGTGCGGCCATGTCTCCCTGGGAAGATGAGACGCTGGCACGAAGAAAGAATCAAGAGCAAGAATGTCACGCAACAGGGCAAGAATCCGCAACCGCAAGAATCCAGCATACGTACCTGTGGGTGTACTGCTGCTGCAGCGTGCCCGACGAAGCGCAGGCTCCACGCCCACGGAGGTCGCCGTGCTCCGGGTCCGCGGGGCACCAAGGGCAGGGTCATGAGGACCAGGCGCCGCCGTGCCGATGGCGGAAGGCGCGCGGTGAGGACGATCCCCTCCTCCTCCTCCTCGTCGTCGTCGGCGTCGGCGCCCGACCTCCTGACAATGTACAGCAGCAACGCTGCCCCGAGTAGTGCTGCTAGCGTGACGGCGTCGGCCCTCCGAGCCAGCCGCTCGATCAAGTCCCGCAGGTCGGGCAAGGACGGGGTGCGACTGATTCTCGACGGAGAGCTGGCGGTGAAGCGACTCATGCCTTTGGCCAGCTTCTTCCCCTTCTTGAGCCAGCCGTAGATCCTCGCCAGCCACCTGACCACCTCCTCGTGCTCCTGGTCCGTCATGGCACGCGGCGGGAGCCTGGCCGCAAGAAGGAGCGGGGCGCGGGGAGGAAGAGGCAAGAGTACCGGTGGGCGGCGTGGAAGGGGGAGGAATACGCGTGCCGCTTCCATGGCGGCAGGCGCGGAGGCGGGTGGAGGCTGGAGGTGGGAGGAGGATGGAGGGGGCACGGAGGTGGGAGGAGGTTGGACTTGGAGGTGGGAGGCTGGAGGGTGGAGGTGAGAGGAGGCGGCAGGGCCGACGAAGCCGCCGGTGGCTTTATAGGGGTATGCAACTGGCGGTTACGCTGGTTGTTCCAGAATCGCGAAGCCAGGCGGAGCGGGCCGGCGTCCTCGACCAAGTGCGAGTGCCGCCGCATTTCGTCGAGCGACTCGTGTGCGCACAAGTGTGCCCAACGAAATTGGAATCCAAGAAGGGACTCCTCCGCCGAAACATGGTCGACTTGGCTTCTCTGCTCTGGCGGTTGGTTCGATCGTCCATCTCCAACAGGTTGTGGGTTCCACACCATGTGGAGATTTTATTTATTTTTTTGATTCACCTGAATCATCTTTCTTCTCATCCCAAAAATCCACAGAATCAATAACTCCCGAACATACCGCATTTTTGGACCTTGGTCTGAACGCCTCCCGCACCGTCAAATTTTCAGCACGAATCTTTGAGCAACAAGGTTATCCATGTCGCCTTTTTTTTCCCGGAGAAACCGCGCATCGTCGCAAACGCAGCCAGCTGCACGCCTCTTGGAGTTGGGCGCTCCCGGCGTCGCGCGAGTTGTTGAGCGGAGCCGACGGCTATGGAGGACATCGAGCGGTGGTGGAAGCCGCTCCAGCTTCCATACGTGGCCTCCTATCATATCCTATGCAGGCAGGTCGCCGGCAAGACTGAGCCCCCTCGAGGAGATGCGCCGTTGACGAGAACCACCACCACGCCGTCGAGAGGGGTCTAGCCCTCCGTTGGATCTCGCTGCTGGGAGGAGTCGCGGTGGAGGTACTGCTCCTGGGGGAGCGACGACCTGCCTCCCATGAATTCGCCAGAGAGGTAGGCGGTACACATGAGCCGGGGACGCGGCGATGGCTTGCACAACCTCTGAATTCTAGGCATTTTTTGCCTTCAAGGCTGATTTTTCGCCCCGCTGTTTGAGTTATTCGTTAAGTAGCAGTATGCATTACATGTTTTAGTGATTTCGCTAGCCTCCTCACTGAAGTTGATGCACGGTTCTAAATTCTTATATATATCATGCAAATGTGTAAGATTCTACATGGCAGTTTTAGTGTGGAAGATGGTAATTTAGATAGTTGAAATTCCAATAAGCCATCAAATTTAGATAGTTCATTTTCACATGGCAAAATTGATGTTCATTTGTGTGCAAGCCGTGGAAGATGAACCCACTAGGATTTGTATGTGTCATGGGAACATGATAATTTTGTAGTAGTCTAAACAGCAATGTTGAATTCACTTTTTACAAGGCAATTTTACTTGTGTTCACTTTGTGTGCAAGATGTGGAAGATGAATCCCTTTATGATTTTTGTGTATCATCGCAATTTAAGTTCATGGAAGAGCAATGTTTTTCAGTTTTAAAATAGTGAGGGAATATATCTTTGAAGATTATCTCAGATGCAGTGGCTAGACAAGCACGCAAAATATCATGGTAGTTACTGTTGGGGAACGTAGCAGAAATTCAAAATTTTCCTACGTGTCACCAATATCTATCTATGGAGAAACCAGCAACGAGGGGAAGGAGAGTGCATCTACATACCCTTGTAGATCGCTAAGCCGAAGCGTTCAAGAGAACGGGGTTGAAGGAGTCGTACTCGTCATGATCCAAATCACCGGAGATCCTAGTGCCGAACGGACGGCACCTCCGCGTTCAACACACGTACAGCCTGGTGACGTCTCCCATGCCTTGATCCAGCAAGGTGAGAGGGAGAGGTTGGGAAGACTCCGTCCAGCAGCAGCACGACGGCGTGGTGGTGGTGGAGGAGCGTGGCAATCTGCAGGCTTCGCCAAGCACCGCGGAAAGGAGGAGGACTTGGGAGAGGGGAGGCTGCGCCTGAACTCGTGTCAAGCTCCCATGCGCCTCCCCACTATATATAGGGGTGGAGAGGGCTGGTTTCTTGCCCTCCAAGTCCATTGGGGCGTTGGCAAAGGTGGGAGGAAAGAAATACCATCATTTCCCTTCCCCAACGATTGTTATCCCCCTTTTTAGGGATCTTGATCTTATCCCTTCGGGATATGATCTTATTCCTTCTAAGGGGGATCTTGGTGCGCTTGACCAGGGGTGTGGGGCCTTGCCCCCACTACCCACGTTCATGTGGGTCCCCCATGCAGGTGGGCCCCACTCCGAACCTTCTAGAACCTTCCGGTACAATACCGAAAAATCCCAACATTTTCCGGTGGCCAAAATAGGACTTCCCATATATAAATCTTTTCCTCCGGACCATTCCGGAACTCCTCGTGACGTCCGGGATCTCATCCGGGACTCCGAACAACATTCGGTAACCACATACAAACTTCCTTTATAACCCTAGCGTCATCGAACCTTAAGTGTGTAGACCCTACGGGTTCGGGAGGCATGTAGACATGACCGAGACGTTCTCCGGTCAATAACCAACAGCGGGATCTGGATACCCATGTTGGCTCCCACATGTTCCACGATGATCTCATCGGATGAACCACGATGTCAAGGACTCAATCGATCCCGTATACAATTCCCTTTGTCTAGCGGTATTTTACTTGCCCGAGATTCGATCGTCGGTATACCGATACCTTGTTCAATCTCGTTACCGGCAAGTCTCTTTACTCGTTCCGCAACACATCATCCCGTGATCAACCCCTTGGTCACATTGTGCACATTATGATGATGTCCTATCGAGTGGGCCCAGAGATACCTCTCCGTTTACACGGAGTGACAAATCCCAGTCTCGATCCGTGTCAACCCAAAAGACACTTTCAGAGATACCTGTAATGCACCTTTATAGTCACCCAGTTACGTTGTGACGTTTGATACACCCAAAGCACTCCTACGGTATCCGGGAGCTACACGATCTCATGGTCTAAGGAAGAGATACTTGACATTGGAAAAGCTCTAGCAAACGAACTACACGATCTTTGTGATCCCGTTATCAACGACATCCAATGTCCATAGCCAGGAAACCATGACTATCTGTTGATCACAACGAGCTAGTCAACTAGAGGCTTACTAGGGACATATTGTGGTCTATGTATTCACACGTGTATTACGATTTCCGGATAATACAGTTATAGCATGAATAAAAGACAATTATCATGAACATGGAAATATAATAATACTTTTATTATTGCCTCTAGGGCATATTTCCAACAGTCTCCCACTTGCACTAGAGTCAATAATCTAGTTCACATCGCCATGTGATTAACATTGACAGGTCACATCGCCATGTGACCAACATCCAAAGAGTTTACTAGTGTCATTAAACTAGTTCACATCATCATGTGATTAAGACTCAATGAGTTCTGGGGTTTGATCATGTTTTGCTTGTGAGAGAGGTTTTAGTCAACTGGTCTGCAACATTCAGATCCGTATGTACTTCGCAAATCTCTAGGTCATTCTCAAATGCTGCTTCCACGCTCCACTTGGAGCTATTCCAAATGGTTGCTCCACTATACGTATCCGGTTTGCTACTCAGAGTCACTCGGATAGGTGTTAAAGCTTGCATCGACGTAATCCTTTACGCCGAACTCTTATCACCTCCATAATCGAGAAACATGTCCTTATTTACTCCAAGGACAATTTTGACCGCTGTCCAATGATCCATTCGTGGATCATTCTTGTACCCCTTGACTGACTCATGGCAAGGCACACTTCCGGTGCGGTACACAGGATAACATACTGTAGAGTCTATGTATAAAGCATAGGGGACGACCTTCGTCCTTTCTCTCTCTTCTGCCGTGGTCGAGCTTTAAGTCTTAACTTCATACCTTACATGTCAGGCAAGAACTCCTTCTTTGACTGATCCATCTTGAACACCTTCAAGATCATGTTAAGGTATATGCTCATTTGAAAGTACCATTAAGCGTTTTTGATCTATCCTCATAGATCTTGATGCTCAATGTTCAAGTAGCTTAATCCAGGTTTTCCATTGAAAACACTTTTCAAATAACCCTATATGCTTTCGGAAATTCTACATCATTTCGATCAACAATATGTCAATAACATATACACACCGAAATTCTATAGTGCTCCCACTCACTTCTTTGGAAATACAAGTTTCTCATAAATCAGATAAAACCCAAAATCTTTGATCATCTTATCAAAGTACATATTACAACTCCGAGACGCTTACTCCGGTCCTTAGAAGGATCATTGGAGCTAGCATACCTTTTAGCATCCTTAGGATCGACAAAACTTTTCCGATTGTATCACATACAACCTTTCCTTCTGGCGGTAAGGAAACTCATTTTGACATCCATTTGCCGATTTCATAAATGCAGCTAATGCTAACATGATTCCGACGGACTTAAGCATCGCTACGGATGAGAAAATCACATCGTAGTCAACTCTTTGAACTTGTGAAAAACTCTTCGCCACAAGTCGAGCTTCATAGACGGTGACATTACCGTCCATGTCCGTCTTCTTCTTAAAGATCCATTTATCTCAATGGCTTGCCGATCATCGGGCAAGTCCACCAAAGTCCATGCTTTGTTGTGATACATGGATCCTATCTCGGATTTCATGGCTTCTAACCATTTGTCGGAATTTGGGCCCACCATTGCTTCTCCATAGCTCATAGGTTCATTGTTGTCTAGCAACATGACCTTCAAGACAAGATTACTGTACCACTCTGAAGCAGTACACATCCTTGTCACCCTACGAGATACAGTATTGACTTGATCTGAAGTTTCATGATCACTATCATAAGCTTCTTACTTCCATTGGTGTAGGTGCCACAGGAACAACTTCCTGTGCCCTGCTA
The DNA here is from genome assembly GCA_021437245.1 of Aegilops speltoides. Taxonomy (NCBI): domain Eukaryota; kingdom Viridiplantae; phylum Streptophyta; class Magnoliopsida; order Poales; family Poaceae; genus Aegilops; species Aegilops speltoides. The sequence continues at coordinate 13,790,310 of CM038145.1, forward strand.
CACACTAGTTGTAGTGACGGTTCAATAATCATATCAAGTCTCCACCATCCTCCCACTCAACTTTTCGAGACAAACTTTTCCTCGGGAAAGGACCCGATTCAAGAAACAATCCCTATTGCTTTCGGATCTGAATTAGGAGGTATACCCAACTGTTTTGGGTGTCCTATGAAGATGCATTTTATCTGCTTTGGGTTCGAGCTTATCAACCTGAAACTTTTTCACATAAGCGTCGCAGCCCCAAACTTTTGAGAAATGACAGCTTAGGTTTCTCTAAACCATAGTTCATACGGTGTCATCTCAACGGAATTACGTGGTGCCCTATTTAAAGTGAATGTGGTTGTCTCTAATGCCTAACCCATAAATGATAGTGGTAATTCGATAAGAGACATCATGGCACGCACCATATCCAATAGGGTGCAACTATGATGTTCGGACACACCATCCAACTATGGTGTTCCAGGCGGTATTAATTGTGAAACAATTTCCACAATGTCTTAATTATGTGCCAAATCTAGAACTCAGATACTCATCTCTATGATCATATCATAGACATTTCATCCTCTTGTCACAATGATCTTCAACTTCACTCTGAAATTACTTGAACCATTCAATAATTCAGACTTGTGTTTCGTCAAGTAAATATACTCTACATCTACTCGAATCATCTGTGAAGTAAGACCATAACGATATTCACTGCATGCCTCAACACTCATTGGACTGCACACATCAAAATGTGTTACTTCCAACAAGTTGCTATCTTGTTCCATTTTACTGAAAAACGAGGCTTTTTAGTCATCTTGCCCATGTGGTATGATTTGCATATCTCAAGTGATTCAAAATCAAGTGAGTCCAAACGATCCATCTGCATGGAGTTTCTTCATGCGTATACACCAATAGACATGGTTCGCATGTCTCAAACTTTTCAAAAATGAGTGAGTCCAAAGATCCATCAATATGGAGCTTCTTCATGCGTTTTACACCAATATGACTTACATGGCAGTGCCATAAGTAAGTGGTACTATCATTACTATCTTATACCTTTTGGCATGAAAATGTGTATCAGTACGATCGAGATTCAATAAACCATTCCTTTAGGTGCAAGACCATTGAAGGTATTATTCAAATAAACCGAGTAACCGTTATTCTCCTTAAATGAATAACCGTATTGCCATAGACATAATCCAATCATGTCTATGCTCAACGCAAACACCAAATCTCGATAGTAGAGGGAGCGTGCGATGCTTGATCACATCAACCTTGGAAACACTTCCAACACATATCGTTAGCTCACCTTTAGCTAGTCTCCGTTTATTTCGTAGCTCTTTTATTTAGAGTTACTAACACTTAGCAACCGAACCGGTATCTAATACCCTGGTGCTACTAGGAGTACTAGTAAAGTACACATTTACATAATGTATATCCAATATACTTCTATCGACCTTGCCAGCCTTCTCATCTACCAAGTATCTAGGGTAATTTCGCTCCAGTGGTTGTTCCCCTTATTATAGAAGCACTTAGTTTCGGGTTTGGGTTCAACCTTGGGTTTCTTTACTGGAGCAGCAGCTGATTTGCCGTTTCATGAAGTATCCCTTCTCGCCCTTGCCCTTCTTGAAACTAGTGGTTTCACCAACCATCAACAATTGATGCTCCTTCTTGATTTCTACTTTCGCGGTGTCAAACATCGCGAATACCTCAAGGATCATCATATCTATCCCTGATATGTTATAGCTCATCACGAAGCTCTAGCAGCTTGGTGGCAATGACTTTGGAGAAACATCACTATCTCATCCGGAAGATCAACTCCCACCGATTCAAGTGATTGTTGCACTCGGACAATCTAAGCACAAGCTCAACGATTGAGCTTTTCTCCCTTAGTTTGCAGGCTAAGAAAATCGCCGGAGGTCTTATACCTCTTGACGTGGCACGAGCCTGAAATCCCAATTTCATCCTCGAAAACATCTCATATGTTCCGCGACGTTTCAAAAACGTCTTTGGTGCCTCAACTCTAAACCGCTTAACCGAACTATCACGTAGTTATCAAAACGTGCATGTCCGATGTTCGCAACATCCACAAACGACGCTTGGGGTTCACCACACCGAGCGAAGCATTAAGGACATAAGCTTTCTCTTGTCCGCATAATCGCCATCTTGTCAACTTTCAACTATATTTTCTCTAGGAACATATCTAAACAGTGGAACTAAAGAGCGAGCTTACGACATACTTTGCAAAGATATTTTTGACTATGTTCAGGATAATTAAGTTCATCTTATGAACTCCCACTCAGATAGACATCCCTCTGGTCATCTAAGTGATTACATGATCCAAGTCAACTAGGCCGTGTCCGATCATCACGTGAGACGGTCTAGTCATCATCGGTGAACATCTTCATGTTGATCGTATCCTCCATACGACTCATGCTCGACCTTTTGGTCTCCGTGTTCCAAGGCCATGTCTGTACATGCTAGGCTCGTCAAGTTAACCCTAAGTGTTTTCGCTGTGTAAAACTGTCTTACACCCGTTGTATGTGAACGTAAGAATCCATCACACCGATCATCACGTGGTGCTTAGAAGCGACGAACTGTAGCAACGGTGCACGCTTAGGGAGAACACTTCTTGAAATTTTGTAAGGGATCATCTTATTTACTACCGTCGTCCTAAGTAAACAAGATGCATAAACATGATAAACATCACATGCAATCAAATAGTGACATGATATGGCCAATATCATTTTGCTCCTTTGATCTCCATCTTCGGGGCTCCATGATCATCATCGTCATCGGCATGACACCATGATCTCCATCATCATGATCTCCATCATCGTGTCTTCATGAAGTTGTCTCGCCAACTATTACTTCTACTACTATGGCTACCGTTAGCAATAAAGTAAAGTAATTACATGGCGTTGTTCAATGACACGCAGGTCATACAATAAATCAAGACAACTCCTATGGCTCCGCCGTTGTCATACTCATCGACATGCAAGTCGTGATTCCTATTACAAGAACATGATCAATCTCATACATCACATATCATTCATCACATTCTTCTTGGCCATATCACATCACATAGCATACCCTGCAAAAACAAGTTAGACATCCTCTAATTGTTGTTTGCATGTTTTACGTGGCTGCTATGGGTTTCTAGCAAGAACGTTTCTTACCTACGCAAAACCACAACATGATATGCCAATTGCTATTTACCCTTCATAAGGACCCTTTTCATCGAATCCGTTCCGACTAAAGTGGGAGAGATCGGCACCCTCTAGCCACCTTATGCACGGCGCATGTCAATCGGTGGAACTGCCTCACGAAGAGTACGTAAGGTCGGTCCGGGCCGCTTCATCCCACAATACCGTCAAACAAGATTGGACTAGTAACGGTAAGCATATTGAACAAAATCAATGCCCACAACTATTTTGTGTTCTACTCGTGCAAAGAATCTACGCAATAGACCTAGCTCATGATGCCATTTGTTGGGGAACGAGGCGAAATTCAAAATTTTCCTCGTGTCACCAAGATCTATCTATGGAGAAACCAGCAACGAGGGAAGGAGAGTGCATCTACATACCCTTGTAGATCGCTAAGCGGAAGCGCTCAAGAGAACGGGTTTGAAGGAGTCGTACTTGTCGTGATCCAAATCACCGGAGATCCTAGTGCGAACGGACGGCACCTCCGCGCTCAACACACGTACAGCCCGGTGACGTCTCCCATGCCTTGATCCAGCAAGGTGAGAGGGAGAGGTTGGGGAAGACTCCGTCCAGCAGCAGCACGATGGCGTGGTGGTGGTGGAGGAGCGTGGCAATCCTGCAGGGCTTCGCCAAGCACCGCGGGAGAGGAGGAGGACTTGGGAGAGGGGGAGGGCTGCGCCAGAACTTCGTGTCAAGCTCCCATGCGCCTCCCCACTATATATAGGGGTGGAGGGGCTGGTTTCTTGCCCTCCAAGTCCATTGGGGCGTTGGCAAAGGTGGGAGGAAAGAAATCCCATCATTTCCTTCCCCACCGATTGTTATCCCCCCTTTTTAGGGATCTTGATCTTATCCCTTCGGGATATGATCTTATTCCTTCTAAGGGGGGATCTTGGTGCGCCTTGACCAGGGGTGTGGGGCCTTGCCCCACTACCCACGTTCATGTGGGTCCCCCATGCAGGTGGGCCCCACTCCGAACCTTCTAGAACCTTCCGGTACAATACCGAAAAATCCCGAACATTTTCCGGTGGCCAAAATAGGACTTCCCATATATAAATCTTTACCTCCGGACCATTCCGGAACTCCTCGTGACGTCCGGGATCTCATCCGGGACTCCGAACAACATTCGGTAACCACATACAAACTTCCTTTATAACCCTAGCGTCATCGAACCTTATGTGTAGACCCTACGGGTTCGGAGGCATGTAGACATGACCGAGACGTTCTCCGGTCAATAACCAACAGCGGATCTGGATACCCATGTTGGCTCCCACATGTTCCACGATGATCTCATCGGATGAACCACGATGTCAAGGACTCAATCGATCCCGTATACAATTCCCTTTGTCTAGCGGTATTTTACTTGCCCGAGATTCGATCGTCGGTATACCGATACCTTGTTCAATCTCGTTACCGGCAAGTCTCTTTACTCGTTCCGCAACACATCATCCCGTGATCAACCCCTTGGTCACATTGTGCACATTATGATGATGTCCTATCGAGTGGGCCCAGAGATACCTCTCCGTTTACACGGAGTGACAAATCCCAGTCTCGATCCGTGTCAACCCAAAAGACACTTTCGGAGATACCTGTAATGCACCTTTATAGTCGCCCAGTTACGTTGTGACGTTTGAGCACTCCTACGGTATCCGGGAGCTACACGATCTCATGGTCTAAGGAAGAGATACTTGACATTGGAAAAGCTCTAGCAAACGAACTACATGATCTTTGTGCTATGCTTAGGATTGGGTCTTGTCCATCACATCATTCTCCTAATGATGTGATCCCGTTATCAACGGCATCCAATGTCCATAGCCAGGAAACCATGACTATCTGTTGATCACAACGAGCTAGTCAACTAGAGGCTTACTAGGGACATATTGTGGTCTATGTATTCACACGTGTATTACGATTTCCGGATAATACAGTTATAGCATGAATAAAAGACAATTATCATGAACATGGAAATATAATAATACTTTTATTATTGCCTCTAGGGCATATTTCCAACAGTCTCCCACTTGCACTAGAGTCAATAATCTAGTTCACATCGCCATGTGATTAACATTGACAGGTCACATCGCCATGTGACCAACATCCAAAGAGTTTACTAGTGTCTTTTAACTAGTTCACATCATCATGTGATTAAGACTCAATGAGTTCTGGGGTTTGATCATGTTTTGCTTGTGAGAGAGGTTTTAGTCAACGGTCTCGCAACATTCAGATCCGTATGTACTTCGCAAATCTCTAGGTCATTACGTAAATGCTGCTTCCACGCCCACTTGGAGCTATTCCAAATGGTTGCTCCACTATATGTATCCGGTTTGCTACTCAGAGTCACTCGGATAGGTGTTAAAGCTTGCATCGACGTAATCCTTTACGCCAACTCTTTATCACCTCCATAATCGAGAAACATGTCCTTATTTACTCCAAGGACAATTTTGACCGCTGTCCAATGATCCATTCGTGGATCATTCTTGTACCCTTGACCGACTCATGGCAAGGCACACTTCCGTGCGGTACACAAGATAACATACTTTGAGAGTCTATGTATAAAGCATAGGGGCGACCTTCGTCCTTTCTCTCTCTCTTCTGCCGTGGTCGAGCTTTAAGTCTTAACTTCATACCTTACATGTCGCAAGAACTCCTTCTTTGATGATCCATCTTGAACACCTTCAAGATCATGTTAAGGTATATGCTCATTTGAAAGTACCATTAAGCGTTTTTGATCTATCCTCATAGATCTTGATGCTCAATGTTCAAGTAGCTTAATCCAGGTTTTCCATTGAAAAACACTTTTCAAATAACCGTATATGCTTTCCAGAAATTCTACATCATTTCTGATCAACAATATGTCAATAACATATACACACCAGAAATTCTATAGTGCTCCCACTCACTTCTTTGGAAATACAAGTTTCTCATAAATCTGTATAAAACCCAAAATCTTTGATCATCTTATCAAAGTACATATTCCAACTCCGAGACGCTTACTCCAGTCCTTAGAAGGATCGCTGGAGCTAGCATACCTTTTAGCATCCTTAGGATCGACAAAACTTTTCTGATTGTATCACATACAACCTTTCCTTACGAAAACTGGTAAGGAAACTCATTTTGACATCCATTTGCCAGATTTCATAAATGCAGCTAATGCTAACATGATTCCGACGGACTTAAGCATCGCTACGGATGAGAAAATCACATCGTAGTCAACTCTTTGAACTTGTGAAAAACTCTTCGCCACAAGTCGAGCTTCATAGACGGTGACATTACCGTCCACGTCCGTCTTCTTCTTAAAGATCCATTTATCTCAATGGCTTGCCGATCATCGGGCAAGTCCACCAAAGTCCATGCTTTGTTCTGATACATGGATCCTATCTCGGATTTCATGGCTTCTAACCATTTGTCGGAATTTGGGCCCACCATTGCTTCTCCATAGCTCGTAGGTTCATTGTTGTCTAGCAACATGACCTTCAAGACAAGATTACTGTACCACTCTGAAGCAGTACACATCCTTGTCACCCTACGAGATACGGTAGTGACTTGATCTGAAGTTTCATGATCACTATCATAAGCTTCTTACTTCCATTGGTGTAGGTGCCATAGGAACAACTTCCTGTGCCCTGCTACACACTAGTTGTAGTGACGGTTCAATAACCATATCAAGTCTCCACCATCCTCCCACTCAACTTTTCGAGACAAACATTTCCTCGAGAAAGGACCCGATTCAAGAAACAATCCCTATTGCTTTCGGATCTGAATTAGGAGGTATACCCAACTGTTTTGGGTGTCCTATGAAGATGCATTTTATCTGCTTTGGGTTCGAGCTTATCAACCTGAAACTTTTTCACATAAGCGTCGCAGCCCCAAACTTTTGAGAAATGACAGCTTAGGTTTCTCTAAACCATAGTTCATACGGTGTCATCTCAACGGAATTACGTGGTGCCCTATTTAAAGTGAATGTGGTTGTCTCTAATGCCTAACCCATAAATGATAGTGGTAATTCGATAAGAGACATCATGGCACGCACCATATCCAATAGGGTGCAACTATGATGTTCGGACACACCATCCAACTATGGTGTTCCAGGCGGTATTAATTGTGAAACAATTTCCACAATGTCTTAATTGCGTGCCAAATCTCGTAACTCAGATACTAATCTCTATGATCATATCATAGACATTTCATCCTCTTGTCACAATGATCTTCAACTTCACTCTGAAATTACTTGAACCATTCAATAATTCAGACTTGTGTTTCATCAAGTAAATATACTCTACATCTACTCGAATCATCTGTGAAGTAATACCATAACGATATTCACTGCATGCCTCAACACTCATTGGACTGCACACATCAAAATGTGTTACATCCAACAAGTTGCTATCTTGTTCCATTTTACTGAAAACGAGGCTTTTTAGTCATCTTGCCCATGTGGTATGATTTGCATATCTCAAGTGATTCAAAATCAAGTGAGTCCAAACGATCCATCTGCATGGAGTTTCTTCATGCGTATACACCAATAGACATGGTTCGCATGTCTCAAACTTTTCAAAAACGAGGGAGTCCAAAGATCCATCAATATGGAGCTTCTTCATGCGTTTTACACCAATATGACTTACATGGCAGTGCCATAAGTAAGTGGTACTATCATTACTATCTTATACCTTTTGGCATGAAAATGTGTATCAGTACGATCGAGATTCAATAAACCATTCCTTTAGGTGCAAGACCATTGAAGGTATTATTCAAATAAACCGAGTAACCGTTATTCTCCTTAAATGAATAACCGTATTGCGATAGACATAATCCAATCATGTCTATGCTCAACGCAAACACCAAATCTCGATAGTAGAGGGAGCGTGCGATGCTTGATCACATCAACCTTGGAAACACTTCCAACACATATCGTTAGCTCACCTTTAGCTAGTCTCCGTTTATTCCGTAGCTCTTTTATTTAGAGTTCCTAACACTTAGCAACCGAACCGGTATCTAATACCCTGGTGCTACTAGGAGTACTAGTAAAGTACACATTTACATAATGTATATCCAATATACTTCTATCGACCTTGCCACCTTCTCATCTACCAAGTATCTAGGGTAATTTCGCTCCAAAGGTTGTTCCCTTATTATAGAAGCACTTAGTCTCGGGTTTGGGTTCAACCTTGGGTTTCTTTATTGGAGCAGCAGCTGATTTGCCGCTTCATGAAGTATCCTTCTCGCCTTGCCCTTCTTGAAACTAGTGGTTTCACCAACCATCAACAATTGATGCTCCTTCTTGATTTCTACTTTCGCGGTGTCAAACATCGCGAATACCTCAAGGATCATCATATCTATCCCTGATATGTTATAGCTCATCACGAAGCTCTAGCATCTTGGTGGCAATGACTTTGGAGAAACATCACTATCTCATCTGGAAGATCAACTCCCACCCGATTCAAGTGATTGTTGCACTCAGACAATCGAGCACAAGCTCAACGATTGAGCTTTTCTCCCTTAGTTTGCAGGCTAAGAAAATCGTCGGAGGTCTTATACCTCTTGACGTGGGCACGAGCCTGAAATCCCAATTTCATCCCTCGAAAACATCTCATATGTTCCGCGACGTTTCGAAAAACGTCTTTGGTGCCTCAACTCTAAACCGTTTAACTAAACTATCACGTAGTTATCAAAACGTGCATGTCTGATGTTCGCAACATCCACAAACGACGTTTGGGGTTCAACACACTGAGCAGTGCATTAAGGACATAAGCTTTCTACTGTCCGCATAATCGCTACTGTCAACTTTCAACTATATTTTCTCTAGGAACATATCTAAACAAGGAACTAAAGCGCGAGCCATTTACATAATTTGCAAAGATATTTTTGACTATGTTCAGGATAATTAAGTTCATCTTATGAACTCCCACTCAGATAGACATCCCTCTGGTCATCTAAGTGATTACATGATCCAAGTCAACTAGGCCATGTCCGATCATCACATGAGACGGTCTAGTCATCATCGGTGAACATCTTCATGTTGATCGTATCCTCCATACGACTCATGCTCGACCTTTCGGTCTCCGTGTTCCGAGGCCATGTCTGTACATGCTAGGCTCGTCAAGTTAACCCTAAGTGTTTTCGCTGTGTAAAACTGTCTTACACCCGTTGTATGTGAACGTAAGAATCCATCACACCCGATCATCACGTGGTGCTTAGAAGCGACGAACTGTAGCAACGGTGCACACTTAGGGGAGAACACTTCTTGAAATTTTGTAAGGGATCATCTTATTTACTACCGTCGTCCTAAGTAAACAAGATGCATAAACATGATAAACATCACATGCAATCAAATAGTGACATGATATGGCCAATATCATTTTGCTCCTTTTGATCTCCATCTTCGGGGCTCCATGATCATCATCGTCACAGGCATGACACCATGATCTCCATCATCATGATCTCCATCATCGTGTCTTCATGAAGTTGTCTCGCCAACTATTACTTCTACTACTATGGCTACCGGTTAGCAATAAAGTAAAGTAAATACATGGCGTTGTTCAATGACACGCAGGTCATACAATAAATCAAGACAACTCCTATGGCTCCTGCCGGTTGTCGTACTCATCGACATGCAAGTCGTGATTCCTATTACAAGAACATGATCAATCTCATACATCACATATCATTCATCACATTCTTCTTGGCCATATCACATCACATAGCATACCCTGCAAAAACAAGTTAGACGTCCTCTAATTGTTGTTTGCATGTTTTACGTGGCTGCTATGGGTTTCTAGCAAGAACATTTCTTACCTACGCAAAACCACAACGTGATATGCCAATTGCTATTTACCCTTCATAAGGACCCTTTTCATCGAATCCGTTCCGACTAAAGTGGGAGAGACTGGCACCCTCTAGCCACCTTATGCACGAAGTGCATGTCAATCGGTGGAACCTGTCTCACGTAAGAGTACGTGTAAGGTCGGTCCGGGCCGCTTCATCCCACAATACCATCGAAACAAGATTGGACTAGTAACGGTAAGCATATTGAACAAAATCAACGCCCACAACTATTTTGTGTTCTACTCGTGCAAAGAATCTACGCAATAGACCTAGCTCATGATGCCACTGTTGGGGAACGTAGCAGAAATTCAAAATTTTCCTACGTGTCACCAAGATCTATCTATGGAGAAACCAGCAATGAGGGGAAGGAGAGTGCATCTACATACCCTTGTAGATCGCTAAGCGGAAGCGTTCAAGAGAACGGGGTTGAAGGAGTCGACTGCGTCGTGATCCAAATCACCGGAGATCCTAGTGCCGAACGGACGGCACCTCCGCGTTCAACACACGTACAGCCCGGTGACGTCTCCCATGCCTTGATCCAGCAAGGTGAGAGGGAGAGGTTGGGGAAGACTCCGTCCAGCAGCAGCACGATGGCGTGGTGGTGGTGGAGGAGCGTGGCAATCCTGCAGGGCTTCGCCAAGCACCGCGGGAGAGGAGGAGGACTTGGGAGAGGGGGAGGGCTGCGCCAGAACTTCGTGTCAAGCTCCCATGCGCCTCCCCACTATATATAGGGGTGGAGGGGCTGGTTTCTTGCCCTCCAAGTCCATTGGGGCGTTGGCAAAGGTGGGAGGAAAGAAATCCCATCATTTCCTTCCCCACCGATTGTTATCCCCCCCCCTTTTTAGGGATCTTGATCTTATCCCTTCGGGATATGATCTTATTCCTTCTAAGGGGGGATCTTGGTGCGCCTTGACCAGGGGTGTGGGGCCTTGCCCCCACTACCCACGTTCATGTGGGTCCCCCCATGCAGGTGGGCCCCACTCCGGAACCTTCTAGGACTTCCCATATATAAATCTTTACCTCCGGACCATTCCGGAACTCCTCGTGACGTCCGGGATCTCATACGGGACTCCGAACAACATTTGGTAACCACATACAAACTTCCTTTATAACCCTAGCGTCATCGAACCTTAAGTGTGTAGACCCTACGGGTTCGGGAGGCATGTAGACATGACCGAGACGTTCTCCGGTCAATAACCAACAGCGGATATGGATACCCATGTTGGCTCCCACATGTTCCACGATGATCTCATCGGATGAACCACGATGTCAAGGACTCAATCGATCCGTATACAATTCCCTTTGTCTAGCGGTATTTTACTTGCCCGAGATTCGATCGTCGGTATACCGATACCTTGTTCAATTTCGTTACGGCAAGTCTCTTTACTCGTCCGCAACACATCATCCGTGATCAACCCCTTGGTCACATTGTGCACATTATGATGATGTCCTATCGAGTGGGCCCAGAGATACCTCTCCGCTTACACGGAGTGACAAATCCCGCCTCGATCCGTGTCAACCCAAAAGACACTTTCGGAGATACCTGTAATGCACCTTTATAGTCACCCATTCGCCAGGACGCTTTGAGCACTCATACGGTATCCGGAGCTACACGATCTCATGGTCTAAGGAAGAGATACTTGACATTGGAAAAGCTCTAGCAAACGAACTACACGATCTTTGTGCTATGCTTAGGATTGTCTTGTCCATCACATCATTCTCCTAATGATGTGATCCCGTTATCAACTACATCCAATGTCCATAGTCAGAAACCATGACTATCTGTTGATCACAACGAGCTAGTCAACTAGAGGCTTACTAGGGACATATTGTGGTCTATGTATTCACACGTGTATTACGATTTCCGGATAATACAGTTATAGCAAGAATAAAAGACAATTATCATGAACATGGAAATATAATAATACTTTTATTATTGCCTCTAGGGCATATTTCCAACAGTTACACCATGTGAACTTTCTTACTTAGATGGCATTTTTCCCCTGTGGACGGGGTTGGCAAATATTGGAGGGGTGAGGTGGTTGTTTTAGTGTGGGCAACGCCACATTTTTTGAACGTGGCAAATATTGTTTTGGTTCATAAGCAAATTCATGTTTGTTTTAATGTCACCACTAGTAATTTTGCCATGCCACATTATTTTACCATGGTAAATTTCTAAGATTGTTGCCATTGTAAAAAAGTTTAGCACTGTTTTTGCAATTGCAAAAAAATTTAGCACTGTTTTTGCAAAGCCAATTTTTTCTCATCGAAATTTGCCATGTCTCTATTATAGCTTTTTGCCACGTCGGCACTATATTTTTTTGCCATGCCATAAACACATTATATGGTTACTTTAATTTAGTATTATCAAAACAAGATGAAAATTCATATTTTTTCCATTAAATTTTACTTTATAGCCATGGCAATTTGTGCCTTTGTTTTTGCCATGGCAAATCTACCTAAATTCCCATGACAATATTTAACTTTTGCCATGGCAAGCTTTTACTATTTAATTGCCATGGAAAATTTACCTTGATTAACATGGAAAATTTACCTAAATCCCCATGGGAACATTTAACTTTTATTGCCATGGCAAGATTTTACTATTTTTTTTGGCATGACAAATTTACCTTTATTAACATAGCAACATTTAAATTTTATTGCCATGGCAAGTTTTACTTTTGCCATGACAAATTTACCTTTATTAACATGGGAATATTTAACTTTTATTGCCATGACAAGTTTACTATTTATTTCCCTGGCAACATTTAACTTTTATTGCCATGGCAAGTTTTACTATTTATTTGCCATGGAAAATTTACCTTTATTAACATGGGAATATTTAAATTTTATTGCCATGATAAGTTTACTATTTATTTTCCATGGCAAATTTACCTAATTGCCTATGGAAATATTTAACTTTTATTGCCATGGCAAATTTTAGTATTTATTTGCCATGGTAAACTTACCTTTATTAACATGGCAAATTTACCTAATTCCCCATGGCAATATTTAACTTTTATTGACATGGCAAGGTTTACTATTTATTTTCCATGGCAAATTTGTTGGAAATATGCCCTAGAGGCAATAATAAAAGCATTATTATTATATTTCTTTGTTCATGATAATTGTCTTTATTCATGCTATAACTGTATTATCCGGAAATCGTAATACACGTGTGAATACATAGACTATAATATGTCCCTAGTGAGCCTCTAGTTGACTAGCTCGTTGATCATCAGATAGTCATGGTTTCCTGGCTATGGACATTGGATGTCGTTGATAATGGGATCACATCATTAGGAGAATGATGTGATGGACAAGACCCAATCCTAAGCATAGCACAAGATCGTGTAGTTCATTTGCTAGAGCTTTTCCAATGTCAAGTATCTCTTCCTTAGACTATGAGATCGTGTAACTCCCGGATACCGTAGGAGTGCTTTGGTTGTATCAAACGTCACAACGTAACTGGGTGACTATAAAGGTGCACTACAGGTATCTCTAAAAGTGTCTGTTGGGTTGACACGGATCGAGAGTGGGATTTGTCACTCCGTATGACGGAGAGGTATCTCTGGGCCCACTCGGTAATGCATCATCATAATGAGCTCAAAGTGACCAAGTGGTTGGTCACGGATCATGCATTACTGATGAGTAAAGTGACTTGCCGTAACGAGACTGAACAAGGTATTGGGATACCGACGATCGAGTCTCGGGCAAGTAACGTACCGATTGACAAAGGGAATTGTATAGGGGGTTTGATCGAATCCTCGACATCGTGGTTCAACCGATGAAATCATCGTGGAACATGTGGGAGCCAACATGGGTATCCAGATCCCGCTGTTGGTTATTGACCGGAAAGTCGTCTCGGTCATGTCTGCATGTCTCCCGAACCCATAGGGTCTACACACTTAAGGTTCGGTGACGCTAGGGTTATTAGGAAGACTTGTATGTGATTACCGAATGTTTTTCGGAGTCCCGGATGAGATCCCGGATGTCACGAGGAGTTCCTGAATGCTTCGGAGGTGAAGTTTTATGTATGGGAAGTTGTCATGCGGACACCGGAAAGTTTCGGGGCGTATCGGTATTGTACCGGGGCCACCGGAGAGGTTCCAGGGGTCCACCGGGAGGGGCCACCCCTCCCGAAGGGCCACATGGGACGCAAGGGGCAGGGAGCCAGCCCCTGGAGGGCTGGGCGCGCCCCCCACCTTAGGCCCATGCGCCTAGGGTTGGGGTGGAAACCCTAAGGGGGGCGCCCCACTTGCTTGGGGGGCAAGTCCCCCCTTCCTGGCCGCCGCCCCCCTCTAGATGCCATCTAGAGGGGTCGGCCCCCCTTGCCCCTTCCCCTATAAATAGAGGGGTGAGGGGAGGGCTGCTGTACACATCCAAAGGCGCAACCCCTCCCCTCCCCAAAACCTCTCCTCCTCTGTTACGTGCTTGGCGAAGCCCTGTCGGAGTACTGTTGCACCAGCACCACCACACCGTCGTGCTGCCGTTGGAGCAATCTTCCTCAACCTCTCCTTCCTCCTTGCTGGATCAAGATGGAGGAGACGTCGTCCGTCCCGTACTTGTGTTGAACGCGGAGGTGCTGTCCGTTCAGCACTTGGACATCGGTGATCTGAATCACGGCGAGTACGACTCCATCATCACCATCCCCTTGAACGCTTCCGTACATGATCTACAAGTGGTATGTAGATGCAAACTCACTCCCTTGACTCGTTGCTTAGATGAACTCATAGATGGATCTTGGTGAAATCGTAGGAAATTTTTTAATTTTCTGCAACGTTCCCCAACAAAATTTACCTTTATTAACATGGAAAATTTATCCAAATCATTAAGGCAATATATGAAAATTTAGTTAAAATTACCATGCATTTCTTTTGCTATGAATCTGCCATGGAAATTATATTTGTTTGTACGATGGAAATTGCCATGACTTTTTTCTTGTTTTTGGGTTTTGTTAGAATATAATCTATTTTACCCATGGCAATTTTCTTTGTTTGAAAGTTGATGCATATTTTTACTTAACAAAGCAAAAAACTAGGAATTTTTGTCACGGCAAAAAATCTGTGATTTTTCTTTTTTTTTGTTAATAGTCGTTTTGTTTTTAATTTTGGGTTGTTAGGGGCTGGGGAGACGTTCGCATTGGAGGGCTTCTCCTCCCGAACAAAACCGTTCGGGGAGGGTGAGGTATCGCACCGAACTACACATTCGGTATGGGATGTCCCCAGCGGAACGGTCGGGAGTTATCGAGGTCCAAAATCTATCTACATTATTGCAGCCAAATCCTCCTCACACCATTCACCACTACTTGCGGTTTTTCTCTCAACAAAGTGGAAATTTTTTTTGCATTGATATATGCTATGCGACGCAATAGTCGAAAGCACATCTGCTAGTCCCCACCGACACCAAGTGCCCGGTCCCGGTTTTGACCATGTCAACCAAACGAGCTAGACTGAGTTAAGCATCGTGTCAACCTTGGGAGATTAGTTTCGCTACCCGACTACTCATCAAAGCTTTCTTTCCCTGTGATCCGAATAAACTCGCTCTACCAGATGTTCATAGCGAGAATGCCCAACTTGTAAAGAGGCTTAGGACCTGTATTTCTTTAGAAACCATGAAGCAGGCTCTCGAGGACAAAGGATAGCAAGCTAGCGGAGGTCTGGAAGGATGCTAATGCGAAGGCTAAAGCGGCCGAGCGCTCACTGAAGTTAGTCGAGAAGCTCAAGGAGGAGAGAAAGACCCTAAAGGCTTCTACTGAGGTGATGAAAGGCGAGATCACCAAGCTCAAGAAATAGTATGCCGAGTGGGAGATGAAGTGCAATCCAGGTGAGTGCTTTCAAGGAGGAGAGGAAAAAGCTGAGCGACCAGGTTGCCGAGCTCCTCAAAAAGAAGGTTTAGCTCGAAGAGTACGTCGAAGACTTCGGCGAGGAGATGAGGAAGAAGCTCGAAGGTATGATGTTTAGCCAAGTGTGCTTCATTTACTTGGGATCTCTAGAGATGTTAATCTTCGCTTTGTTTCCGTGTGCAGAATTCTATGTTGATGCCGAGCTGGAGACCGAGAGGATCGAGAAATAACCGAATCCTTCAAGGCTCCTCCTCAAGGACAATGCTGGATTGGCGATCCTCCGATAGGACGAGCGCATCAACAATGCAATGACTTATGTAGAGCGTCTCAAGCTCGCCATGGAGAAGATCGACGAGGAATTGCTTCAAGAGGAGATGCTTCAGAGTGGCTTGGGGTCCATGATGACCAGACTGAAGGTGATCCCAAGTCGAGTGCAATGATGGAATAAGTCCGCGGCTCGATGCGGAGTCGACGTGGCGCTTTCACACATCTGTGTCCATTGTAAGGATGTAGACAAAGAGAAGTTGGAGTCCTCAAGGCCGCCAACAAGAAAAATTTCAGGTTCGAGGACTTCTTGGAGATGTTCATCTAGAGCGCCACTTGACATCGACTTAGACACATTCATTGGTCCGCCCAGCCCTGCATCGGACGCGTGACTGAAAAACTTTTAATACCGAATGAATTTGCCTCGGTATCTCGAGAGGTTTTATGTAACCGCCAAACTTTAATGAGCTTGGAGCTCACACACTTGATCTTTTGCTTTGACAACATTGGACAGATCAAAGTTCTAGTCGGATGTTTGAATCCTTGCTTTATTTGCTGATGTGTTTTTGACTTAGGCAAGTTTTGGTTTACGGCTAAGCCCATGCCCACTCGGATGAGTTTTTAACTTAGGCGAATTCTTGTTCGCGGCTAAGCTGAGTAAGGATGATGTTCCCACTTGGATGAGTTTTTAACTTAGGCGAATTCTGGTTCGCGGCTAAACCTCAGAGTGAGGATGATGTTCTCACTCGGATGAGTTTTTAACTTAGGTGAAGTCTAGTTTGCGGCTAGGCCGTCGAGTGAGGATGATGTCCCAACTCAGATGAGTTTTTTTAAACTTAGGCGAATTTTAGATCATGGCTAAGGCGCTAAGCCCTCGACTGAGGAGGATGTCCCCACTTGGATGAGTTTTTTAACATAGGTGAATTCTGGATCGTGGCTAAGCCCACCCGTTGGGAGTGTTTTAGTATCCGAGTGTGTTGTGTCACCGGAGTGAGTCATAGCACATAGCCAAATTCGATGATATACAGCAAAAGTAAGACTTTATTTCATCGAATGTCACTCGGATAACTTGTTGGGGAACGTAGCATGCAATTTCAAAAAAAAATCTACGATCATGCAAGATCTATCTAGGAGATGCACATCAACGAAAGGGGGGAGTGTGTCCACATACCCTCGTAGACCGAAAGCGGAAGCATTAGGTTAAAACGGTTGATGTAGTCGAACATCTTCACGATCCAACCGATCCAAGTACCGAACGCACGACACCTCCATGTTCAGCACACATTCAGCTCGATGACGTCCCTTGAACTCTTGATCCAGTAGAGGGTTGAGGGAGAGTTCCGTCAGCACGACGGCATGATGACAGTGTTTGATGATGTGATCCGCGCAGGGCTTCGCCTAAGCACTATGATGATACTATCGGAGGAGTAAACGGTGGGGAGGGGGACCGCACACAGCTAAGACAATGTTGTGCCTTTGGGGTGCCCCATTGCCCCCTTATATAAAGGAGGAGAGGAGGGGGTGGCCGGCCTAGAGGGGGCGCACCAAGGCGGGAGTCCTACTAGGACTCCCAGTCCTAGTAGGATTCCCCCTTCCTTTTCCGGAGTGGAAAAGGGGGAAAGAAGTGGAGAGGGAGAAGGAAAAGGGGGGCCGCGCCCCCACCCCTTGTCCAATTCGGATTGGGCTTGGGGGGCGCGCACCACCTCCTGGCCGCTGCCTCCTCTCTCCACTAAGGCCCATGTAGACCCGTTAACTTTCCCGGGGGTTCCAGTAACCTCCCGGTACTCCGAAAAATGTCTGAACCTCCCCGAAACTATTCCGGTGTCCAGATATAACCTTCCAATATATCAATCTTTACCTCTCGACCATTTCGAGACTCCTCGTCATGTTTGTGATCTCATCCGGGACTCCGAACAAACTTCGGTCACCAAAACACATAACTCGTAATACAAATCGTCATCGAACGTTAAGTGTGCAGACTCTACGGGTTCGAGAACTATGTAGACATGATCGAGACACACCTCCGATCAATAACCAATAGCAGAACCTGGATGCTCATATTGGTTCCTACATATTCTACGAAGATCTTTATCGGTCAAGCCGCACAACAACATACGTTGTTCCCTTTGTCATCGAAATGTTATTTTCCCGAGATTCGACCGTGGGTATCATCATACCTAGTTCAATCTCGTTACCGGCAAGTCTCTTTACTCGTTCTGGAATGCATCATCCCATAACTAACTCATTAGTCACATTTCTTACAAGGCTTATAGTGATGAGCATTACCGAGAGGGCCCAAAGATACCTCTCCGATACACGGAGTGACAGATCCTATTCTCGATCTATGCCAACCCAACAAACACCTTCGGAGACACTTGTAGATCATCTTTATAATCACCCAGTTACATTGTGACGTTTGATTGCGCACAAGGTGTTCCTCCGATATTCGGGAGTTGCATAATCTCATACTCAGAGGAACATGTATAAGTCATGAAGAAAGCAGTAGCAATAAAACTTAACGACCATTATGCTAAGCTAACGGATGGGTCTTATCCATCACATCATTCTCTAATGATGTGATCCCGTTCATCACATGAGAACACATGTCGATGGTCAGGAAACATAACCATCTTTGATTAACGAGCTAGTCAAGTAGAGGCATACTAGGGACACTTTGTTTTGTCTATGTATTCACACATGTACTAAGTTTCTGGTTAATACAATTCTAGCATGAATAATAAACATTTATCATGATATAAGGAAATATAAATAACAACTTTATTATTGCCTCTAGGACAAATTTCCTTCAGTCTCCCACTTGGACTAGAGTTAATAATCTAGATTACATAGTAATGATTCTAACACCCATGGAGTCTTGGTGCTGATCATGTTTTGCTCGTGAAAGATGCTTAGTCAACGGTCTGCAACATTCAGATTTGTATGTATTTTGCAAATCTCTATGTCTCCCTCGTTGACTTGATCGCGGATGGAATTGAAGCATCTGTTGATGTGTTTGGTTCTCTTGTGAAATCTGGATTCCTTCGCCAAGGCGATTGCTCCAGTATTGTCACAAAATATTTTCATTGGACCCAATGCACTAGGTATTACACCTAGATCGGATATGAACTCCTTCATCCAGACTCCTTCATTCACTGCCTCCGAAGCAGCTATGTACTCCGCTTCACACGTAGATCCCGCCACGATGCTCTGCTTGGAACTGCACCAACTGACAGCTCCACCATTCAATATAAATACTTAACTGATTTGCGACTTAGAGTCATCCAGATCAGTGTCAAAGCTTGCATCTGCGTAACCATTTACGACAAGCTCTTTGTCATCTCCATAAACGAGAAACATATCCTTAGTCCTTTTCAGGTATTTTCAGGATGTTCTTGACCCTCCCTGCTAAACTTATAGCAAGGCACACATCAGGTCTGGTACACAACATTGCATACATGATAGAACCTGTGGCTGAGGCATAGGGAATGACTTCCATTTTCTCTCTATCTTCTGCAGTGGTCGGGCATTGAGTCTGACTCAAGTTCACACCTTGTAACACAGGCAAGAACCCTTTCTTTGACTGTTCCATTTTGAACTTCTTCAAAACTTTATCAAGGTATGTGCTTTGTGAAAGTCCAATTAAGCATCTTGATCTATCTCTATAGATCTGATGCCCAACATATAAGCAGCTTCACCGAGGTCTTTCATTGAAAAATTCTTATTCAAGAATCCTTTTATGCTATCCAAAAATTCTGTATTATTTCCAATCAACAATATGTCATCCACATATAATATTAGAAATGCTACAGAGCTCCCACTCACTTTCTTGTAAATACAGGCTTCTCCAAAACTCTGTATAAAACCATATGCTTTTATCACATTATCAAAGTGTATATTCCAACTCCGAGAGACCTGCACCAGTCTATAAATGGATCGCTGGAGCTTGCACACTTTGTTAGCACCCTTTGGATCGACAAAACCTTCTGGTTGCATCATATACAACTCTTCTTCCAGAAATCCATTCAGGAATGCAGTTTTGACATCCATATACCAAATTTCATAATCATAAAATGCAGCAATTGCTAACATGATTCGGACAGACTTAAGCATCGCTACGGGTGAGAAGGTCTCATTGCAGTTAACTCCTTGAACTTTGTCGAAAACCTTTTTCCGACAAGTCGAGTGTCGGTGTCAAAACCGGCGGATCTCGGGTAGGGGGTCCCAAACTGTGCGTCTAGGCGGATGGTAACAGGAGACAAGGGACACGATGTTTTACCCAGGTTAAGGCCCTCTCGATGGAGGTAAAACCCTACGTCCTGCTTGATTAATATTGATGATATGGGTAGTACAAGAGTGGATCTACCACGAGATCAAGGAGGCTAAACCCTAAAGCTAGCCTATGGTATGATTATTGTAATGTATGTTGTCCTACGGAATAAAGCCCTCCGGTTTATATAGACACCGGAGGAGGCTAGGGTTACACAGAGTCGGTTACAATGGTAGGAGATCTACATATCCGTATCGCCAAGCTTGCCTTCCACGCCAAGGAAAGTCCCATCCGGACACGGGACGGAGTCTTCAATCTTGTATCTTCGTAGTCTTGGAGTCCGGCGGACGATGATAGTCCGGTTGTCCGGACACCCCCTAGTCCAGGACTCCCTCAGTTGCCCCCAAACCAGTCTTCAATGACGATAAGTCCAGTGCGTATATAGTCTTCGGCGTTGCAAGGCGGGTTCTCCCTTCAAGTTCCATGTACCGCCAAGCAAAGTGTCCGCTTCATCATAAATACTGCGTTTCTTGGCTTCTACGCCCAATAATGGCCTTCTTCCACGCGTCGCACGAATGCGAAAAGCCAGGGTGTCTTTATGTTTCACCCCCTAGTCATGCGAGTCATCCGCCTACAAAAGAGGCAAAAATCCAGATCCAAACCACACCATCTTCCTCCCGCGAATACTTCATCGGAGCGCCCTTGACCTAAAAATCCATTCCATCATGGACCGTCGACGCGGCTCCTATTCTCGCGCTCCAAGCCCACCGCCAGGGGATTGGAGGAGGTGCTCTGTTCCACACAACGAGCTAGTGAAGCTCCAAGCGGGGGGATATCTCCCTCCGGCCTTCATGGTCCCGGTTCGAGCCGGGCTAGTCACCTACCAAGGTGGGAGGCAAGCGGAGGCTACCCCAAGTCCCAATAAAGGGGAGAGGGTATGCTTCGTCCCTTATCTGATAAGGGGACTCGGATTCCCAATACATCCGTTTCTCCGCGGGCTCCTGGAGTTCTACGGACTCCAACTCCACCACCTTACGCCCGCCTCTGTCCAGCATATCGCGGGCTACGTAGCTCTTTGCGAGCTATTCCTGGGCATCGAGCCCCATTTTGCATTGTGGAAGAGGCTGTTCTGCCTCGTACCCCGTTCTCACGAGGGGTCCATATATCAAGTGGGCGGCGCCAAATATGGCGATTGCGGGACCGGATACCCATCCGGTACTCCCAAGAAGGCGTCCGAAGACTGGCCTTCAGAGTGGTTTTACATAGGAGACGCTCCGCTGCCGGACCCAGTCCGGATTGGCCTCCCGGAGTTTAGTGCTGCTCCTCTGAAGAAACGCCTCAGCTGGCGCCCACGGAGCCCCCGATTGGAGGAAGACAAGAGCGTCCATTACTTGATGGGCCGAATAAGATTACTGGCCCATTCCGGGTTGACCATGATTGGAGTACATGCATCATGCGGGGGGGGGGGGTACAGCCATTGCAATACAAAGGCCACCCCATGTGGGATTTCAACGAGGAAGACGATGCCACCCGTCATGGCCGGGAAGGGCCGGATTCGACCGAGGATCTGGTGCAGATCCTGTCCAGCCTGTACAAGGGGGAGAAGGAGGACTTCCTATGAACGAACCCTTTGAATGGGTTTTCCATGAACAACCCTAGAGGCTGGGTAAGCGAACACTTTTAAGGGCTCAACCCATGCTTTCGAAGTTTAGGCTTCTTATATTATGTCTTCGGCGCAGGATCTACGCCGGACTGTGGAGGACATGGTAAGTCCCGTTCCGCAACCCGAGGATCCAGAAGATCCTCGGATCCGCCTCCAAGAGGATCCGGACATCAAGGTGGAGCTGATCGACGGGGTGTTTCACCAGCTCAGCATGGACAATGCTTTGGTCGCCATTACAGCGGACTACCCCGGACTGTATCCGGTTTCCCAGGTGACTGTGATCGAGGTCCGGACACCATTATCTCTTTGTCGGTGTCAAAACCGGCGGACCTCGGGTAGGGGGTCCCGAACTGTGCGTCTAGGCGGATGGTAACAAGAGACGAGGGACACAATGTTTTTACCCAGGTTCGGGCCCTCTCGATGGAGGTAAAACCCTACGTCCTGCTTGATTAATATTGATGATATGGGTAGTACAAGAGTAGATCTACCACGAGATCAAGGAGGCTAAACCCTAGAAGCTAGCCTATGGTATGATTGTTGAGATGTATATTCGTCCTACGGACTAAGGCCCTCCGGTTTATATAGACACCGGAGAGGCTAGGGTTACACAGAGTCGGTTACAATGGTAGGAGATCCACATATCCGTATTGCCAAGCTTGCCTTCCACGCCAAGGAAAGTACCTTCCGGACACGAGCCGGAGTCTTCAATCTTCTATCTTTGTAGTCTGGGAGTCCGGCGGATATTGATAGTCCGGCTGTCCGGACACCCCCTAGTCCAGCACTCCCTCACTCTTCCTTGCCCATTTCTGACCTTCGCGAACGATGGTGTTTTACAGGAAGCGCCTTCAAGGCGGGAAGCCGATCCCGCGGCGGCTGACCAACAAAGGTCAGTCCGGACCAGCAGGCGGAAAAGGAGCGCGGCATGGACTGAAACGTCGCCGCAAAGGTATAGCTCATATTTAAATTTTCAGAGCAACGTCCCTAGGAAGCGTCTGAGTGCTCATGATCTTTATAGGAGAAAAGCGCCGGCGGATCTGCGCGCGAAGTTGCCGATCCAACCTATACCGCCAGTTCCAGCGCCGGACCGAGGGGAAGGCAAGCGCAAGACGCGGGCCGGATCCTCCTCCAACGGAGGACACCGACAGACTGTCCGCCACCAAGTCTGAGGTGGAGAGCTCCATGAACCATAGGCGCCGCCGGACAGTATTTCGTGAAGCGTGCTTCTCCCATGAGGCATTGAACGCCTTTAACGCAGGGGACGCGCACCTCCGTGCCGCTCAAGATGGTTTTACCAGAGCCACGGAGCAGTATGTGAAAGACATACGGGTAAGGGAATTTTAATGGTTATATATACTAGTAGCCCCCAAGACTTAAAGTAGTTATGTTAACTGATTTAAGGATCATTTGAAATGCAGGCTCTTACCGAGAAGAATGCCCAGCTGTCTCAGGAGCTGCAAGAATGCAAGGCCCAACTTGAGGTCAAGATTGCTGCCGCAGAGGAGACGCAGAGACCCCTCCTGGTAACACATTTTTATTAATAAATATAAGCGCTGTGCGGCGTGCGCGCAAGTCTAATAGTGACATATCAGGTGCCGCCAGACAAGAACCGGACAGGCAAGAATTACTGCGCCAGCTAAAGTCCAGCGAGAGGGTGCTGAATAGGGTGCAGCAAGAAAGGAACAAGCTCCAGGATGCCAACGCCAAGCTCGGAGAAGAGCTGAAAGGCGCTCGAGCCAGGCTGTCCAGCTCTGTTAAGGAGAATCAGCGGCTTCGTCGCGGCATTTATAGTAAGTGCTTGAGCGGACTCCTTTGAAAAGAAGAGTTCGGCGAGGAAGTAAATTGACATAATATGTCTTGTAGGTATACTCACAGGTCGCCCTGCGGAGGAGATGCCCATATCAACGGGTGATCAACTTCCCGAGCTGTTGCAACTGCTCAATAGAGTTCGGCAGGCAATGAGCGGCGTCGTCCAGGCTTTATGGCCAGCCCTCTCCCTACCAGAGGGCCTTGGGGAGCTTGCGGAGAAGCTTCAAGGAGTGCGGCAGCGCTTCCATTTGTGGAAGATTTCGGCTTGCCGTCAAGGTGCCAAGGAGGCTTGGGCCATGGTGAAGACGCGTTACAAGAAGGCGGATCCCAACCACATGGCCGAAGTTGGACCGGTGGGGCCCGATGGGAAGGAGATCCCTATGAGTTGAGTATACAGCCAAGTAGAGTTGGCTGCTAAATTTTCCCAACGGGACTGTAAGTTAGACAGCCTATTAGACGGGATTGAGGAGGAATACAATCAGTAAATTTGACAATGTATGTTTTCCTTTAAAGTGACATGTGAAATGCCTTCTAGCCAGATTGTAGATCGTTTGTCTTTGCCGACCTTTTCGCTTCAACCTCGGGACCCTAGTGTCCGGAGTGTGTCCGAATACCTTTTTGGTTAAGAAACAACCGTGGTATGCATGGAGACCAGGCATAGGGGTCATTAGTGCTTTATCAAACAAGTGCCCAACTAGTTATGTTATATTACATGGTTAGTAAGAAACAACTTCCAGGGAGAATAGTTCCATTAAGGGTTCCTTTCCCTGGGAGGCATGCCCTAAAGTGCATGTGCGGACTGCGAAAAAAGCAGAAAAACATCTGGGGGCGGATAAATGAGTAGGTAAAAAATCATCTTTTAAGTCACCGACCGAATATTCCCTTAAGAACGCTAGCTTTCGGCTACACCCAGTCTGAGGTACACATCCGGCTGACCCGGCATTAACAATCGCAGAGGTGCTCCCTTTACCTCCTAGCCAAACAATCGGGAACGTAGGGGTAAGCACAGGAGCCAGGCAACCCATCTTGGCCAAAACTTAAGTCATATCGATGCATATAATGGTGAGTAAAAGGTACATGTGGAAGCTTGACACATGTGCTGGGCATGAAACCCTTATAATTGAGCTTCTGGAAAAGAAGCCCCGAGGTATAATGAGTGCGGATGGCACATCAAGTGTATGCGAACAATGCGAAAGTAGGCCCTTAGGGGCTTTTTAGTAAAAAGGTTATGAGAGGAAAGAGAAACAAAAAACAGCCGAAGTGTAAAAATTTGAACGGAGGAAGGGGACGAACTCTTAGTCCGTGCTAGGCATAGAATCTTGAAGGCGGCTACGCTCCATGGGTTCAGCTCGAGTCGGTTATCCGACGATTTCAAGGCGGTGCGCCGCGGTCGAGACTTGATCGATAATGAAGGGGACCTCCCATTTGGGCTTGAGCTTGTCCTTTTTCTTGTCCGGCAGGCGTAGAACTAGTTTTCAAACATTGTAAGTCTTGGCCCGTACTTCTCTGCTTTGATATCTTCGGGCCTGCTGTTGATAAAATGCGGAACGAGCCTTGGCGATGTCGCGTTCTTCCTCCAACGTGTCCAAGCTGTCCTGCCGATCCAGCTCGGCTTCTCTTTCTTCGTACATGCGCACTCGAGGTGAGTCATGAATTATGTCGCAGGGCAGGACTGCCTCTGCGCCGTATACCATAAAAAATGGTGTGAATCCGGTAGTATGGTTAGGCGTTGTCCGCAGCCCCCAGAGTACGGAGTCGAGATCCTCAACCCAGTGCGTGTCAGATTTAGTAAGTGACCGCACAAGTCTGGGTTTAATGCCGCTCATTATTAGACCATTCGCTCGTTCCACTTGACCGTTGGTTTGAGGTTGATAGACTGAAGCATAGTCAAGCTTGATGCCCATATTTTTGCACCATGACTTAACCTCGTCGGCCGTGAAGTTCGTGTCGTTGTCGGTGATGATGCTGTGGGGGACACCGTAACGGTGTACGACCCCGGATATAAAGTCTATCACTGGTCCGGACTCTGCCGTTTTGACCGGTTTGGCCTCTATCCATTTGGTGAATTTATCCACCATGACCAATAGATACCTTTGCTTGTGGGTTCCCCTTTAAGGGGTCCAACCATATCAAGCCCCTGATCATGAACGCGGGTAATGGGTATAGTTTTGAGGGCGGTGGGTGGCATATGGCTCTGATTAGAAAAGAGCTGACAACCGACACATCGCTGGACTAAGTCCTGGGCATCTGCCCGGGCCGTCGGCCAATAAAATCTTGTACGGAATGCCTTTCCTACAAGGGCCCGGGCTGCTGCGTGGTGTCCGCCTAGTCTGGCATGAATTTCAGCCAGGAGGTTTCGCCCTTCCTCTTCGGAGATACACCTTTGAAGGACTCCGGTTGTACTTTTCTTATAAAGTTCTCCCTCATGGACCTTGTAGGCTTTCGATCGCCGGACTATGCAGCGGGCCTCATTTTGGTCTTCGGGAAGTTCCTGTCTGAGCAAATAGGCTAGGAAAGGTTCTGTCCACGGGGCGATTACCGCCATTATGTCGTGGGCTGAAGGTGTTATGTCATCGGATGAATCGCCGGTTGGCGCGGTTGTTTTCGGTTTGTCGTATCTGGACTCCTCTTTCCATAGTACGGATGGCTTGAAGAGCCGCTCCAGGAAGATATTTGGAGGGACAGCGTCACGTTTTGCACCGATGCGTGCCAGTATGTCGGCCGCTTGGTTATTATCTCGGGCTATGTGATGGAATTCAAGTCCTTCGAACCGAGCTGACATTTTTAAGACAGCATTGCGATATGCTGCCATTTTCGGATCCTTGGCATCGAAATCTCCATTTATTTGGGATATTGCAAGGTTTGAATCCCCGCGCACCTCTAGGCGTTGAATGCCCATGGAGATTGCCATCCGGAGACCGTGTAAAAGGGCCTCGTATTCGGCTGCGTTGTTGGAGTCCGTGTACATTATTTGAAGTACGTATTGGACTGTGTCCGCGGTTGGGGACGTCAAGACGACGCCAGCCCCCATTCCGGCCAACATTTTAGAGCCGTCGAAGTGCATAATCCAATTGGAGTATGCGCCGTATTCTTTAGGGAGTTCGGCTTCGGTCCATTCGGCGACAAAGTCAGCCAAAACTTGTGACTTTATAGCTCGCCGAGGTTTGTAAGTTATATCGAATGGTAAGAGCTCAATGGCCCATTTTGCAATCCTGCCCGTTGCGTCGCGGTTATTTATAATGTCATTGAGTGGTACTTGAGAGGCCATCATTATCGAACACTCTTGAAAGTAGTGTCGAGCTTCCGGATGCCATGAACACCGTGATACGCTATCTTCTCGATAGTGTGGGTAACGGACTTGCGGGGGTTAACACAGTGGATACATAATACACTGGTTTTTGAAGAGGGAATTTGTGCCCTTCTGTCTCTCGTTCGACGACGAGTACCGCGCTTACAACTTGATGCGTTGCTGCGATGTATAACAACATTGGTTCGCCCAGATTGGGCGCAGCCAGGACCGGATTTGTTGCCAGTATGGCCTTTATTTCTTCGAGTCCAGCAGTGGCAGCATCCGTCCACTCGAAGTGTTCGGTGCGCCTAAGGAGGCGATAGAGGGGCAATGCCTTTTCTCCTAGACGGGAGATAAAGCGGCTTAGAGCTGCCACGCATCCTGTTAATTTTTGTATTTGTTTGAGGTCTTTTGGAATGTCCAACTATGACAGAGCTCGGATTTTAGCAGGGTTTGCTTCAATTCCTCTACCAAATACGATGAAGCCCAGCAGCTTTCCGGCTGGTACGCCGAAAACACATTTTTTCCGGATTCAGCTTGATGTCATATACTCTGAGGTTGTCGAACGTGAGCCTTAAATCGTCTACTAGAGTTTCGACGTGTTTTGTTTTGACGACTACGTCGTCTACGTATGCCTTGACTGTTTTGCCGATCTGGGTAGCCAGACATGTATGAATCATGCGCTGATATGTTGCGCCGGCGTTTTTAAGTCCGAAGGGCATCGTGTTGAAGCAGAATGGTCCGTATGGAGTGATGAATGCCGTTGCGGCTTGGTCTGCTTCCGCCATCTTGATTTGATGGTAGCCAGAGTATGCGTCGAGGAAGCACAACGAATCGTGCCCTGCGGTAGCATCGATAATTTGGTCGATGCGGGGGAGAGGAAAGGGATCCTTTGGGCAAGCCTTATTGAGGTCTTTAAAATCGACACAGAGGCGCCAGGATTTGTCCTTCTTTGGTACCATTACCAGATTTGCTAGCCAATCCGGATGTTTGATATCTCTGATGAATCCGGCTTCCAATAGTTTTGCTAGCTCTTCTCCCATTGCCTGTCTTTTGGGTTCGGAAAATCGTAGAAGAGCCTGTTTGACTGGCTTAAATCCTTTTAGGATGTTTAGGCTGTGTTCTGCCAACCTGCGTGGGATTCTGGGCATATCCGAAGGATGCCAGGCGAAAATGTCCCAATTTTCCCGAAGGAATTCGCAAGATCGGGCGCTACTTTGGGGTTCAATTGTGCCCCAATGGAGGCCGTCTTTTTTGGGTCCGTTGGATGGACCTGGAAATTTATTATTTCATCTGCTGGTTTGAAGGAGGTGGACTTGGATCTTTTATCGAGTATCACATCGTCCCTGTTCACCGTAGAGCGCAACGCGGTGAGTTCTTCTGCTGCTAAGGCTTGGATAGTGCCTCGTGGCTAGTGCGATCGTCTTGTTTTCGGCGCGAGTGCTATGTCCGGATCACTAGCGAGTGATTATTCCGCCGGGCCTGCATTTTGAGCTTCATGTACCCGTAATGAGGTAATCGCTTGAAAAATTGTGAATGCCTCTCGTCCTAATATAGCGTGATATCCGCTGTTGAGCAGGGCCACTTGGAACGTGACTTCTTCGATCAGAATTGTCCGTGAGCGAACACCACATCGAGTGTGATTTTTCCGGTGCAGCGTGCTTCCCGGCTAGGGATTATTCCTCTAAAAGTTGTGCTGCTTCGCTCAATACGGCTCCAGTCTATTTCCATTTTTTGAAGAGTTTCCTCGTAGATGAGGTTTAATCCGCTGCCGCCATCCATGAGGACCTTTGTAAGTCGAAAATCGTCCACTATGGGACTAAGCACCAGTGCAGCTGGTGCTCGGGCTGTTCGGAATTTAGGTTCGTCGCTGGCGTTGAAGGTAATAGCTGTGTCGCTCCATGAATTTGCTGTTGCTACTTGGTAGACTTCGGCGAGGCCGCGGATTGTTCGTTTTCGTATATTGTTTGATGCAAAGGTCTCGAAGACTGTTGATACCGTACCGGTATTGTTGGAGTGGTTTTCCGGGGCTAGAAGCTCCTCGCCACTTTTGGCCACCTGCCGTAATATCCAACATGCTCGAAGGCTATGTGTTGTGACGGCTCCCGCTGTACTATGAAGCTAACAGGGTCCATTGAGCCATCCCTCCAGTACGGTTCCATGCCCTTTATGGGGTTTTTGCTTTTTGGTTTTTGCATCTAGGGCCTGAGTGTGATGCACCCTTTTGTTGCGGACTGGGGTTGTGTTCGGGGCCGGATTATCCCAAAATCGGTTTTCGGTTTTCCGGAAACTCTCCATAGCACAGTACTTTCGTACTATGGATGTCAGATCGGCGAGGCGTATAATTTTACGACGGCCGATGGCGTTCAATATTCCCTCGTCCGTGCAATTATTGCAAAAGATTGAGATTGCATTTTCCTCTCGGCAGTCCTTTATCCTGTCCATAACCAGGAGGAATCTGGCCCAGTAGTGATGTATTGTTTCAGCGGGCTCTTGCCGTATTAGAGATAGATCGCATATGTCTGGGCGGGTGGGTGGACTAAAATCCGGATCCATGCCCATCTTGGGGCTTAAAGGCCGAGGAGTTTCCGAATTCAGAAGCTTGGATTTCTGGACACGATCCAGTGAGTCTGGAACGATGCATGATTTTAAGTTCAATGCTCGATCGAAGTCCGTCCCTCCGCGGAAATCAGGCATGGAGGGTTCGGGAATCCGGACGTGACTAGTTTTCAATATAGGCGAAGAGTCGCCGCATTGCTCCTCTACCACTGCGACGTGGTGGGTGGCCTGGGGAGAGTTAATCTCTCTCAGATCGGTTTTAAACCCAATCTGATTGTAGTCATGAAGCGACTCCTGTAGGCGGCGATGCGATCCAAGAGCTCGTTAACGAGCGAGACCTCTATTGGATCCAACCGCGCTCGGATTTCGAGCTGACGCGAAGATTGCTTTTGACGACTTGAGAAGTCATTGTCGAGCGATGGCGGACAGCGGTCATAAGAAAACCACCTAGCCGGATAGTTTGGCCGGTGGCCAAGGCCCCTTTGGCGAAAATACCGTCTTTGAAGACAGGTGGAGGCATCCTTCCTATCGGTGACGACACAGTGGAACTCTCAATGAAAGCACCAATGTCGGTGTCAAAACTGGCGGATCTCGGGTAGGGGGTCCCGAACTGTGCGTCTAGGCGGATGGTAACAGGAGACAAGGGACACGATGTTTTACCTGTGTTCGGCCCTCTCGATGGAGGTAAAACCCACGTCCTGCTTGATTAATATTGATGATATGGGTAGTTCAAGAGTGGATCTACCACGAGATCAAGGAGGCTAAACCCTAAAGCTAGCCTATGGTATGATTGTTGTAATGTATGTTGTCCTACGGACTAAAGCCCTCCGATTTATATAGACACCGGAGGAGGCTAGGGTTACACAGAGTCGGTTACAATGGTAGGTGATCTACATATCCGTATCGCCAAGCTTGCCTTCCACGCCAAGGAAAGTCCCATCCGGACACGGGACGGAGTCTTCAATCTTGTATCTTCGTAGTCTTTGAGTCCGGCGGACGATGATAGTCCGGCTGTCCGGACACCCCCTAGTCCAGGACTCCCTCATCGAGATTTGTAGATAGTAACACTACTATCAATGTCCGTCTTCCTCTAGAAGATCCATTTATTTTCTATGGTCTGCCGATCATCGGGCAAATCCACCAAAGTCCACACTTTGTTCTCACCTTTTGGATCAACAAAACCTTCTGGTTGCATCATAGACAATTCTTCTTTAAGAAATCCATTAAGGAATGCTGTTTTTTCATCCATTTACCAAATTTCATAATCATAAAACGCGGCAATTGCAAATATGATTCGGACAGACTTAAGCATCATTACGGATGATAAGGTCTCATCGTAGTCAACTCCTTGAACTTGTCGAAAACCTTTCGCAACAAGTCGAATTTTCTAGACAGTAACATTACCGTCAGCGTCAACCTTCTTCTTGAAGATCCATTTATTTTCTATGGCTTGCCGATCATCGGGCAAGTCCACCAAAGTCCACACTTTGTTCTCATACATGGATCCCATCTCACATTTCATTACCTCAAGCCATTTTGCGGAATCTGGGCTCATCGTCGCTTCCTCATAGTTCGTAGGTTCATCATGGTCTAGTAACATGATTTCCAGAATAGGATTACCATACGATTCTGGTGTGGACCGTATCTGGTTGACCTAAGAGGTTTGGTAGTAACTTGATCTGAAGTTTCATGATCATCATCATTAGCTTCCTCACTAATTGGTGTAGGAATCACTGGAACTGATTTATGTGATGAAATACTTTCCAATTCAGGAGAAGGTACAATTACCTTATGAAGTTCTACTTTCCTCCTGTTGGGGAATGCGGTAATTTCAAAAAAATTCCTACAATCATGCAAGATCTATCTAGGAGATAGATAGAAACGTGAGGGGAGAGTGTGTCCATGTACCCTCGTAGACCGAAGCATTATGACAATGCGGTTGATGTAGTTGTACGTCTTCATGATCCTACCGATCCAAGTACCGGACGTACGACACCTCCGCATTCAGCACACATTCATCTCGATGACGTCCCTCGTACTCTTGATCCAGTTGAGGCCGAGGGTGAGTTCCGTCAGCACGATGGCGTGTTGACGGTGATGATGATGCTATAGGCGCAGGGCTTTGCCTAAGCTCCGCAACGGTATGATCGAGGTGTGTAACTTCGGAGGGGGGCATCGCACACGGCTAAGAGATTGTCTGTTGTGCTACTGGGGTGCCCCTTGGCCATGTATATAAAGGAGGGAGGGAGAGAGGAGGTCGGCCAGGTTTGGGCACACCAGGGGGGAGTCCTAATTGGACTCCTAGTCCAAGTAGGATTCGCCCCCCCTTTCCTTTCTTCCACCGGAGGGAAAGGTAAGGGAGAGAGAGGGGGGAAGGAAAGAGGGGGCCGACCCCCTCCCCTAGTCTAATTCTGTTTGGGCAAGGGGAGGGGCGCCCCTCTCATGTGGCCCTTTCTCCTCTCCTCCAATAAGGACCACTAGGCCCAATACTTCTCCCGGGGGGTTCCGGTAACCTCCCGGTACTCCGGAAAAATGCCTGAATCACTCGGAACCATTCCGATGTCCAAATGCAACCTTCCAATATATGAATCTTTACCTCTCGACCACTTTGAGACTCCTCTTCATGTCCGTGATCTCATCCGGGACTCCGAACAAACTTCGGTACATCAAATCACATAACTCATAATACGAATCGTCATCGAACGTTAAGCGTGCGGACCCTACGGGTTCGAGAACTATGTAGACATGACCGAGACACATCTCCGGTCAATAACCAATAGCACAACCTGTATGCTCATTGCTTCCTACATATTCTACAGAGATCTTTATCGGTCAAACCGCATAACAACATATGTTGTTCCCTTTGTCATCGGTATGTTACTTGCCCGAGATTCGATCGTCAGTATCATCATACCTAGTTCAATCTCGTTACTGGCAAGTCTCTTTACTCGTTCCGTAATACTTCATCCCGCAACTAACTCATTAGTCACAATGCTGGCAAGGCTTATAGTGATGAGTATTACCAAGAAGGCCTAGAGATACATCTCCAAAACACGGAGTGACAAATCCTAATCTTGATCTATGCCAACCCAACAAACACCTTTAGAGACACCTGTAGAACACCTTTATAATCACCCTTTTACATTGTGACGTTTGGTAGCACACAAAGTGTGCCTCCGGTATTCGGGAGTTGCATAATCTCATAGTCTGAGTAACATGTATAAGTCATGAAGAGAGCAGTAGCAATGAAACTAAAATGATCATAATGCTAAGCTAACAGATGGGTCATGTCCATCACATCATTCTACTAATGATGTGATCCCGTTCATCAAATGACCCCACGTGTCTATGGTTAGGAAACATAACCATCTTTGATAAACGAGCTAGTCAAGTAGAGGCATACTAGGGAGAATATGTTTTGTCTATGTATTCACACATGTACTAAGTTTCCGGTTAATACAATTCTAGCATTAATAATAACCATTTATCATGAAATAAGAAAACAAATAATAACTTTATTATTGCCTCTAGGGCATATTTCCTTTAGTCTCCCACTTGCACTAGAGTCAATAATCTTGTTCACATCATCATGTGATTTAACACAAATATTCACATCTGTATGCGATTAACACCCATAGCTCACATCGTCATGTGAGCAACACCCAAAGGGTTTACTAGAGTCAATAATCTATTTCACATCGCTATGTGATTAACACCCAAAGAGTACTAAGGTGTGATCATGTTTTTCTCATGAGAGAAGTTTAGTCAACGGGTCTGTCAAATTCAGAGCCATATGTATTTTGCAAATATTATATGTCTACAATGCTCTGCATGGAGCTACTCTAGCTAATTGCTCCCACTTTCAATATGTATCCAGATTGAGACTTAAAGTCATCTGGATTGGTGTAAAAGCTTTCATCGATATAACTCTTTACAACGAGCTCTTTTATCACCTCCATAATCGAGAAATATTTCCTTAGTCCTCACTAAGGATAATCTTGACCGTTGTCCGGTGATCTACTCCTAGATCAAAATTGTACTCCCTTGCCAAACTCAGGGTAGGGTACATAATAAGTCTGGTACACAACACAACATACTTTATAGAACCTATGACTGTGGTATAGGGAATGACTTTCGTTCTTTTTCTATTTTTTGCCGTGGTCGGGCTTTGAGTCTTACTCAACTTTACACCTTGTAATACAGGCAAGAACCCTTTCTTTGACTGATCCATTTTGAAATTCTTCAAAACTTTACCAAGGTATGTGCTTTGTGAAAGCCCAATTAAGTGTCTTGATCTATCTCTATAGATCTTGATGCCCAATATGTAAGCAGCTTCACCGAGGTCTTTCATTGAAAAAATCTTATTCAAATATCCCTTTATGCTATCCAGAAATTCTATATCATTTCCAATCAACAATGTGTCATCCACATATAATATTAGAAATGCTACTGAGCTCCCACTCACTTTCTTGTAAATACAGACTTCTCCAAAAGTTTGTATAAAACCATATGCTTTGATCATATTATCAAAGCATTTTATTCCAACTCCGAGAGTCTTGCCCCAGTCCATAAATGGATTGCTGGAGCATGCACACTTTGTTAGCACACTTTGGATCGACAAAACCTTCTGGTTGCATCATATACAACTCTTCTTCCAGAAATCCATTCAGGAATGCAGTTTTGACATCCATCTCCCAAATTTCATAATCATATAATACAGCAATTGCTAACATGATTCGGATAGACTTAAGCACTGCTACGGGTGAGAAGGTCTCATTGTAGTCAACTCCTTGAACTTTGTCAAAAACCTTTTTTCGACAAGTCGAGCTTTGTAGATAGTAACACTACTATCAATGTCCATCTTCCTCTTGAAGATCCATTTATTTTCTATGGTCTGCCGATCATCGGGCAAATCCACCAAAGTCCACACTTTGTTATCATACATGGATCCATCTCAGATTTCATGGCCTTAAGCCATTTCGCGGAATCTGGGCTCATCATCCCTTCCTCATAGTTCGTACTTCGTAGGTTCATCATGTTCTAGTAACATGACTTCTAGAATAGGATTGTCGTACCACTCTGGTGCAGACTGTACTCTGGAAGACCTACGAGGTTCTGTAGTAACTTGATCTGAAGTTTCATGATAATCATCATTAGCTTCCTCACTAATTGGTGTAGGAATCACTAGAACTGATTTATATGATGAACTACTTCCGAATTCGGGGGAAGGTACAATTACCTCATCAAGCTCTACTTTCCTCCCACTCACTTCTTTCGAGAGAAACTCATTCTCTAGAAAGGATCCATTTTAGCAACAAAGATTTTACCTTTGGATCTGTGATAGAAAGTGTACCCAACAATTTCCTTTGGGTATCCTATGAAGACACACTTCTCTAATTTGGGTTCGAGCTTATCAGGTTGAAGTTTTTTCACGTAAGCATCGCAGCCCCAAAATTTTGAAGAAACGACAACTTTGGTTTCTTGCCAAACCACAGTTCATAAGGCGTCGTCTCAACGGATTTTGATGGTGCCCTATTTAACGTGAAAGCAGCCGCCTCTAATGCATAACCCCAAAACGACAGTGGTAAATCGGTAAGATACATCATAGATCGCACCATATCCAATAACGTGTGGTTACGACATTCGGACACACCATTACGCTGTGGTGTTCCATGTCGCGTGAGCTGTGAAACTATTCCACATTGTTTTAAATGAAGGCCAAACTCGTAACTCAAATATTCTCCTCTACGATCAGATCGAAGAAACTTTATTTTCTTGTTATGATGATTCTCCACTTCACTATGAGATTCTTTGAACTTTTCAAATGTTTCAGATTTGTGTTTCATTAAGTAGATATACCCATATCTGGTCAAATGATCTGTGAAGGTCAGAAAAATAATGATACCTGCCACGAGCATCAACACTCATTGGACCGCATACATCGGTGTGTATTATTTCCAATAAGTCACTAGCTCGTTCCATTGTTTCGGAGAATGGAGTTTTACTAATCTTGCCCATAAGGCACGGTTCGCAAGCATCAAATGATTCATAATCAAGTGATTCCAAAAATCCATCTTTATGGAGTTCCTTCGTGCGCTTTACACCGATATGACCCAAACGGCAGTGCCACAAATATGTTGCATTATCATTACCATCTTTGCATCTTTTGGCATCAATATTATGAATATGTGTATCACTACGATCAAGATTCAATAAACCATCGACATTGGGTGTATGACCATAAAAGGTTTTATTCATGTAAACAGAATAACAATTTATTCTCTGTCTTAGATGAATAATCGTATTGCAATAAACATGATCTAATCATATTTATGCTCAACGCAAACACCAAACGACATTTATTTAGGTTCAACACTAATCTCGAAAGTATAGGGAGTGTGCGATGATGATCATATCAATCTTGGAACCACTTCCAACACACATCGTCACTTCACCCTCAACTAGTCTCCATTTATTCCGTAACTCCTATTTCGAGTTACTAATCTTAGCAACCGAACAAGTATCAAATACCCAGGGGCTACTATAAACACTAGTAAGGTACACATCAATAACATGTATATCAAATATACCCTTGTTCACTTTGCCATCCTTCTTATCCACCAAATATTCATGGCATTTCTGCTTCTAGTGACCATTTCCTTTGTAGTAGAAGCACTCAGTTTCGGGCTTTGGTCTAGCTTTGGGCTTCTTCACGGGAGTGGCAACTTGCTTGTCATTCTACTTGAAGTTCCCTTTATTTCCCTTTGCCCTTTTCTTGAAACTAGTGGTCTTGTCAATCATCAGCACTTGATGCTCTTTCTTGATTTCTACCTTCTTCAATTTCAGCATCACGAAGAGCTCAGGAAATGTTTTTGTCATCCCTTGAATACTATAGTTCATCATGAAGTTCCAGTAACTTGGTGATGGTGACTAGAGAACTCTGTCAATCACTATCTTATCTAGAAGATTAACTCCCACTTGATTCAAGTAATTGTAGTACCCAGATAATCTGAGTACATGCTCACTGCCTGTGCTATTCTCCTCCATCTTTTAGCTATAGAACTTGTTGGAGACTTCATATCTCTCAACTCGGGTATTTGGTTGAAATATTAACTTCAACTCCTGGAACATCTCATATGGTCCATGACGTTCAAAACGTCTTTGAAGTCCCGATTCTAAGCCCTTAAGCATGGTGCACTAAACTATCAAGTAGTCATCATATTGAGCTAGCCAAACGTTCATAACATCTGTATCTGCTCCTGCAATAGGTCTGTCACCTAGTGGTGCATCAAGGACTTAATTCTTCTGTGCAGCAACGAGGATAATCCTCA
Source organism: Aegilops speltoides (assembly GCA_021437245.1). Classification (NCBI taxonomy): domain Eukaryota; kingdom Viridiplantae; phylum Streptophyta; class Magnoliopsida; order Poales; family Poaceae; genus Aegilops; species Aegilops speltoides. The sequence goes on from CM038145.1 coordinate 13,827,341, forward strand.
AATCACGGATCCAATCTGCATCATTGCTACTAACATCTTTCAACATAGTTTTTCTCTAGGAACATATCAAAATAAAAACATAGGGAAGCAACAACGCGAGCTATTGATCTACAACATTATTTGCAAAATACTATCAGGACTAAGTTCATGATAAATTAAAGTTCAATTAATCATATTACTTAAGAACTCCCACTTAGATAGGCATCCCTCTAATCATCTAAGTGATCACGTGATCCAAATCAACTAAACCATAACCGATCATCACGTGTGGAGTAGTTTTCAATGGTGAACATCACTATGTTGATCATATCTACTATATGATTCACGCTCGACCTTTCGGTCTCAGTGTTCCGAGGCCATATCTGCATATGCTAGGCTCTTCAAGTTTAACCCGAGTATTCTGCGTGTGCAAAACTGGCTTGCACCCGTTGTATGTGAATGTAGAGCTTATCACGCCCGATCATCACGCGGTGTCTCGGCACGACGAACTATAGCAACAGTGCATACTCAAGGAGAACACTTGTACCTTGAAATTTAGTAAGGGATCATCTTATAATGCCACTGACGTTCTAAGCAAAAATAAGATGCATAAAGGATAAACATCACATGCAATCAGAATATGTGACATGATATGGCCATCATCATCTTGTGCTCATGATCTCCATCACCGAAGCATCGTCATGATCTCCTGCCAGTTGCGGTTAAATTTATTACAAAACATGATCATCTCATACAACAATTTATATCACATCATGCTTGACCATATCACATCACAGCAAGCCCTACAAAAACAAGTTAGACGTCCTCTACTTTGTTGTTGCAAATTTTACGTGGCTGCTACGGGCTTCTAGCAAGAACTATTCTTACCTACGCATCAAAACCACAATGATTTTTCGTCAAGTGTGCTGTTTTAACCTTCAAAAAGGACCGGGCGTAGGCACACTTGATTCGGCTAAAGTTGGAGAAACAGACACTCACCAGCCACCTATGTGCAAAGCATGTTGGTAGAACCAGTCTCGCGTAAGCGTACGCGAAAAGTCGGTATGAGCTGCTTCATCCAACAATACCGCCGAATCAAAGTATGACATGCTGGTAAGCAGTATTACTATTGTCGCCCACAACTCTTTGTGTTCTACTCGTGCATATAGCATCTACGCATAGACCTGGCTCGGATGCCACTGTTGGGGAATGCAGTAATTTCAAAAAAATTCCTACGATCACGCAAGATCTATCTAGGTGATGCATAGGAACGAGAGGGAAGAGTGTGTCCACGTTCCCTCATAGACCGAAAGCGGAAGCGTTATGACAACGCGGTTGATGTAGTCGTACGTCTTCATGATCCTACCGATCCAAGTAACAAACGTACGACACCTCCGCGTTTAGCACACGTTCATCTTGATGACGTCCCTCGTACTCTTGATCCAGTGGAGGCCGAGGGTGAGTTCCGTCAGCACGATGGCGTGCTGACGGTGATGATGATGCTATAGGCGCAGGGCTTTGCCTAAGCTCCGCAACGGTATGATCGAGGTGTGTAACTGCGGAGGGGGGCATCGCACACGACTAAGAGATTGTTTGTTGTGCTATTGGGGTGCCCCCTGGCCATGTATATAAAGGAGGGAGGGAGAGAGGAGGTCGGCCAGGTTTGGGCACGCCGGGGAGGGTCCTAATTGGACTCTTAGTCCAAGTAGGATTCGCCCCCCCTTTTCCTTTCTTCCACCGGAGGGAAAGGTAAGGGAGAGAGGGGGGGAAGGAAAGAGGGGGGCCGGCCCCCTCCCCTAGTCCAATTCTGTTTGGGAAAGGGGAGGGGTGCCCCTCTCATGTGGCCCTTTCTCCTCTCCTCCAATAAGGACCACTAGGCCCAATACTTCTCCCGGGGGGTTCCGGTAACCTCCCGGTACTCCGGAAAAATGCCCAAATCACTCGGAACCATTCCGATGTCCAAATGCAACCTTCCAATATATGAATCTTTACCTCTAGACCACTTCGAGACTCCTTGTCATGTCCGTGATCCCATACGGGACTCCGAACAAACTTCGGTACATCAAATCATGTAACTCATAATACAAATCGTCATTGAACGTTAAGCGTGCGGACCCTACGGGTTCGAGAACTATGTAGACATGACCGAGACACATCTCCGGTCAATAACCAATAGCGCAACCTGGATGGTCATTGCTTCCTACATATTCTATGAAGATCTTTATCGTTCAAACTGCATAACAACATACGGGCCCAATTTGGGTTTGAGCTTATCAGGTTGAAGCTTTTTCACATAAGCATCACAATCCCAAACTTTAAGAAACGACAACTTAGGTTTCTTGCCAAACCACAGTTCATATGGTGTCGTCTCAACGGATTTAGATGGTGCCCTATTTAACATGAATGCAACCGTCTCTAAAGCATAACCCTGAAACGATAGCGGTAAATCAGTAAGAGACATCATAGATCGTTCCATATCTAATAAAGTACGGTTACGACGTTTGGACACACCATTATGCTGTGGTGTTCCAGGTGGCGTGAGTTGCGGAACTATTCCACATTGTTTCAAATGAAGAGAAAACTCGTAACTCAAATATTCGCCTTTGCGATCAGATCGTAGAAACTTTATTTTCTTGTTACGATGATTTTCCACTTCACTCTAAAATTCTTTGAACTTTTCAAATGTTTCAGACTTATGTTTCATTAAGTAGATATACCCATATCTGCTCAAATCATCTGTGAATGTTAGAAAATAATGATACCCGCCACGAGCCTCAACACTCATCGGACCGCATACATCGGTATGTATTATTTCCAATAAGTCAGTAGCTCATTCCATTGTTTCGGAGAATGAAGTTTTAGTCATCTTGCCCATGAGGCATGGTTCGAAGTATAAAGTGATTCATAATCAAGTGATTCTAAAAGCCCATCAACATGGAGTTTCTTCATGCGCTTTACACCAATATGACCTAAATGGTAGTGCCACAAATAAGTTGCACTATCATTACTAACTTTGCATCTTTTGGCTTCAATATTATGAACATGTGTATCACTACGATCGAGATTCAACAAAAATAGACCACTCATCAAGGGTGCATGACCATAAAAGATATTACTCATACAAATAGAACAACCATTATTCTCCGATTTAAATGAATAACCATCTCACATCAAACAAGATCCAGATATAATGTTCATGCTCAACGCTGGCACCAAATAACAATTTTTCAGGTCTAAAACTAATCCTGAAGGTAGATATAGAGGTAGCGTGCCGACAGCGATCACATCAACCTTGGAACCATTTCCGACGTGCATCGTCACCTTGTCCTTAGCCAATCTTCGTTTAATCTGTAGCCCCTGTTTCGAGTTGCAAATATCAGCAACATAACCAGTAACAAATAGCCATGCGCTACTACGAGCATTAGTAAGGTACACATCAATAACATTTATATCAAATATACCTTTCACTTTGCCATCCTTCTTATCCGCCAAATACTTGGGGCAGTTCTGCTTCCAGTGACCAGTCCCTTTGCAGTAGAAGCACTCAGTTTCAGGCTTAGGTCCAGACTTGGGCTTCTTCCCAGGAGTAGCAACTTGCTTGCTATTCTTCTTGAAGTTCCTGAGGGAGTCCTGGACTAGGGGGTGTCCGGACAGCCGGACTATCATCGTCCGCCGGACTCCAAGACTACGAAGATACAAGATTGAAGACTCCGTCCCGTGTCCGGATGGGACTTTACTTGGCGTGGAAGGCAAGCTTGGCGATACGGATATGTAGATCTCCTACCATTGTAACCGACTCTGTGTAACCCTAGCCTCCTCCGGTGTCTATATAAACCGGAGGGCTTTAGTCCGTAGGACAACATACATTACAACAACCATACCATAGGCTAGCTTTAGGGTTTAGCCTCCTTGATCTCGTGGTAGATCCACTCTTGTACTACCCATATCATCAATATTAATCAAGCAGGACGTAGGGTTTTACATCCATCGAGAGGGCCCAACACTGGTAAAACATCGTGTCCCCTGCTCTCCTGTTACCATCCGCCTAGACGCACAGTTCGGGACCCCTACCGAGATCCGCGGTTTTGACACCGACATTGGTGCTTTCATTGAGAGTTCCTGCGTATGCGTCACCGATAGGCTCGATGGCCTCTTCAACCAACAACGCTGTCGGGTGAGACTTTTCTACCGGACAGATCTTCAGATTCGGCGGCCGCGCTGCGCGGGCTAATTCGCAGCCATCCGAGCAGATCGAAAGCTACGCCCCTGGCCGTCAGGTCAAATTCGGAAGCCTAAACTTCACGGCCGACATCCGCGGGGACTTGATCTTCGACGGGCTCGAGCCACAGCCAAGCGTGCCGCACTGTTACGATGGGCATGATCTAGCTCTGCTGCCGAACAGTGCCTTGGTGGCCGCACAAGAACCCGCTCCGGCCCTTAGACCGGAGCCGGCAGCCCAGACCGAGGACCGGTGGCTGGACACCGCCTCGGGGGCTTCAACTTCCACGGCGATGGACCTGAACACTACCCTTGTCCCTCGCGAAGCTCGTGACTCCGAGGTACCGGACTCCTTGCCGGACTCCGGACCTCCCGCGCCCCTGCCAATCGAATCCGATTGGGCGCCGGTTATGGAATTCACCGCCACGGACATCTTCCAACGCTCGCCCTTTGGCGACATCCTAAATTCGCTAAAGCACCTCTCGCTATCCGGAGAGTCTGGCGGATTATGGCGAGATGGTTGGGATACGGACGACGAAGAAATTCAGAACCCACCCACCACCCACTTTGTAGCCACTGTCGATGATCTAACCGACATGCTAGACTACGACTCCGAAGACATCGACGCTATGGACGACGATGCCGGAGACGAACAGGAACCAGAGCCTACAGGGCATTGGAAGACCACCTCGTCATACGACATATACATGGTGGACACCCCAAAAGACGGGGACGGCGAAAAAGCAGCGGAGGCAGATTCTTTAAAGAAGCAGCCCAAGCGCCGGCGTCAGCGGCACCGCTCTAAATCCCGCCACAGCAAGAATGGAGATTCCGGCACAGGAGATAATAATACCCCAGAGAGTGCCGAAGATAATCCCCTCCAGCAAGACTCAGCGCAGGAGGACGCAGAAGCAAGCCCTCACGAGAGGGCGGCAGACGAAGAGGTCGAGGATTATAACTATATGCCTCCCTCCAAAGACGAGGCAAGCCTCAACGATGACGAATTCGTCGTGCCCGAGGATCCCGTCGAACAAGAGCATTTCAAACGCAGGCTTATCGCCATGGCAAATAGCCTAAAGGAAAAGCAGCAGCAGCTTCAAGCTGATCAGGACCTGCTGGCCGATCGATGGACCGAGGTCCTCGCGGGCGAAGAGTTTAAACTCGAACGCCCCTCCAAAAGCTACCCCAGATGCAAGTCGCTCCCCCGATTAGAGGAGAAAGCATACATACCTTCATCACCAGCGCACGATACGGCTGACCGACCACCCCGTGGTCGTGACAGAGAGGCATCCAGGCCCTCAACCAAGACCGTACCCCGGCATCGCTCCAAAAGTACGAAGCCAAAAGGGAACGCGCCGGACTTGTGAGACGTATTGGAGGACAAAGCAAGGTAATACAGATCCATCTACGGATCACGAGGGCGCCCCACGACCCGCGACGAATACCTTCACTCCAGATACAATAACCCCGTCCGGGCCGAACACAGCAGACAATGCTCTCTCGAGCTGCATCGTGATATTGCTCAATACAGAGGCGCCGCACACCCGCTACGCTTCACTGACGAAGTAATGGATCATCAAATCCTTGAAGGGTTTAAACCCGTAAACATCGAATCCTACGATGGCACAACAGACCCCACGGTTTGGATCAAAGATTATCTTCTCCACATCCATATGGCCCACGGCGACGATCTCCATGCCATAAAGTATCTCCCACTCAAGCTTAAAGGACCAGCTCGGCATTGGCTCAACAGCTTGCCCGCAGAGTCAATTGGGTGTTGGGAAGACCTGGAAGCCGCATTCCTCGACAACTTCCAGGGCACGTATGTGCGGCCACCAGACGCCGATGACCTGAGCCACATCATTGAGCAGCCAAACGAATCGGCCAGACAATTCTGGACACGGTTCTTGACAAAGAAAAACCAAATCATCGACTGTCCGGATGCAGAGGCCCTTGCAGCCTTCAAACATAACATCCGCGACGAGTGGCTAGCCCGGCACCTGGGATAGGAAAAGCAGAAATCCATGGCAGCCCTCACATCATTAATGACCCGCTTTTGCGCGGGAGGTGATAGCTGGCTAGCTCGCAGCAGGAATCTCCGTAAAAATTCTGGCAGTCCGGATACTAAGGACAACAATGGCAGGTCACGCCGAAACAAAAATAAGCGCCGCGTGCTTGGCGGCGACAAGGAGGATCGGCGGTCAACGCGGATTCGATGCTCTAAACCGGTCGTGGAAGAAGCCATTCAAAAGAACCACTCGGGTCCGTCCAATTTGGACTGAATACTCGACCGCTTATGCGGATACATGGCACCTGAAAACCAGCTAATCACACCAGCAGAGATTGCTGGGTGTTCAAGCGAGCAAGCAAGTTAATTGCCAAAAACAATGACAAGGGCTAAACAGCGGCGACGAGGAAGAGACCCGATCGCCCGAACAATAGAGGACGAAGGTTTCCCCCACAAGTCTGAACGGTGAATATGATTTACGCAACCCATATACCCAAGAGGGAGCGGCGTGCACTAAGGGGCGTCTATGCGATGGAGCCATCGCCCAAGTTCAATCCATGGTCCGCTTGTCCGATCACTCTCGATCGAAGAGACCATCCGACCAGCATCGCCATGGCGGATTCGCGCGTTGGTCTTAGACCCAATCGTCGATGGATTTCACCTCACGAGAGTCGATGGGCGGCGGCAGAGCTGAACCTGCTTTATCGGGATACGGTCGCAAGATGGGCATAGACCCTTCAAGGATTAAACCTACAAAGACAACCTTTAAAGGTGTCATACCAGGTGTGGAAGCCAATTGTACAGGCTCAGTCACACTAGAAGTGGTCTTCGGATCCCGGACAATTTCGGGCGAGGAGTTAATCTTGACATAGTCCCGTTCATGGCGGCTATCACGCTCTGCTCGGGCGAACCGCGTTTGCAAAGTTCAACGCGGTGCCGCATTATGCATACCTCAAGCTCAAGATTCCAGGACCCCGTGGAGTCATCACGGTCAACGGGAATACGGAACGCTCCCTCCCTGGTGGCAACAACGAGGGAACAAAGAAGGCTGCGGCAAACACTCAGGTGGTCTCAATTACGAGCATTAAATTCGATTATATTCCGCAGCTCATCCCTGGAGGGGGACATGTTTAATTAATCCAAAACCCTTGCTTACCGCACTATTTGTATTAGTCCGCACTCATAGCAGACCTCCTTTAATAAATAATGTAACACTTTTTCGACTGCAATAACATTACTTTTTGCATATATATATGTTCATTACATGACATCTTGCATCCGTATATTTTGGTACGGCCTAATACACCAGGGGCTTATGTTCCCCACATTATGGTGTGATAAGTCCGAACACTTTCATAAGTCGGCACCCGAACTTATAGCATTATATGAATCGGCTCGAATCATGTCTTGGGTCAATAGTTGGGTTTGCGGCTCCCACGTTTTGGTGCCTTACGTTCCGTTCAGCGGCTAAGGTGGCCTGGAGAACCACTGCGATTGCGCCCGGTTGAGCAGGCGGCGCCTCGGAGAAAGCTAAAACTGACCGGCATGATAAGGCGAGAGACTGGTCGCTATTCGAGAGGTCTTTTCGGGTCCTTAAAGACTCACGCCGCTTCGAGCGAAGTTCCGGATAATGTCCGACGAAGGCATGGATAGCACCCCGGATTCGGTCTTCCGAATACCAGGGGCTTCGCCAAAATTTAAAATTATAGAATTCTATGGCTAAGTGAGAGTGTTCAAGCATTATAAGTCCGGTTGCCTTGTTCGTTGTGTTGGCGCCTCCTAGATGGACCCAAAATGGGAACAAGAGTGCTCAAATTTACCCGAACACCCCAAAGCACTTTCATGGCTCGGGGCTGAAGCCAACGACTTGCCATCTCTCAGATTTTATAAACGGCCGCACAGAAGGTAATATTTTAAATTATACAAGCGTTGCTTAAAGCACACATGAACAAAGTTTTCAGCGCACAGGATAAAACATAGCGAGTTTACTCAAAAATTACATCTCTGGGGCACTCATCCGCAATATCGCGGGCTCCCTTCAGGACAGTTTTATAATACATTTCGGGCGTACGATACTCCTTGCCCGGTGGCGGCGGATCAGTGAGAAGCTTCTCCGCATCCAGCCTGCCCCAATGCACCTTTGTGCGGGCAAGGACCCGACGAGCACCTTCAATACAGGCGGAGCGCTTGATGACCTCCACCCAGGGGCACACATCCACCAGCCGCCGTACGAGGCCGAAGTAGCTCCTAGGCATGGCCTGTCCAGGCCACAGCCGGACTATAAGGCCCTTCATGGCCTCCTCAGCTACCTTGTGGAGTTCGACCAGCTGCTTCAATTGGTCGCTTGGGGGCACCGGATAGCCGGCCTCAGCATACTGAGACCAGAAGACCGTCTCCGTCGAGCTCCCCTCCTCGCCACGATAGAATGTGGCGGCATCGGACACACTACGTGGCAGATCTGCAAACGCCACTGGAAAGCTCCGAATGCGGGTAAGTGTCAGGTAGTTTACATTAACATGCTTGCTTTGCATGAAAAATGCCTTACCCGCCGCTATCTTCTTTACATCTTCAACCTCCTGAAGGGCCTTACGAGCCTCGGCCTTGGTGGACTTGGCACTTTCGAGGGCCGAGGCAAGCTCGGACTCCCGAGTCTTGGAGTCACACTCCAAGCTCTCATGCTTCTCCACGAGAGCCTGGAGCTCTTGCCGCACTTCCGCCACCCGTGCCTCCTGCTTTTCTCGCTCCGCCCGTTCCGCAGCCGCACTGCGCTCGGCCGCGGACACAGCCTCCTTCAGGGCTACCACCTCGTTTGTGGCCCCTGCAATACCCACATTATCCTTATTAATTTTTTGCAACCTAAATCCTTTTCTGTAAGGTCAATCTTCAAAGTGGTGTTACTCACCTTCTTTGTCCTCGAGCTGCTTCTTGGCATGGCCGAGCTCTCGCTCGGACCGCTCGAGATCCTGCTTCAATGCACCGACCTCCATGATCGGTCTGGCGGAGGTCAGCAAAGACAGCCTGCAAACCCATATTGACATAATTTATTAGCAACCTGCGAATATCTTTTTAGATCCTCGGTCGGCTTTTCTTTCCGAACACGAACCGAGCATCGGGGCTCTGTCTATGCGGTATTACATTATACAATTTTAACTTTTTACCTCAAAGCACATTAAAAAGGCTCTGCGAGCTTCGGTCAGCCCGCTCTTGGCAAGCTGGACCTTGAATCACCGCACTCATAACGGTGCGGTGTTCTTCCTCGATGGAAGCGCCTTTAAGCGCTTCCAAAGAAGTCCGGCGCCTCGGTTGGGCGGAGGCCTCGGCGTCCACGGTCTTGCCCTCCTTTGAAGGGCGCTTGCGGACTCTGGAACCACTACGGGTTCCGATGTAGAGTCCAGCGCAAAGTCTGGGAGGCTGCCTAGCGGCGCCTCCGGAGCCTCCTCCTGATGGGTCCCTTTCCGGGACCCCACCTCGGCGTCCTCACGGGCGCGGGGAGTAGAGGCCGTCGGAAGTGAATCCACATCCGACGGGGCCAACGACCCGCTCGAAGAAGCGGGGAGATCATCATCGGCCGGACTATGGACAGTATGCGGCATTAGTAGGACACTATGTGACACGAAGGAAATCGCATATCAGGGATCCGGATACTTACGATCTTGCCAGACGCCTGGCCCTTAAAGGCCACTCCTCCTCACCAACGTTGGTGTTGGCGGAGCTGTCCGGGGGAATAGTTCTCCCCCTCTTGGACCCTTCGGCCTCCCCTGTTGGGGAAGCCTTCCTGTTCCTCTCTCCCTCCTCCGGGAGAGAGTCTTCTTCCTCCTCTTCGTCTTCGGGGGAGGAGTTCGCCTCGTCGTCGGACACCTGATTACGGGAACTCTTTCGAGTCCCCTGTAACGCCCCAAGACCGGAGCTTCAGATGCCTTCCAGGGTTTCCGAGATTCGTTGTGTGGTTTTGTTTTGTTTGTCCATTCATCATGCCATCTCTTGCATTGCATCATGTCATCATGCCATTATCTCATAAATCTTTTGCAAATCATCTAAATAAATTGCATAGATCTTTTGATCTATTTAAATCGAGGGAATTCACGATGGTGATTTCTCTTTATAATATATCCTCCCGATATTAGTGGAGCTATTATAAAATATTCCATTTTTGGAATTCACCGTAACACACTTGCAAAATTCCCATGCCCTTTCTACTTCAAGTTTGGTCCCCAAACTTTGCCAATATTTCTTTTCCCATTTATCGAGGTCCTCCTAATTTCTCAACATTTTTGGGACACTTCTCAAACCCGTCCTAGTTCAAATCATTTGAATTAAATTCAAATGAATTTGAATTAAATCTTCAATCTTGCCACTTCATTTTTCTTGGAACGAGCATATTTCTGTGAGTCCAGGGAAATTATCCCCATGTCCAAATTCTTCCCCTAACCCTCTCTTTCTTTTATTTTATTTCTTATCTCTGTTTTGTTTTTTTTCTTTCTTTTGAGCGAGAGATAGAGGAGCCCAGCACCCTGGGCCTCCCAAACCTCCCGCGTCAGCCCAGACCGGCCCATCCATCCCCAAGTCGGCCCACCTACCCCTGCCTTCTAACCCTAGCGAACCCTCCTCTGCGCTCCATCTCTCCCTCGTCCTCCTCCAGCGCCGCTACCCCTCTCCCGATCCACTTTCTCTCCCCCGATCCCCTCGCTCGTCCTCCTCCAGCTTGCGCCGGCCTCTCCTTCCTTGCGCCGCCCCAACGACCTCCTGCGATGCCCGCCGCCGCGGCCTCCTCCTCGCGCGTCCTCGTCGCCCTGCGCCCGATTCCCAAGCGCCGCCCGCCTCGAGAGCTGCCGCCCGCGTCCGCCACCGCCTCCTTCCGTCGCTCCGCCGCGCCGCTGCCGAAAGGGCTTCGCCGATCCTCTCGATCCCCATCTCCTCTCAATCTCCTCCCTGCGCCCGATTCCCTCGCGCGCCTGCTTCTCCTCCCGAGCTCCGCGGCCTCCGTCCGCTGTGGCGTGCCCTCCTCTGCCTCCTCCCTCGCCATCGTCCATGACCTCACCGTTCGGGCCTCCTCCCTCGCGCGCCGACTTGCAAGTTCCTCGCCACCGCGGCTCTGCTTCCTGAAAGACAGAGGACCGCGCCCCTGCCTCGTGTTGGCTCGCTCAGCGCCTAGCTCCAGCGCCCGCAGATTTGGACGCGCCAAGTTCCTCTTCAAAATGTACAACTACATCGGATGTGGATTTCGACAAAGTACCACGGCGCGGGAGCCCCGGATACGTCAAGTTCGACTACATGTAACGCCGAGTACATTTCCGTCGCCGAGGACCAATAGTACCACTACTTCCCCTTCGGAACGTGTACAACTACCGTCGCAAGAATCGAGACCGGCATATCCGAAGACCCCAAGTACCACGACTACCCTTGGGACCCGTCAAGTTCATCTACGAACGTGTACAACTACCGTCGCCACGTGAACAATGACTTCCACTACGTTGCCGTGAGAACGTCTACTTCCACTACGACCGCCGCGAGAACGTCTACTTCCACTACGAACTCGACCCGTTTCGAAAATGCACGCTTCGAAGGTATAACCCGAGACGACCGCGATGAGATGCCCTTGCATGTATGAGATGCACCATTTGCACCGTGATCGAATTGTCCTTGCGACGCCCCTCTTTTGCCATGCCACCGACACGTGGGAACCCGGTAACCGGGATCACCCCACCATCTTTTGCATATTCCGCACATCCGCTCGCTTCCTTTTGCACTGGTATCTCCGTGAGCTACCAGAACCGATATGTTGCCGTGGCATCATTTTCGGATATGTTGCCGTGGCACCATTTCCTTTTCGCCTCCGTGGCACCCTTTTCGTTTCGCCGCCGTGGCACCCTTTTTGTTCCGCCATGGCGACAAATGTTTCATAACATGCTCATGTCAACATTTTCATAAAATTGCATAAAACTTGCATATGTCATCCGCATCATAATAACAACAATTAAAATGTTTAAAATTGTTGTTGCATTAATTTGCTAAATGACATATGGGGATTTTCCGGAAATGTTGTTTGTTGTTCCGGCCTCATTTAAACTTGCCTAAATTGTTAGTTTAATTATGCTTCACCTCTTGCCATGTTAACCAACATTTAATCTTGTCTTGTTCATAACCGAGAGAGAACTAAATAATTGATGTGGCGTTCCGTCAATATGCAACTCGTTGCATATTGAGCTCCACTAACTTGTAGTGTTGTTTGTGCATATTGCCATGCCATGCCTCTTTAAACCGGACATGCATCATACTTGTTTGCATCATGCCATGTTTATGTGATGGTTGTTTACTATGTTGTTTGTTTCTTTCGGGTTGCTTCTCTCGTTAGCTTCGTTTCGTTCGGAGTTGTGAGGATTCGTTCGACTCGTCCTTTTGTCTTCTTCATGGACTCGTTCTTCTTCCTTGCGGGATTTCGTGGCAAGATGACCATACCCTCGAAATCACTACTATCTTTGCTATGCTAGTTTGCTCGCTCTTTTGCTATGCCAATGCTACGATGCCTACCATTTGCTTGTCGGCCTCCCAAAATGCCATGAACCTCTAACCTTTGACACCATTCCTAGCAAACCGTTGTTTGGCTATGTTACCGCTTTGCTCAGCCCTCTTATAGCGTTGTTAGTTGCGGTGAAGATGAAGTTTGTTCCTTGTTGGAACATGGAGATGTTGTTCCTTGTTGGAACATGTTTACTTGTTGGGATATCACAATATATCTTATATTATTAATGCATCTATATATTTGGTAAAGGGTGGAAGGCTCGGCCTTATGCAGGTGTTTTGTTCCACTCTTACCGCCCTAGTTTCCGTTATACGGTGTTATGTTCCCGGATTTTGCGTCCCTTACGCGGTCGGGTGATTTATGGGACCCCCGACGGTTCGCTTTGAATAAAACTTGTCCAGCAAGGCCCAACATTGCCTTTTACCATTTGCCTCACCTAGCCTTTTTTTTCCCTTGGGTTTCGGAGCCCAAGGGTCATCTTTATTACCCCGGGCGGTGCTCGTTGTGAGTGTTGGTCCAAACCGTCGACCGCCGGTGGCCACCGAGGGCAACTCTGGGCTGGCCTACGGAAGTTTGGACAATCCGGTGTGCCACGAGAACGAGATATGTGCAGCTCCTATCGGGATTTGTCGGCACATTCGGGCGGCTTTGCTGGTCTTGTTTTACCATTGTCGAAATGTCTTGATGTACGGGATACGAGTCTGATCGGAGTGTCTGGGTGAAGGTCTATTCGCCGTTGATCGCGAGAGCTTGTCATGAGCTAAGTTGGGACACCCTGCGGGTATAAACTTTCGAGAGCCGTGCCGCGGATATGTGGCAGATGGGAATTTGTTAATGTCGGTTGTAGAAAACCGAAGTTGACCTTAATTAAAATACATCAACCGTGTGTGTAACCGTGATGGTCTCTTTCGCGGAGTCCGGGAAGTGAACACTGATGTTGGAGTTATGCTTGACGTGGGTTGCTATAGGATCACTTCTTGATCATACTTTTGTCGACCGTGCTTTGCCTTCTCTTCTCGCTCTCTTTTGCGATTGTAGCCACCATATATGCTAGTCGCTTGCTGCAGCTCCACCTCATGCCTTTACCTTACCCATGAGCTTAAATAGTCTTGATCTCGCGGGTGCGAGATTGCTGAGTTCTCGTGACTCACCAGATACTTCCAAAACCAGTTTGCAGGTGCCTATTTTACCGAGCAGGTGCGGCAACCAAGCTCAAGGAGGAGCTCGATGAAGATCTTGTTCATTGTGTTGTTTCGTTTCAGTTGATCAGTAGTGGAGCCCAGTTGGGGTCGATCGGGGACCTTTGTCGCATTTGGGGTTCTTCTTTTATTTTGGTTCCGTAGTCGGACCTTGATTGTATCTGGATGATGTAATGCTTTATTCATGTAATTGTGTGAAGTGGCGATTGTAAGCCAACTATGTATCTCTTTCCCTTATGTATTACATGGGTTGTGTGAAGATTACCTCACTTGCGACATTGCTTTCAATGCGGTTATGCCTCTAAGTCGTGCTTCGACACGTGGGAGATATAGCCGCATCGAGGGCGCTAAGTTGGTATCGAGCCTTCCCGACCTTAGGAGCCCCACCGCTGATCGTTTTTTAGTGGCGAGTTGTGTCTAGAAAAATGTTTTAAGTCATTTAGGATTATATATATCGGAGAGTTAGGAATTCTTTTTACTCCCGGTCCTTCGACCTTCGGTGAGGTATCTGGCGTAGAGTTTTGACTCTTCTCTTCTCAAATTTCACTAAAAAATTTTTTAGGATCACGCTGGTATCTTGGAATCGTTCGATGGTTTTATGATGACAACATTGTCTTGGTGCCTCCTGTCATTTAGGGGTTGTGGCGGTGTCCCGGAGTTGAGCTCGAGGTGTTGTCGTCATAATTTTATCGTTGCGATTCTGGAATACCTGAGTTTAATGCGCCGACATCGAAAATCTCTTTTATGCAGTTGTTGGTGAGATAACCCCGCTAACCCAAAGATCTTGAGGTGAGTACGGGAGTATTGCCATGACTCGTATAACGGATGCTTTTCGAAGGTTGAGGTAGACGATTTCCGAAGGTTTCTTGGTTATGTGTTGACGTATGGATACAGCTGGATGTAGGGATTGTTAGTTTGAGTGAGATATATTGCTCCCCTGTATCCCCAACACCTGATTGCATAACCGGAAAATTTCGGGAGTTTCATAGGTGGGAATTCAAGTAGCTCTTAGGATATCTTTCCGACGGATGTATGATATGAAATTGGGGTTCGACGTCTAGTGGTCCGCCTATTCACGGTTGGTTTTACAGTGGTCTCGTTGTGTCTTAAAGAGTCCTTGGCTATGCCGACTGGGGGCGCTTCGTATGTCATGTGCACTGCCTTGTACATGATGGTGTTGTCGATTGAGCCGTGTAGGCCCCACCACGAAAACTTCTTGGACGAAATCTCTATCATATGTTTGTTCCGGCTTATTCTGCAAGCCAGTCCTTTGTTTTTGTTTTGAGTTGTGGTATTCGAGTTGCTTCAATGTCAAGTGTTGATTCCATACCTTTCCGAAATGGTGTTCTCATACTCCGAGGTGAATACCAATCCTTCTCGACAATCGAGATTGTCATGTCAATCCTTTTCAGCCGGCGTGTTTCTCTTCAAGTGGATCCGATCACTTCAACATCTGCAAGACCAACTATCATTTCTTCTCAACGGTGTTTGTTTCATCCGTCTCCAAGTTGTCTTTGTTTTTTCCCGCCCTCCCACCCTTTTCCTCAAGGACTAAGATTTCTTTACCAAGTATCCATTTATTCATGCGAAGTTTCTCCAGTCTTTTCCATCAATGTTCTTACCTGGTGGTTCTCAAGAATATGTTCTACTAGTTCGTCATTCCTCATTCCTTTCTCTTCTCCGGTGGATTCAAGTCAAGTTTTGTTGATGATACCTTTTTCCTCATTTCAATGTCTTTTCATATCGGTGCACCTCATTATCATTCTACTTCTCGCTATTTGTTATTACGGAGTGCTCAAGATATCTCGAAGATTCGTGTTTCCACTCTGCATTCGTTCAAGCTCTTTCGAGATTGGTATCTCATTCAAGTCATTTAATTCAACCGGTGCAACATCTCTTTTAAATCTTTTCAACGATGTTCTTTTGAGTGGGCCCTAACCCACAGGTCTTTTCCCAGGATCTTACCTGACTCTTCTATTTTCCCAGAGCTATCCTAAATTCTTTTCCAAGTTTGATGTAAGAATGAGTTATCATCAGTCAAATGCTTTTCTCCAAGATCTTTCAAATTATTTTCATAGTTGGCTCAACCTCTTCGCTTTTGATTCTTCCGGTGTGCCTCAATAATTCTTGGTGGTGTTTCTCGTTGTCATTCTCATCATTTGAAGACCGAAGAAGGATTTCTCTTAAATCTTGTCCGTTCTCTTGAAGATTCATGGTGCTAGCTTGTTGCTATCCTCTCATAATTGTTTCCGATTGTGAGAATCTTTTTCACCCATCAGGAGATATTCAAGAGTCTTCTCAGTTTGTCATCCGGAGTCCATCAATTCAGGTTTATTCATTCTCAGCTGTCAGTTATCATTCTCCATCTTGCCGGTGCATCAATCGAATATCCTCTAATCAGTTCTTGATCTCTTTGTTCTCATGTATCTAGTTTGTCTCAAGCACCTCCGTTCATTTGCTAATTCTTACCGGTGATGCACCCCTACTTCGATCATTTTCAATTCTTACGGTGGTTCGTTCAAGATCTCTCTTCCTTGTTCATCATATCAATTCATTTGTTGTTCTAATCCTACCGGTGGTTCGTTGAAGACCTTCTCAAGTTTTGATATATCTCTTTTAATCCTTTCTACGAGAATAAGTAGTATGCCAAATCCATTGATTGTCATCAATTTAATTGGTGAAGGATAAGCATAACATAATTCTTATTCTTGTTCATCCAAGTGATTAATTCTTTATTCCGGAGGCCCTTAAAATTCTCGGTTTCATTTGCTTCATCTTCTCTTTTTCCCGGAGTTCCAAGCTCTAATTATCACGGAGATCCATCTAAATCATTGCAAGGTTTCACCTTGTGTTTTCAACTTCTCTTTCTTTCTATCATCCTTCTATTACTGGAGTTCTTCATTGAGGCTCTACATGGTGGTTCATCAAGGATTTAATTCCTTCTCAAAGTTTTCATCCAGATTCCTTCCTAAGGAGCTCAAGCTTTCTTCATATGGTAATCCGGAGTGCAATTCTTTCTACCTTATCTTTTGAGATGGTGTTAGGTCATTCTTGACAATTTCCTTCATGTGTCATGATTCTTATTGTTGTCAAGAATGAGGTATGTTAAATCCATCAGTCTCTTCATTGGAGTTATCTTGGTATAGATTTCACCTAAAGCCTTTCCTAAGGAATGTTGCTATTTGTGGTGTTTATCTATGGTCCAAGTTGTCTCTCTATCACCTCGGTGGAAGAAGCTTTCATCTCTTTGGTGCTCTCAATCAAATCAATTGTTTCCATTAGTGGCCGGTTGTCACCTCATAATTTTGAGATGTTTTCATAAGCCCACTACAAGCTTATTCTTTTCGTTGTTGGTTTCCCAACAACCCCGTTGTAACCTTTTTGGAAGGGTGCTTTCCAAGCTCATTTGTGGCAGAAGTTGCCATTTTCTTCTCCAATCTTTTATTCCAATGATTTATCTTTGTGAGGATCATGTTCTTCATGCTTATCCATTTAACCGGTGTGTCGTGTCCTCCATTCAAGTTCTTTTCAAGTTTTCCTTCTTCTTTCAGTCGGAGTGCTGCCCAAATTATATCACTCTTCCTCTCTCATCTTGTTTTAACCGGAGTGGTTTCGAATTCTATTTTGTCCATTAAACTCTTGATTCATGTCTTTGCAACCTTCAAATTCTCGTAATACTCCTTGTTCCTCTTTTCTAACGGATTGTTTGCAATCTCATTCATCTCTGTCGTACTCTTTCTTTTAAATTGCTCAACCTCTCAAGGTTCGTGGTTTCACTCGTTTGCCGAAGAAGCAACTTAGTTTTACCTCTTCTCTTTCTCTTCCGTTTTCCTCCGGTGCCATTCTAGATCTCGGGACGAGATCCTCTCGTAGTGGTGGAGTGTTGTAACGCCCCAAGACCGGAGCTTCAGATGCCTTCCAGGGTTTCCGAGATTCGTTGTGTGGTTTTGTTTTGTTTGTCCATTCATCATGCCATCTCTTGCATTGCATCATGTCATCATGCCATTATCTCATAAATCTTTTGCAAATCATCTAAATAAATTGCATAGATCTTTTGATCTATTTAAATCGAGGAATTCACGATGGTGATTTCTCTTTATAATATATCCTCCGATATTAGTGGAGCTATTATAAAATATTCCATTTTTGGAATTCACCGTAACACACTTGCAAAATTCCCATGCCCTTTCTACTTCAAGTTTGGTCCCCAAACTTTGCCAATATTATTTTCCCATTTATCGAGGTCCTCCTAATTTCTCAACATTTTTGGGACACTTCTCAAACCCGTCCTAGTTCAAATCATTTGAATTAAATTCAAATGAATTTGAATTTAAATCTTTCAATCTTGCCACTTCATTTTTCTTGGAACGAGCATATTTCTGTGAGTCCAGGGAAATTATCCCCATGTCCAAATTCTTCCCCTAACCCTCTCTTTCTTTTATTTTATTTCTTATCTCTGTTTTGTTTTTTTTCTTTCTTTTGAGCGAGAGATAGAGGAGCCCAGCAGCCTGGGCCTCCCAAACCTCCCGCGTCAGCCCAGACCGGCCCATCCATCCCCAAGTCGGCCCACCTACCCCTGCCTTCTAACCCTAGCGAACCCTCCTCTGCGCTCCATCTCTCCCTCGTCCTCCTCCAGCGCCGCTACCCCTCTCCCGATCCACTTTCTCTCCCTCGATCCCCTCGCTCGTCCTCCTCCAGCCCGCACCGGCCTCTCCTTCCTTGCGCCGCCCCAACGACCTCCTGCGATGCCCGCCGCCGCGGCCTCCTCCTCGCGCGTCCTCGTCGCCCCGCGCCCGATTCCCAAGCGCCGCCAGCCTCCAGGAGCTGCCGCCCGCGTCCGCCACCGCCTCCTTCCGTCGCTCCGCACGCCCGCTGCCAGGAAGGGCTTCGCCCGATCCTCTCGATCCCCATCTCCCTCTCAATCTCCTCCCCTGCGCCCGATTCCCTCGCCGCGCCCTGCTTCTCCTCCCGAGCTCCGGCGGCCCTCCGTCGCCTGTGGCGTGCCCCTCCTCTGCCTCCTCCCTCGCCATCGTCCATGACCTCACCGTTCGGGCCTCCTCCCTCGCGCGCCGACTTGCAAGTTCCTCGCCACCGCGGCTCTGCTTCCTGAAAGACATAGGACCGCGCCCCTGCCTCGTGTTGGCTCGCTCAGCGCCTAGCTCCAGCGCCCGCAGATTTGGACGCGCCAAGTTCCTCTTCAAAATGTACCACTACATCGGATGTGGATTTCGACAAGTACCACGACGCCGGGAGCCCCGGATACGTCAAGTTCGACTACATGTAACGCCGAGTACATTTCCGTCACCGAGGACCAATAGTACCACTACTTCCCCTTCGGAACGTGTACAACTACCGTCGCAAGAATCGAGACCGGCATGTCCGAAGACCCCAAGTACCACGACTACCCTTGGGACCCGTCAAGTTCATCTACGAACGTGTACAACTACCGTCGCCACGTGAACAATGACTTCCACTACGTCGCCGTGAGAACGTCTACTTCCACTACGACCGCCGCGAGAACGTCTACTTCCACTACGAACTCGACCCGTTTCGAAAATGCACGCTTCGAAGGTATAACCCGAGACGACCGCGATGAGATGCCCTTGCATGTATGAGATGCACCGTTTGCACCGTGATCGAATTGTCCTTGCGACGCCCCTCTTTTGCCATGCCACCGACACGTGGGAACCCGGTAACCGGGATCACCCCACCATCTTTTGCATATTCCGCACATCCGCTCGCTTCCTTTTGCACTGGTATCTCCGTGAGCTACCAGAACCGATATGTTGCCGTGGCATCATTTTCGGATATGTTGCCGTGGCACCATTTCCTTTTCGCCGCCGTGGCACCCTTTTCGTTTCGCCGCCGTGGCACCCTTTTTGTTCCGCCATGGCGACAAATGTTTCATAACATGCTCATGTCAACATTTTCATAAAATTGCATAAAACTTGCATATGTCATCCGCATCATAATAACAACAATTAAAATGTTTAAAATTGTTGTTGCATTAATTTGCTAAATGACATATGGGGATTTTCCAGAAATGTTGTTTGTTGTTCCGGCCTCATTTAAACTTGCCTAAATTGTTAGTTTAATTATGCTTCACCTCTTGCCATGTTAACCAACATTTAATCTTGTCTTGTTCATAACCGAGAGAGAACTAAATAATTGATGTGGCGTTCCGTCAATATGCAACTCGTTGCATATTGAGCTCCACTTAACTTGTAGTGTTGTTTGTGCATATTGCCATGCCATGCCTCTTTAAACCGGACATGCATCATACTTGTTTGCGCATCATGCCACGTTTATGTGATGGTTGTTTACTATGTTGTTTGTTTCTTTCCGGGTTGCTTCTCTCGTTAGCTTCGGTTTCGTTCCGGAGTTGTGAGGATTCGTTCGACTACGTCCTTTTGTCTTCTTCATGGACTCGTTCTTCTTCCTTGCGGGATTTCAGGCAAGATGACCATACCCTCGAAATCACTACTATCTTTGCTATGCTAGTTTGCTCTCTCTTTTGCTATGCCAATGCTACGATGCCTACCATTTGCTTGTCAGCCTCCCAAAATGCCATGAACCTCTAACCTTTGACACCATTCCTAGCAAACCGTTGTTTGGCTATGTTACCGCTTTGCTCAGCCCCTCTTATAGCGTTGTTAGTTGCAGGTGAAGATGAAGTTTGTTCCTTGTTGGAACATGGAGATGTTGTTCCTTGTTGGAACATGTTTACTTGTTGGGATATCACAATATATCTTATATTA
Source organism: Aegilops speltoides (assembly GCA_021437245.1). NCBI lineage: Eukaryota > Viridiplantae > Streptophyta > Magnoliopsida > Poales > Poaceae > Aegilops > Aegilops speltoides. Next base: position 13,848,023 of record CM038145.1, read on the forward strand.
TTAATGCATCTATATATTTGGTAAAGGGTGGAAGGCTCGGCCTTATGCCTGGTGTTTTGTTCCACTCTTACCGCCCTAGTTTCCGTTATACCGGTGTTATGTTCCCGGATTTTGCGTCCCTTACGCGGTCGGGTGATTTATGGGACCCCCCTGACAGTTCGCTTTGAATAAAACTTGTCCAGCAAGGCCCAACATTGCCTTTTACCATTTGCCTCACCTAGCCTTTTTTTCCCTTGGGTTTCCGGAGCCCAAGGGTCATCTTTATTTACCCCCCCGGGCCAGTGCTCGTTGTGAGTGTTGGTCCAAACCGTCAGCCGCCGGTGGCCACCAGGGGCAACTCTAGGCTGGCCTACCGGAAGTTTGGACAATCCGGTGTGCCCTGAGAACGAGATATGTGCAGCTCCTATCAGGATTTGTCGGCACATTCGGGCGGCTTTGCTGGTCTTGTTTTACCATTGTCGAAATGTCTTGATGTACCGGGATACCGAGTCTGATCGGAGTGTCTGGGTGAAGGTCTATTCGCCGTTGATCGCGAGAGCTTGTCATGAGCTAAGTTGGGACACCCTGCAGGTATAAACTTTCGAGAGCCGTGCCCATGTTACGTGGCAGATGGGAATTTGTTAATGTCCGGTTGTAGAAAACCTGAAGTTGACCTTAATTAAAATACATCAACCGTGTGTGTAACCGTGATGGTCTCTTTCCGGCGGAGTCCGGGAAGTGAACACGGTGTTGGAGTTATGCTTGACGTAGGTTGCTATAGGATCACTTCTTGATCATACTTTTGTCGACCGTGCTTTGCCTTCTCTTCTCGCTCTCTTTTGCGATTGTAGCCACCATATATGCTAGTCGCTTGCTGCAGCTCCACCTCATGCCTTTACCTTACCCATGAGCTTAAATAGTCTTGATCTCGCGGGTGCGAGATTGCTGAGTCCTCGTGACTCACCAGATACTTCCAAAACCAGTTTGCAGGTGCCTATTTTACCGAGCAGGTGCTGCAACCAAGCTCAAGGAGGAGCTCGATGAAGATCTTGTTCATTGTGTTGTTTCGTTTCAGTTGATCAGTAGTGGAGCCCAGTTGGGGTCGATCGGGGACCTTTGTCGCATTTGGGGTTCTTCTTTTATTTTGGTTCCGTAGTCGGACCTTGATTGTATCTGGATGATGTAATGCTTTATTCATGTAATTGTGTGAAGTGGCGATTGTAAGCCAACTATGTATCTCTTTCCCTTATGTATTACACGGGTTGTGTGAAGATTACCTCACTTGCGACATTGCTTTCAATGCGGTTATGCCTCTAAGTCGTGCTTCGACACGTGGGAGATATAGCCGCATCGAGGGCGTTACATCCCCGTGGCCACCTTCTTGGCCTTCTTCTCCGGCACCACGTGCGGTGCCGGAACAAGCAGCCCTGCTAGACGGGCGTTCACTGGGTCTTCTGGCATGGGAGCCGGACAGATGAGCTGCTCGGCCTTCTCCATCCATTCCTGCCAAAGGAAAGGAAAGATTGAGACCCTCCTAGAGTCAATCTATTTACCACAAGTATCCCGTAAAGGGGTCGAATCACTTACCTCGTCAGCTGGATGCTGCGAGCGAAATCCGCGATCTTCCGTCGCGGATGCGGGGGCTTCGGCGCCCTTAAACAGCACCCTCCAGGCGCCTTCATACGTCGTGTCGAAGAGCCCGCTTAGCGCCTGGTGCTGTTCCGGATTGAACTCCCACAGATTGAATGCCCGTTCTTGGCATGGGAGAATCCGGCGGATGAGCATGACTTGGACCACGTCGACGAGCCTGAGCTTATTGCTCACCAGCTTCTGGATACAGGCTCGGAGTCCTGTCAGCTCCTTCGGATTGCCCCACAACAAGCCCTTCTCTTTCCAGGAGGTGAGCTGCGTGGGGATGCCAGATCTAGACTCGGGGGCCGCCGCCCATGTAGGTTCGCGCGGCTCGGTGATGTAGAACCACCCCGATTGCCACCCCTTAACGGAGTCCACGAAGGCCCCTTCGAGCCAAAGGACGTTGGGCAACTTGCCCAACATGGCGCCTCCGCGATTCTCGCTTATGTGCCCTTCACAACCTTCGGTTTGACGTTGAAGGTCTTGAGCCACAGGCGAAGTGGGGCGGATGCAGAGGAAGGCCTCACACACGCGATAAACGTCGAGATGTTGAGGATGAAGTTCGGCTCCAGATCGTGAAAATCCAGGCCGTAGTAGAACATGAGCCCCCGGACGAAAGGGTGAAGTGGAAAGCCCAGTCCTCGGAGGAAGTGGGGGAGGAAAACAACCCTCTCCTGGGGCCCGGGGGTAGGGATGACCTGCCCCTCGTCGGGCAGCCGATGCGCGATGTCGCCGTAAAGGTATCCGGCGCTACGCAGCTTGGTGATGTGCTCCTCCTTAACGGTGGAAGCCAGCCATTTGCCTCCCGCTCCAGACATGGTCGGAGAGGGTCGAGGCGAGATGCGCAAGCTTGGGCGTTGGAGCCTGAGTGCGCTAAGATGGATAAGCAAAGGAGGAAGAAGGCGTAGGTGAGAAGGTAAATCCTTATCCCTTATATATAGGCGGACGGAGACTATGCGTCCCCCACCAGCCTGGTAAAACTCGCTTATCTCCCAAGCGCCACCATCAATGGCGCGGTTGGGTTACCCACGTCCGTATTGATGAGAATCCCGGAATATGGGGAACACGATCTCTGCTTCGACAGGACATGCCAAGGAAACCGCTTCGCTAAACGTGCTGAGGTGGTATAATACAAAACGATTCACATAAAGGCTTGGTAGCAGTGTGATGTCATGCCGCATAATACGTCAGCAGATTGGACTTGTGTACATTTTATTCTCTCTACGGTGGAATGTGGAATTTATTTTGCAGAGCCGGACACTATCCTGGTGTTCATGATCTTCTCTGGATTATTCAAGGGAGGAACCCGCCTTGCAATGCCGAACATTATCGCAAGGGACTTATCGTCATTGAAGCCTGGTTCAGGGCTCTTGAGGAGTCTGGACTAGGGGTGTCCGGATAGCGGGACTATCATCGTCCGTCGGACTCCAAGACTACGAAGATACAAGATTGAAGACTCCGTCCGTGTCCGGATGGGACTTTCCTTGGCGTGGAAGGCAAGCTTGGCGTCTGGATATGTAGATCTCCTACCATTGTAACCGACTACATGTAACCCTAGCCTCCTCCGGTGTCTATATAAACCGGAGGGCTTTAGTCCGTAGGACAACATACATTACAACAACCATACCATAGGCTAGCTTTAGGGTTTAGCCTCCTTGATCTCGTGGTAGATCCACTCTTGTACTACCCATATCATCAATATTAATCAAGCAGGACGTAGGGTTTTACCTCCATCGAGAGGGCCCGAACCTAGGTAAAACATCGTGTCCCCTGTCTCCTGTTACCATCCGCCTAGACGCACAGTTCGGGACCCCCTACCCGAGATCCGCCGGTTTTGACACCGACAGTTCCCCTTCTTCCCTTTGCCCTTTTTCTTGAAACTAGTGGTCTTGTTAACCATCAACACTTGATGCTCCTTCTTGATTTCTACCTCCGCAACCTTTAACATTGAGAAGAGCTCGGGAATTGTCTTTTCCATCCCTTGCATATTATAGTTCATCATGAAGCCTTTATAGCTTGGTGGCAGTGATTGAAGAACTCTGTCAATGACACTATTGTAGGACCTTAAGAAGAGGTGTCTAGAGGGGGGTGATTAGACACTAAGTGACAAATTTGCAGTTTTTAATTTCTTTAAGTTTAGGTGGAGTTTAGGCACAAGTTTAACATTCACAATACATAGCAAGCAAGCATGCAAAGAGTATATGAGCAGCGGAAAGTAAAGCATGCAACTTGCAAGAATGTAAAGGGAAGGGTATTGGAGGATTCAAACGAAATTGGAGACACGTATGTTTTTTTCGTGGTTCTGATAGGTGGTGCTATCGTACATCCACGTTGATGGAGACTTCAACCCATGAAGGGTAACAGTTGCGCGAGTCCACGGAGGGCTCCACCCACAAAGGGTCCACGAAGAAGCAACCTTGTCTATCCCACCATGGCCGTCGCCCACGAAGGACTTGCCTCACTAGCGGTAGATCTTCACGAAGTAGACGATCTCCTTGCTCTTACAAACTCCTTGGTTCAACTCCACAATCTTGTCGGAGGCTCCAAAGTGACACCTAGCCAATCTAGGAGACACCACTCTCCAAGAAGTAACAAATGGTGCGTTGATGATGAACTCCTTGCTCTTGTGCTTCAAATGATAGTCTCCCCAACACTCAACTCTCTCTCATAGGATTTGGATCTGGTGGAAAGAATATTTGAGTGGAAAGCAACTTGGGGAAGGCTAGAGATCAAGATTCATATGGTAGGAATGGAATATCTTGGCCTCAACACATGAGTAGGTACTTCTCTCTCAGAAAATGTATACTGGAAGTGTAGGTTCAGTCTGATGGCTCTCTCCACGAATGAAGAGGAGGTGGAGGAGTATATATAGCCTCCACACAAAATCTAACCGTTACACACAATCTACAAACTCGGTGGGACCGAATCAACAAACTCGGTCAGACCGATTTAGCAAATCTAGTGACTGTTAGGATTTTCGGTGGAACCGACATGCAACTCGGTAGGACCGATATGATTAGGGTTAGGGCATAACGTAATCTCAGTGAGACCGATTACACAAACTCGGTGAGACCGATTTTGGTAATAAGTTTTCCAGAGAGTTGGTCAGGCAAACTCGGTTGGACCGATTACACAAACTCGGTAGGACCGATTTTGGTAACGAGTTAACCAGGAAGTTTGCATTGTAATCTCGGTAGTACCGATTACTCAAACTCGGTTACACCGATTTTGGTAATGGACATACACAGAGAGATTACAATCCCATCTCGGTGAGACAGAGATCCCTATCTGTGAGACCGATTTGCCTAGGGTTTGTGGCAGTGGATATGACATCTAAACTCGGTGGCGTCGGATAGAAAGAATCGGTATGGCCGAGTTTGACTTTAGGTTTAGGTCATATGTGTGGAAGTGGGAAAGTAGTTGAGGGTTTTGGAGCATATCACTAAGCACTTTGGAGCAAGAAACTCATTAAGCAACACCTCATCCCTTGTTGATAGTATTGGCTTTTCCTATAGACTCAATGTGATCTTGGATCACTAAAATATAAAGTGAAGAGTCTTGAGCTTGAAGCTTGAGCCAATCCTTTGTCCTTAGCATCTTGAAGGAGTTCCCACATCATTTAGTCCATGCCACTCCATTGTTGAACTTGTGCTTTCAATCTTCCCCTTTTTGGTAATTGATGACAACATACATCAAAGCTTTAGATATAGATATAAAGAATAGCAAGTAAAGCTTTGGAAAGACATGTAACAAGCATAGGCTCCCCCTACATGTAGGCAATCATGTGAATATGGAATATAGAGTCAGGTGAGAGCATAACCATGATAGAGTAGGCAATGTGTTACATGTATCTTGGCCATATACATCAGAGCAAAGAATATTAAAGAAAATACCTTCATGCTCATGAGTCCTTCTTGTAAACAGTATGTACATCAGCAAGAATTCCTCATACACATGATTATGATGCATATACTTACCTTGTAGTCTTGAGTTGGCTTAGGATGGAATGAACCTGCGTAAACAAGGTTACATAACACAGGTACATCTACTAGCCAGCGCAAACATAAGAAACCACAAGAATACCAAGACTGGGATGACATGTAAAGATTGAGTACTAAGTACCACATTAGATTAGACATGTCCCCAAGAGTAAAGATATGCAATGAATTTAAATGGTTTCTTTCCCTTAGAAGTCTTGCTCCCCCTGAATCTAGCATGGGATACTGGGAGAAGATAGGGAACAGAAAATCAGAGCTCAATAAGACATGTGGCATCTCTCCTCTTGAACACCAAGCATCTGGGATCCTTGAGAAATACTTTCTATTTGAGTATTCTCTCCCCCTAGAGATCTCTTTCTCCCCCTGAGGAGGTGATACTCTCTCTCTCTCTCTGATGTGATCTCTCTAGGTGATAAGCTTTGATGTGATCTCTCTCTCCCCCTTTGACATCAATTTCCAAGAAGGGCTTGATCACTGAGACACAGTACAAAGCATGTAGAAAAATGTGATGCTTGTAGAGGACAAGATTCATTGAGTGGAGCTGGAGCAGAAGAAACACAGAATAAGTGGCAAACTGTTTTTCCTGTTGTGAAATCAGTGGCACCGAGTGGTATGCTTTGGTTGTACCGAAATTCGGTTGTACTGAAAACAACAAATTGGTGTAACCGAGTTCATTGCAAAGAAAACACTTGTCACCTCAGCTCACTAGACTAGTAAGATCTCACAAAGATTTGCAAGGAATTTACTGAACGATATGCAATGAATTTGATGCAGAAAATGCACAGCAAACAGAAACAAATCTAGATGAAGTTTTTTTTGAAAGGGGAAACAAATATGCATGAGACAAATGCAAAAACACAGAAAAGAACACAAGAGAACTTCATCTAGAGATGGTCGGCGACAAAGTCACCTATGTTACAGTATATTGACTTAGGAGTCAAGTGAGATCACTTGATCATAGGTCATACTCATTGAGGGAGTCCTGGACTAGGGGGTGTCCGGACAGCTGGACTATCATCGTCCGCCGGACTCCAAGACTACGAAGATGCAAGATTGAAGACTCCGTCCCGTGTCCGGATGGGACTTTCCTTGGCGTGGAAGGCCAGCTTGGCAATACGGATATGTAGATCTCCTACCATTGTAACTGACTCTGTGTAACCCTAGCCTCCTCCGATGTCTATATAAACCGGAGGGCTTTAGTTCGTAGGACACAACATATATTACAACAATCATACCATAGGCTAGCTTTAGGGTTTAGCCTCCTTGATCTCGTGGTAGATCACTCTTGTACTACCCATATCATCAATATTAATCAAGCAGGAGGTAGGGTTTTACCTCCATCGAGAGGGCCCGAACCTGGGTAAAACATCGTGTCCCTTGTCTCCTATTACCATCCGCCTAGACGCGCAGTTCGGGACCCCCTACCCGAGATCCGCCGGTTTTGACACCGACATTGGTGCTTTGATTGAGAGTTCCTCGTGTAAATCGCCCGATAGGAAGGATGCCTCCACCCGTCTTCAAAGACGGTATTTTCGCCAAAGGGGCCTTGGCCACCGGCCAAACTATCCGGCTAGGCGGTTTTCTTATGACCGCCTGCCCGGCCACTGCTTCGACAATGACTTCCCAAGTCGTCAAAAGCAATCTCCGTGTCAGCTCGGAATTTGCCGAGCGGCTGGATCCAATGGAGCTCTCGTCTATCAACGAGCTCTTGGACCGCATCACAGCCCTGGGAGTCGCTACAGACTACAATCAGATTGGGCTTAAAACCGATCTGAGAGAGATTAACTCTCCCCAGGCCACCCACCACGTTGCAGTGGTAGAGGAACAATGCGGCGACTCTTCGCCCATATTGAAAACTAGTCACGTCCGGATTCCCGAACCCTCCATGCCGGATTTCCGCGGAGGGACGGACTTCGATTCAGCATTGAACTTAAAATCATGCATCGTTCCGGATTCGCTGGATCGTGTCCAGCAACCCAAGCTTCCGAATTCAGAAACCCCTCGGCCTTTAAGCCCCAATACGGGCAGGGATCCGGATTTTAGTCCACCCACCCGCCCAGACATATGCGATCTATCTCTAATACGGCAAGAGCCCACTGAAACAGTACATCACTACTGGGCCAGATTCCTCCTGGTTATGGACAGGATAAAGGACTGCCGAGAGGAAAACGCAATCTCAATCTTTTGCAATAATTGCACGGACAAGGGAATATTGAACGCCATCGGCCGTCATAAGATTACACGCTTCACCGATCTGGCGTCCATAGTACGGAAATACTGTGCGATGGAAAGTTTCCGGAAAACCGAAAATCAGTTTTGGGACAATCCGGCTCCAAATACAAGCCTAGTCCGCAACAAAAGGGTGCATCGTACTGAGGCACCAGATGTAAAAACCAAAAAGCAAAAACCCCTTAAAGGGCACGGAACCGTACTGGAAGGATGGCTCAGCGGACCCTGTAAGCTTCATAGTACAGAGGGCGCCATCCCAACTCATAGCCTTCAAGCATGTTGGATACTACGGCAGGTGGCCAAAAGTGGCGAGGAGCTTCTAGCCCCGGAAAACCACTCCAACAATACCGGTACGGTATCAACAGTCTTCGAGACCTTTACATCAAATAATATGCGAAAACGAACAATCCGCGGCCTCGCCGAAGTCTACCAAGTATCAACAGCAAATCCATGGAGCGACACAGCTATTACCTTCAACGCCAGCGACGAACGTAAATTCCGAACAGCCCGAGCACCAGCCGCACTGGTGCTTAGTCCCATAGTAGACGGCTTTCGACTTACAAAGGTCCTCATGGATGTCGGCAGCGGATTAAACCTCATCTACGAGGAAACTCTTCAAAAAATGGAAATAGACTGGAGCCGTATTGAGCGAAGCAGCACAACCTTCAGAGGAATAATCCCTAGCCGGGAAGCGCGCTGCACCGGAAAAATCACACTCGATGTGGTGTTCGGCTCGCTGGACAATTACAGATCCGAAGAAGTCACGTTCCAAGTGGCCCCGTTCAACAACGGATATCACGCTATATTAGCACGAGAGGCATTCACAATTTTTCAAGCAGTACCTCATTACGGGTACATGAAGCTCAAAATGCCTGGGCCCAGCGGAATAATCACTCTCGCTAGTGATCCGGACATAGCACTCCACGCCGAAAACAAGACAGCCGCACTAGCCACGAGGCACTATCCAAGCCTTAGCGGCAGAAGAACTCATCACGCAAGCGCTCTCACGGTGAACAGGGGCGATGTGATACTCGATAAAAGATCCAAGTCCACCTCCTTCAAACCAGCGAGATTTAAATAATAAAATTCCAGGTCCATCCAACGGACCCAACAAAGACGGCCTCCATTGGGGTACAATTGAACCCGAAGTTGACACCGCCTTCGCGCGAATTCCTTCGGAAAATCGGGACATTTACCGGCATCCTTCGGATATGCCCGAATCCCACGCAGTTGGCGAACACAGCCTAAACATCCTAAAAGGATTTAAGCCACCAAACAGGCTCTTCGACGATTTTCCAACCCAAAAGACAGGCAATGGGAGAAGAGCTAGCCAAAGTATTGGAAGCCGGATTCATCAGAGATATCAAACATCCGGATTGGCTAGCAAATCTGGTAATGGTACCAAAGAAGGACAAATCCTGGCGCCTCTGCGTCGATTTTAAAGACCTCAATAAGGCTTGCCCAAAGAACCCCTTCCCTCTCCCCCGCATCGACCAAATTATCGATGCTACCGCAGGGCACGATTCGTTGTGCTTCCTCGACGCATACTTTGGCTACCATCAAATCAAGATGGCGGAAGCAGACCAAGCCGCAACGGCATTCATTACTCCATATGGACCATTCTGCTTCAACACGATGCCCTTCGGACTTGAAAATGCCGGCGCAACATATCAGCGCATGATTCAAACATGTCTGGCTACCCAGATCGGCAAAACAGTCGAGGCATACATAGACGACGTAGTCGTCAAAACAAAACACGTCGAAACTCTAGTAGATGATTTGAGGCTCACATTCGACAACCTCAGAGCATATGACTTCAAGCTGAATCCGGAAAAATGCATTTTCGACGTACCAGCCGGAAAGCTGCTGGGCTTCATTGTATCCGGTAGAGGAATTGAAGCAAACCCGGCTAAAATCCGAGCTCAGTCACAGTTGGATATTCCAAAAGACCTCAAACAGATACAAAAATTAACAGGATGCGTGGCAGCTTTAAGCCGCTTTATCTCCCATCTAGGAGAAAAGGCATTGCCCCTCTATCGCCTCCTCAGGCGCACCGAACACTTCGAGTGGACAGATGCCGCCACTGCCGGACTCGAAGAAATAAAGGACATATTGGCAACAAATCCGGTCCTGGCTGCGCCCTAGGCGAACCAATGTTGTTATACATCGCATCAACGCATCAAGTCGTAAGCGCGGTACTCGTCGTCGAACAAGAGACAGAAGGGCATAAATTCCCTCTTCAAAACCAGGTGTATTATGTATCCACCGTGTTAACTCCTGCAAATCCGTTACCCACACTATCGAAGATAGCGTATCACGGTGTTCATGGCATCCCGAAGCTCGACACTACTTTCCAGAGTGTTCGATAACAATGGCCTCAAGTACCACTCAATGACATCATAAATAACCGTGGCGAACGGGCAGGATTGCAAAATGGGCCATTGAGCTCTTACCATTCGATATAACTTACAAACCTCGTGAGCTATAAAGTCTCAAGTTTTGGCTGACTTAACGCTGAATGGACCGAAGCGAACTCCCTAAAGAGTACGGTGCATACTCCAATTGGGTTATGCATTTAACGGCTCTAAAATGTTGGCGGACCGGGGTCTGGCGTCGTGATTGACGTCCCCAACCGGGGACACAGTCCAGTATGTACTTCAAATAATGTACACGGACTCCAACAACGCAGCCGAATACGAGGCCCTGTTACATGGTCTCCGGATGGTAGTCTCCATGGGCATTCAACGCCTAGAGGTGCGCGGGGATTCAAACCTCGCAATATCCCAAATAAATGGGGACTTTGACGCCAAGGATCCGAAAATGGCAGCATATCGCAACGCTGTCCTAAAAATGTCAGCTCGGTTTGAAGGACTCGAATTCCATCACATAGCCCGAGATAATAACCAAGCGGCCGACGTACTGGCACGCATCGGTGCATAACATGATGCTGTCCATCCAAATATCTTCCTGGAACGGCTCTTCAAGCCATCCGTACTATGGGAAGAGGAGCCCGGAAGTGACAAACCGGAAAAAACCGCGCCAATCGGCGATTCAGCCGATGACATAACACCTTCAGCCCACGACATAATGGCAGTAATCGCCCCGTGGACAGAACCATTCCTAGCCTACTTGCTTAGGCAGGAACTTCCCGAAGACCAAAACGAGGCCCGCTGCATAGTCCGGCAATCGAAAGCCTACAAAGTCCATGAGGGAGAACTTTATAAGAAAACTACAACCGGAGTCCTTCAAAGGTGCATCTCCGAAGAGGAAAGGCAAAACCTCCTGGCTAAAATTCATGCCGGACTAGGCGGACACCACGCAGCAGCCCGGGCCCTTGTAGGAAAGGCATTCAGTATAGGATTTTATTGGCCGACGGCCCGGGCAGATGCCCAAGACTTAGTCCAGAGATGCGTTGGTTGTTAGCTCTTTGCTAATCAAAGCCATATGCCGCCCACCACCCTCAAAACTATACCAATTACCTGGCCGTTCGCGGTCTGGGGGCTTGATATGGTTGGACCCCTCAAAGGGGGAACCCACAAGCAAAGGTACCTATTGGTCATGGTGGATAAATTCACCAAATGGATAGAGGCCAAACCGGTCAAAACGGCAGAGTCCGGACCAGTGATAGACTTTATATCCGGGGTAGTACACCGCTACGAGTCCCCACAAAGATCATCACCGACAACGCACGAACTTCACAGCCGACGAGGTTAAGTCATGGTGCAAAAATATGGGCATCAAGCTCGACTACGCTTCATTCTATCACCCTCAAACCAACGGTCAAGTGGAACGAGCAAATGGTCTAATAATGAGCGACATTAAACCCAGACTAGTGCGGTCACTTACTAAATCTGACACGCAATGGGTCGAGGAGATCGACTCCGTACTCTGGGGGCTGCGGACAACGCCTAACCGCTCTACCGGATTCACACCATTTTTTATGGTCTACGGCGCAGAGGCAGTCCTGCCCTGCGACGTTATTCATGACTCACCTCGAGTGCGCATGTACGAAGAAAGAGAGGCCGAGCTAGATCGGCAGGACAGCTTGGACACATTGGAGGAAGAACGCGACGTCGCCAAGGCTCGTTCCGCATTCTATCAGCAGCAGGCCCGAAGATATCAAAGCAGAGAAGTACGGGCCAAGACTTACAACGTTGGTGAACTAGTTCTACGCCTGCCGGATAAGAAAAAGGACAAGCTCAAGCCCAAATGGGAGGGCCCCTTCATTATCGATCAAGTCCTCGACCGCGGAGCGCATCGCTCATTTAAATGCGTCGGATAACCGACTCGAGCCGAACCCATGGAACGCAGCCCGCCTCGAAGATTCTATGCCTAGCGCCAGACTAAGAGTTCGTCCCCTTCCTCCGTTCAAATTTTTACACTTCAGCTGTCTTTTGTTTCTCTTTTCATAACCTTCTTACTAAAAAGCCCCTAAGGTCCTACTTTCGCATCGTTTGCATACACTTGATGTGCCATCCGCACTCATTATACCTGGGGGCTTCTTTTCCAGAAGCTCAATTATAAGGGTTTCATGCCCAGCACATGTGTCAAGCTTCCACATGTACCTTTTACATACCATTATATGCATAGATATGACTTAAGTTTTGGCCAAGATGGGTTGCCTGGCTCCTGTGCTTACCCCTATGTTCCCGATTGTTCGGCTAGGAGGTAAAGGGAGCACCTCTGCGATTGTTACTGCAGGGTCAGCCGGATGTGTACCTCAGACTGGGTGAAGCCGAAAGCTAGCGCTCTTAAGGGAATATTCGGTCGGTGACCTAAAAGATGATTTTTTACCTACTCATTTATCCGCCCCCAGATGTTTTTCTGCTTTTTTCGCAGTCCGGACATGCACTTTAGGGCATGCCTCCCAGGGAAAGGAACCCTTAACGGAACTATTCTCCCTGGAAGATGTTTCTTACTAACCATGTAATATAACATAACTAGTTGGGCACTTGTCTGATAAAGCACTAATGACCCCTACGCCTGGTCTCCATGCATACCCCGGTTGTTCCTTAACCAAAAAGGCATTCGGACACACTCCGGACTCTAGGGTCCCGAGGTTGAAGCGAAAAGGTCGGCAAAGACAAACGATCTACAATCCGGCTAGAAGGCATTTCACATGTCACTTTAAAGGAAAACATACATTGTCAAATTTACTGATTGTATTCCTCCTCAATCCCGTCTAACAGGCTGTCTAACTTACAGTCCGTTGGGAAAATTTAGCAGCCAACTCTACTGTTGTCAGATACTAAACTCACAGGATCTCCTTCCCATCGGGCCCCACCGGTCCAACTTCGGCCATGTGGTTGGGATCCGCCTTCTTGTAACGCGTCTTCACCATGGCCCAAGCCTCCCTGGCACCTTGACGGCACACCAAAATCTTCCAAAAACGGAAGAGCTGCCGCACTCCCTGAAGCTTCTCCGCAAGCTCCCCAAGGCCCTCGGGTAGGGAGAGGGCTGGCCATAAAGCCTGGACGACGCTGCTCATTGCCTGCCGAACTCGTTCGAGCAGTTGCAACAGCTCGGGAAGTTGATCACCCGTTGATATGGGCATCTCCTCCGCAGGGCGACCTATGAGTATACCTACAAGACATATTATGTCAATTTACTTCCTCGCCGAACTCTTCTTTTCAAAGAAGTCTGCTCAAGCACTTACTATAAATGCCGCGACGAAGCCGCTGATTCTCCTTCACGGAGCTGGACAGCCCGGCGCGAGCGCCTTTCAGCTCTTCTCCGAGCTTGGCGTTGGCATCCTGGAGCTTGTTCCTTTCTTGCTGCACCCTATTCAGCACCCTCTCGCCGGCCTTTAGCTGGCGTAGTAATTCTTGCCTGTCCGGATCTTGTCCGGCGGCACCTGCAATGTCACTATTAGACTTGCGCGCACGCCGCACAGCGCTTATATTTATTAATAAAAATGTGTTACCAGGAGGGGTCTCTGCGTCTCCTCCTGCGGCAGCAAGTGCGGCCTCAAGTTGGGCCTTGCATTCTTGCAGCTCCTGAGACAGCTGGGCATTCTTCTCGGTAAGAGCCTATGTTTCAAATGATCCTTAAATCAGTTAACATAACTACTTTAAGTCTCGGGGGCTACTGGTGTATATAACCATTAAAATTCCCTTACCCGTATGTCTTTCACATACTGCTCCGTGGCTCTGGTAAAACCATCTTGAGCGGCACGGAGGTGCGCGTCCCCTGCGTTAAAGGCGTCCAATGCCTCAAGGGAGAAGCATGCTTCACAAAACACTGTCCGGCGGTACCTATGGTTCATGGCGCTCTCCACCTCAGACTTGGTGGCGGACAGTCTGTCGGTATCCTCCGTTGGAGCAGGATCCGGCCCGCGTCTTGCGCTTGCCTCCCCCTCCAGGCCGGGCGCTGGAGCCTGGCCGGTATAGGTTGGATCGGCAACTTCCACGCCCGTAGTCCGGCGAGCCCTTTTTCTCCTATAAAGATCATGAGCACTCAGACGCTTCCTAGGAACGTTGCTCTGAAAATTTAAATATGAGCTATACCTTTGCGGCGACGTTTCAGTCCGTGCCGCGCTCCTTTTCCGCCTGCTGGTCCGGACTGACCTTTGTTGGTCAGCCGCCGCGGGCTCGTCTTCCCGCCTTGAAGGCGCTTCCTGTAAAACACCATTGTTCGCGAAGGTCAGAAATGGGCAAGGAAGAGATAATGGTGTACGGACCTCGGTCACAGTCACCTGAGAAGTCGCATACGGTCCGGGGTAGTCCGCTGTAAGGGCGACCAAAGCATTGTCCATGCTGAGCTGGTGAAACACCCTGTCGTTCAGCTCCACCTTGATTTCCGGATCCTCTCCGGAGGCCGGATCCAGGGATATTTCTGGATCCTCGGGTTGTGGAGCGGGACTTACCATGTCCTCCACAGTCCGGTGTAGATCCTGCGCCGAAGACATAATATAAGAAGCCTAAACTTTGAAAGCATGGGTTGAGCCCTTAAAAGTGTTCGCTTACCCAGCCTCTAGGGTTGTTCATGGAAAACCCATTCAAAGGGTTCGTTCGAAGGAAGTCCTCCTTCTCCCCCTTGTACATGCTGGACAAGATGCTCGCACTGATCCTCGGTCGAATCCGGTGTCGGTGTCAAACCGGAGGATCTCGGTAGGGGTCCCGAACTGTGCGTCTAGGCGGATGGTAACAGGAGACGAGGGACATGATGTTTTACCTGTGTTCGGGCCCTCTCGATGGAGGTAAAACCCTCGTCCCGCTTGATTAATATTGATGATATGGGTAGTACAAGAGTGGATCTACCACGAGATCAAGGAGGCTAAACCCTAAAGCTAGCCTATGGTATGATTGTTGTAATGTATGTTGTGTCCTCACGGACTAAAGCCCTCCGGTTTATATAGACACCGGAGGAGGCTAGGGTTACACAGTCGGTTACAATGGTAGGAGATCTACATATCCAGATCGCCAAGCTTGGCCTCCACGCCAAGGAAAGTCCCATCCGGACACGGGACGGAGTCTTCAATCTTGTATCTTCATAGTCTTGGAGTCCGGCGGACAATGATAGTCCGGCTGTCCGGACACCCCTAGTCCAGACTCCTCAAGAGCCCCAACCCAGGCTTCAATGACGATAAGTCCGTGGCGATAATGTTCGGCATTGCAAGGCGGGTTCCTTCCTTGAATAATCCAAAGAAGATCATGAACACCAGATAGTGTCCGCTCGCAAAATAAATTCCACATTCCACCGTAGAGAATAAAACGCGTACACCAGTCCAATCTGGCGACGATTATGCGGCGTGACATCACACCGCTACCAAGCCTTTATTTGGATCGCTTTTTACTATACCACCTCAAGACGTTTAGCGAAGCGGTTTCCTTGGCACGTCTTGTCGAAGCAGAGATCGTGTTCCCCTTATTCCGGGATTCTCATCAATACGTGTGTGGGTAACCCAACCGTGCCTGTCGCCACGCCTCCTCCATCGAAGGTGAATCCCGAACGGTCACGGAGACGACCCTTGGTATTTTTCCCCTTTATAAGAGGACCAAGGACCGTTCCTTTTCTTCAATCTCGCATCGAATCTCCTTCCTCCTCCTAGCTCCAGCACCCAGAGCCCCAGATTCGAGCGCTTCGAATTCTCAATCATGTCCGGCTCCAACCTTCAGGGCCGGTGGATGCCCTCCTCCGTCAGAGAGGAGGACATATTGAAGTTACGTGAGGCCAAGTACCTGACCTACGAGATTTTGCACAGGTTGCCTGTCCAAGGGCAGGCCGTGCCCGCCCCCGAGCCCGGCGAATACGTCGCCTTCATATCCCACCTCCGTCGGGGCTTAGGCTTCCCGACGGACCCCTTCGTGAGAGGGCTCATGTTCTACTACGGGCTGGATTTTCACGATTTGGCTCCGGAGTCCATCCTCCATATCTCCGCATTCATTATCGTCTGCGAAGCCTTCCTCCGCGTCACTCCCCACTTCGGCCTGTGGCTGAAGACCTTCAATGTGGAGCCGAAGATGATCGGGGGGCGTCAAGCGGAGTGCAGCGGGGCGGCCATAAGCAAAAAGGCCGATGCCCCGTGGCCCGAGGGTTCCTTCCAAGAGGAACTCGGACTGTGGCAGCAGGAGTGGTTCTATATCACCGCTCCGAAGGGCAGCAAGCAAAAGCCGCCGCCTTCATTCCGCCCGGGACCTCCACGCCAACTGATGTCGTGGGTCAACCAAGGGCTCAATTGGGGGCCGTCCGAAGACGTGCCCTCACTGCAGGGCCGGATTCGAGACCTCCAAGCGAGGGAGATCAATCTGGTCGTGGTGATGCAGGTTATGCTAATCAGGCATCTTCTGCCCTGCAAACGCCGTCCTCTCCGTCTATGGGAGTTCAACCCGGAGGGACCTCGGATTCTCCAACACTTCATGGGTGCGACACCCGTGGAGATGTACAAGTTGTTCTTCGGACCGCAGGTGGCGTGTCCGGAATTAGCCGAGGACGCAGGCCTAAGCCGCAATCGCCCGGATACTCAGGTAAATAGCTCAGAGTCCGGACATTCTATTTATCTGCCTTTCTAGAGTTCGCCTCCTGACCCATTACTCTTCACAGGAGTGGGTGGCGCGATCAAGGCTGATAAGGTGTCCGGCCCCCTCGAGACCGTGACCGAGCCCGTGCTGGTCAGAATGTTGGAGGTCGCGCCCACAGAAGGGAGCGACGAGGAAAATAGAGGAGCTAATATTTCGCCCAAAGGGGCGTTTGAAGAGGGGGGAATCAAGAACCTCTCCTTCCAGGGGGAGAAGAGGACCGCCTCCGAGGATCCGGAGGCCAAAGCCCCTAAACGGGGGAAGAGATCTTCCCCGTGGGATCCGGCGTCCGGGGTGAATCCGGACGCACAACCATCACCAAAGAATCAGCCCTCCTGTGAGCCGTGAGTATGAAAAGGGAATTTCATCAGTAAGAAAATACCTCCATTTGCTCTTCTGTGGGTGACCGAAATTTTTATTTTGCAGTTCGGATTTGCAGCCTTCGCAGATGAGTTCGTCTTCGGGGGACCTTCTTCCGGAGATGATGGAGAGCGAAACGCCACCGTCTGCTGCGCCATCAGATAAGGTAGACGAGCATGAAGTATCGTCACGGAGGGTATCCCCAAGTCCGGAGGGGCCGGAGAGTTCGGCGCCCGCTAGTATCCGGCCGGGAGAACTGAAGAATCTGCTTGAGAGGGCGTCCATCTCAGAAGATCATCGTGCGTTGATGCACATGGTGATTGGAAGGATTTCGTCCGCCGAGAGCGGATTGCGTAACGCCGCTATGAGTTTGCTGGCGGGATTTGAGGTACGCGAAAATGACGCACCTTCTATTTTTGACAGTTTTGCACATAAAAGTGTGCCCTGTATAGATAGTAGCCCCTGAGACTCGGTAGGTTGTCGAAGACGACAGCGTGCCGAGAATCGAAATCGCAAGTAATGAATGTCGACGTTCCTATGCAGGTGGCGGATAGTCCGAGGGCTAGCCGGACTAGTGGGGTTGCCGAGTTAATGCGGCAACTTGACGCGGCAGATGCGGACATCGCACTTGTCAACCGGCGACTTGACGAGTCACAAGGTAAATCAGTTCTCCACGGTCACTTTATTAATGGGGTCAAAGCCCTCCTCTGATAAATTATATGCTGTTATACAGACGGTGCTGCTGCTGTGGAGAGCCTTCGGGCCAAACTTGCTCAAGCTAAGGAGCAAGCCCGAAGGAGTGACGCGGCTGCCTCGAGGGCGGCCGAGGAGTTGAAAGCCGAAAAGGCTGCTCACTGCCTAAGCAGGGAAGAGGTGGCCGAATTGGCCTTGAAAGTGAAAGATGCTGCCGACCGCAATGAGGCTCTTGAAAAGGAGCACTTATCGGAGCGGGAAGACCTGAAGAAGGCCACCGCCGAGGCCAAGGATGCCCACTCTGCAATGCGGGCCATGAGGGAGGAGCTGCGCCAGGCCGGAGATATCGTGGCTGGCAAGCCTTATCTGCTGCGTCGCCGGTTTATGGATCAAAAGTATGCTCAATTTGATTGGCTGTGGAGTCCGGAGGATCCGTATATGGACTTAGCGGCAAGTGCGGCTGATGCCATTGAGCACTTCCGGAGCCAGAAGGATCACAAGACGGAAGAGCTATTTTGGTCTCAATTCCATAGTCTGGATCGCTCACTTCCGTTGACCGACCGGTTGGCCGAATGGGCCGAGCTAAATAGATTATCCGGACTTGCCATGACTGACATCGTTGCTCATATCCGCCGAGAGGCCCAAGGCGACGAGCTACTTGCCTTCGCAGCAATTCCTTGAGCGGTGCCGCATATCAAGGAGATGAAGCGGTCGGCCTGCATCGAAGGCGCGGGATGGCACTTGCCCGCGTAAAGCGCATGGGATGAGATGGATGCCACCGCTGCCGCCCGAGGTTCGGATGAAAGTCGGCTCCCCGCCGAGCACTATTTCGGGGAAGTTATGCGTGGTGCTCGTGTAATAGAGTTGCAGTGCTCAAAAACTGTCACGTTCAAATGAACGTTTTAGCTTGTAAAACAATGATTATGCAATAACTCGCTTTTTATACTTGTGCGTCCCAAGTGGTAAAACTGCTCTGGAGCGCCGTTTTGATACATTTGTATAACCCGAAGATTGCAGTCTTGACTTCAGCCCCACGCACAAGGTGCGGGGTGTTCGCAAAAATAGCGCGGTTCACACTTAATCCAATGTCTCGGTCCTGTTTAGGAGGTGGTAGCGTAGCTAACGAGGCAATCCGGACTATAATGCTTTATCACTTTCACTTAGCCGTGGAGTTCGAGGGTGGGGCTACGATATAGCCCACAGGGGCACCGTGACTTCTCGATTAAGGCGCGCGTGTGCTGACCGAAACGGTCCTTCGTCAAAGCGGGAATTCTAAACATTCCGTAGTCGATCGAGTGGTTGACCAGTCTCTCGCTATATCATGACATCAGTTTTGGCTTTCTCTCGAGGTGCTCGCCAAGCGAGCTGGGGCACAATCGCAGAGTTCTCCGGTGCGCGTTAGCCGATGATACGGAACGTAAGGCAGCAAAACACAGGAGCCGGGCAAACCCAACATTTGACCAAAGACATGATTCGGAGCTGATGCATATAATGCCTAACTCGAGACGCCAAACACTCCCTAAGGTGTTCGGTCTTTATGATAATGGGCAGAATAATGCCCTAAGCCCCTAGTGTCTAGGTACGGGCATGGTCTTCTGACGCGGCCGATGCCAAAACGTCAGGCTCCGCTTTGGTTATAGGAAGAAACCAAGGGAGAAAAACAACAAGAGACAGTAAAAAAGGTTTACGCAGGGTCTTAATCTGAAAAGAATCCTCGCAACGGGTCCCTACTGCACGTCTGCGCCTGTGTCTCCATTGTGCCGTTGTCCTGGACGGGTATGCACGTTGTTCATCTGTAAAAAGAGAGGAACGCTTAGTTTGGAAACAATTCGTGCGAAAAAAAGGAGAAGAAGAAACGTAAATAAGTAAAGCGGGATTCGTATGAACTCGCGATTCTTTGTGCGCGCAACCCCTTGTCAAGGGTTGTGTGGCTAGGGAGCCCCTAGCCAACCAATGCCGGACTCGTATATCCGTGTCCGGGGTCTTCAGGTGACCCTCGCACTGAAATGATGCCTCGAGGACCGGGCATCTTGAGTGTAAGAGACGCGTAATGCGGTATGGCGTTGAAGCGGAGGAAAGCCATTCCTCCCAAGAGTGCTTGGTATCCACTTTTAAATGGGACGATATGAAAAAATATTTTTTCGCGCCGAAAATTGTTCGGTGATCCGAACACGATTTCTAGTAATAGGGAGCCTGTGCACTTGGCATAAAGACCTGGCGTCACTCCTTTGAAGGAAGTGCGGCTGTGTCGAATTTTTGTAGGGTCTATCCCCATCTTGCGGATTGTGTTTAAATACAGCAGGTTTAAGTCGCTGCCTCCGCCCATTAGGACTTTAGTAAATTGTAATCCGTCGATTATGGGATTCAATATCAGGGCAGTCCGTCCCGCGTTTCGGACGCTTCTGGAATAGTCTAGGTGGTCGAAAGTGATTGGTTTTGATATCCAATCTCTATGGTCTGCCGGGTTGGACCGTGCTAGGCTCTTTTTAGGAAGTGCCGCACTATTTTTCCGTATTATCACATGAAGTGAGTTTACTGCTTTGACCTCTTGTGGGAAAGTCTTTTGTTTTCCGGTGCTCTGCTGGTGGGGTTTATCTTCTTTGCTTGACGCGTCGAGCCCCTTGTGTTCGGCATTTAGTCGGCCGGACTGTTTGAAAACCCAACAATCCCTGTGGGTGTGGTTTGCAGGCCTTCCGGGGGTACTGTGGATTTGACATATCCGACCCAAAATCTTGTTTAAGTTGGACAACTCATCGCTGCCATCCTTGAGAGGCGGTGTTTTGTTGTTTGGCCGCGAGCTTTTGAATCTGGCGTTGACTGCCGTGCTCTTTGGGCTTTTCTCTTTATTCCGACGCTACTCTTTTCTGCGCCGTGATTTTCCGTTTCCATCTCTTATCTCGGATGTACTTGGGTCGATGGTGTTGCATCTTGCTAGCCAGCTATCCTCTCCCGCACAGAAGCGGGTCATGAGGCTTGTTAGAGCGGACATTGTCCTCGGTTTCTCTTGGCCGAGGTGCCTGGCAAGCCATTCATCTCGGAAAAATTGTGTTTAAAAGCTGCTAAGGCTTCGGCGTCCGGACAGTCGACTATTTGGTTCCTTTTGGTGAGAAACCTGTTCCAGAATTTCCGAGCTGACTCTCCGGGTTGTTGAGTTATATGACTTAGATCATCTGCATCCGGAGGGCGGACATAAGTCCCTTGAAAATTTGCTCTAAAGGCGTCCTCGAGCTCTTCCCAACTTCCAACAGTGTTTTCTGGGAGGCTTTTAAGCCAATGACGGGCTGGCCCTTTGAGCTTGAGGGGTAGGTATTTTATGGCGTGGAGATCGTCTCCTTTGGCCATGTGTATATGTAGTATATAATCTTCTATCCAGACTCCAGGGTCTGTTGTTCCATCGTAGGCCTCTATGTTTATGGGTTTAAATCCTGCTGGGAATTCATGGTCCAGCACCTCATCGGTGAAACATAGTGTGTGTGCGGCGCCCCTGTATTTGTGTGCCGCTATCTTCGGACACTTGGCGTGTTGCCTTGCTTCTTAGGGCCTTCTTCTTTGGCCCGTAGATGGACCTGGCTGGGCCATCTATCCTTCCAAGTTCGTTGGTTGGTTTATGTGTGGCGCCGCTTTCAGAATTTGGCCTGTCATCCGGCCGTCTATCCAACCAGGCTGCCTCTTTATTTTTTGACTGTGGGGGCTCTATGGCCTCGCCATCGACTCTGTAGCAGCTTGCGCTCGGGTAGCTCTTTGATTGGTGGCCATTGCCGTATTTATCCGCGGTTTTGAGTACTTTGCTCCACCTCATTCTGAGTGTGTCTTCCGCTGTTTTGAGCTTCCGTTTTTCTTTCTTCAAGCTTCTTGCAGTGTTGACGAGTCTTTTCCGAAGGTTTTTACCTTCCGGCGGCGTGTCCGGCGTGAGATCGTCCAAACCGTCGTTTTCGCCGGGCCTGGACTGATTATCTGACTCGTCCTGTTCGGACAGTTGCTTATCTACATGCTCGTCGTCCACTTCTGTGCCCTGCTGTAATGCGGGGTCCTTAGGAGCGTTGTTGTTGTCGAGGCAGGGCTTACGGTGGCGTCTGCGCCGCCGTGTTGGTTGTTTATCCTCTGCCACGACCCGTTGGTCCTCGTTATCGCTTTCTTTTCGGGTATCCACCATGCATATGTCGTATGACGAGGTGGTCCTCGCGTGCCCTACAGGCGCTGTTTCTTGTTCGTCTCCGGCATCGTCGTCTATAGCGTCGATGTCTTCGGAGTCGTAGTCTAGCATGTCGGTTAAGTCGTCGACAGTGGCTACAAAGTGGGTGGTGGGTGGGCTCTGAATTTCTTCGTCGCCCGAATCCCAACCATCCTGGCCATAGTCCGGCCAGGGCTCTCCAGATAACGAGAGATGCTTTAGTGAATTCAGGACGTCGCCAAAAGGCGAGTATTGGAAGATGTCCGTGGTGGTGAATTCCATAACCGGCGCCCAATCCGATTTGATTGGTAGGGGCGTCGGAGGTTTGGGGTCCGGCAAGGAGTCCGGCACCTCGGAATCACGAGTTTTGCGAGGGACAAGATTAGTGTTCGGCTCCATCACCGTAGCAGTTGAAGCCCCCGAGGCGGCGTCCATCCACCGATCCTCTATCTGGGCAGTCTGCTCCGGACCAATGGCCGGAGCGGATTCGTGTGCGGCCACCAAGGCACTGTTCGGCGGCAGAGCTAGATCATGCCCATCGCAACAGTGCGGCGCGCTTGGCTGTGGCTCGGGTCCGTCGAAGATCAAGTCTCCGTGGACATCGGCCGTGAAGTTTAGGCTTCCGAATCTGACCTGACAGCCAGGGGCGTAGCTTTCGATCTGCTCCAGATGGCTGCGAATTAGCCCGCAGCAGAAGCCGCCGAATCTGAAGATCTGTCCGGGAGAAAATCTCACCGGACAGCGTCGTTAGTTGCAGATGCCATCAAGCCTATCGGTGACGACACGAGGAACTCTCAATGAAAGCACCAATGTCGGTGTCAAACCGGCGGATCTCGGTAGGGGTCTCGAATCGTGCGTCTAGGCGGATGGTAACAGAGACGAGGGACACGATGTTTTACCTGTGTTCGGGCCCTCTCGATGGAGGTAAAACCCTCGTCCCTTGATTAATATTGATGATATGGGTAGTACAAGAGTGGATCTACCACGAGATCAAGGAGGCTAAACCCTAAAGCTAGCCTATGGTATGATTGTTGTAATGTATGTTGTGTCCTACGGACTAAAGCCCTCCGGTTTATATAGACACCGGAGGAGGCTAGGGTTACACAGAGTCGGTTACAATGGTAGGAGATCTACATATCCGTATCGCCAAGCTTGCCTTCCACGCCAAGGAAAGTCCCATCCAGACACGGGACGGAGTCTTCAATCTTGTATCTTCATAGTCTTGGAGTCCGGCGGACGATGATAGTCTGGCTGTCCGGACACCCCCTAGTCCAGGACTCCCTCACCGGCCCTTCGCGGCCATGACGGGTGGCATCGTCTTTCCCGTTGAAATCCCACATGGGGTGGCCTCTGTATTGCAATGGTTGTACCCCCCGCATTATGCATGTCACCATGACTCCAATCATGGTCAACCCGGAATGGGCCAGTAATCTTATTCGGCCCATCAAGTAATGGACGCTCTTGTCTTCTTCCAATCGGGGGCTCCGTGGGCGCCAGCTGAGGCGTTTCTTCAGAGGAGCAGCACTAAACTCTGGGAGGCCAATCCGGACTGGGTCCGGCAGCGGAGCGTCTCCTATGTAAAACCACTCTGAAGGCCAGTCTTCGGACGCCTTCTTGGGAGTACCGGATGGGTATCTGGTCCCGGCAATGCGCCATATTTCGGCGCCGCCCACTTGATATATGGACCCCTCGTGAGAACGGGGTACGAGGCAGAACAACCTCTTCCACAATGCAAAATGGGGCTCAATGCCCAGGAATAGCTCATAAGAGCTACGTAGCCCGCGATATGCGGGATGTAGGCGGGCGAAGGTGGTGGAGCTGGAGTCCGTAGAACTCCAGGAGCCCGCGGAGGAACGGATGTATTGGGAATCCAAGTCCCCTTATCAGATAAGGGACGAAGCATACCCGCTCCCCTTTATTGGGACTTGGGGTAGCCTCCGCTTGCCTCCCACCTTGGTAGGTGACCAGCCCGGCTCGAACCGGGACCATGAAGGCCGGAGGGAGATATCCCCCCGCTTGGAGCTTCACTAGCTCGTTGTGTGGAACAGAGCACCTCCTCCAATCCCCTGGCGGTGGGCTGGGAGCACGAGAAGAGGAGCCGCGTCGATGGTCCATGATGGAATGGATTTTTAGGTCAAGGGCGCTCCGATGAAGTATTCGCGGCAGGAAGATGGTGTGGCTTGGATCTGGATTTTTGCCTCTTTTTTAGGCAGATGACTCGCACGACTAGGGGGTGAAACATAAAAGAGACCCTGGCTTTTCGCATTCGTGTGACGCATGGAAGAAGGCCATTATTGGGCGTAGAAGCCAAGAAACATAGTATTTATGATGAAGCCGGACACTGTTCGGCAGGTACATGGAACTTGAAGGGAGAACCCGCCTTTCAACGCTGACGACTATATACGCGCTGGACTTATCTTCATTGAAGCCTGGTTCGGGGGCTACTGAGGGAGTCCTGGACTAGGGGGTGTCCGGACAACCGTACTATCATCGTCCGCCGGACTCCAAGACTACGAAGATGCAAGATTGAAGACTCCATCCCGTGTCCGGATGGGACTTTCCTTGGCGTGGAAGGCAAGCTTGGCAATACGGATATGTAGGTCTCCTACCATTGTAACCGACTCTGTGTAACCCTAGCCTCCTCCGGTGTCTATATAAACCGGAGGGCTTTAGTCCGTAGGACACAACATACATTACAACAATCATACCATAGGCTAGCTTTAGGGTTTAGCCTCCTTGATCTCGTGGTAGATCCACTCTTGTACTACCCATATCATCAATATTAATCAAGCAGGACGTAGGGTTTTACCTCCATCGAGAGGGCCCGAACCTAGGTAAAACATCGTGTCCCTTGTCTCCTGTTACCATCCGCCTAGACGCGCAGTTCGGGACCCCCTACCCGAGATCTGCCGGTTTTTGACACCGACACTCATCGTTTAAGCTCAAAATGGGGTTGCCATTTTTCGTTTAAGCATCTTGATTTATTCACATCTTGTCGAGTTGCTTTAGCTCATGTCTTGGAGTAAAGCTTCTCTGAGATAGAATAACATACCTTGGTTGGTGGTGGTGTCCATGTAGTTGAACTTGTGTGGGATGCTCAAGGCTGATGTAGCTCATCAAGAATTGAGAGCACCACTAGGAATTTGAGTCCATCTACCTACATGGGTTAGTTCTTGCAAGGAAAAGCACTTGTGTATCCAAAAATGACAATCATGAAGCTCAACATAGAATTTGTCAAAGGATATGTTTGAATGGTTTTGTGCTTCCTTGTCTTCAACCACCATAGTGTAGAAACTTGGTGATGTAGAGATTGCTCAAGATGTGAGTAGATTACAATCTCATGGAATTTGATTTAACCAAGTACCCACATGGGTTAGATAACATGCAAGATGCAAATATATCCAAGACATAAGATTTTCATCATAAGAGAAATATCAAGGATTAGTCATAAGCTCATGTCTTGCATGTATCCAATGGAGTTTCTACTCCAAGTTTGAAGCATCAATGATGTTCAATTCTCCTCTTAACCTGCAAAACACTTTATC
The DNA here is from genome assembly GCA_021437245.1 of Aegilops speltoides. Lineage (NCBI taxonomy): Eukaryota > Viridiplantae > Streptophyta > Magnoliopsida > Poales > Poaceae > Aegilops > Aegilops speltoides. The sequence continues at coordinate 13,873,647 of CM038145.1, forward strand.
ATCAGGAGGTTTAGTGAATATATTCGCTAATTGCTTTTCGGTGCGAACATGCTAAAGATCAATGTCACCCTTAGCAACATGATCTCGAATGAAATGATGACGAACTTTAATATGCTTAGTTCAAGAATGTTGTACGGGATTATGACCAATTTTGATAGCACTTTCATTGTCACAAAGCAATGGAACATGTCTCACATATATCCCATAATCTTTAAGAGTTTAGGTCATCCAAAGTAATTGAGCACAACATGAACCAGCGACAATGTACTCCGCTTCGGCGGTGGATAAGGATACCGAGTTTTGTTTCTTGGAGGACCAAGACACAAGAGATCAACCAAGAAATTGACAAGTACCCGAAGTGGACTTTCTATCAACCTTGTCTCCGGCATAGTCCGAGTCGTAGTAGCCAACAAGATCGAAAGAGGCCCTCTTAGGATACCAAATGCCAAAATTTGGTGTATGGATTAAGTATCTCACTATCCTTTTCACGGCCTTAAGATGACATTCTTTAGAAGCAGCTTGATATCGTGCACACATGCACATACTTAGCATGATATCGGGACAGGAAGCACATAGATATAACAATGAACCAATCATAGAGCGATAAACCTTTTGATCAACCGGTTCACCATCTTTGGTCAAGTCAAGATGTCCACTAGTAGGCATGGGTGTAGACATACCTTTGCATTCTTGCATATTGAACTTCTTGAATAAGTCCTTGGTGTACTTCGTTTGAGAAACAAAGGTACCTTCCTTAGTTTGCTTGATTTGCAAACCAAGAAAGAATTTGAGCTCACTCATGATAGACATCTCAAACTTCGCCGACATTAGCTTCCCAAACTTTTCACTAAAATGAGGGTTAGTCGAACCAAATATAATATCATCAACATAGATTTGGCACACAAATAGTTCTCCATTAACCCTTTTAATAAAAAGAGTAGAATCTGAACGAAATATGCCCTAGAGGCAATAATAAATTTATTATTTATTTCCTCATATCATGATAAATGTTTATTATTCATGCTAGAATTGTATTAACCGAAAACATGATACATGTGTGAATACATAGACAAACAATATAGTCACTAGTATGCCTCTACTAGACTAGCTCATTAATCAAAGATGGTTATGTTTCCTAACCATAGACATGTGTTGTCATTTGATTAATGGGATCACATCATTAGAAGAATGATGTGATTGACATGACCCATTCCGTTAGCCTAGCACTTGATCGTTTAGTATACTGCTATTGCTTTCTTCATGACTTATACAAAGTTCCTGCAACTATGAGATTATGCAACTCCGTTTACGGAGGAACACTTTTGTTCTACCAAACGTCACAACGAATCGGGTGATTATAAAGGTGCTCTACAGGTGTCTCCGAAGGTACATGTTGGGTTGGCATAATTCGAGATTAGGTTTTGTCACTCCGATTGTCGGAGAGGTATCTCTGGGCCCTCTCGGTAATACTCATCACCTAAGCCTTGCAAGCATTGTAACTAATAAGTTAGTTATGAGATGATGTATTACAAAACGAGTAAAGAGACTTGCCGGTAACGAGATTGAACTAGGTATTGGTTACCGACGATCAAATCTCGGGCAAGTAACATACCGATGACAAAGGGAACAACGTATGTTGTTATGCGGTTTGACCGATAAAGATCTTCGTAGAATATGTAGGAACCAATATGGGCATCCAGGTCCCGCTATTGGTTATTGACCGAGAATGGTTCTAGGTCATGTCTACATAGTTCTCGAACCCGTAGGGTCCGCACACTTAACGTTAAGATGATAGTTTTATTATGAGTTTATAAGTTTTGATGTACCGAAGTTTGTTCGGAGTCCCGGATGTGATCACGGACATGACGAGGAGTCTCAAAATGGTCGAGACATAAAGATTGATATATTGGACGACTATATTCGGACACCAGAAGTGTTCCGGGTGATTTCGGAGAAAACCGGAGTGCCGGGGGGGTTAACGGAACCCCCCGGGAGAGTATTGGGCCTTATGGGCCTTAGGGGAAAGGAGAGAGGGGCGGCCAGCATGGTCCGCGTGCCTCCTACCCCCTCTGGACCGAATTGGACTAGGAGGGGGGCGGCGCCCCCCTTTCCTTCCCCCTCTCCCCCTTCCTTCCCCCTCCTAGTAGGAGTAGGAAAGGAGGAGTCCTACTCCTACTAGGAGGAGGATTCCTCCTCCCTTGGCGCGCCCAAGGGGCCAGCCGGCCTCCCCCCCCTTGCTCCTTTATATACGGGGGCATGGGGGCACCCCATAGACACACAAGTTGATCTACGGATCATTCATTAGCCGTGTCGGTGCCCCTCCACCATATTCCACCTCGGTCATATCGTCATGAGTTTAGGCGAAGCCTGCGCCGTAGAACATCATCATCGTCCTGCCACGCCGTCGTCTTGTGAACTCATCTCCGGAGCTCGGCTGGATCAGAGGCCAGAGATCGTCATCGAGCTGAATGTGTGCTGAACTCGGAGGTGCCCTACGTTCGGTGCTCGGATCGGTCGGATCGTGAAGACGTACGACTACATCAACCGCGTTGTCATAACGCTTCCGCTTTCGGTCTACGAGGGTACGTGGACGAACACTCTCCCCTCTCGTTGCTATGTCATCACCATGATCTTGCGTGTGCATAGGAATTTTTTTGAAATTACTACGTTCCCCAACAGTGGCATCCGAGCCTAGGTTTTATGCATTGATGTTATATACACGAGTAGAACACAAGTGAGTTGTGGGCGATACAAGTCATACTGCTTACCAGCATGTCATACTTTGGTTCGGTGGTATTGTGAGATGAAGCGGCCCGGACAAACATTACGCGTACGCTTACGCGAGACTGGTTTCACCGTTACGAGCACTCGTGCTTAAAGTGGCTGGCGGGTGTCTGTCTCTCTCACTTTAGCTGAATCGAGTGTGTCTACGCCCGGTCCTTGCGAAGGTTAAAACAGCACCAACTTGACGAACTATCGTTGTGGTTTTGATGCATAGGTAAGAACGGTTCTTGCTCAGCCCGTAGCAGCAATGTAAAACTTGCAACAACAAAGTAGAGGACGTCTAACTTGTTTTTCCCTTGGCATGTTGTGATGTGATATGGCCAAGACGTGATGCTATATTTTATTGTATGAGATGATCATGTTTTGTAACCGAAGTTATCGGCAACTGGCAGGAGCCATATGGTTGTCGCTTTATTGTATGAAATGCAAACGCCCTGTAATTGCTTGACTTTATGACTAAGCAGTAGCGATAGTCGTAGAAGCAATAGATGGCGTAAACGACAACGATGCTACGATGGAGATCAAGGTGTCGCGCCGGTGACGATGGTGATCACGACGGTGCTTCGGAGATGGAGATCACAAGCACAAGATGATGATGGCCATATCATATCACTTATATTGATTGCATGTGATGTTTATCCTTTATGCATCTTATCTTGCTTTGATTGACGGTAGCATTTTAAGATGATCTCTCACTAAAATTATCAATAAGTGTTCTCCCTGAGTATTCACCGTTGCCAAAGTTCGTCGTGCCCACACACCATGTGATGATCGGGTGTGATAAGCTCTACGTCCATCTACAACGGGTACAAGCCAGTTTTGCACACGCAGAATACTCAGGTTATACTTGACGAGCCTAGCATATGCAGATATGGCCTCGGAACACGGAGACCGAAAGGTCGAGCGTGAATCATATAGTAGATATGATCAACATAGTGATGTTCACCATTGAAAACTACTCCATCTCACGTGATGATCGGTCATGGTTTAGTTGATTTGGATCACGTAATCACTTAGATGACTAGAGAGATGCCTGTCTAAGTGGGAGTTCTTAAGTAATATGATTAACTAAACTTAAATTTATCATGAACTTAGTACCTGATAGTATTTTGCTTGTCTATGTTTGTTTGTAGATAGATGGCTCGTGTTGTTGTTCCGTTGAATTTTAATGTGTTCCTTGAGAAAGCAAAGTTGAAAGATGATGGTAGCAATTACACGGACTGGGTCCGTAACCTGAGGATTATCCTCATTGCTGCACAAAAAAGTTACGTCCTAGAAGCACCGCTGGTTGCGAACTGCTTCTGATGCAATGGCGGCGTTAAGAACGTCTGGCGAGCAAAGTGATGACTACTCTATAGTTCAGTGTGCCATGCTTTACGGCTTAGAACCGGGCCTTCAACGACGTTTTGAACGTCATGGAGCATATGAGATGTTCCAGGAGTTGAAGTTAATATTTCAAGCAAATGCCCGGATTGAGAGATATGAAGTCTCCAATAAGTTCTACAGCTGCAAGATGGAGGAGAATAGTTCTGTCAGTGAACATATACTCAAAATGTCTGGGTATAATAATCACTTGATTCAACTGGGAGTTAAACTTCCGGATGATAGTGTCATTGACAGAATTCTCCAATCACTGCCACCAAGCTACAAGAGCTTTGTGATGAACTATAATATGCAAGGGATGAACAAGACTATTCCCGAGCTCTTCGCAATGCTAAAAGCTGCGGAGGTAGAAATCAAGAACGAGCATCAAGTGTTGATGGTCAACAAGACCACTAGTTTCAAGAAAAAGGGCAAAGGGAAGAAGAAGGGGAACTTCAAGAAGAACAGCAAGCAAGTTGCTGCTCAAGAGAAGAAACCCAAGTCTGGACCTAAGCCTGAAACGAAGTGCTTCGTGCAAGCAGATCGTCATTTGAAGCGGAACTGCCCCAAGTATTTGGCGGATAAGAAGGATGGCAAAGTAAACAAAGGTATATATGATATACATGTTATTGATGTGTACCTAACTAGAGCTCGTAGTAGCACCTGGGTATTTGATACTCGTTCTATTGCTAATATTTGCAACTCAAAGCAGGACTACGGAATAAGCGAGCACTGGCCAAGGACGAGGTGACGATGCGCGTGGGAAACGGTTCCAAAGTCGATGTGATCGCGGTCGGCCCGCTACCTCTACATCTACCTTCGGGATTAGTTTTAGACCTAAATAATTGTTATTTGGTGCCAGCGTTGAGCATGAACATTATATCTGGATCTTGTTTGATGCGAGACGGTTATTCATTTAAATCAGAGAATAATGGTTGTTCTATTTATATGAGTAATATCTTTTATGGTCATGCACCCTTGAAGAGTGGTCTATTTTTACTGAATCTCGATAGTAGTGATACACATATTCATAGTGTTGAAACCAAAAGATGCAGAGTTGATAACGATAGTGCAACTTATTTGTGGCACTGCCGTTTGGGTCATATCGGTGTAAAGCGCATGAAGAAACTCCATACTGATGGGCTTTTGGAATCACTTGATTATGAATCACTTGGTACTTGCGAACCGTGCCTCATGGGCAAGATGACTAAAACGCCGTTCTCCGGAACTATGGAGCGAGCAACTAATTTGTTGGAAATCATACATACTGATGTTTGTGGTCCAATGAATGTTGAGGCTCGCGGAGGGTATCATTATCTTCTCACCTTCACAGATGATTTGAGCAGATATGGTTATATCTACTTGATGAAACACAAGTCTGAAACATTTGAAAAGTTCAAAGAATTTCAGAGTGAAGTGGAAAATCATCATAACAAGAAAATAAAGTTTCTACGATCTGATCGTGGAGGTGAATATTTGAGTTACGAGTTTGGCCTACACTTGAAACAATGCGGAATAGTTTCACAACTCACGCCACCTGGAACACCACAACGAAATGGTGTGTCCGAACGTCGTAATCATACTTTACTTGATATGGTGCGATCTATGATGTCTCTTACTGATTTACCGCTATCGTTTTGGGGTTATGCTTTAGAGACGGCCGCATTCACGTTAAATAGGGCACAATCAAAATCCGTTGAGACGGCGCCTTATGAACTGTGGTTTGGCCAGAAACCAAAGTTGTCGTTTCTTAAAGTTTGGGGCTGTGATGCTTATGTGAAGAAACTTCAACCAGATAAGCTCGAACCCAAATCGGAGAAATGTGTCTTCATAGGATACCCAAAAGAGACTATTGGGTACACCTTCTATCACAGATCCGAAGGCAAGACATTCGTTGCTAAGAATGGATCCTTTCTAGAGAAGGAGTTTCTCTCGAAAGAAGTGAGTGGGAGGAAAGTAGAACTTGATGAGATAACAGTATCTACTCCCTTATTGGAAAGTAGTTCATCACGAGAACCGGTTCCTATGACAACTACACCAATTAGTGAGGAAGCTAATGATAATGATCATGAAACTTCAGATCAAGTTTCTGCTGAACCTCGTAGGTATACCAGAGTAAGATCCGCACCAGAGTGGTACGGTAATCCTATTCTGGAAGTCATGTTACTTGACCATGATGAACCTACGAATTATGAGGAAGCGATGATGAGCCCAGATTCCGCAAAATGGTTAGAAGCCATGAAATCTGAGATGGGATCCATGTATGAAAACAAAGTATGGACTTTGGTTGACTTGCCAGATGATCGGCAAGCCATTGAGAATAAATGGATCTTTAAGAAGAAGACTGACGTTGATGGTAATGTTACTGTCTATAAAGCTCGACTTGTTGCAAAAGGTTTTCGACAAGTTCAAGGGGTTGACTACGATGAGAATTTCTCACCCGTAGCGATGCTGAAGTCTGTCCGAATCATGTTAGCTATTTCTGCATTTCATGATTATGAAATTTGGCAAATGGACGTCAAGACTGCATTCTTGAATGGATTTCTAGAAGAAGAGTTGTATATGATGCAGCCGGAAGGTTTTGTTGATCCAAAAGGTGCTGACAGAGTGTGCAAGCTCCAGCGTTCCATTTATGGACTGGTGCAAGCATCTCGGAGTTGGAATAAACGCTTTGATAGTGTGATCAAAGCATGTGGTTTTATACAGACTTTTGGAGAAGCCTGTATTTACAAGAAAGTGAGTGGGAGCTCTGTAGCATTTCTAATTTTATATGTATATGCCATATTATTAATTGGAAATGATATAGAATTTCTGGATAGCATAAAGGGATACTTGAATAAAAGTTTTTCAATGAAAGACCTCGGTGAAGCTGCTTACATATTGGGCATCAAGATCTATAGAGATAGATCAAGACGCTTGATAGGACTTTCACAAAGCACATACCTTGACAAAATTTTGAAAAAGTTCAAAATGGATCGAGCAAAGAAAGGATTCTTGCTGTGCTACAAGGTGTGAAGTTGAGTCAAACTCAATGCCCGACCACAGCAGAAGATAGAGAAAATGAAAATGTTCCTATGCTTCAGCCATAGGCTCTATCATGTATGCAATGTTGTGTACCAGACCGACGATGCTTAGCAATAAGCTTGGCAGGAAGGTACCAAAGTAATCTAGGAGTGGATCACTGGACAGCGGTCAAGAACATCCTGAAATACCTGAAAAGGACTAAGGATATGTTTCTCGTATATGCAGGTGACAAAGAGCTAGTCGTAAAGGGTTACGTCGATGCAAGCTTTGACACTGATCCGGACGATTCTAAATCGCAAACTGGATACGTGTTTTTATTAAACGGTGGAGCTGTAAGTTAGTGCAGTTCTAAACAAAGCGTCGTGGCGAGATCTACATGTGAAGCGGAGTACATAGCTGCTTCGGAAGCAGCAAATGAAGGAGTCTGGATGAAGGAGTTCATTACCGATCTAGGTGTCATACCTAGTGCATCGGGACCAATGAAGATCTTCTGTGACAATACTGGTGCAATTGCCTTGGCAAAGGAATCCAGATTTCACAAGAGGACCAAGCACATCAAGAGACGCTTCAATTCCATTCGGGACCAAGTCCAAGTGGGAGACATAGAGATTTGCAAGATACATACGGATCTGAATGTTGCAGACCCATTGACTAAGCCTCTCTCACGAGCAAAACATGATCAACACCAAGACTCCATGGGTGTTAGAATCATTACTATGTAATCTAGATTATTGACTCTAGTGCAAGTGGGAGACTGAAGGAAACATGCCCTAGAGGCAATAATAAAGTTATTATTTATTTCCTCATATCATGATAAATGTTTATTATTCATGCTAGAATTGTATTAACCGGAAACATGATACATGTGTGAATACATAGACAAACAATATAGTCACTAGTATGCCTCTACTTGACTAGCTCATTAATCAAAGATGGTTATGTTTCCTAACCATAGACATGTGTTGTCATTTGATTAATGGGATCACATCATTAGAAGAATGATGTGATTGACATGACCCATTCCGTTAGCCTAGCACTTGATCAGTTAGTATACTGCTATTGCTTTCTTCATGACTTATACAAAGTTCCTGCAACTATGAGATTATGCAACTCCTGTTTACCGGAGGAACACTTTGTGTGCTACCAAACGTCACAACGTAACTGGGTGATTATAAAGGTGCTCTACAGGTGTCTCCGAAGGTACATGTTGGGTTGGCATAATTCGAGATTAGGTTTTGTCACTCTGATTGTCGGAGAGGTATCTCTGGGCCCTCTCGGTAATATTCATCACCTAAGCCTTGCAAGCATTGTAACTAATAAGTTAGTTATGAGATGATGTATTACGGAATGAGTAAAGAGACTTGCCGGTAACGAGATTGAACTAGGTATTGGTTACCGACGATCAAATCTCGGGCAAGTAACATACCGATGACAAAGGGAACAACGTATGTTGTTATGCGGTTTGACCGATAAAGATCTTCGTAGAATATGTAGGAACCAATATGGGCATCCAGGTCCCGCTATTGGTTATTGACCGAGAATGGTTCTAGGTCATGTCTACATAGTTCTCGAACACGTAGGGTCCACACGCTTAACGTTACGATGATAGTTTTATTATGAGTTTATAAGTTTTGATGTACCGAAGTTTGTTCGGAGTCCCGGATGTGATCACGGACATGACGAGGAGTCTCGAAATGGTCGAGACATAAAGATTGATATATTGGACGACTATATTCGGACATCGGAAGTGTTCCGGGTGATTTCGGAGAAAACCGGAGTGCCGGGGGGGTTACCGGAACCCCCCGGGAGAGTATTGGGCCTTATGGGCCTTAGGGGAAAGGAGAGAGGGGCGGCCAGCATGGGCCGCGCGCCCCCTCCCCCCTCTAGTCCGAATTGGACTAGGAGCGGGGGGCGGCGCCCCCCCTTTCCTTCCCCCTCTCCCCCTTCCTTCCCCCTCCTAGTAGGAGTAGGAAAGGAGGAGTCCTACTCCTACTAGGAGGAGGATTCCTCCTCCCTTGGTGTGCCCAAGGGGCCGGCCGGCCTCCCCCCTTGCTCCTTTATATACGGGGGCGGGGGGGGCACCCCATAGACACACAAGTTGATCTATGGATCGTTCCTTAGCCGTGTGCGGTGCCCCCCTCCACCATATTCCACCTCGATCATATCGTCGCGGAGTTTAGGCGAAGCCCTGCGCCAGTAGAACATCATCATCGTCACCACGCCGTCGTGCTGACGAAACTCATCTCCGGAGCTCGGCTGGATCGGAGGCCGGAGATCGTCATCGAGCTGAACGTGTGCTGAACTCGGAGGTGCCATACGTTCAGTGCTTGGATCGGTCGGATCGTGAAGACGTACGACTACATCAACCGCGTTGTCATAACGCTTCCTCTTTCGGTCTACGAGGGTACGTGGACGAACACTCTCCCCTCTCGTTGCTATGTCATCACCATGATCTTGCATGTGCGTGGGAATTTTTTTGAAATTACTACGTTCCCCAACAGAATCAATCTTCCCAATTTCAAAGCCTTTTTCAGTAAGGAACTTGGTCAAGCATTTATACCACGCTCTAGGAGCTTGTTTAAGACCATAAAGAGCTTTGTGAAGTTTGCAAACATGATTTGGTTTCTTAGGATTGACAAAGCCGGGAGGTTGCTTAACATAAACTTCCTCCTCTATTTCACCATTTAGAAAAGCACTTTTAATGTCCATTTGGTACAAGGTGATGTCATGGTGATTAGCATAGGCAAGTAAGATGCGAATGGACTCAAGTCTAGCAACAGGAGCGTAAGTCTCACCATAGTCCATACCTTCGACTTGTGTGTAGCCTTGGGCGACGAGACGTGCTTTGTTGCGAACTACTTGTCCATCTTCATCTTGCTTGTTGTGAAACACCCATTTGGTACCGATGATGTTGTGGTTGTTGTCAGGCTCCTCAACCAATGTCCAAACTTGGTTCCTCTCAAAGTTGTGTAGCTATTCATGGATAGCATTTATCCAATCTGGATCTTCCAATGCTTCTTCGACCTTCATAGGTTCAATGCTAGAGATGAAAGAATAGTTTTCACAAAAGTTAGCTAAACGAGTTTTAGAGCGAGTGATTCTCCCGGTTTTAATATCATGGTAGATTTTCTCGACGGGGTGGTCTTTAGCAATTATTGCTCGAACTCGTGAAAGCTTTTGCTTGGTTCTTGGTTGAACTTCTTCTTCATCTTGTTCTTCTTCTTGGCCTTCTTCATTGTTGGCGTTGTCGTTCTCTTGTCGTGGTGGAGAAGGAGGTTGTCGACGTTCATCTTGATGCACTTCCTCGTTTTCTTCATCTTGGTGTGTTCCACTTGTGGATGCTTCCGTATCAACTCTTGGTTCACCTTGTCGTGAAGTAGAAGCTTCCACTTGGACGGACGAGGTACTCTCCTTCACCTCCGTTGGACGGATCTTGCCAATAGAGAAGTCTTGGATTGCTTCCGACGGATCTTTGTCTCCTACATCAATTGGCAATTGCTCTACTTGCGAGCCGTTAGATTCATCAAACTTCACATCTACTGTCTCTTCAACTTTTCGGGTGAAGTTGTTGTAGACACGGTAAGTGTGAGAGTTTGAGCCATAACCTAGTAGGAAACCTTCATGAGACTTAGGAGCAAATTTAGAACGATGATGCTTACCAAGCATGTAGCACTTTGAGCTAAATACTCGGAAGTATCCAACTTGGGGTTTGTTACCAGTGAGGAGCTCGTATGCTGTCTTGCCGAGTAGCTTGTGAAGATACAAGCGATTTGTTGCATGACAAGCTGTCTCAACCGCTTCTGCCCAAAAGTGCTTCAGTGTCTTGTATTCATCAAGCATCTTCTCGCCATTTTGATGAGCGTCCGGTTCTTCCTCTCAACAACTCCATTTTGTTGAGGTGTGTACGTAGCCTAGAACTCGTGTGAAATCCCTTCTTCGTCAAGAAAGGTATCCACATTTGCATTCTTGAACTCCGTTCCGTTGTCGCTGTGAACCTTCTTGATCTTCACTTCAAATTGATTTTGGGCCTTCCTAGCAAAGTTTTTGAAGATCTTTTGGACCTGCGATTTATCATTGAGAAAGAACACCCACATAAATCTTGAAAAATCATCAACTATAACTAGACCAAAAGAATTTCCACCGAGACTCTTGTAAGAGTTGGGACCAAAAATATCCATGTGAAGTAGCTCGAGTGGCCTCCTTGTGGTCATGATGTTCTTCACGGGATGCCTTCCTCCAACCTGTTTACCTGCTTGACAAGCACTGCAAAGTCTATCCTTATCAAATATGACATCATTAACTCCAAGGATATGATTTCCTTTAATAAGCTTGTCAAGGTTTCGCATACCAACATGACCTAATCGTCTATGGCATAACCAACCTTTTGAGGATTTAGCGATGAAGCAAGTTTTAGGTTGAGCCTTTTTAGTGAAATTAACGATGTATAGATCACCTCTACGCACACTGGTAAAGACCATTTTATGATTATCTCGACGAAAGACTTGACAATCTACTTCAGTAAATAGGACATTGAAACCGAAATCAGCAAGTCTAGATACTGAAAGTAAGTTGTATCCAAGAGATTCAACGAGGATGACATTTTGTATGGAGCTATCATGTGATATGGCCACCTTACCGAGGCCAACCACCTTACCTTTTGAGTTGTCACCGAAAGTGACATACTTTCGAGGACTATCATTTTCAGCAAGCTCACGAAACATGTCTTTATCTCTGGTCATGTGATCGGTACATCCACTATCAAGAACCCATTCCTTTCCTCCTGACATATATCCCCGAAGATTTGCCATAAGACCAAAATGTCTCATTGCATCATCAAGATCGAAGTCACTATCATTATCCTCATCATAGTATACATGTTCAACATCGTCATGTGGTGGATCAAATCCTAGAGAGGGTAATTCGTTAGAGTGAGTTTGACAATGATCTTGCTTATGAATTTTTATAGCTTCGGAAATAATATCACTAATAATTCCAACATCTCCTTTGGCATGCATAAGGTTTGTAAGCTCAAATAGACGATCACCAAACATAGGATCACTAGTATTCATCTTACTCAAAGCAATAGACTTATGGATAATTTCATCAAGATTTTTCAAGGAATAATTTGGAAAGCGTTCCTCAAGAAATTTCCATATAGTGTAGGCACACTTAAGAGTAGGCAAACATCCAATCAAGTTTCTAGGCAATCCTCTAATGATAAGTTTGGCAGTTCTAAGATTCCTAATCATGTCAATTGACTCATCAAGGGTAGGATGCATAGGATCAACATGAGGTGCACAAGGGCTAGCAATGTACTTGTTCAAATGATATTGATTGAAAATTACAAGCATCTCATTTTTCCACTCATGAAAATACTCTCCATCAAGTATAGGCACTCTATGTCTAAGACTCCCCGAAGTAGACTCATCCATCTTCCTCCAATGGTTATTAAACCAAGGCAATGGAGACCAAAGCTCTGATACCACTTGTAGGACCTTGAGAAGAGGTGTCTAGACGGGGGGTGATTAGACACTAAGTGACAAAGTTGCAGTTTTTAATTTCTTTAAGTTTAGGTGGAGTTTAGACACAAGTTTAACATTCATAATACATAGCAAGCAAGCATGCAAAGAGTATATGAGCAGCAGAAAGTAAATCATGCAACTTGCAAGAATGTAAAGGGAAGGGTATTGGAGGATTCAAACGCAATTGGAGACACGGATGTTTTTGTCGTGGTTCCGATAGGTGGTGCTATCGTACATCCACGTTGATGGAGACTTCAACCCACGAAGGGTAACGGTTGCGCGAGTCCACGGAGGCCTCCACCCACGAAGGGTCCACGAAGAAGCAACCTTGTCTATCCCACCATGGCCGGCGCCCACGAAGGACTTGTCTCACTAGCGGTAGATCTTCACGAAGTAGGCGATCTCCTTGCCCTTACAAACTCCTTGGTTCAACTCCACAATCTTGTTGGAGGCTCCCAAGTGACACCTAGCCAATCTAGGAGACACCACTCTCCAAGAAGTGACAAATGGTGCATTGATGATGAACTCCTTGCTCTTGTGCTTCAAATGATAGTCTCCCCAACACTCAACTCTCTCTCATAGGATTTGGATCTGTTGGAAAGAAGATTTGAATGGAAAGCAACTTGGGGAAGGCTAGAGATCAAGATTCATATGGTAGGAATGGAATATCTTGGCCTCAACACATGAGTAGGTAGTTCTCTCTCAGAAAATGTATGCTGGAAGTGTAGGTTCAGCCTGATGTCTCTCTCCACGAATGAAGAGGAGGTGGAGGGGTATATATAGCCTCCACACAAAATCTAACCGTTACACACAATCTACGAAACTCGGTAGGACCGAATCAACAAACTCAGTCGGACCGATTTAGCAAATCTAGTGACCGTTAGGATTTTTGGTGGGACCGACATGCAACTCGGTAGGACCGATATGATTAGGGTTAGGGCATAACGTAATCTCGGTGAGACCGATTACACAAACTTGGTGAGACCGATTTTGGTAATAAGTTTTCCAGAGAGTTGGTCAGGCAAACTCGGTTGGACCGATTACACAAACTCGGTAGGACCGATTTTGGTAATGAGTTAACCAGGAAGTTTGCATTGTAATCTCGGTAGTACCGATTACTCAAACTCGGTTACACCAATTTTGGTAATGGACATACACAGAGAGATTACAATCCCATCTCGGTGAGACCGAGATCCCTATCGGTGAGACCGATTTTCCTAGGGTTTGTGGCAGTGGATATGACATCTGAACTCGGTGGCGCCGGATAGAAAGAATCGGTATGGCCGAGTTTGACTTTAGGTTTAGGTCATATGTGTGGAAGTGGGAAAGTAGTTGAGGGTATTGGAGCATATCACTAAGCACTTTGGAGCAAGAAACTCATTAAGCAACACCTCATCCCATCTTGATAGTATTGGCTTTTCCTATAGACTCAATGTGATCTTGGATCACTAAAATATAAAGTGAAGAGTCTTGAGCTTGAAGCTTGAGCCAATACTTTGTCCTTAGCATCTTGAAGGAGTTCCCACATCCTTTAGTCCATGCCACTCCATCGTTGAACTTATCTGAAATATACTAGATAAAGGTGTTAGTCCAACAAGAGATATGTTGACATTAATTACCAAAACCACCCAGGGAGCACTTGTGCTTTCAACTATCATCAGGAAGATTAACTCCCAGCTGAGTCAAGTGGTTATGGTATCCAGACATTCTGAGTATGTTTTCACTGACAGAACTATTCTCCTCCATCTTGCAGTTATAGAACTTGTTGGAGACTTCATATCTCTCAACTCGGGCATTTGCTTGAAATATTAACTTCAACTCTTGGAACATATCATATGCTCCATGATGTTCAAAACATCTTTGAAGTCCTGATTCTAAGCTGTAAAGCATGGCACACTGAACTATCGAGTAGTCATCGGATTGAGCTTGCCAGACGTTCATAACATCAGCATCTACTGCTGCAGCGGGCCTTGCACCTAGTGGTGCTTCGAGGACACAATTCATCTGTGCAGCAATGAGGATAATGCTTAAGTTACGGACCCAGTCCGTGTAGTTGCTACCATCATCTTTCAACTTAGTTTTCTCTAGGAACGCATTAAAATTCAAGGGAACAGTAGCACGAGCCATTGATCTACAACAACATAGATATGCAAAAAACTATCAGGACTAAGTTCATGATAAATTAAAGTTCAATTAATCATATTACTAAAGAACTCTCACTTAGATAGACATCCTCTAGTCATCTAAATGATCACGTGATCCATATCAACTAAACCATGTCCGATCATCATGTGAGATGGAGTAGTTTTCAATGGTGAACATCTCTATGTTGATCATATCTACTATATGATTCACGTTCGACCTTTCGGTCTCAGTGTTCCGAGGCCATATCTGAATATGCTAGGCTCGTCAAGTTTAACCCGAGTATTCTACACATGCAAAACTGGCTTGCACCCGTTGTATGTGAACATAGAGCTTATCACACCCAATCATCACGTGGTGTCTCGGCACGACGACCTGTAGCAACGGTGCATACTCAGGGAGAACACTTGTACCTTGAAATTTAGTGAGGGATCATCTTATAATGCTACCGCCATACTAAGCAAAATAAGATGCATAAAAGATAAACATCACATGCAATCAAAATATGTGACATGATATGGCCACCATCATCATGTGCCTTTGATCTCCATCTCCATAGCACCGTCATGATCTCCATTGTCACTGGCTTGACACCTTGATCTCCATCGTAGCATCGTTGTCATCCGCCAATTATTGCTTCTACGACTATCGCTACCGCTTAGTGATAAAGTAAAGCAATTACATGGCGATTGTATTTCATAAAATAAAGCGACAACCATATGGATCCTGTCAGTTGTCGATAACTTTGTTACAAAACATGATCATCTCATACAACAATTTATATCAAATCATGTCTTGACCATATCACATCACAACAAGCCCCGCAAAAGTAAGTTAGACGACCTCTACTTTGTTGTTGCAAGTTTTACGTGGCTGCTATAGGCTTCTAGCAAGAACCGTTCTTACCTACGCATCAAAACCACAACAATTTTTTTGTTAAGTGTGCTGTTTTAACCTTCAACAAGGACCGACCGTAGTCAAACTCCATTCAACTATAGTTGGAGAAACAGACACCCTCCAGCCACCTGTGTGCAAAGCACGTCGGTAGAACCAGTATCATGAATGCGGTCATGTAATGTCCGTCCGGGACGCTTCATCCAACAATACTACCAAAACAAAGTAAACAGTATGACTATTATCGCCCACAATTCTTTGTGTTCTACTCGTGCATATCATCTACGCATAAACTTTGCTCGGATGCCACTGTTGGGGAACGTAGCATGCAATTTCAAAAAAATTCCTACGATCACGCAAGATCTATCTAGGAGATGCATAACAACGAAAGGGGGAGAGTGTGTCCGTGTACCCTCGTAGACCGAAAGCGGAAGCGTTAGGTTAACGCAGTTGCTGTACTCGAACGTCTTCACGATCCAACCGATCCAAGTACCGAACATACGGCACCTCCGTGTTCAGCACACGTTCAGCTCGATGACGTCCCTCGAACTCTTGATCCATTAGAGGGTTGAGGGAGAGTTCCGTCAGCACAACAGCGTGATGACGGTGTTTGATGATGTGATCTATGCAGGGCTTCGCCTAAGCACTACGATGATGCTATCGGGGGAGTAAGCGGTGGAGGGGGGCACCGCACACGGCTAAGACAATGTTGTGCCTTTGGGTTGCCCCTTGCCCCTGTATATAAATGAGGAGAGGAGGGAGCGGCCGGCCTAGAGGGGGCGCGCCAAGGGGGGGTCCTACTAGGACTCCCAGTCCTAGTAGGATTCCCCCTTCCTTTTCCGGAGTGGGAAAGGGGGAAAGAAGTGGAGAGGGAGAAGGAAAAGGGGGGCCGCGCCCCCACCCCTTGTCCAATTCGGATTGGCCTTGGGGGAGCGCGCGCCACCTCCTGGCCGCTGCCTCCTCTCTCCACTAAGGCCCATGGAGGCCCATTAACTTTCCCGGGGGTTTCCGGTAACCTCCCGGTACTCTAAAAATGTTTGAACCTCTCAGAAACTATTTCGGTGTCCAACCATAACCTTCCAATATATCAATCTTTACCTCTCGACCATTTCGAGACTCCTTGTCATGTCCGTGATCTCATCCGGGACTCCGAACAAATTTCGGTCACCAAAATACATAACTCATAATACAAATCGTCATCGAACGTTAAGCGTGCGGACCCTACGGGTTTGAGAACTATGTAGACATGATCGAGACAAATCTCCGATCAATAACCAATAGCAGAACCTGGATGCTCATATTGGTTCCTACATATTCTGCGAAGATCTTTATCGGTCAAACCGCACAACAACATACGTTGTTCCCTTTGTCATCGGTATGTTACTTGCTGGAGATTCGATCGTCGGTATCAGCATACCTAGTTCAACCTCGTTACCTGCAAGTCTCTTTACTCGTTCCGTAATGCATCATCCCATAACTAACTCATTAATCACATTGCTTGCAAGGCTTATAGTGATGAGCATTACCGAGAGGGCCCAGAGATACCTCTCCGGTACACGGAGTGACAAATCCTATTCTTGATCTATGCCAACCCAAAAAACACCTTCGGAGACACCTGTAGACCATCTTTATAATCACTCAGTTACGTTGTGATGTTTGATAGCACACATGGTGTTCCTCCGGTATTCGGGAGTTGCATAATCTCATAGTCAGAGGAACATGTATAAATCATGAAGAAAGCAATAGCAATAAAACTTAACGATCATTATGCTAACCTAACGGATGGGTCTTATCCATCACATCATTCTCTAATGATGTCATCCCGTTCATCAAATGACAACACATGTCTATGGTCAGGAAACATGACCATCTTTGATTAACAAGCTAGTCAAGTAGAGTCATACTAGGGACACTTTGTTTTGTCTATGTATTCACACATGTACTAAGTTTCTGGTTAATACAATTCTAGCATGAGTAATAAACATTTATCATGATATAAGGAAATATAATAACAACTTTATTATTGCCTCTAGGGCATATTTCCTTCATAACTATTACAATGCAATTATTCTAAGTAAAAAATGCAGAGCAGGTTCGCATTCCATGCCCGGGGCTCTTCTATGTCGTTTGTCAACGGGTCTCCCGCCTTTACTAGGCCGAGCTCATGCACGACGGCTGGCGCTCGACACGTTTGACTTGCCAGACACTGTCGCCCCGCCTTCGACATCACGTGAGTAGGCCCTTCGTATCTTTCTGTAACCTCCAAGACGGAGCGAGACAGATGGGCAAAGCAAGAGCTCTTAAAGTCTACCCGGGCTAGCTTCTTCATTCTTCGATCAGGGGCTGGCTTCTTTGCTTATATACAATGTCTTAGATAGATAAACTTATTTCATCCATTTATTGATAAAGTCTTCGGGGGCTGTTCTGAGATCTCAAGGAGCGCCAAGCTCAATACATGTAAGAAGAAAGAAAGCCTTTTCCATCTACGGCTGCAGCTGCTGGTACTTGATCTCTGTCGCTTTCTACTCCCCTCCTTCTCCCTTTGGTTTCTAGAGCAAGTGTGAAAGAATAATATATCTTGTGCAAGTAATCTTTCTTATCGAAGGGTGGCCGAAGCGGAGTACGAGTAGAAGAACAAGAAGGTGGAGGAGAAGGAGGAGGAGGATGACGAGGATGAGAAGGAGGAGGAGGAGGCTGGCTCCTCGAGGGTGATTGAGATCGATTTGGAGGACGAGGTGAACAGAGATGACTAGTCGGGCTCCCACATAGACCGGGACAATCTCTAAGTAGTTCGTAGTAGTTTATAGCCAAAGTATATATCCGAACTATGTTTAAGTTTGTGTGCTTAAAACTTAGAATGTTTGCATGTTTGGATCAAATTTGCAATAGTTTGGATGTTTTGGTGACCATAGGGCAGGTGTTGGAGTAGTGGTGTCCTATTATAAGGCTGTTGTTGAAGCATAAAGAAAAATTCAGGTGATTTAAAACCAATTTTTTTGGCACTCTATAACTACTTTTTGGTGTCGTGTTTTAGGGCTGCTGTTGGAGATGCTCTAACCCGTCTACTTCTTTTTCTTTCAACATGCCCACATATCACATCACCGCACTTCACCTCATCAAGTTTACTATTTGTATTTCTCTAAAACTGTGTGAGAAATACTATTTAATCTCTACAAAATTATTCAACTATATAACAATGAAATACTATAGATCATATTGCATATTCCGTTTCCTTTCTCATACTCAAATTCCATAAATTCAAATTCCTCAAATACAATGTAACAAAATTCCCACAATGACCCACAAGGTATCGTCTACTTTTCAAATTTTGAAATACCATTTTCATCTGAGATGGACATGCCAGGGTTACCGGAAAAATACTTTTCAGTTACTTTATCCATGGCATTAGCTTCATTGTACAGTTCCAGTGCTTCCTCCATGGTCTTGGCCTCTGACAAATGCGCCAATCTGTCCTTAGGGTGGGGATGAGTAGTATCTAGGATCTGTTTCCATACAGAATACCCTCTGCCAATTGTAGCTTGCTTCTTGGCGACCGCAAGGGCATGGTCTGGATGGAAACCAGCAGCCGCAAGTAGCAATATTCCAATGCGATCAGCCTCTGTCTCCATCCTACATACATACACATGCAACACAGGAGAGCTTCTAATTGATTAACAGAAGGTACTTTGATGCATAGGTGCATATTAACGAGACAATGAACAATCATGGTGCTGTGAAAATGGCTCGGGTGCGTAGAACATTACCTTTGTAAGAAGATCCGTCGTAGGAAGTCTGGTAACCACACACTATCTCCGATATCTGCTTGGTGCCTTGCAATGAGGTGCCCAACCTATGGCAAAACAAAATAAAATTACCAACACGACAACAACATCTCATCAGGTTTGAAGTTCCAACTTGGAACTCGAATACTCCATAATTAACAGCATCTCCAATAGAAGATGTAAATTTGGGGATGTAAGTAAGTGTTGTATAATTTACATCACCAAAAAGTGGTTTTTATGTCTCTAAAAAACAGCCAATCCAATAGATGATGCAAAACGAAGATGTAGAAGTGCAACTCCAACAGGTGATGTAAACTGGAGATGCAAAACCAGCCGGCCGCCGCGCGGCTGCTGTTCGGTTGCCGCCGAATTATCGCGACTCGCAATGGCTTGATCGTGTTATATATCAAACATTGGGTGAGGGTTTTTTGGGGGTCTTACTTTTACAGCAAACTTAGTTCACTACTAATAAAGAAACTAAATAAGATACGGCAACTAAGGCCAAAGAAAGATAACCAGCGACAGACTTGAGCAACACAACTTGTTTGCGTCAACGTGTTGCAGAAGAATGGCAGCTACTTCCTCCGTTCGGAATTACTCGTCAAAAAATGCATGTATACATGCATTTTTTGACGAGTAATTCCGAACGGAGGGAGTATATATCTTGGCCCGGATACATACCTCATGTGCAAGAACGAAGGCAATCTCGCCATCAGTCTTAAAGCAGTCGAGCAGTCCTGTGCAGACTAAAAGCTTGCCACCGGGCGCGGACATGGCATCGGCGGAAGTATGCCTGGCAAGGACCAGCTCCCAGCTGCCGTCGAGCCCATGGAGGTGCCTCGTGTGCGGCTGCGGCGCCCACGGCTTCTTCCCTTTGCGGGTGACGCGGAGCAAGGGGGCGTCACGGCTGTCGTAGATGCCGAGGCCGCGGTTGGCGGCGTGGATGATTCTCTCGGCGATGAGACGGACGCGGATGCTATCCGGATGGTGTGGGTCGACCATCCTATGCGGATGGATGGACCTCAACTCGGCGGCGAACAGGGAGTCGCCAAGGTGGCGCTCCCCCTGGCGGGAATAGACGACGAGGTGGCAGCGGTTGGTGCAGGGCACGACCTCGCAGGCGGCCAGCAACGCGGCGCCCAAGCCGATGGCCGTCGCCGCCGTGGCCTTCCGAGGGTCGTGGTACCAACGGAACTGCCGGCGAAGCACAGTCGTCGAGGGTGGACGACGGAGTAGAGCAGGCGTGAGCGTGACGCGGGGGGCGTTAGAAGAACACCAGTGAAGCAGCAGGCGCTGCGGGGCGGCCGAGCGACGGAGCTTCTGGGAGAGCGAGCACCACAAACGGTTCATGGTCGGTCGATCGATCCAGCGCTGGGGATTTGCAGGCGCGGGTTCGGACTATGGATCGAGTAGGGCTCTTCACCTGTCGTGTTTGATCGAGAGGATCGGTCACGAGATCCTAGCTAGATACTACTATAACAGGCTAACGGGGGCCTGTCGCGCGACTCGGAGCCCCGGGACGGGTCGGAGTAATGATACTGGCCGGCCGCCCTGCCGTATCGGAGAGTGATCCATCCGAAATCTGCCTCTTTGCTCTACGTCTTCCGAAAGAAATTCAGCACTACTATACGTTTTCCGAAACAGATTTGCTATTTCACATAGATCTCACATCTAACTTTATAACCGTCTGATTAAAAGTATCAAGATTCGGACGCTGTTATGTTTTTCCTTTTTTTAAGAGATTTTACGGTACATTATAATATACCACAGCACGTATATTATATGGGCGATCTAACGGATGAGTCTAACTGGGCCTTTTTGAGCCCAAGGGTATTTTCGACCTACAAAAATTTATACCTTTTTTTGGCCCAATTAGGTCCAGGGGTATTCCCGTCCTAAATTTTTCGATTAAATTAATTGCATTAACAAATCACTTCATTATAACACCAATCATCGTGCGTACTCTTTTTGAATTTCTGTTCGAGCAGTTCGTCCTCTCTCCTCCTCTCGAGCCCTAACCTCGGGTGCCCTCGATCGCCGCCGATCGCCTCCGGCGCCCTCGGCCACGCCGTGTCACTCCTTCCTCCTGCTCCTACTCCCCCTCCCCCTCCATCGCAAGTCACCCCCATCGGGTCGCGGCACCAGATCTTCCGACGAGCCGCTAATCCCATCCTTCCCTGACAAGAGAGGCCACATCATGACGTGCATCAACTTTTTCACGCCGGATCTTCGCTATAAGTGCCTAGCCATCTCAAATCTTTTCCGGTCCCTTTTGCATATAGTACCAATAGGGGGCGGAATTGATTAGGGTTTAGGATATGTCATGTGAGGTTTAGGGTTTATGGTTTCAGAAAGTTGTGACGAGATTTCAATTGAAAGGGAGTGTAAGTTGGATTTAGCTAGGACATATTGATGGAGTTAGTTAGGGTTTATGGTTTCAGAAAGTTGTGACAAGATTTTGATTCAAAGGAAGCGTAAGTCGAATTTAGCTAGGACATATTGAAGGACTTAGTTAGGGTTGTGTGGCATGAGAAAGTTGTCAGCAGATTTGGATTCAAAGAAAGTTATTTTGGACTTAGTTAGGAGATACTTTTGAATTGAGTTTCGAGATATTTTGGATTTAGTTAGGAGATAATTATTTTTGTATGGAGTTTGGAGTTATTTTGGATTTAGTTAGGGGATAATTTGGATTTTTGCGGGCTGCAGAAGTGTCATGTGACGTATCGTAATCTAGTTAAATTTCATTACTATGTTTTCCAGCAATTAGACCATCATTAATTAACATGATGAATATTTGCGGGCGGAGAGTTGTCTGTGTCATCTAGTAATTGATTAAATTCCGTTACTTTTTTTTGGCAAGCGGTTTTACGATCATTAGCATATTGGGCCACTTTGATGGTCGAATGGCACGCATAGCGGCTGGAGCCCATTATTAGTGTTTTGCGCGCACGCATAGTTTAGCACTGCCGATATTTTTTAGACACATTATTTACATTTTACAAATGCTTGATTAACATTTTTCAAATGCTTGATTTAAAATTTTCAAATACAACATTAACATTTTCTCAATACTTGGTCAACATTTTTCCTATACACATTTTAAAAACTTTTTCAAATGCTTGATTAACGTTTTGAAAAATGTGAGTGAAATAATTAATGCTGTATTTAAAAAATATTAATCACGCATTACAAAAATGTTAAACAAATATTTGAAAAATGTTAGTCAAGCATTTGAAAAATATTAAATGTGCATAGAAAAATGTTGATCGAGTATTAAAAAGTTGATCTGGTATATTTGAAAAATTCTAATGAAGTATTCTAAAATATTAGAAATGTATAAAAAATCTGAAAATGTATTAAAATTTTAATCTTGTATCTGATTATTTTAATCAAGCATTTAAAAATTAAAAATTATATGTTAGAAAAATGTATTATAAATTTTAATCTTGTATCCAAAAACTTTAAATGTATATTAACTATATGCCAAAAATGTACAGCATAATCATGATTTTTCTAAACATTTATATATAAAATGTTCTGATGTATATGTAAACTGGTGAATATGTATGGAAAACTGAGAAGAAAAGGAAAATAATAGGAAACACACAAAATGGAAAAATTGAAGAAAACCAAGATAGAAACAAAAAACTAAAGAAAAGAAGATTGAAAACAAAAGATCAGGTGAAAATCAAATAAAAAGAAAAAACCATGAAGAAACAAAAAAAATAGTAAGAACCATGAAAAATGAAGAAGAAGAATGAAGTACAGAAAACCGAAGAAAGCCATAAAGAAAAACAAAAGAAAATGAAAAAAAAGGGGAAACCAACCTCACTGCAAACGCAATTGAAATTCAGGAAACAAAGAAAAGACAGTGAATATGAGTCGCCCAAGTAGCTACAGGTGGGAGGGAATCCCTTCAATGAGATCAAATGAACACTCGCATAAGGTGAGATATAGTCCTGGCGGCGCTGGATCTGACTGGGTTTAGTCTAGATTTTTCGTTTTGGGTGCATGATAAGCGCTGGTGGGTTTCTAGAACAATTTAATTAGTTTTCTTTTTTCTTTTCGAAAGGAACATTATGCTCGCTCCGTCCGTCCGACAGATTT
Source organism: Aegilops speltoides (assembly GCA_021437245.1). Lineage (NCBI taxonomy): Eukaryota > Viridiplantae > Streptophyta > Magnoliopsida > Poales > Poaceae > Aegilops > Aegilops speltoides. The sequence goes on from CM038145.1 coordinate 13,897,264, forward strand.
CTTAGAGCCATGTGTTTTTTCCGATTTCGTAAAACACCCATCTCTCTGTATGGAACCCACCATATTTTCTTAACTAGCAAATATACTGTATGTTGCTTTCGCAAAAAATAAAAACATACTGTATGTTGCAACAGGAAAAAGAATGACATATCTTCTAAGAGCATCTCCAATAGTTGCCCTATTTTAGGGTACTAGGCATTTTTAGGGTGGTTGGAGGCAAATAAAACAGCCTCCAACAGCTACCCTATCATACAAAATTTGCCAAAAAGAAATAAATATAGGCAACACTAAAATGCAGCACCAAGTGTTGCAAATATACATCATTTAGGACGCTGCCACAAAATCCCGTGACTCCTACACGTGCAGCCGAAATGGGCGATTTTTTTGCCACGAAAGGCCACCGCTACTGCTCCACTGCTCCACTGCCCGCCCCCGACCATGCCGCTCCACCCCGCCACCTTGGACGGCTGCCAAGATCAACCTCCCTAGTATAAAAGCACACTGCTCAAACGAGATAAGTGTAGGAAGATCATCTTCAGCCTATTTTCCCTCACAAGTATGCAAATGTCTTGAATTGTCGCGGCATTGCCAAGTCCGCACCAATTTCAACATAAAATACTCATTGTTCCCAATGGTCCCCCTCGAGGGAGGCCGTCGAAGTTGCTAATGTGTTTGCTTGTTTCATTCTGTGTACTCAATCTTTTTGGATTTTTCTTTCTTGATGATAGATAATAGCAAGAGCTCGACCACATTTCGGTTTGAGCTAGCTAGCGGAGGCCCGATCGATCACTCTCTGACACGACCTGGATGTATTTTTTTTATTTTTGGTGTTTTTTTTATTATCTTGACAGATGATAAGTTGAATGAAAGCTTACATCGGAGAAAAAAACGAGTGTTTCGGTTTGAGCTAGCTAGCGGAGACCCGATCGATCACTCTCTGACACGACCTGGATGTATTTTTTTATTTTTGGTGTTTTTTGTATTATCTTGACAGATGATAAGTTGAATGAAAGCTTTACATCGGAGAAAAAAACGAGCGCAGGCCCGGTCACTCCGATATGGCCGGGTAGCCAGTATCACTCCGACTCGTTTACCCACCCACCGTGCGTGCACCGGCCTCCGAGTCGCGATAGGCCACGGTTAGCCTGTTAGTATATAAGTAAGTACAGTACGTAGCTAGGATCTTGTGAGCGATCCTATCGATCATATACTACTAAACTATATTTTCAAACACGACGGGTGAAGAGCCTCCTACTCGATCGATAGAATCGCCTTCCGAACCCGCGCCTGCAAATTCCCATAAGAAGCAGCCTACTCTCCAGCGACCGACCATGAGCCGTTTGTGGTGCTCGCTCTCCCCGATGCTCCGCCGCTGCAGAGCTCCGGCCGCCCCGCAGCGCCTGCTTGACTGGTGGTGTTCTACTGCCTCCCGCGTCGCGCCTGCTCTACTCCGTCGCCCAGCGTCGACTATGGCGAGGCAGTTTGGTCGGCAGTACCGTTGGTACGACGACCCTCGGAAGGTCGCCGTGGCGACGGCGATCGGCTTGAGCGCCGCGGTGATGGCCACATGCGACCGCGAGGTCGTGCCCTGCACCAACCGCCCCCACCTGGTCGTCCTGTCTCCCCAGGAGGAGCGCGACCTCGGCGAGTCCCTCTTCGCCGAGGAGATGGCCAAGCACAGGCATAAGACAGTCGACCCATGCCATCCGGATAGCGTCCGCGTCCGTCGCATCGCCGAGAGAATCATCCACGCCGCCAACCGTGGCCTGGGCGTCTACGACAACCGTGACGCCCCCATGCTCCGCGTCACTCGGAAAGGAAACAAGCCGTGGGCACCGCAGCCACACACGAGGCACCTCCATGGCCTCAACGGCAGCTGGGAGCTGGTCCTGGCCACACATGATAACGCCACTGTAGGCTCCGCACCCGGTGGCAAGATTATAGTCTTCACCGGACTGCTGGACTGGTATAAGACCGACGGTGAGATCGCCTTCGCTCTTGCACATGAGGTACGTACCCTAGGGTTTAAGGCTATGTAATGCGTAGTACAATGCTGGGTTAGGGTGTTCCTACTTCCTAGCAAGTGGATTCAATCTAACGACGTACGTTGTTGTCGGTCATTTTTGCTTAGGTTGGGCACCTGATTGCAAGGCACCAGGCGGATATCATGAGTAGGCTGTGGTTACCCGCAATCCTACGTCGGAGCTTCTTACATCGGTGTGTATAATAACCGCTTCACTTTTTTTATAGTCTAGATGTCACATTAATTGTTCGTATTGATCATTTAATACATAATGGTATGTTTGAAAAATGACTGATCTATGGCCAATCCTTCTTTTCATGTCAAATACCCTCTCTGTTTTTGTTTACTTGGCATATTACTTTTGTCTCGGGTCAAACTTTAAAGCATTGATCAAGTATATAACAAAATAGCATCCACAATACCGAATCGATGTCATTAGAATCATAAAAAAAATCTTGGAATAGGTGTAAGGAACTTTTTTTTTAAGGAAGTAAGGAACTTTTTATTGGAACGTGTTATCCTCTTGTTAGTACAACTTAGAGATACTATCATGAACTTTAAGCAAAGTGATAATGATCATTTAACGCGATCCTGAGAAAGAATGAAAAGTACGCCTACACTTTCTAGTTTTGGTGTACTCCCTCCGTCCATATATATAGAGCCTAATACGTTTTTTGAGGTTCCCTTTGACCATGTGTTAGAATAGTAATATATGACATGTGTGGATATAATTTTAATATCGTACATTTCATGTATTGTTAATCTTGTCAATGGTCAAACGCAACCTTGAAAACCGTATTAGACCCTATATATATGGATAGAGGGAGTATCATTTTATTTGGAAAATTGGTCATCCTGATTATGGAGTAATTAAGCCGCCCCTCACCACATGGAACTTTGTGAGTTCAGCCTTAACTAGTATGGTAATGATCACCTCCCCCCCCCCCCCTCCCTCATGGGAACTCTTTTGCAAAATGAAATTGCTTACCTTGTTTTATATATATCAAGAACACGCAAGTATCTCATGTTAATTAGAATCTCTTCATGATTGTCTCTTATGTATGTAGTGAGGAGATAGAGGCAGATCGCATTGGAACCTTACTACTTGGTGCTGCTGGTTTCCATCCACGCAATGCCCTTGCATTCATTGGGAAGGCAACCGAGATTGTAGGAGATCATACTCTACAGAAAGAGATCCTAGAAGCTGATCATCCTCACCCTAAGAGAAGATTGTGGCATTTATCAGACGCCAATACAATGGAGGAAGCGCTTGAACTGTACAGAGAAGCTACTGCTATGGATAAAGTAACTGAAAAATATTTCGTCAACCCTACCATGTAAAGTTATACCGTTTAGGGTGAATTCCACAAAAAGTTTGGCAAATGGTATTTTACATTTTAAAAAGATAAATTTACGGTGCATTATATATAGTACACAAAGGGGGGTGTATCATCTGGGAGATCCAACGGTTGAAGCGATTTGGGTCATCTAAAAGCCCAAGAGCATAATTGTCCTATAAAAATAATTCGGCCCAACTGTAATTATACAATATCTATTAGTGTGTCTGTATTTGAATTTGGGTTAGCGGTCCCTCGTCTCCATACGCCGGGTCGACCTCGCTCGCGGTCACACTCCCTCCTCCCCCTCTCACACCGCATAATCCACCTCCCAGGCACATCCCCTCAGGTTCTGCGGCGCCAAAGTCACATACTCCACATAGGAAGTTGAATTCTTGCATTGCATGAATTTTCTTAGAATTCTTCCAACTCTTTCCATACCGGATGCCAAAGCCCATCTCCCAGTTGTATTAATTGTAGAAGTTATATCCCTCGGTGATAGTATTTAAGCATGTTCTGATAGATTGGCACATAATAGTTTCTATTGTCCGTGTTGAATAGGCGTATAATGATTTTTGGAGAGCACAAAACCGAGTATTCTTTGCTAGCTGAACATGTGGAACGGAATTGTCATGTGACCTGGTAAAGAATTTCAAAATTAGAAATATAGAGGCCAAGGTTTATAAACTCGTGACAGCAAATTTGTAGGAAGTTAGAGGATTTACATATGAGTTGCCGGTGCACGTTTGCTCGAATCTGCATCATTTTTTCATCTATTGGCATAGAAGATGACAAGCGTTAATTACCTATAGTGGAACGTGCTCATAGTGGAATCATCTGAAGCATGAGTATGCACTGATTGAGGTAATTGTGGTGAAGGCATAGAGTGAAACTGAGGAATGCCAAGGGAGGAACATCAGATATAACATCAAGTGAATCAAATGAGACGTTGGTAGAATGAAGACGGATGTGCCATCTGAAATAATGTTAACAGAGGGAGTAAATAACAGAAAGAACCATTATAGAAACAGGGTACGGAAGAAAGATACATATGAGACAAATCACACAAAAGTATGTACCCTTCGAATTCTTGTGAAAATCTGTTGTAGTCAGCAGTATCACTAGGATCAGGTTCCCCCTCATGTTCATCATCTATCATCTGACCCCGTGTCGCCTCCTGGCGACTCGGGGGACGAAACCCTACAGCCGCCGTCTTCACCTTCCCTCCTCTTCCTCGTCACGCCGCCGCCAGAGGTGCTGGCCAGCGAAGCCCGGCAGGCTCCGGGGACGGCGGCGGCGGGGCGCTTCTCCGACTGGAGCGAGGCGACGGGATCTGGCCGGTGTGCTGCATATGCATGTGGATGTATGGCGGAGGGCCTGAACCTCAGATCTGGTCGGGCCTTGGACCGGCGGCGTGAGACGGCGGCTTCCCTTGCTGCTTCACCCTGGTGTTGGGGGGGGGGGATCTGGCCCGCCCCTGCGTGGGCAGGTCTCGCCCAGATCGGGTGCATCTCGCAGTTGTGGCCAGGGGGATGCCTCGGCTCCTATCCTTGCTTGGAGATGTCTCATGGCTGCCCCTGGCCGGCCTGGGACATGCGATGCCAATGAGGCAGGTGATGAGGTCCCGTGCTCTGTAGCATTAGACATAGCAGCAACATGGATGGCAGTGAGGCGGGATGCTACAGGTGAAAACCTTGTGTCGGCTCGGTCGACACCGATGATGACTACGCCTTCGGGCGCCGTGTTCCTCTTTGGAGGCACCATCGTGAAGCTCCACCACCTCGCCTGACCGGTGCTATCTCCGGGCGAAAGCCTAAGGTCTAGCTTCTAGATCGGATGACGACGGTGTTTTTGACACCGTAACCTCCTTAGAGGCGTCGTCTTGGAGTCACCGATCATTGTTGGATGCCTATTGTTTGGTTGCAGGGCGGTTGACTGCGAGCAGCGCTGGAAGTCAGAGGCAGGAGGTGGAGCGGCTTCGTCTTGCACTGAGCTTTTGATGGAGATGTCAAGTCATGCCTAGCCGACAGGTGCTACGCTGTGTCATGCCTGATCAGCAGGTACTACGCACGACAAATCTTCCGGAATCTTCGCGTCTGGATGGACGAGCGCGGGGCGGTGGCACCGTTGGGCGCCGTGGTGGCGTCGACGGATGGACGGACTGACAAGGATGATGCGGATCTCTCTCTGAAGATAGGTCAGCGGTCTGATGAAGATGGCAGCGTCTAGAACTTATGCATGTGGTGTATATTTTAGGTCTGCTGCACCGGCTGTTGGTTCCGATACGTTATGTGGATGGATCGGCGACGACACCGGATTTAGATATGGGGAGTGAGAGCACTCCACATTATCGAGTTTTGTAGGTGTGAGTGGTGGCTTCGGGTGACTTGATGTACGTTCTTGTTAGACCTTTGTTGAATAATAAATAAAAATGGCCGTATGCATCGATTGATGCAGAGGCCGGGGGTCTTAACCTCCTTTTCCAAAAAATCTATCGGCTGTGAGCAGATATGAATATAATTTACATTCTCTTGACAACTGAAAAAAGTAAGCAACAACAAGTGAGAAAGAAAACAAAAATTTCAGAACAATCCAATTGGTGATCAACATCTGTAGAAATGACTGGAATAGAAGTCTGTACCGAGAAAAACATTGAAACAATCTATTATATTTGTTACTGACTCGCAGAGGTATATAAGACGAAGTTGGACTGGGAGGCATTACTAAACAGTAAAACGGGGCTACCTACGGCCCCCCACAGCGATTTAAGTTTGCTAACCGTCCGATTGTGCTCATCAACGGTCGTCCTCGGGTAGATTCTGACGTACTTTTCCCCGTCACCTGTTTACCCTCGCTCGGCCAACATTATCGGGCCGCTGCTCCACAGGTGGACCTGGCCGTCATCTCCTTAATCGGGCTGTTCATGAAAAGGCCCAGCAAAATAAAACTTTGGCCCATTTACTGTATCTCCATCGCTGCTCCCTTGAATCCTCGTTAGGTCTGTTCATCCACGACGCAGCGGCGCACGCTGCCGCCGTACTGCCTCTGGATTTCATCGATGCGTTCCTTGGAGTTCCCGTTAATAATATGATTATAAAGGTGTGTTACTAAATCAACTGGTCGATCCCGGATCTTGGTAGCAGTCTTAATTTCCTTAATTTTCCTCGCCCCATGCTGCCACCTTCATTTCCCTTTTCCCCATGGTTTTGAATCTTCTCTTCCTTCCTGACCTTGCTCTATGCATGCGTTCTCCCATATCTCTATTATGAGATGTGATAATAACCATACCGCGGACATGATTGATTAAACCTCATCTATTGTCCTCGAGCACACAAACGTTTGTTTCTTTACTTCTCAGTTTTTGTTAAAAGATGTGGGTTTACTTAATAAACTTCTGGATGTTGGAGCCGAGCCCTTGCCCTAGCTGGCCCTAGCTCTACTCCTCTCTCTCTGTGAACACTTCTCTCTCTAGCACACACTAAAGAAGAAAGAAGGAAGAAGAAGCAGCAGTAGACGCGGTGGTTTTCCTGGCGCACGAACGCCTGCCGCAACAACGGCGTTTTTCCTTTGAGCTCGAACTCAACCCACGCAGCGATACACAGGGGTTCGGGAGACTTATCGCGCGCTCATACGCCGCGCCCACTCATCCACTACCCACGCCCGCACCCCTTGGCTCACGCACCGCGCGCGCTCGGGCGCGGACGACAGCCCACTACCGGTGCTAGCGACGTGCTCACCCCTTGTTCTTCGCCAACGGACACACGCACTCACGCACACAACCTGGACACTAGTCGGACATGCCCCAGACCATGGCCAGACTATACACAAGTCGGACCATGGCCATACAATGGTCAGACTATGCCTGGTCTATGACTCACGCGACCACAGACTACACTCGACACACCCAGCTCGCGCCGCACACGCTCGGGCGTAGTCACCGTGGCTTATTGCCCATCATTCACCCCTAAGCGCGGCTCGAGAGGAGTGCCGGCTCCTCGGCGTCGATGTCCGCCGGAAGAGCCCGCTCCGCCGCCGCCTTCCTCGGCCTTGTGCAGTCCCGCTTGAAATGGCCGCGCTGCCCGCAGTTGTAGCAGCGGCCTCGCCTCTTCCCGCCACCACCAGACGCCATGCTCGCCGTGCCATCGTCGTCGTGGTCGTTGAAGCCGCCACCACCTTGCTTCCGCTGCCGCGCCGCCCATTGTGCCGCAGTGTACAACAGCTCCTCGCCGTCGCGCCTGCCGCCGTCCTGCCCGCGACGCCGGGTCCGTTCGTCGAACGCCTTGAGCCGCCCCAAGGCCTCCTCGAACGCCATGTCATCCACGTCGCAGAATTGCTCTATTCCGGCGACGGCGGGGTACAAGCGGTCAGGGACCGAGTCCAGCAGCTTCTTCACAAGTGCGGCGTCGTCGAGCACCTCCCCCAGGCCTGCGTATCGTGCCGTCATGGCGCCGAGCTTCCCAGCGAAGCTGTCCAAGTCCTCGCCGTCCGCCATCCGCAGCCGATCAAACTCTCCGCGGGCGACGCGAGCCGGGCCGCCCGCACCGATCGGCGCCCGACGAAGCGCACCTTGAGGGAGTCCCATACCTCCTTCGCGGTGGTCTTCGTCGACACCGGCAGCAGCACCTCCTCCGATAGCGCTCCGAGCAGCAATGCCCTCGCCGTCTTGCTCTTGCCGGCATCCACCGCCGTGCCATCCGCCGGAGCCACCGCACACCACAGCCCCTGGGCATCAAGGAGCGCCTCCACCTTGATCGCCCAGGAGATGTAGTTCGTCGTCGTCAATGGCGGGACCGGCAGCGAGAAACTGCCACCACCACCGCCGTGCGGAACAAGCGCCATGGCCGCCGGCGACCTCTCGAACCGAAGCTCTGATGCCAATTGTTGGAGCCGAGCCCTTGCCCTAGCTGGCCCTAGCTCTACTCCTCTCTCTCTGTGAACACTTCTCTCTCTAGCACACACTAAAGAAGAAAGAAGGAAGAAGAAGCAGCAGTAGACGCGGTGGTTTTCCTGGCGCACGAACGCCTGCCGCAACAACGGCGTTTTTCCTTTGAGCTCGAACTCAACCCACGCAGCGATACACAGGGTTCGGGAGACTTATACGCTAGCTCATCGCCGCGCCCACTCATCCACTACCCACGCCCGCACCCCTTGGCTCACGCACCCGCGCGCTCGGGCGCGGACGACGCTGCCACTACGGTGCTAGCGACGTGCTCACCCCTTGTTCTTCGCCAACGGACACACGCACTCACGCACACAACCTGGACACTAGTCGGACATGCCCCAGACCATGGCCAGACTATACACAAGTCGGACCATGGCCATACAATGGTCAGACTATGCCTGGTCTATGACTCACGCGACCACAGACTACACTCGACACACCCAGCTCGCGCACGCACACGCTCTGGACGTAGTCACCGTGGCTTATTGCCCATCACTGGACATTAAGAGATTATGTTGACACCCTGCTCCCAGGTTATACTGGCACATTATAATAGATTAAAGGTCCACGATATACTATTGGCACCTTGCTCCCAGGTTGCGCTAAACTGATAAGCTACTTTCGCATAATTCTTAATTAACAAACTTCTAGATAGCGGGCCATGCAGGTGCCTATAAAAAAGCATCGGGCTATACAGGTGTAGCCTTTTATACTGTATGAAACTGAGATAAAAATGGTTATTTCATTTACACCATTAATAGATTATGAATAAGCATGTAGCATATGCCAGTTACATGCCTCACAATATGGCCATTTAGCTATTATGAATAGTTGTTCCGCCTAGCAGAATGAATTTCAACGAATGATGGTGTGGGTTGAAGCTTTGTAAGCCGAAGATGGACATCATAAAAGCTTCCATGAATGATATGGAGTTGAAAGCTCTTTTACCTTCATAAAATTTACACAAACTCCTATTTGGATCATTAAAATTGACGGGCGCAGCAACGCGCGCCATCATGGTCTAGTACTCATATTAGAGAGCGAAGACATTTGGTCTAAACTAGAATCAGTATCACAATCAGCACTAAGTTTAGAATGCATAAAATTTTGAAAGCTACAGTACAGGATGACATTAAGAACTAGTTAAGTAACACGAACGAAACTTAAATGCAACAAGTTTCAGATAACGTAACTTGAGGATGCAGAAATAAACTACTTATATGGAAGGAAAAGATTTCAGAATCACCTAGTATGTTGATGTTGTATTCCGAATAAACTCACATATCCATTGGCACTGAATCGAGAGAAGGTACAGATTCAGATTCCTGAATCTGTGGTCTGTAAAAAAAAGTTCATTGTGAAAGACCATCATATTCCCCAGTTGCCGATTCAGAACCGTGTGATGACTGAATGTTAGTAACATCAAAGTACTCCGCACAAAGTGAGATAGTAAACAAGACTTTGCATCAGATGACCCGAGGTCTGCAAATTTGTATCGATAAAATGGCAGATAGAAAGATACGAGCGGCCTATGTGACTAAGCAAGAATAGTAGTAGAAGAGAATAAGTAACACAATAAATTACCTGTCGAATTGCAACTTTAATCCATTAAACTCCTCTCGAAAAGATCCCATATTGATAGTGCACAGAATACCTACAGTAGGTGAAGCAGCGAAGCAAAGAAATTACATGAATGTGAAGGGAATAGAAAGAATCGGATGAGAGAAGATGAAACAACAGTGGCGATGTACATGAGGAAAAAGAGTTCGTCCAGATTAAAAATGTAGAGACAGGAATAAGGAGATGAACAGGAAGCGAAGAAGTAAACATATAAGGTCCAGCCGTAGTCAAAGAAGGGATAATACAATAATACATACCACGTATCTATACATGACCGACCTGAATACTCGATCGTATTTTGATGTATATCAACTACCAATGGGTTTTCATAATTTTCCAGTACACACAAGTGCATGAATCACGACGCGAACGGTCGCACTTACTGGGTCGCACAAGTGTGTGCCTCCGCTCTTGCGTGCCCCTGCACATTTTCGCACACTCTCACTCACTCCGCATTCTCTCTCTAATATGTGTGTGTGGCTACAACTTGAGCTTTAGTGGGGGTGTGGTATATGAACTAGAAGGGTTGGGTGCACTTTGCTGCGCCGTTGGGGTTGTTGGATTTAAAAAAAATCACTTTATTTCAAAATATGAGGTGTATTAAATGTTTGAAAAATCAAACCTTTTAGGTTTGTTCAAATTTGTAGAGAAATATATCAAAATCGATAATATCAAATCTGTATGATTAGATTCATCATGAAATGAATTTCCATACTCTTTTTTTAAATATTGTGGACGTCGATATTTTTTTGCTCTGAAATTGGTCAAAGTTCAAGAAATTTGACTTTTGAAAAAACTAATACCCCTTAAATTTTGAAACTGGTGAAATATTTAGTTTGGTGGGTGGGGGAGATGATGGAGTGTTTTTCATTTTTACTTATAAAATGCGGTGATCTGATGGGCCTTTCGTGGTGTGGTTTTGTGTTATCCGCAAACTAATGTAAATTTATGTCAGGAAACTTCAGCGTCGGTGGCTGCATACTATATTGGTGCTATAATATCACATGTTGTCACTTCTTTTTCCTAGGCAGTTGGAGGGTGCATGAGATTGAGGTGTTTTTGTAGGTCAGCTTCTACTGATTGATTTGAAAAATCGTTGGCCCGATCAAAATCGTAAACCCATTCAACAATTGAAAACCTCAATTGAATGAAAAAAATTCAAAATTAGGGAACATATAGTGAATTAAAGGAATTAAATAGGAGAGCTCCTTGAGAATTTTTTGACCCAGTCAAAATCGGATGACCCAATTTTAAATTGAAGACCTTAATTAATTGTGAGGCCTTAAAAATTATGAAGCACTAATAGAATGCCCATGCATTGCCACTGGCGCTTTTTTTTATTACACCTATGAATGTGTTGCCACCATGCACCACTTTTCTCTCCTTGCAGCCTCCGTGTAAACTGCAAGATAAAATTTCCCCTTCTCAAGCTCTTCCACTTGGTATGTGCTGCACTCATACAGTATATATGCCCGAGCTGCTCGAATGTAGCCCGTGTGTATATCTTACCAGCATGATGCTCCATAGCTAAGCTGGCTTTATAGAGAGGTCTACCCTGAAATGTACATGAACCAAATTAGTAACTGGCTTAGTATTAGACATTTACTCAAAAATATCAAGTAAGTCTTGCTATTTGTGTCCGCTTCTCCTCGTAGTTCTCCTCTGCTTCCCTGTCAAACTGAAGTCTCATGTACTTCTTCACAACATATGCATTGGACGGAAAATAATTCGTCAGCATGTGGTTCGCACTTTCACTGCACTGTGTGTTGGTCATCCTAGCACAGAAGATAACTTTAAAATATGGCTTGGCCCACTTGTGCCTTATTTCATGCAGTTGCATCATGTATGAGTGAGTCTTGAGATTATATTTCTCCACCGAGATCTTCCAAGCTTCCTCGAATCCGTCGATTGTAAGCATGTGATTCACCACTTTGTGGAACTCTGCCCTGAACTCGCTTTTCTTAGTGTAGAATGAACCAAGTGATTATTTTGCCTTTTTTAGCATGTGCCACTTGCACCATCGATGCGCTGTCTGAGGCATTACATTTGTTATGGCAACCTCCATCACGCGGTTTTGATCTGTGCAATAAGACAAATCATATTAGATATCCATGCTGCAAAACCATCATTCCAAACTAGATGACACACATTTTGTTTGTATTATGTGGGTTCAGACATGTTAGAATTGTTTTGGGTGCACTCCCTCCCATCATCCTAACGAACTCAGTGAAAACCCACTCAAATATCTCCTCCTTTTCATCACTTACCAAAACCCCAACTAGGATGATACTCTGAAAATGATTGTTCACATCGACGAATGATTGTTCACATCGACGAATAGACCAAATGTAAAGAAAGTGCACGGCAACTTGCCGCTCCCACATTTGCCACATCAAACTTGTTATCTGCCCATCTGGGTCCGCCTGCACACGGTAAGTGAAGTGTGGATCTCTTGAACTGAGTTTTGCAAAAACCTCCATAGTTTTCCTCACATCATGTTCTGTCTGCTCTGCTGATGTTACCACACAAATTCTTCAGAGCTCTTTTTGTGAAAGGCACCTTCTGAAGGAAATATGCCCTAGAGGCAATAATAAAGTTATTATTTATTTCCTTATTTCATGATAAATGTTTATCATTCATGCTAGAATTGTATTAACCGGAAACATGATACATGTGTGAATGCATAGACAAAACTAGATGTCACTAGTATGCCTCTACTAGACTAGCTTGTTAATCAAAGATGGTTATGTTTCCTAACCATGAACAAAGGAGTTGTTATTTGATTAACGAGGTCACATCATTGGTAGAATGATCTGATTGACATGACCCATTCCCCTAGCTTAGCACACGATCGTTTAGTATGTTGCTACTGCTTTTATCCATGACTTATACATGTTCCTGTAACTATGAGATTATGCAACTCCCGTTTACCGGAGGAACACTTTGGGTGCTACCAAACGTCACAACGTAACTGGGTGATTATAAAGGAGTACTACAGGTGTCTCCAAAGGCAGATGTTGGGTTGGCGTATTTCGAGATTAGGTTTTGTCACTCCGATAGTCGGAGAGGTATCTCTGGGCCCTCTCGGTAATGCACATCACTGAAGCCTTGCAAGCACTACAACTAATAAGTTAGTTGTGAGATGATGTATTACGGAACGAGTAAAGAGACTTGCCGGTAACGAGATTGAACTAGGTATTGGATACCGACGATCGAATCTCGGGCAAGTAACATACCGATGACAAAGGGAACAACGTATGTTGTTATGCGGTCTGACCGATAAAGATCTTCGTAGAATATGTAGGAACCAATATGGGCATCCAGGTCCCGCTATTGGTTATTGACCGTGAATGGTTCCAGGTCATGTCTACATTGTTCTCGAACCGTAGGGTCCGCACGCTTAAGGTTTCGATGACAGTTATTATGAGTTTATGTATTTTGATGTACCGAAGGAGTTCGGAGTCCCGGATGTGATCACGGACATGACGAGGAGTCTCGGAATGGTCGAGACATAAAGATTGATATATTGGAAGCCTATGTTTGGAGTTCGGAATGGTTCGGCGCGGCGGAATTTACCGAGTACCGGAGGTTACGGAACCCCGGGAGGTAAATGGGCCTCGATGGGCCCTAGTGGAAAGGAGGAGGGCAGCCCAAGCCTGGCGCGCCTCCCCCTTTCCTAGTCCTACTAGGACTAGGAGAAGGGGCCGCCCCTCTCTCTTTTCCCCCTCCGGAATCCTAGTCCAACTAGGATTGGGGAATCCTACTCCCAGAGGAGTAGGACTCCAGCAGCGCCCTCCTTGGCCGCCCCCCCCCCCCGGCTCCTTTATATCACGGGGCAGGGGGCACCTTGAACACACAAGTTGATCGTGAGATCGTTCCTTAGCCGTGTGCGTGCCCCCTCCACCATATTCCACCTCGGTTATACCGTCATGAAGCTTAGGCGAAGCCTGCGCCGTGAAACATCAAGATTGTCACCACGCCGTCGTCTTGTGGAACTCTCCTCGACACTCGGCTGGATCGGAGTCGAGGGACGTCATCGAGCTGTACGTGTGTCAAGAACTCGGGGCGTCGGAGTAACGGGCGCCGGATCGGTTGGATCGCGAGGAGAACGTCGACTACTTCCTCTACGTTGTGATCGCTTCGCCGGGTCTACAAGGGTATGTGGACAACACTCTCCCTCTCGTTGCTATACATCACCATGATCTTGCGTGTGCGTGGGAAAATTTTTGAAATTACTACGTTCCCCAACAGTGGCATCCGAGCCTAGGTTTTTCTATGGTTTGATGTTTTGCACGAGTAGAACACAAGTGAGTTGTGGGCGATACAAGTCATACTACCTACCAGCATGTCATACTTTGGTTCAGCGGTATTGTGAGATGAAGCGGCCCAGACCGACATTACGCGTACGCTTACGCGAGACTGGTTTCACCGCCACGAGCACTCGTTGCTTAAAGGTGACTGGTGGGTGTCTGTCTCTCTCACTTTAGTTGAACCGAGTGTGGCTACGCCCGGTCCTTGAGAAGGTTAAAACGGAGTCTATTTGACGAAGTATCGTTGTGGTTTTGATGCGTAGGTGAGACTGGTTCTTGCTTAAGCCCGTAGCAGCCACGTAAAATTTGCAACAACAAAGTAGAGGACGTCTAACTTGTTTTTGCAGGGCATGTTGTGATGTGATATGGTCAAGACGTGATGCTATATTTTATTGTATGAGATGATCATGTTTTGTAACCGAAGTTATCGGCAACTGGCTGGAGCCATATGGTTGTCGCTTTATTGTATGCAATGCAATCGCCCTGTAATGCTTTACTTTATCACTAAGCGGTAGAGATAGTCGTAGAAGCATAAGTTTGGCGAGACGACAACGATGCTACGATGGAGATCAAGGTGTTGCGCCGGTGACGATGGTGATCATGGTGTTGCTGCAAGATGGAGATCGTGAAGCACAAGATGATGATGACCATATCATATCACTTATATTGATTTGCATGTGATGTTTATCCTTTTATGCATCTTATCTTGCTTTGATTGACGGTAGCATTATAAGATGATCTCTCACTAAATTATCAAGAAGTGTTCTCCCCGAGTATGCACCGTTGCCAAAGTTCGTCGTGCCCAGACACCACGTGATGATCGGGTGTGATAAGCTCTACGTCCATCTACAACGGGTGCAAGCCAGTTTTTGCACACGCAGAATACTCGGGTTATACTTGACGAGCCTAGCATATGCAGATATGGCCTCGGAACACGGAGACCGAAAGGTCGAGCGTGAATCATATATATGATCAACATAAGATGTTCACCATTGAAAGCTACTCCATTTCACGTGATGATCGGTTATGGTTTAGTTGATTTGGATCACGTGATCACTTAGATGACTAGAGAGATGTTTTTCTAAGTGGGAGTTCTTAAGTAATATGATTAATTGAACTTGAATTTATCATGAACTTAGTCCTGGTAGTATTTTGCAAATTATGTTGTAGATCAATAGCTCGCGTTGTTGCTTTCATATGTTTGTTTTGATATGTTCCTAGAAAATTATGTTGAAAAGGTTAGTAGCAATGATGCGGATTCGATCCGTGATCGGAGGTTTATCCTCATTGCTGCACGTAAGAATTATGTCCTTAATGCACCGCTAGGTGACAGACCTATTGCAATGAGCGTATGCGACGTTATGAGCGTGTGGCTAGCTCAATATGATGACTACTTGATAGTTTTGTGCACCATGCTTTATGGCTTAGAATCGGGACTTCAAAGATGTTTTGAACATCATGGACCATATGAGATGTTCCAGAAATGAAGTTAATATTTCAAGCAAATACCGAGTTGAGAGATATGAAATCTTCAACAAGTTCTATAGCTAAAAGATGGAGGAGAATCGCTCAACTAGTGAGCATGTGCTCAGATTATGCAGGTACTTCAATCGCTTGAATCAAGTGGGAGTTAATCTTCCAGATAAGATAGTGATTGACAGAATTCTCTAGTCACCACCACCAAGTTAGTAGAACTTCGTGATGAACTATAGTATGCAAGGGATGACGAGAACGATTCCCGAGCTCTTCGTGATGTTGAAATCGACGAAGGTAGAAATCAAGAAAAACATCAAGTGTTGATGGTAGACAAGACCACTAGTTTCAAGAAAAGGGCAAAGGAAAGAAAGGGGAACTTCAAGTAGATTGACAAGCAAGTTGTCACTCCCACGAAGAAGCCCAAAGCTGAACCAAAGCCTGAAACTGAGTGCTTACACTGCAAAGGAAATGGTCCTTTGAGCGGAACTGCCCTAAATATTTGGTGGATAAGAAGGATGGCAAAGTGAAAAAAGGGTATATTTGATATACAGGTGTTTGATGTGTGCTTTACTAGTGTTTATAGCAACCCCTCGGTATTTGGTACTGGTTCAGTTGCTAAGAGTAGTAACTCAAACGGAGTTGCGAATAAAATGAAACTAGCTAAGGGTGAAGTGACGATGTGTGTTGAAAGTAGTTTCAAGATTGATATGATCATCATCGCACACTCCTGTACTTTCGGGATTAGTGTTGAACCTAAATAAATGTTATTTGGTGTTTACGTTGAGCATGAATATGATTTGATCATGTTTATTGCAATACGGTTATTCATTTAAGTAAGAGAATAAACTGTTATTCTGCTTACATGAATAAAACCTTATATGGTTACACACCCAATGAAAATGGTTCATGGGATCTCGATCGTAGTGATACACATATTCATAATATTGAAACCAAAAGATGCAAAGTTAATAATGATAGTGCAACTTATTTGTGGCAATCGCCGTTTAGGTCATATTGGTGTAAAGCGCATAAAGAAACTCCATGCTGATGGGATTTTGGAATCACTTGATTATGAATCACTTGATGCTTGCGAACCGTGCCTTTTGGGCAAGATGACTAAAACACCGTTCTCCGGAACAATGGAGCGAGCAACAGATTTGTTGGAAATCATACATCTTGATGTATGTCGTCCGATGAATATTAAGGCTCGCGACAAGTATCATTATTTTCGACCTTCACGGTTGATTTAAAGCAGATATGGGTATATCTACTTGATGAAACATAAGTCTGAAATAGTTGAAAGGTTCAAAGAATTTCAGAGTGAAGTGGAAAAATCATCGTGACAAGAAAATAAGGTTTCTACGATCTGATCGCAGAGACAAATATTTGAGTTACGAGTTTGGTCTTCAACAATGTGGAATAGCTTCACAAATTCATGCCACCTGGAACACCACATCATAATGGTGTGTCCGAACGTCATAACCGTACTTTATTGGATATAGTACAATCTATGATGTTTCTTACCGAGTTACCAATATCGTTTTGGGATCATGCATTAGAGACAGCTACATTCACGTTAAATAGGGCACCATCTTTCGTTGAGACGACACTTTATAAACTATGGTTTAGCAAGAAACCAAAGTTGTCGTTTCTTAAAGTTTGGGGCTGCGATGCTTATGTGAAAAGTTTCATCTGATAAGCTCAAACCCAAATCGGAGATGTGCGTCTTCATAGAATACCCAAAGGAAATTGTTGGGTACACCTTCTATCACAGATCCTAAAGCAAGATTTTCGTTGTTGAAAATGGATCCTTTCTAGAGAAGGAGTTTCTCTCGAAAGAAGTGAGTGGGAGGAAAGTGGAACTTGATGAGGTAATAGTACCTTCTCCCTTACTTGAAAGTAGTTCGTCAGAAACCGGTTTCGAGACACCTACACCAAGTAGTGAGGAAGTTAATGATGTTGATCATGAAACTTCAGATCAAGTTACTGCAGAACCTCGTAGATCAACCAGAGTAAGATCCGCACCAGAGTGGTACGGTAATCCTGTTCTGGAAATCATGATACTAGATCATGATGAACCTACGAACTATGAAGAAGCGATGGTGAGCCCAGATTCCGCAAAGTGGCTTGAGGCCATGAAATCTGAGATGAGATCCATGTATGAGAACAAAGTGTGGACTTTGGTGGCGTTGCCCAATGATCGGCAAGCCATAGAAAATAAATGGATCTTCAAGAGGAAGACGGACGATAGTAGTGTTACTATCTACAAAGCTCGACTTGTCGCAAAAGGTTTTGACAAGTGCAAGGTGTTGACTACAATGAGTTTTTCTCAACTGTAGCGATGCTTAAAGTCTGTCCGAATCATGTTAGCAATTGCCACAATTTATGAAATTTGGCAAATGGATGTAAAACTGCATTCTGAATGGGTTTTAGGAGGAAGAGTTGTATATGATGCAACCGAAGGTTTTATCGATCCAAAGGAGCTAACAAAGTGTGCAAGCTCCAGCGATCCATCTATGGACTGGTGCAAGCATCTCGGAGTTGGAATATACGCTTTGATGAGTTGATCAAAGCATATAGTTTTATCTGAGACTTACGGTGAAGCCTCAGATTTATCTTGAAAAGTGAGTGGGAGCACTACAACATTTCGATAAGTATATGTGAATGACATATTGTAGATCGGAAATAATGTATAATTATTCGCAAAGCATAAAGGAGTGTTTGAAAGGAAGTTTTTCAAAAGGACCTCGGTGAAGCAGCTTACATATTGAGCATCAAGATCTATAGAGATAGATCAAGGCGCTTGATAAGTTTTTTCAATGAAGTACATACCTTGACAAGATTTTGAAGTAGTTCAAAATGGAACAGTCAAAGAAAGAGTTCTTGCCTGTGTTACAAGGTGTGAAATTGAGTAAGACTCAAAACCCGACCACGGCAGAAGATAGAAAGAGAATGAAAGTCATTCCCTATGCCTTGGCCATAGGTTCTATAAAGTATGCCATCCTGTGTACCAGATCTATTGTATACCCTGCACTGAGTTTGGCAAGGGAGTACAATAGTGATCTAGGAGTAGATCACTGGACAGCGGTCAAAATTATCCTTAGTGGAGTAAGGATATATTTCTCGATCATGGAGGTGACAAAAAGGGTTCGTCGTAAAGGGTTACGTCGATGCAAGTTTTGACACCGATCTGGACGACTCTAAGTCTCTATCTAGATACATATTGAAAGTGGGAGCAATTAGCTAGAGTAGCTCCGTGCAGAGCATTGTAGACATAGAAAATTGCAAAATACATAACGGATCTGAATGTGAAAGACCCGTTGACTAAGATTCTCTCACAAGCAAAACATGATCACACCTTAGTACTCTTTGGGTGTTAATCACATAGCGATGTGAACTAGATTACGGAATCTAGTAAACCCTTTGGGTGTTGGTCACATAATGATGTGAACTATGGGTGTTAATCACATGATGATGTGAACTATCGATGTTAATCACATGGTGATGTGATCTAGATTATTGACTCTAGTGCAAGTGGGAGACTGAAGGAAATATGCCCTAGAGGCAATAATAAAGTTATTATTTATTTCCTTATTTCATGATAAATGTTTATCATTCATGCTAGAATTGTATTAACCGGAAACATGATACATGTGTGAATGCATAGACAAAACTAGATGTCACTAGTATGCCTCTACTAGACTAGCTTGTTAATCAAAGATGGTTATGTTTCCTAACCATGAACAAAGGAGTTGTTATTTGATTAACGAGGTCACATCATTGGTAGAATGATCTGATTGACATGACCCATTCCCCTAGCTTAGCACACGATCGTTTAGTATGTTGCTACTGCTTTTATCCATGACTTATACATGTTCCTATAACTATGAGATTATGCAACTCCGTTTACGGAGGAACACTTTGGTGCTACCAAACGTCACAACGAATCGGGTGATTATAAAGGAGTACTACAGGTGTCTCCAAAGGCGGATGTTGGGTTGGCGTATTTCGAGATTAGGTTTTGTCACTCCGATAGTCGGAGAGGTATCTCTGGCCCTCTCGGTAATGCACATCACTGAAGCCTTGCAAGCACTACAACTAATAAGTTAGTTGTGAGATGATGTATTACGGAACGAGTAAAGAGACTTGCCGGTAACGAGATTGAACTAGGTATTGGATACCGACGATCGAATCTCGGGCAAGTAACGTACCGATGACAAAGGGAACAACGTATGTTGTTATGCGGTCTGACCGATAAAGATCTTCGTAGAATATGTAGGAACCAATATGGGCATCCAGGTCCCGCTATTGGTTATTGACCGTGAATGGTTCCAGGTCATGTCTACATTGTTCTCGAACCGTAGGGTCCGCACGCTTAAGGTTTCGATGACAGTTATTATGAGTTTATGTATTTTGATGTACCGAAGGAGTTCGGAGTCCCGGATGTGATCACGGACATGACGAGGAGTCTCGGAATGGTCGAGACATAAAGATTGATATATTGGAAGCCTATGTTTGGAGTTCGGAATGGTTCCGGGCGAAAACGGGAATTTACCGGAGTACCGGGAGGTTACCGGAACCCCCCGGGAGGTAAATGGGCCTCGATGGGCCCTAGTGGAAAGGAGGAGGGGCAGCCCAAGCCTGGCGCGCCTCCCCCTTTCCTAGTCCTACTAGGACTAGGAGAAGGGGCCGCCCCTCTCTCTCTCCCCCTCCGGAATCCTAGTCCAACTAGGATTGGGGAATCCTACTCCCGAGGGAGTAGGACTCCTGTATGCCCTCCTTGGCCGCCGCCCCCCCCCCTGGCTCCTTTATATCACGGGCAGGGGGCACCTTGAACACACAAGTTGATCGTGAGATCGTTCCTTAGCCGTGTCGGTGCCCCCTCCACCATATTCCACCTCGGTTATACCGTCATGAAGCTTAAGCGAAGCCTCGCCGATGAAACATCAAGATTGTCACCACGCCGTCGTCGACGGAACTCTCCTCGACACTCGGCTGGATCGAGTACGAGGGACGTCATCGAGCTGTCGTGTCAAGAACTCGGGCGTCGAGTAACGGCGCCGGGATCGGTTGGATCGCGAGGAGAACGTACGACTACTTCCTCTACGTTGTGATCGCTTCCGCTTCGGGTCTACAAGGGTATGTGGACAACACTCTCCCCTCTCGTTGCTATACATCACCATGATCTTGCGTGTGCGTAGGAAAATTTTTGAAATTACTACGTTCCCCAACACCTTCTCCATTGGGCCAAAAAAAAACTTCCAATAATGTTGTATACTTTGGTTCGGTTCACATTATTATGTCGCAATTGCTCAACCAAATCCTGTTGTAGATCTCAATTTGTTTGTGCCAAGGCCAATGTATTGTCTGCCCATATGTTGGAGACAGTGAGTGGTTGTTCTGCTCACGATGCTCAACTATGTACCAACCATTGTCCTTTGAACGGAGCAAACTTATTAGTGCAGGGCATTCCCATCGGCATGATATGGTGTTCTCCACCCTAGCTTTTCGCTACGAAATCATATTTAAACGAGCACCATGGGTCAAGTTTGATGAATCCCAAAAGCAAATAGATTAATACATTTTAGTCCAGTAAGGGTACAGTTGCGTACTGCACAAATTATTCCTTGCATGCATTTTGTCCTCTCCACATTCATTCTGCTCTTCCGTATCTTATTCAGAACCCCTCCTCCCAGCAGTAGAGATTGTAAAAATCGTAGGCCTCACCAAGTGTATCGAAGGTTGTACCAAGTGCAGGGATGATTACAATGTCACCCGGTTTCCCAGCGAATCCACGAATTTCCTTCTCAAGGGTGCTTGCACACCCAGGGGAAGGCGTCCGTATGTCCTGGAGCAGCTGCTCCAATTCTCACCCTGCGTTTTCATGAATCAAGCTTTATTAGCATGTTTTCGGATAAATAATGCTATATACATCAAGTGGTTTCGACACTTTCTACATCATGCATTTCCATTTTACAATAGATGATCCTTTCGATTCTGCCCAACTCAGGTCTGTAATTACGAGTTTCCAACTCAAGTGTGCTATCTATTCACTCATGTCAGTATCTAGTATCCAGAAAGCTAACCAACATTGTTATGGGTTTTTAATCATCAGGTGAATGACAGTAGCTCTGTCGCTGGTTACGAGGAAACAATACAGGTTTTGCACACAATCTTTGTAACATTTTTTATTTTTACAGAAATTTCGATACTTCAAAAATCTAGGGAGGGTACAAAATGCGTACCGCGCAGCCACAAACAATTTCCTGCATGCATTTTCTCATCTCCACATTCAGTCTAATCTTCCCGTACCTTATTCCAAATCCTTCTCCCACGAGTAGAGACTGTAAAAATCATAGGCCTCCCGAGTGTATCAAAGCTCGTACCCAGTGCTGACACGATTACAATATCGCCTGGTTTGTCTGCAAACCCCCGTATTGCCTTCTCAAGGGTGTTGGGTCACCCAGGGCAAGGCGCCTTTCCCGGAGCAGCAGCTCCAATCCTGCGTTTTCATAATTCAATATGTGACAACATGTTTTTCTACTAAAACTAAACGGATGATGCACTTACTTTTTTTTACCTGTCATGACCCCAGGATTGTGTTCAACTCAAGCTCCAATTCAAAAGCTTTCCCAACTGAATTCTGGTATTTATTTGCTCATGTCAGAATAAATTATCCACAAAACTAACCAATACACTTATGATTTTTTTAATTCATTTGGTAGGTGATAGTACATCCAACACTGGTTATCAACAAAATATGTATAAATTTTTTAATTCTTTACTTCTTTCCTACTCCCAAAATCTATAAATGAAATCTCTTTGCACGACTGATCACCCTATATGGAACTCGCTTAGTGCAAATTCTAAGTTGACCAAAAATTGGACAAACATTGTACAATCAAAACACCCATATCGAACATGCTCGCTTGTAGTCCACCATATATTTTTTGTGCTTTATGATTTTAGTTTGTAAATAGAAGTTTTCAGCTCAATTTTGCTATCTCTTCCCTCATACCAGAATCCAGTATCCATAAAACAGGCTAACACTGCTATGCTTTTTGTTAATCATGCGTTGGCTAGGAGGAAAGCACACAAGCTTGCCAAAAAAATGTGTGTAACTATTCCAATTTCTCCATGATCTACCTATTCCACATTTTGTAACTAAAACCTCCTAAAAAACTGACCAGCCTATCTGCAAGTCAGTTGATGCGATTTGATGTTCAACTAAAATCATACAAACAGTCTCCAATCCAAGCACCATTAACCAAGAGGTTACTGCGAGTCCAACCTGAGTTTTGGATCAATCGACCAATAAATTGCTCGACGCTTGCAGTTCAACATCCCCTCGGCTGCCCCTCCGCCGCACATATCTGCCCGTCAGCGCTAGCTGTCACCATGGGGGTAGCTCTTCAGCTCCTATCACCACCGCGGGGTAATGCAGCGGCTCCATTGGAAGCTGGTTGTCATTTACCTCTTCCGTCATGGCAGTTCTGCAGTCGGCCAAATTTTTAGATCAGAGACACAGATCGATTGCATCCACAAGCATAAACGAGCGGGTGAGGCATGGGGGGATGGGAGGGGTGGGGGATTGTGCTCCTAATGGGTTGCATCAGGATCTCCATTCCCACAAGCGTCATCGTGTATACCTCCACCGCCGATCTCCGCTACTCAGGATTGCGCGGGCGTACAATGGTGATCCGGCAAAGCCTGGCCAGAGGTGGGAGACAGGTCCACCTTGGTCTCCGTCGTCATTTACTAGTCTACACACCGCTGCCTACCGAAAATCCCAATTCCCGAGCTACAGATCAGGACCAGGCAGCGTCCTGAGCCACGGCTCTACGAATCTCCGGTCACGGCGGCATCTGCTGGCTCCGTCACCGGCGCGGCGTACGCCCCAGCTGTATACTGTAATTCCTGTTCCCGTGATTTAAAAACGAGCTACTGGCTGGCTTAGAGCATCTTCAACAGCCGCCCAACGCGTGGCACGCTAAAAACCAGTTTGCAGCGCGCCGATTGCCTGTTTTGGCACGGCGGGAAGCACTGGCTCCAGCAGCTGCGGTAAAATGCAGCGTGCGCGTAGCTCCAGCAGCGCGCGCTCTCGCACAAACAACATATGCGCTCCAAACACAAGCAAGAAGATCAAACACAAACAAAATAAATCAACAATAAATAGTTCAATTTCGTCATTACAACTCAAACAAATAGTTTGTCTTTCAATACAACAAATATTTCGACAATACAACATCAAAGGCACAAATCATGATGCTCTTTGTCGGCCATTACAAGCCCACCACTCCTCAATGAGATCCTTTTGAAGATCATCATGTGCTGCGGGACGTCGAATGGCATGATAGGAGGCAACAAAACGAGCCACCCTTTCAGCCCTTCACCGCACTCGCACGGGATGTCCCAAGAGCTCATAGTGAGAGTAGTCTACATCTTGGCCACGCTCATTCTCGAAGATCATGTTGTGCATGATCACACAAGCGTGCATGATGTACCAAAGCATCTTTTGATCCCAAAATCTAGCCGGTCCTCTCACAATAGCAAATTGGGCTTGCAAAATCCCAAAAGCTCTCTCCACATCTTTTCTAGCCGCCGCCTGAGCATTGTGGAAATCAAGATTTTTCTTACCTTCCGGTTTTTTCAAGGCTTCACAAATGTTTGCCACTTTGGGTAGATGCCATCCGCAAGATAGTATCCATAGTTGTATGTACGACCATTTGCTACAAACTGCACCGGTGGTAGTTCACCATTTGCAATCTTATTCATCAGTGGTGACTGGTTGACAACATTGATGTCATTCAAAGATCTAGGCATTCCAAAAAAGCATGCCAAATCCAAGTCTCTTGACCGGCCACCGCTTCAAGGATTATAGTGGAACCCTCTTTTTGGCCGTGGAATTGCCCATGCCATGCCTTTGGACAATTCTTCCAACTCCAATGCATGCAATCTATTGAGCCAAGCATACCTGGGAAGCCGCAAGCTTTGTTCATCTCCAATAGCCTTGCGGCGTCTTCAACATTGGGAGATCTCAAATACTCCTAGCCAAACACTTGCACAATTCCACCTGCGAAGCGATTGACACACATGATGGCTTGGCTCTCACCCATGGCCAAGTGATCATCAACTAGATTAGCAGGGATACCGTACGCCAACATACGCAAAGCGCTTGTCACCTTCTGAAAGGTGCTATGCCCAAGCTCTTCGGCGGCATTCCTCCTTTGCTGAAAAAACCGGTCATGGCTCGCTAGTTTCTCTGCAATGCGCCTGAACAACTCGGTACTCATCCTAAACCGGCGACGAAAGTACAACTCCGGGTATGTGGGATTCTCCCCAAAATAGTGCCTCGTCAATCTTTTGTGGGCATCGATCCTATCCCTCCAAATTTTCTGCCGACCCATAACCGAACCACCATGCTTCAGTTTTTTATTGATGTGCTAGGATCATTGCAAGATCCTCCTCTTCCATATCAAATTCTTGTTCGGAAGAATCATACGATGAACTCATCTACAATGTTCAATTTAAACTAGGCAATAAAAATTACAAACAATATGCACCAAATTCATGTAAAAATGTGAAGTTGAAGCAATACATACCTTGCGGGTGTTTTGTCGAACACCTTGCAGGTGCGGAGCAGCAGTGGGCGACCGGGCGCTGTTCGTCGGAGGACTGCCGCGCGCCACGGGCGGCGGTGACAAGAGGGAGACGGGGGAAGCCACGGCGGAAGAAATGGGGTGGCGCGGGCGGCGGTGGTGCCAGCGGCTGGATGGGGTAGGTGGAGTTGCGAGCGAGCGCTCGAGAGTCCAGCGCGCGGGAGCGGGCGCAGCAAATAAGCGGCGCACGATGGCGTTTCGGCCGGCGCGCTGAACTAGATATGCCGCGCGCTCGGTTTTTGCGCCTTCGCTGGAGCGCCCGGAGCGGTAGCGCGCGCACAAAAAGCACTAATTTTTAGCGCGGCGCTTATATAGCGCGGCTGTTGGAGATGCTCTTAGTAATTCAACGCTACACATCCCGTTGCCATGTCTAGCCGCCCAGATAAAGCGGTCATTGTGCTCGCGAGCAGATCAAACGCGTCGGTTATAGTAGTTTAAATTACAGTAAGTATAAATTGTAACTCTATGACCCTTGCTACTTGTAGAGGTAGTGGACACTAGTACAAGTGGTTTTTTGCTTATTTTGTTTTTGAATTTTGCTGCAACGCATTACTTCCATGTGTGCAACCATAAGGTAGTTGTAGAAAAAGATATTCTCAAGACCATCAGAAAAAAATTGGTGAGATCGGAACATTGATTAATTTATGTTTTGTTAAATTACTAAAACTGAATATGTCCAATTTTCAGTAAAGGACATGAAAAAATCATCAATTTTAAAATGTTTGTACTTATTATTATAGTTCTCCGCTGCCGTCGGACATGTTGTAGCCGTCGTCTCCCCTGAGGTACCGTGGAGGAAATGACCAAGGGGCACGTGGGGGACATGTCACCACCCAAACATGGACATGCATGCACTAGTGGCTTGGCACATTTGCTACGACGGAGGATCCGTAGCTCCTCGTCGTGAACCACACATTCTTCTAGTCAATGGAGGACGAGTGCCAGAGGGAGCAAAATGCTGGGTAGATCGCTCGCGAGAACGTTGAGGGTGATGTGATGCTCGACGCAATCCACGGCGAGGTCACCTACGAGGAGGGCGAGATGACGTGGAGATAGATCACCGCCAACAACCACGAAGCCAGCCCTTCCGGCGGGGATGGGGACGGTGAAGAGTCCTCCATTGACGACTACTCTGACTTGGAGTTCGACGCCTACTACAACAAGAACAAAGATTCACCTAGGCGTAGCTTTAGTGTATTACTGTTTAATTTGTGCATGTTTTATGTTAACTTAATGTGCAACCGATCATATTAGTGTTTAAATTACACAATGAACAATGTTTGTTCTTAGTGTTTCTTTGAATATTTGTTTTGTTCATGTTTCTTAGCATTTTTGGTTCAACATTTCTTTATCATAAACTCTGATTTGTCAACATCAATGTAGCAAATAGATCACGTGTGCCCGAAGTGTGGTACAACAGGCTAAGGGGGCATGCTCTCAGGTGGTTCGATACCCTAAGTTTATGTGCCTGAAGGATAAATTCTTCTACCTATAGCTTCTAGAACTTCCTTTCTAATACATGTACCTTGACGAACATGGTGATGAGATCATGTTGTGCCTGATACATTCACAGTTGAACCCAAGAAATGTCTGATTATATTTTTCTTTTATTTCGTTGAGAACATCCCCTACCTTGCACAATGTGAATTCCTGCAAAAGCTCAATGTTGGATTTGATGAGGGGACCAAAACTGTGGCTGATCTGGCCATGTTAACGAAGGACATGGTGTTTAGAGTTGTTGTCACAAACGAAGCATACCGAACTTTTCTTGGTTGCCCTCATTGGAGAGAACCCGACGAAGCCTACACTTTTGAAGCTGCAAGGAGGGTCAACATGCATCTTGATGAACCTAGTGATGAGTTCATGGTGGACTACTACGTAGCCGACTCATCGTAGTTCTCGGTGCTGAAGAATTCGTAGTCCTGGTTCTGTTTGCAATTGAACATGCATGTGTTTGCAATTGTTAATACTCAATGTTCAACATGCTATATGGTACTAGTGTTACGATTTGAAGTGTTCAACTTAAGAGTGGTTGCTTAGACATGGTATATACTATTGTTAAACTAAAAAGTGATGTCATAGGAGCATTTTTGGCTAATTTTTGCTGTCGTGGCAGCATTTTGAGTCGGGCTCAAAATTCTGTCACGACAGCAAAAACTAGTCATTTGGCTGAAAAGCATTGTCATGGCAGCGAAATTCATCATTGCTTTCTGAAATAACCAATAAAGGTACTAGTGTGGCTAAATTTAGAGGCCACATCACAAGTAGATGAGATACTACTGACATGCAATTTTGAGCATGCCGCTAGTATGTATGTTACTAGGCGTGTGGAAGGCATCCCACTAGTAACATTTATCGGCGTGCCACCCAGACGCATTAATGCCTTTTTTGGCACCCCAGTACTAAGCTTTTCACAACTAGTTGATGGAGAACGGCTAGAGAAGAATGGGGTGAATCCGGAGGTCCAGCGGTGGCGCCTAGGTCAGAGATGGGTGGCGGTTGCTCGAGGAGGAGCCGACGGAGAACATGGGGAGGAAGGCGGTGGCGACAAGGGGCGGTCGCGAGCTGGAGCAAAGGCGGCGGTGATTAGGGTCTTGGGCGGGGCATGGCCAGGGTGATAGTGATCACGTCGTCCCCACGGTTGTCCTTGGTGGAGGCGGAGAAGGCGGGGATGAGAAGGAGGCATAGATCGTGAAGGTCGGTCGGTCACCACCGGACGGGCATTAGGGAGGGCTGCCTAATGTGAGGAGAGAGGGTGCTCGGGAGCGATGAGAAAAATGGGGAGGGGTAGGCTTTGATGGGTCATGAAGGGAAGGATAGGTAGCTAGGGCCGCGGTGTGAGCTTTTCGTGGGTTCAAGTCAGCCATGCCAACCCTCCGACCTCCGTTACGTACGTCGGCGCCATGTCTAGGAAGCAGCGCAGCCTTCTTCCGGAACCGTAACAAGGAGCTAACAAGGACTCGGCCTTGTCTATAAATTGAAATTGAATCCCCATCCTCCTTCCTCCTCCATCCGTTCAACAAACTTCCCCGCAGCTCCAACACCAAAGAACTCCAAGAACTCCAAGAACGCAAGAAGATCAATGGAGTCGTCGCGCTCGCAGCTCCGCACCCTCCTCCTCCCCTCCTCGCCGCCCGCCTATCCTCCTCCCTCTTCCGCGCGCACTGCCTCCGCTCATCCCGGCGCACCTCCCTCCCCGCCCGGCCGCCGCCTCCGCTCTCGCCCCCATGTCCGCTCGGACCCTTTCGATAATGAGGAATCTTCTGGACAAGAAGAATTTGGAGCTCGCCAAGAAGGGTCTGCGCTACGTCCTGGGCGACAGGACGCCGGCCAGGAGCCGGCGCCCCCTCCTCCGCCTTAGGCGGGCGCGGGTCGTGCAGGCGTTCGACTTGCGCCGCCTCCTCGTGAACCTCCTCCGCAAGGCGGAGGCCGTCGACGTGGTGATGGCAGCGGCCATCATCGCCTGCGGAGCTTCTCTGTTCTTGATCATCTACGCGATCAGGAGGCGAGCAGCGGCTGCGCAGAGGGGAGACGAGGAGGAGGAGGAGGACGACGACGAGGAGGAGGAGGAGGCCCAGGCGATCCTCGTCGCCGGGAAGCTTCCGCCATTTGTCCGGCGCCAGCTCTCTCTCCTGGCCCTTTCTTTGGTGCCAAGCGGACCCGCGAGACCGCGGGGTGCTCCATGGGTGTTGACCTTGGGCGGCCACCTCGCCGGCGCCCTTCCACTTCCCCCCGTGCTCCGAGGTAAGTCACGCAACCGAATACTGGAATCTTGAATCTTGGTTCGTTTCTTGGCTTCTTGCTAGGCGTTTTTGTGAGATGGCCTAATGGTGTGGAAGCTATGTCTATCGCAGGGGTGCCCCGGCACTAGTAGCAGCGGCCAGCGGCTGGAAGATGGTCGACGATCGCCAAGACTGCACTGCACCCGCGCCTCCAGCTTTGGGCTGTCTCGTCATCGGAAGCTTAGCTTAGCTTTCTGTTTTACCAAAAAATTCTAGGGATTCTAGTTCTAGTTCTATTATACCTGCGATGTTGCAAACATTCTTTTGAGTATATCTTCGATCACTGTATTGTGTTCGCATTATCGGTTAACAAGCACTGTAGCATTCTTCCCTTGGAGATACAGATACATAGTTACATACACATGCTGATTATGTGGTTGTCTTGCCTGTTTTTGAGATACAGGTCCATGCATGTTCATGTTGCCGTTACTTTCTTCCCAATAATTTTACCTCCGAATTTCAGCCATCTTGGCCTGGGGCAAAAGCAGTCCCTTAATTTCTGCTAAATAATTTCAGCCGCTCAAATTTTGGCGAAATTTCCGTCTATAATTCAAATTTGGTTTCGCAATTTCGTCTAGATTTTACTGAAACTTTTGAAATGGCCGAAATTTGGCCATCTCGGCTCGGGGCGAAAAAAAAACGCAAACCGAAAATCAAAACTCTGTTCGTACGTGATCTGGTAGATCGATCCACGAAACTGCTGTGCAGCCGACACTGCACAGACGACGTATAGCCGACAGCCATATCCAACCGTGCACCAGTGCTGCTGCCGTGCATCGCGTGGTGTGATCTTCAGCGTCGTCCACAAATCGGCTATGTAGCGTCGTGTGTATAGCATTGCTCATCGATCCATTAGCATGCATGTGTGTGCTTCCATGCATGTTCGCTGGTTAGCGAACACAGAATACCTGTCTGAGTTGATCAACTGAGGAATAGAACACGTACAATAGTAGACAGTAGGAGGAATGGAGCCACGTCTTCGAGAAAATGTCCCACGATACTTTGGAGTCAGCCACAGTCACTGCAACATTATGGCCATATGCATCGTTCTGATGTAGAGGCCGGGGAGCTCCCCCTTCTCGAAAAAAAAACAGTCGCTGCAACATGGACCTCGAGGCGGTGGCAGCAGGGCAATCAGGGTGGCTGTGTGAACCCGTTACGGATGAAACGGGCTCGCGGTGGCCCTTCTCGTCGATTTAACTCACGACAGCGGTGGCTAGGCGCTCTAGTCGTCCAGGTTGACACCGCGAGACTTTCTTCGACTTAAATTGTAGTCAACGATGACGTTGTACGACAGATCACGCTCTCGCTTATCTCGGTCGAAGGTGGGGATTGGGGAAGAAGTAGTTTTTTTCTTGAACATGTCACCGATCTCCATTCAAAGAAGATGATCCGCGAGAACGGTAGAAGGTGGCGCTAGAGTGGAACATCGCCCTGGCGCTCTAGAGGTCCATGCATGTTCCTCTTGCCGATACTTTCTTCCAAATCATTGAATAAAAGCACGGGAGTCGACCTAGGCCGCCCAAGAGTGCAATCGTATCTCAGATCAAAATACAAAATGCACGCCGCTCGAATCGAACCTGGACCTCCCGCAGATTCTTGAGGGGCGACGATACACCAATGCACTGCATTTAGCATTGAGTCATACAAACAGCGCACAACTTTAAGAACTATCATCTTGTACGCACATGCTGCAGCTGAGTAAAGCGACACTGTAGGAGTACGTTAAAAATGAACATATTCCAAATTTCGCTTTTTTTTGGAAAGCACGAAAACTTAAAAAACATTTGAAAATGTTTCGAAAACTGAAAGTTTTTCCGATAACACGAACATTTTTTCAAAACATTTCTACATTTTGTATGTTTTGCGAACATTTTTGAATATTTGAACATTTTAAAAATTGCAAACATTATTTTGAAAGCATGAATTTGTTTTCAAATTGCGAACATTATCCTGAAAACTGGGAACATTTTCTAAACTTTACAAATTTTTTAAAAGTTTACGAATATTTTTTTTCAGAACACGAACATTTTTTTGAAATTTGAGAATATTTTTTGAAAACATGACCATTTTTTGAAAACCCCAAACATATTTTAAAATTTGCAAACAATTTTGAATTCTAAACATTATTTAAATTTGTGAATTTAAAAAAGAAACAGAAAAAGGAAAGAAACAGAAAAGATTAATAGGAAACGAAAATGAAAAAAAAAGACACAGAAAGGAAAAAACGAAAGAGAAAACCCTTAAAGAAAACCAACCACAAGAAACAACAGGAAAAAAGAAAACCGATTCATGGAACCTTCTAGAAGGTTCCCAAACCGGGAGAAAACCCCCCGTCCGTTGTAGCTCGCTCGTGAACCTGTGCCAAGCCTCGGCAGCTTGACGCAACGTGCGTCATATTACAAGATTTACCGTCCGGAGGTCCTATACCTAGTGAGGCAGCTACGGGCGAGCTTGACTGGGCCGGCCCACTTACAGATCATAAAATAAAAATACTCAAAAACAAGTGAGCCTAACATCACTTCCTGCAAATTTAGCGTATGGACTATAATAAGCTAATTAAGCTTATGAGGGTTGATGGCAGCGAAGAATATTAAGTACTGTCACCAGCAAAAGAACTGATACACTTTTTGAAACTTCAAAAATGCAAAACAATTATAAAAGTTAATATCTTTTAACCGCGAACCTTTGTAAATGATGTGCATTATTTTTCAAAAGTCGAACATCTTTTCAAAAGAAAAAATTCAAACAAAAGCATGTACATTTTAAAACCTTTGATCTTTTTTAAGAACATGTGCTTTTTAAATGGAGAGATTTTTAAATATTTCAAAATTTTCTGAAAAGCATGAACATTTCATAAAATTTAGAACAGAGATTGAAAACGTGATTTTTCTTAAACTCCAAACAAAATACAAAAACACAAACACTTTCTGGACCTGTGAACAAAATTTTAAGATGGGAACTTTTTTTGCAATGCTTAAGACAATTTGGAAAAGCTAACATTTTACCAAACACGAACAATTTTTAAATATTTGAACACATATTGAAAAAGGGAATTTTTTTTTGGAAACATTCAAACATTTTTTAAAAATCTAAAGAAAATTTAAATATTTGGAACATCTTTGGAAAAATTGAAGATAGTTTGAAATTATGAACAATTTTTTAAGAGTGGAGCAATTTCTGAAATTATGATATTTATTGAAAAAAAGAGTAAAATTGACACAAATGAAGAAAGAGGGAAAAGATCATTAAATTTGAAAGGGAGAAAGAAACAAGAAAGAAAAGGAAAAATAAAAAGGAAATAGAAAAAAAAGTCTGGCTATCCTTGGTCATTGGTGTATCAGATAGAGTTTTCGTGTGGTCATCGGTTCCACGCGAGCGACAAGAGCGCGGGATTGAGCGCTATGGGCCGATGGCCCGCTTAGCTGGTGCGCAAGCACTGGTTAAGGAAACGGCATTCAAGACGCCAATTAGGAATTGGTCAAGGCGAATTGGTTAATGGTTATATGTCAACTGCCATTAGCGGTCATGAGGGGGACCTCCTATGTGTCGCGTTATTCGACATACTGTCGAGCAAACGCACTATCTCGGGATAAAAAATACAAAATGTGCGCCTGCTTCGAATCGAACCCTGGACCTCCCGCAGTGGTGAGCGTGACGATAGCCAACAGACCAAATGAGCATCGGAGTCATATAAGCAGCGCACAACTTTAAGAACTATCATTTCGTAATGTCATGCTGCAGCTGAGTAAAGTGACACTGTAGGAGTACTGTAGCTAATGCATGAACATATTTCAAATTTCAAATTTTTTTGAAAGCACGAATACATTAAAACTCATTTGAAAATATTTCAAAAACTGAATGTTTTTCCGATAACACAAACATTTTTTCAAAACATCTGTACATTTATTTTTTTGCAAACATTTTTCAAATATTTGAACACTTTTTAGAATTGCGAACATTCTTTTGAAAGCGTGAACATTTTTACAAATAAGAACAATGTTTCAAATTTCGAACATTACCCTGAAAGACGTGAACATTTTCTAAACTTTATGAACATTTTTTCAAAGTTTAAGAAGATTTCTTCAGAACACGAACATTTTTAAAAAAAATTTGAACATTTTTTGAAAACATGAACATTTTTTTGAAAGCCCTGAACATATTTTCAAATATGCAAACATTGTTAATTCTAAAAATTATTTAAATTTTCAAATTGTTGAAAAAAGGAACAGAAAAAGGAAAGAAAATAAGAACGAAACAAAAAAGTTAAAAATGAAAATTAGGCACAGAAAGGAAAAAATGAAAGAGAAAAACCTTAAAGAGAACCAGCCACAAGAAACAACAGGAGAAAAGAAAAATCGATTCTTGGAACCTTCTAGAACGTTACCAAAACCGGGAGAGAACCACCCGTCCATAGTAGCTACGCTAACAGCTATGTGCCGGCCCAGATCGCGTAACTCGCTCGGGAACCTGTGCCAAGCCTCAACAACTTGGCGCAACGTGCGTGATATAAGATTTTCCGTCGGGAGGTCCTATACCCAAAAATGCTACACCCACGTAATTTTTACTAAAAGCTACTAAACCTTCCATTCCTAACTAATACAATCCCCATGATTTTCAAGGGATGGGCCCGCCTCACTTTTCTTAACCAGTAAAATCGTTCCAGCTAAGATCCTCCGTAAGCTACATAAAATATTTTACGTAGGTGTAGCATTGTCCGTCCTATACCCCGGTCGGTGCGGCACCTACGGGCGAGCTTGACTGGGCCGGCGCACTTACAGATCATACAATAAAAATTTCCAAAAACAAGTGAGCCCACCAGCACCTCCTGCTACTGAGCTCAGTCGGGACCTCCTATACGCCGCTCGACGCGGCAAAGTGCCGACGTTTCGCAAAGGGCGGCACTAACCCGGGCCGGCCCATTTCCAATGGCACCATAGTGAGATGAAAAGACGCAAAATCCTAGAGCTCGATTGAGCCATGAATCGATCGTGCGACTTCGGGGTCGATGGCGGGCTGTGGTTGCCACTGCGGCAGTCAACTTCACATGTTAGAATTGATGCACCATACCTAAAAGAAACATAAAACAGCGGCAGGGATAGTTCAGATAAACTACTGCAAGTGAGCAACGCTAATAGGCACCATAATTCCTAGGATTTCGTACATAAAAATAGTAGTCCATCATATACGCCAAAACAGATTTAAAATTATCTTTAAAATTTTGAATGAGATTTTCTTTTTGACAAATATTTTCATATTTCATAGCACAAAAAATTTAAACTTGAAACAATTTTGGGAATCTCAAAACTTTGTTTCAAAAAACGGAACTACATGAAAACGACATTTTTTTTCCGAAATCAAGAAGAATTTCTTGAAAAATGCAAAACATTTTCTGAAGAACTGGAACAAAAAGACTGAAAGCACAAACATTTTTCAAAATTAAGAATAAAATTTTCAAGACTAGAATATTTTCTGAATTCGGGGTCAAATTTTGAAATCTTGACCATTTTGATGATGTAAACAAATTTTGAAAGTGGGAATTTTTTTTGGAAATTTGGATGTTTCTTAAATTGGTGGACAAAATTTTACAAATGTGAATTTGCGAACAATTTTTAAAAACAGGAGCATTTCTTGAATTTGTGAAAAAAAAGTTGAACTAGAACAATTTTTGAAAAGGTAGTTTTTTTAATTGGTGATTTTTGTTTTAAAAAAGGAACTATTCTAAAATTTTGAAACAGAGAACAATCTGAATAACCCAAACAATTTGTAAATCTAATTTTTAGTATACATGAACACAAATATTGAAAATGAAGGCATTTCTCTATAGCTTCGAATAATTTGGTAAACACGAACATTTTTTTGTAAAACACAAACAATTTTCAAAACTTCAAACAATTTGCGAAACACTATAAATTTCTCAAATTGTAACATATTATAAAAACGTGATAATTTCTTGAAATTCCAAAATTATTTGAAAATTTCGAAATCCCTGAATATTTTAATATGAACATTTTTAAAATTGTGAATTCTTTTGAAAGCAGGAACATATTTTGA
The DNA here is from genome assembly GCA_021437245.1 of Aegilops speltoides. Lineage (NCBI taxonomy): Eukaryota > Viridiplantae > Streptophyta > Magnoliopsida > Poales > Poaceae > Aegilops > Aegilops speltoides. Next base: position 13,932,467 of record CM038145.1, read on the forward strand.
AATTCCTGAACATTTTTGAAAAACGAATAATCTTTGAAAATTGTGTATAAGTGAATATATTTTAATCGCGAACCTTTGTAAATAATGTAAATTATTTTTCAAAAACCCGAACATGTTTTCAAAAGCAAAAATTCGAACAAAACCATGTACATTTTAGAACCTTTGATATTTTTTGAAAACATGTATTTTTAAATGGAGAGATTTTTGAATCTTTCAAAAATTTCTGAAAAGCAAGAATATTTTTTGAAAATTTGAATAGAGATTGAAAACTTGTTTTGTTTGAAACTCCAAACAAAATACGAAAACACAAACATTTCTGGACCTGTGAACAAAATTTTAAAATGGGAACATCTTTTGCATTTCTTAACACAATTTAAAAATGCTAACATTTTATCAAACATGATTTTTAAATTTGTGAACACATATTGAAAAAAGGAACTTTTTTGGAAACATTCAAACATTTTTTTAAACTTGAAGAAACTTTGAAGATTTTGACTATCTTTGGAAAAAGTGAAGATAGTTTGAAATTATGATCTGTTTTTGGAACAACAAAAAAATTGCAACTCCCTTTTTTTTTAAATGAACAATTTTTGAAGAGGTGAACAATTTCTGAAATTATGATATGTCTTGAAAAAAGAGAGTACAATTGATACAAATGAAAAAAGAGGGAAAGGATAATTAAATTTGAAATGGAGAAGGAAACAAGAAAGAAAAGGAAAAAGATAAAGGAAATAGAAATAAAAAATCTGGCTAGCCGTGGTCACTGGTGCATCAAATAGAGTTTTCCTTGTGGTCATCGGTTCCACGCGAGCGACAAGAGCGCGGGATTGGGCGCTATGGGCCTTCAGCCCGCTTAGCTGGTGCGCAAGCACTGGTTAAGGAAACGGCGTTCAAGACGCCAAGTAGGACGTCTCGGAAATAGAGCTCCCTCAATAATCCATCTTTTGTTTTGTTTCTCGCCTCACTGGTCAATCGATGTTGACACACTCTAAACTGCTTTGGGGCAGTGTCCTGAATCTCTATGTTTCAGGACAACGCATATCCTTTTTTTCCTCTTTGTGGGCAGCATGGGAGGGGAAAGGCTGCGGCGACGCCATGTCTTCATTGGAGGATTGACGCGTGGGTTCCTGGGCTCCGAGGGTGTTGTTGTTTCGACCGGCCACCACATCGGTGACTACGGGAACCACTTGGTGTTATGCTTAACTCTTGCGCTGGCTTCGCCCAACTGGAGCACAAAGCTCGTTGATCAGATGCACCGTAGGAGGTTTCTTATATCTAGGTATTCAACGTGAGCTTCAGCAACAGTCGATCAATGGTGCTTGCCTCTATGGCCTGTGTGTGGTGCACGCCTCCGACAAACCACAGCTAGGTACCTTAGGTGTGTCCCTTTTCTATGGTTTGCTTTTCTAGGTAGGGAGAGGGGTTATTCCAACACGTCAACATAGTCGCCACCTCATATGTGCTGTCATGAAAACAAAACATGAGAAAAAAGAAAATAAAATTGGATGGGTTCCCACTCCTCTTGCCGCCGACGAGTGCGCCTGATGAGAGGGATGAAGGGATCGAGGCGGCGGTGGCTAGGGCTGGGACTTGGGAACACACACTTTGATCCTTGGTCTAACATTCGAGACTATCGCACCCAACCTAACAGAGCTAACACGGTCTTTTTAGTTTGAAGCGGCCTGAAAAAAAAATCAAAATACAAAACACCAACATTATTGGAATGTAAATAATTGGTTTTTAAGAAAAAACAATTGTTGGATTGTAATTACCTTGACAAAGAAACAAAAAAATCAGAGACATAGTGTGTCACATGTTCAGAGCATGAAGCACGAGTTGAGTTGTGGTGAGTTTGGTGGTCTTTTTTATCTAATTAATGCAATACTTGTTCTGTAGAAAAGGTGAATAACAATGCACAATTAAAGTTGAGTACCATCTAATCGGCTCAAATTATACAAAGTTTTGCTTGTTTAAGAAGGATGAACAAAATTATTTGTCTAGGGCTCATCTAGATGTGATATAACTATGTCACATCTAAGTATGACATAAGCGCCAGCTCACACTAGAACAAGCCCACCCCTTTATGTTGTTTACTTTTTTTGTTTACACCCACGCTTTTTTCTTGTCCATTTGTTCGGTGGGGCCGGAATGGCCAGTTTTCGGATAAAAATTGGTTATTTCGTCCGGAATTATTTAAATGAATCTTGAATGCATGTTTTTTGTGTTAAAATGGATAGCAATATTTAGCAATACAAACACGACATCGACCCTACTCCAGCGGCATACATGCGCTACTCCCTCTACGGCGGCGCGAGTTCGAGCCCTCTATGCAGTGTTTGCAAACTTTTGTGTTTGATTAAACGCAAACAGAATTTAAAAAATATAGCTGGAGGAGATGGAGTCCAACACAACATCTCCTGAAAGGTAACTAAAGAGGCTTTCCAGTACGTCACTGACTAATGTGCCCTCTGATATTTACTACTACGATACAAGTTGAGAATTGAAAAATGGCCACAAGATTATAAAAAGGTCATGAATCCTTTAAAATAAAATATGAATCTTTAAAAATCATTATTTAAAAAATGTAATTTTAAGAAAAAGTTTGTGAATTTTTAATAAAAGAGATGGAAATAAAAAGGAAAACCATGATTTTTTTACAATATGGAGATGCAACTAGTCGACAACTCTTCGGTCATCCTTAATCAACGCCTTGTTGCGAGAAAGCAATTGTGTGTTCAGGGTGGAATCGCAACTGAGACAAAAATGGATCTAGCCCAGTTGCGTGTCGAAGATGGACTTGCAACAAGGACAAAAGTGGGTCGGGCCCCCAGTTGTATATCGAGGGTGGAGTTACAACTGGGCTAAAATTGGTCGGGCCCTAGTTGCATATCAGGGGTGGACTTGCAACTGGGGCATAAAAATGGGTTGGGCCATATCTATGTGTCGATGATGGGCTTGCAACTAACACAAGATAAAAAAGATAGGGGACCTAATTGCTTGATATGGATGGAGTTGCAACTGGAACAAAAATGGTCTCTCTGCTAGTTTTATGTTGAGGGTGGACTTGAAACTAGGATAAAAAGGGTCAGATGCCCTCCCCCCAGTTGTGTATCAAGGGTGGACTTGCAACTGGGGGAAATTTGTCGGGAGCCCGATTGCGTATTGAGGATGAATTTGCAACCGAGATAAAAAAATTGGGCACCCATTTGTATGTCAAGGGTGTAGTTGGACTTATAAAATTGGACAAAATGGGATAGGCCCCAGTTATGGGTTGAAAGTAGATTTGCAACTAGGACAAGAAAATAAACAGAGGCCATAAATGCTTGTCGGGGGTGGAGCTGCAACTGGAATAAAAATGTTCTTCTCTACTTGTGTGTTAAGGGTAGACTTGCAACTCAGATTAAAAACTAGGTCGGGCTCCCCAATTGCGTATGGATGGTGGAGGTGCAACTGCAGAAAAATTGGTTAGGCCACCGGTTGCGTTTTGAGGGTGGACTTGTGTTGGAAATATGCCCTAGAGGCAATAATAAATTGATTATTATCATATTTCCTTGTTCATGATAAATGTTTATTATTCATGCTAGAATTGTATTGACCGGAAACTTAGATACATGTGTGAACACATAGACAACACAGTGTCCCTAGTGATGCTCTACTAGACTAGCTCGTTGATCGAAGATATTTAAGGATTCCTAACCTTAGATATGAGTTGTCATTTGATAATGGGATCACATCATTAGGAGAATGATGTGATGAACAAGACCCAACCGTAAGCTTAGCATCAGATCGTTTAGTTTATTTGCTATAGCTTTCTTCATGTCAAGTATCTGTTTGTTAAACCATAAGATCGTGTAACTCCCTCACTCTGAGGAATGCTTAGTGTGTATCCAAACGTCACTTCGTAACTGGATGACCATAAAGGTGATCCATAGGTATCTCCGAAGTTATCTGTTGGGTTGACACATATCCTGACTGAGATTTGGCACTCTGTATGACGGAGAGATATCGGTGGGCCCTCTCGGTAATACAACATCTTAAAGAGCTTGCAAGCAATGTGACTATTGAGTTAGTCACGGGATCTTATATTACAGAACGAGTAAAGAGACTTGTCAGTAACGAGATTGAACTAGGTATGAAGATACCGACGATCGAATCTCGGGTAAGTAACATATTGCCGGATAAAGGGAATTGCATACGGGATTAACCGAATCCTTGACAACGTGGTTCAACCAATAAAAAATCTTCGTGGAATATGTAGGAATTAATATTGGCATCTAGGTCCCGCTATTGTTTATTGAACGGAGAGGTGTCTCGGTCATGATTACATGATTCCCGAACCCGCACGGTCGCACGCTTAACGTTCGTTGACGCTAGAGTAGTATTGGGATATTTGATGATTGGTAACCGAATGTTGTCCGGAGTCCCGGATGAGATCCCGGACGTCACGAGGAGTCTCGGAATGGTTGATAGGTAAAGATTTATGTATGGGAAGTCATATTTTGGGTTCCGGAAAAAGGTGGAGTTTTTTCGGTATTGTACTATGAAGCTTCTAGAAGGTTCTGGAGGGGTCCGGAGGTCCTCAAGTGGGTCCACCATGACCCATGGGCCGAGGGGAGGCACCCTGACCTTATTGGGCTAGGCGCACCAAGTCCTCAAAAGCCCATGTGGCTAGGAAGCGAGAAAAAGGGAGTCCTAGTAGGAATAGGATTGGACTTGGAGTCCAAGTCCTCTCCCCCTTGGTTGTGCCCTACGGCTTGGAGGGGTTGTTCCCCACGCCCCTCCACCAATATATAGAGGCGAGGGGCATCCCAAGAGGACACACAAAGCCCTTGGCACCCCTCTCTCTCCCGTTACTCTGTAGTTCCTCTGTCCTTGTTCTAGTAGTGCTTGGCGAAGCCCTGCTGAACTAGCTCCACCACCATCACCATCATGCCGTCGTGCTGGTTGTGACCCCATCTACTTTTTCATCTTCTCTTGCTGGATCAAGCAGGAGGAGACGTCATCAAGCCGCATGTGGGCTAAACTCGGAGGTTCCGTCCGTTCGGCACTAGATCGGTTGGATTGTGATTGGATCGCGAAGAGTACAACTACATCAACCGCGTTACATACGCTTCTGCTTTCGGTCTACGAGGTTACGTAGACACACTCTCCCCTCTTGTTTCTATGCTTCTCCTAGATAGATCTTGGGTGCTTGTAGGAATTTTTTTGATTTTCATCCTTCGTTACCAATCAACTTGCAACTAGGATAAAAAAGACAGGCACCCAATTGCATGTCAAGGGTGTAGTTGGAATTACAAAAAGGACAAATTTGGTTTGGCCCCAGTTGCATGTCGATGATGGACTTACAACTAGGAAAATAAAAAGGTGAGCCCCCAATTGCATGTCGAGGGTGGAGTTGCAACTGGGACAAAAATGGCGGCGCCCAGTTGGGTGTCGACAATGGACTTGAAACCGGAACAAAAATGATTGCCCCCAGTTGCTTGTCGATGGTGGACTTGCAACCGGGACAAAAACTGATCGGGCTCCAGTTGCGTATCGAGTGTGGACTTGCAACCGAGACAAAGTTGGTTGGGAATCCCGTTGCATACTGAAGGTGGACCTGCAACTAGGAGTAAAAAAAGGAAGGCGCCCAATCTCATGTCACGGGTGTAGTAGGACCGACAACTAGCACAAAAAAATGGGTTGGGTCCCAATTGCATGTCGAGGATGGACTTGCAACTGGGACAAGAAAAAAGGCGGCCCCCAATCGCATGTCTAGGGTGGAGATGCAATTTGGACAACAATGGTCTGCATCCTAGTTGTGTGTCGAAGATGGACTTGCAACTATGGTAAAACAAAAGATCAAAGACCCAATTCCATGTCGATGGTTCACTTGCAATTGGGATAGAAAAGGTCAGACCCAGTTGCGAGTTAATGGTGGACTTGCAACTAGGATAAGAAAAGCCAATCCTAGTTGCGAGTTGATGGTGGACTTGCAAGTTGCAACCGGGGCAAGAAAATATCAGGCCCAATTGTCTGTCAGTGTCAAGTGTGTAAAGTTTCACTGTTTCTCAAATGTTGTATCCTTGCCAGACATGCTTGGTTCATGTTTAATTGATCTCTTTCTCTATGTTTACTCCATGGCTAAATAGCACTCTTTGAAAATGGTTCTTATACATGATATGCTATATATGCAAGTAGACCCATCGGGCAGAAGAAAGCTTTTGAGCTTATGCACATGAGTCAAGTGCCAAACCATCATGTCGTCCAATGAGAGAGTTGTATGCTGGATAACGGAGGAACTATGACGCAACCTCCACTGGCATGGTGACACCTGCTTTGCATGGCGACCGACCGTGGAAGGTATTTTCTCCTTATGTGTTCTTTTGTGATACTTTGAATTTTTTAAGGAGCAAGATCCATCATACCCTGGCCCTTTTTGAAATATTCTTTTTTTAATCTGATTGGGTGATTCATGCTTGCAAAACTCCTTACAAGATCATGGCCTTGGTGGCCTCAATTGGCTCGGTAAATGATGTGCTAGTTAAATGACTCAATTTTCCTCTGGCTATGGATGGACTCATTTATTGGCTATGTTCTAGTATATTTTAGTTTTACAAAAATGCTCTATTCTATCTAGGTGAACATACTTGTGTCTTATTATGTAAATTACTTGGCACACGATTTCCTCTGAGTCCCCACCGGTCATTGTTCTTTTAGGAGCAAATTTCTCATTCTTCTCAGGGAAAAAGAAACCTGAACTTGCTTAATATCCAGAATTCCGTGGATAAGGCACAAAAAATACAGTTGCGTGATGACAAGTTGATGTCCTTTGGGGATTTGTTTGGTTCCCATGAAAAAGTTTACACACAAGAATATAGTTGCATGATGATAAGTTGATGTCCTTTGGGGATTTGTTTGGTTCTCATGAAAAGGTTTAAAATGTTATGTGCTCATGTAGATTGCTAAGTTCATTTATATTTCTCAAATGTAAACTGTTTCCAACTTGCATGCATCCAGCAAATGCTAACTCAAAGTAATACTTGTCCATGGAAATAGCCTCATCTCTAGTTCTCCCTGCTATTTCATTGGTTCAGAATGCCACCTTCTACCAGGATTAGCAATCTAGCATCTCTAGGCTCTCTGCTCGTTTATTTGCAAATGGACAAGCATCTGTGTGTGTGTTAGGAGGTGACAAGTGAAGCAGCAAGGATGTGTCAATGGCCAAACATATATCGATTTCTATGCTTTTGATTCGTTTCGTGGGTTAGGAGTTGAAACCCATGATTTGGTTTCTGCACAAAAGATTTCTGTTACTGTTGGATGTTCAATTTGTTCGCATGAAAAATGCTCTAGCTAGCTCTGGCATGCATGTGACTAGAGCTGAACCCATGCATCCATGGATGCATAGGGTGAATGAAGATGACCTTGAATGGCATCATAAAATCCGACGGTGACCATTGACTGCACCTTGGAGCATTGTGCCCAAGACTGGAATTTTAATTCTTCACTTTGGTCTGCAATGCGCTCCTCTAATTCATCCATGTCTGATGCATGCGAACCAACCAGCTAGCTTACCTGTCCTTGGCCATTTGGCTCATGTGTGACCGGCACCAAAATATGCTTGATTTATGGCCCTTTTTTTACCAAGGCAGATGTATAGGTGCTATGCAATGTGAAGTTAATCCCCTTGAGAAACAAAAAAAATGTCTAATCAGACAAGCGTACAACATGTTTTTTTTACTCCCCTCGTGCATCCGCTCTAGCGTAGAGCATGGCCTCGGTCTTGATCTTCTCAACAAGGGTCTGGACGGAGGACTGGGCACCTTCGAAGATGCAATTATTTCGATTCTTCCAGGTCATCCAGGGTGTGAGTAGGGTGATGGAACCCACTCACATTATACTTCTAGACGTTGACTTCTTTCCATTCTAGGAAATATGAGCCTGCATTTACTTGGTTAGCAATTTCTGTATTTCATTCCGAGCACAACACTAGGTTTACAACATGTGGATTTTTTCCGAGCTCATTATGTTAATGAGATGTTAATATAGCGTGCTGGACAGCATGTTGAAAATGGCCATATTGTTTAAAATGGTGTTTCTTTCTTTGATACAGGCATGTAAACATCTCCATGTCCAGCTACTATGACTCGGGGGACTTCCTCCCTGTCCACTACCCAGACTTCCCCTGCGGCATGATGATAGCGGTTTGGTGGGGGTGGCCCTGGTCTCCTTCGGTTGTGGTTCAGGTAACTGCATGCTCTCGGTTTTGCCCCTGCTGTACCTCATGCCCTGTGGCGTCTGGCCGTCATGCCTAGGTCATGATGTGATCCTGGCCTTCGAGCCATGGTAATTTCTAGGATATGGTTTGTCCATCATACATGATTTTTTTATAGTGGTTGCCTTCCGTGTTAATTTAGTTTTTGCAACTGTGGTGGTCTCTTTCAGCACCACCATGTGATTGTGATCATATTTCTTGTCAATGAAATTAGTCTCATGTAATTATGTGTTGGTTCGTGGGATTGGTCTTCTGTTAACGAAGTTGGACTTCTTCAGGGCACATTATGTTAATTATATCTTTCTACACAGGATGTTAAAAACAACCCCATCGTTGAAAAAGCAATTTTCTTTCCTTGATACAGGCATGTACAACTTATGTGCTACTAGCCTTCGATGTTTGTTTAACTTGATTCTACTATGAGTTAAATCAACTCTCGGTTGACCAGGAGGAATTAGGAGGATCAAAGAAATCATCTCAGAAAAATCGTATATGGTTTGGCATGGTCCGTTTCATACCTTTGGCTCACGTACAAACATAAATTAACAGGGGTATATAGATTGTCTAGAAATTTGATTCATCCTGGTTTGTGAAGAACTACACGGTTAAACATTTTAATGGTCTTTTGTTCTGAAAAACAGTACTGTATTTGGTAGACAAACTGCATTTTCTTCTATGTCACGCATGAAGATGGAACGAAGAAGAGTCTTCTGTAGGTTATGTCCAAGTTTCCGGGTTTGTGGGTTGTATGCTCAAATGGACCATTTTCTTGATTTTATCCTAACAGATAGCAGTAGCTACATATGTGGTACTCTTTCTTATATTTTGCTACCCCATATGCTCGAATGCATGCCAGCTTTTACTCATAAAAGAATAATATGAAGTGGAGGGAGTAGTAGACTTGCTTTCACTCAAAAAAAGGATAGTAGTAGTATTACCAGACAGATATGTGCTTGCAGCTCTTCTCTTTGTGTATGATTTGTTGTTTCAGCTACTTATTGAACGAGAGTTTAGGAAAAATAAACTGACCCCATGTAGTGTGTCATGTTTGTAGTGCAGCAATAAAAGATTTTGTGGAGCACCAAGATGCAGCAACCTTTTGAGGCCCTCATCACCGATCGTCGAAGACATATCAAAAGCCCTTTTGGTCGGCATTGCTGAGCACTGGAGTCGGGCCTTTTGCACCGCTAGTCAGTTGGTGGTAACCATGATCCTATACAAACCTGTAGTGTTGGGTTTGGTTGTGGCTATGCTTGCTTGTGATATGTATGGCTTTGGTGCCTCTTCTTTTGTTTATGTTTTGAGTAAACCCAATAGCGAGTGGTTTTCTCAGGGCTCTGGGAGCAATATGTTGATGGAGCCTTGATCTCTAATACTCATTTTGTTTAGATTATCCATCTTGCTGTGGTGGTGAATCCTTGATCTCTAATACTTATTTTGTAGTCTTTACAAGCCTGTAGTGTTGTAGCTGATGCTTGCTTGTAACCCCCAGTGATTGTTTTTTTGTTTTGCTTTGCTTTGATGATTAAAAATTTCTCATGATTATTCATGCATGTTGTTTCTATTGATTTGGAGAAGAAAGCCGAGTATCATGTTTGGATTTGGACCATGAGAGAACTTTGAACTCTTATTAAAAATCAGTCTGTCACTAGTTAAAAATGCCAGTTTTGAGATGGCAATGTGATTGTTAGCTTGTAAGCACAAAAGATGCGATGTTGAGTGGTTTTTGTCACATAATCCAGTTGCTATCTAAGTTGACGATCAAAAGGACTTTTTGATCACATAATCAGTTAGACCTTGTTTGGGGATCCATTCCTATGTTACCAGATCCAGTTGCCTGTAAATGCTAGCCACTTGTGAAATATAAGGAAAGCTTCTTGCAATTCATGGGAAATACAAGAGAAAAGAGGTTGATGCACTAGTAGAAAACGACACATTTGTCCCGGTTCCAGAGGGCCTTTAGTCCCGGTTCTGGAACCGGGACAAAAGGATTAGGACTAAAGCCCAAACCCTTTAGTCCCGGTTCGCTTAGGAACCGGGATGTAAGGCTCCACGTACATCAAGGGCGCCAGCAGAGCACCTTTAGTTCGGTTGGTAACACCAACCGGGACCAAAAGGCATCCACGCGTCGAAAGTGGCGTGAGCTGAGTTTTTTTGAAAGGGGTGGGTTTAGGGGGTTTTGGGGGGTTAATTTAGGGTGTTAGCTAGCTAATAGAGAGAAGTGTCCTCTCTTATCTCCGTGCTTGGTCGACGCTACATACTATATGTATAGAAAGGACTCGACACGCTAGCTAGTAAGAAAATGAAGGAAACCATTAAGTATATAAGATCGTCATGAACATATATAGAGAGAAGTGATCGACCACTCCTTCTCCGAGAGATTGGTGATAACCCACAAGTATAGGGGATCACAACAGTTTTCGATAAGTAAGAGTGTCGAACCCAACGAGGAGATAAAGGTAGAATAAATATTCCCTCAAGTTCTATCGACCACCGATACAACTCTACGCACGCTTGACGTTCGCTTTACCTAGAACACGTATGAAACTAGAAGAATTTCGTAGGTGATTTTGGAGAAGCTTGCAAGAAAGTAAAGAGCACGTAAATAAAGACTAGGGGCTGTTGTAAGTAAAGACACAACTAAAGTAAATATAGCGAGTGTGGAAAAGTGGTGGTAGGAGTTGCGAAATTGTCCCTAAGCAATTGACTACGTTACTAGACCGATAGCAAGTTTTATGTGGGAGAGGCCACTGCTAGCATGTCATCCCTGACTTGGAATTCTATGCACTTATGATTGGAACTATTAGCAAGCATCCGCAACTACTAACGTTCATTAAGGTAAAACCCAACCATAGCATTAAGATATATTGGTCCCCCTTTAATCCCGTATGCATCAATTTCTATGCTAGGTGGAAGCTTCTGTCACTCTAGCCCTCCAATACATAGTCCTATCAACATACAACTAACCCTATGGTGTGATCCACGCGCGCGCTCATATGATGGGCACCAAAGGACAGCAACATAACCACAAGCAAATTAAATCAATCATAGCAATTCATCAACCACCAATAGGACAACGAAAATCTACTCAGACATCATAGGATGGCAACACCATCATTGGAAAATAATATGAAGCATAAAGCACCATGTTCAAGTAGAGGGTACAGCGGGTTGCGGGAGAGTGGACCGCTGAATATAGAAGGGGGAAGGTGATGGAGATGTTGGTGAAGATGACGGCGGTGTTGGTGAAGATCGCGGTGATGATGATGGCCCCCGGCAGCGCTCCGGCGCCACCGGAAGCAAGGGGGAGAGAGGCCCCCTTCTTCTTCTTCTTCCTTGACCTCCTCCCTAGATGGGAGAAGGGTTTCCCCTCTGGTCCCTGGCTCCCATGGCGTGGGAGTGGCGAGAGCCCCTCCGAGATTGGATCTATCTCTTTGTTTCTGCGTTCTGTTTTTCTGCCCTGGCACCGTTTCCTTTATATCTGGAGATCCGTAACTCCGATTGTATTGAAACCTTCGCCCAGATTGTTTTCCAAAAATTAGCTTTCTTGCGGCCAAAGAAGGGCATCAACTGCCTTACGGGTGGCCCACGAGAGTGGGGGCCGTGCCCCCTGGAGTGGTGGTGGGCCCCTATCTCGTGGCCACCTCGGGCATCGTGTCGTGTTGATTCTTCCTCCCAAAAATCACAAATATTCCAAAATAATTCTCCGTCCGTTTTTATCCCATTTGGACTCCGTTTGATATTGGGTTTCTGCGAAACATAAAACATGCAATGACAGAACCGCACTGGCAGCCGGATCAATATGTTAGTCCCCAAAATAGTATAAAAAGTTGCCAAAAGTATATACAAGTTGAATAATATTGGCATGGAACAATAAAAAATTATAGATATGACGGAGACGTATCAGCATCCCCAAGCTTAATTCATGCTCGTCCTCGAGTAGGTAACTGATAAAAAAGATAATTTTTGATGTGGAATGCTACCTAGCATAATCTTGATCATATGTCTAATCATGGCATGAATATTAAGACACGAGTGATTCAAAGCAATAGTCTATCATTTCACATAAAAACAATAATACTTTAAGCATACCAACCAAGCAGTTATGTCTTATCGAAATAACATAGCCAAAGAAAGCTCATCCCTACAAAATCATATAGTCTGGCTATGCTCCATCTTCATCACACAAAGCATTCAAATCATGCACAACCCTGATGACAAGCCGAGCAATTGGTTCATACTTTTTAACGTGCTTCAGCTTTTTCAACCCTCACGCAATATATGAGCGCAAGCCATGGATATAGGACTATAGGTGGAATAGAATATAATGATGGAGGTTATGTGGAGAAGACAAAAAGAGAGAAAGTCTCACATCAACGCGGCTAATCAACGGGCTATGGAGATGCCCATTAATAGATATCAATGTGAGGAGTAGGGATTGCCATGCAACGGATGCACTAGAGCTATAAGTGTATGAAAGCTCAATAAAAGAAACAAAGTGGGTGTGCATCCAACTTGCTTGCTCATGAAGACCTAGGGCATTTGAGGAAGCCCATCGTTGGAATATACAAGCCAAGTTCTATAATGAAAATTCCCACTAGTATATGAAAGTGACAACATAGGAGACAATCTATATGAAGAACATGGTGCTACTTTGAAGCACAAGTGAGAAAAAAGATAGTAACATTGCCCCTTCTCTCTTTTTCTCTCATTTTTTTTAAATTTTCTTCTTTTCTTTTTTTCTTTTTTTGGTGGGCTTCTTTGGCCTCTTTTTTTATTTTGGGCTTCTTTTGCCTCTTTTATTTATTAAAGTCCGGAGTCTCATCCCGACTTGTGGAGGAATCATCGTCTCCATCATCCTTTCCTCACTGGGGCAATGCTCTAATAATGATGATCATCACACTTCTATTTACTTACAACTCAATATTACAACTTGATATCTCAAACAAAGATATGCTATATGAATGCTTCCGGCGGTGTACCGGGATATGCAATGATCTAGCATAGCAATGACATCAAAAAACGGACAAGCCATGAAAACATCATGCTAGCTATCTTACGATCATGGAAAGCAATATGACAATGAATGCTCAAGTCATGTATATGATGATGATGGAAGTTGCATGGCAATATATCTCGGAATGGCTATGGAAATGCCATAATAGGTAGGTATGGTGGCTGTTTTGAGGAAGATATAATGAGGCTTATGTGTGATAGAGCGTATCGTATCATGGGGTTTGGATGCACCGGCGAAGTTTGCACCAACTCTCGAGGTGAGAAAGGGCAATGCACGGTACTGAAGAGGCTAGAAAATTGTGGAAGGTTGAGTGTGCGTATAATCCATGTACTCACATTAGTCATAAAGAACTCATATACTTATTACAAAAGTTTATTAGCCCTCGAATCAAAGTACTACTACACATGCCCCTATGGGGATATATTGGTAGGAAAAGACCATCGCTCGTCCCCGACCGCCACTCATAAGGAAAGCAATGAAAGAACACCTCATGCTCCGACTTCGTTACATAACGGTTCACCATACGTGCATTCTACGAGACTTGCAAACCTCAACACAAGTATTTCTAAATTTCACAATTACTTAACTAGCACGACTCTAATATCACCACCTTTATATCGCAAAACTATTGCAAGGAATCAAACATATCATATTCACTGATCTACAAGTTTATGTAGGATTTTATGACTAACCATGTGAATGACCAATTCCTGTCATCTCTCTAAAAAGATATAAGTGAAGCAAGAGAGTTTAATTCTTTCTACAAAAGATATGCCCATGCTCTAACAATTATAAGTGAAGCAAAAGAGCATTCTACAAATGGCGGTTTCCTATGTGAAGAGAAACAGGCAATCCAAACTTCAAATGATATAAGTGAAGCACATGAAGCATTCTATAAAGCCATACTCAAAAGATTTAAGTGAGGTGTAATGAGAATTCTATAAATCAACCAAGGACTATCTCATATCAGCATGGTGCATAAAATAAAAATGGAAACTAAATGCAAAAGACGCTCCAAGACTTGCACATAATGCATGAACGAAACGAATTCGAAAACATACTGATACTTGTTGAAGAAAGAGGGGATGCCTTACGGGGCATCCCCAAGCTTAGACGCTTGAGTCTCCTTGAATATTTACTTGGGGTGCCTCGGGCATCCCCAAGCTTGAGCTCTTGCCTCTCTTCCTTTTCCTCATATCGAGACATCCTCGATTAAACACTACATCCACACAAAACTTGAACAGAAAACTCGGTAAGATCCGTTAGTATAATAAAGCAAATCACCACTCTAAGTATTGTTGCAAACCAATCCATATTTTGTTTTTGCATTGTGTCTACTTTAACATAACTTTTTCATGGCTTAATCCACTAATATAAATTGATAGATTCATCAAAACAAGCAAACTATGCATCAAAAACAGAATCTGTCAAAAACAGAACAGTCTGTAGCAATCTGAACATCCACCATAATTCTGGTACCCCAAAAATTCTACCAAAATTAGGAAAAATAAAGAAGTTGTATAGCAAGACAGTGCAAAAGGAATCCGAACCAATTGACGTTCCAGTTAAAAACTAAAATTTGCACACTACAGCCAAAGTTTCTGTCCTGCACCGTACAAACCAACAAGCATTGTAAACATCCTAAAGGCAAACCTTGGCACATTATTTTTATAATACAATGGAATTGTACAAGGGGATAATTATTTTTGATGAAAAGTTTCTGTAATCAAGATTCACAAAGTTTCCGTGAGCATGAACAAAGTTCAAGGAGCTCTCCCACTTCAACAATGCTTGTCTTTCTCTCTTTCACTTTCCTTTTTGAAAAGTTTTTATGTTCCCCTCTTTATTTTTTTGTTTTTAAACTATATGAAAGCACTCAACAGAAATAAATGACTCTCTAAAACTTCCGGGTTGTCTCCCTGGCAGCACTTTCTTTAAAGCCATTAAGCTAGGCATTTAGTGCTCAAGTAATGGATCCACCCGGATCCCAAGGTATATCAAAGCCAATTTTAATTAACAATGATTTGTAATTTAGTAGTGAGCACAAAGCAACATATATCAAGCAATGAAGAAGTCTAACTCTCTTCCTATGCATCGGCATGTCATAAAAGAACAATTCATGCACACACAAGGTTAGAAAAAGCGATAGGCGTAAGCGAGGCGGTTGGCCATCGCCTAGTGCCTGGGCGGTCCATAAGCGCCCTAAGCACGGCCTAGGCGGTAATATAGTTTTTACTTGTAGTGCATTTGTGATTATTATATGGGTGTTGATATTAGTTAAGGGCATATAAATAAGTTAATTACCATCTACATCCATTGGATTATTATATGTGGCATGATTTCTTGCTTGGATAGGCAATTCCTTGCTTGCCCTGCCTAGACCTCCATTTATGCCCTAGGCCAGGCGTTTGGCCATTGCCTAGAGCCTAGGCGTGCCTAAGCGCCTCCTAGGCACTGCCTTTTCCAACAGAGTGCACACATAGTAAAGGCCAGTGCATAGTATAAGCAGTTTCTTGCAATTCTATCGTGTTGGAAACATAGAGAGGTGGAGATAGAGTTCCTCTCTCATAATAATTGCAAGTAGGAGAAGCAAGCACATGCATATTACATTCATCAAAATTATCATGTGCAATGGTAAAAGGCAACCCATCAATATAATCCTTAATAAGCACAAACTTCTCCGATATAGTGTAGTAGGGAGAATTTAAAAAGATAATAGGACTATCATACGTGGGTGCAATAGCAACAATCTCATGTTTAACATAAGGAACTATAGCAAGTTCATCTCCATAAGCATAATTCATATTGGCATCTTGGCCACAAGCATAGCAAGCATCATCAAAAAGGGATATTTGAAGCGAATCAACGGGATCATAACAATCTTCATAGCAATTATCATAGCAATCATCAAAGCAATAATCCTCCGGTAAGCACGAAGGGGAATTAAATAATGTATGAGTTGGAGGGTTACTCTCATTAGAAGGTGGGCACGGGTAGCTAATCCGCTCTTCCTCCTTTCTTCGCTCTCCTCATCATCTTTTTCATCCAATGAGCTCACAGTTTCATCAATTTCTTCTTCCATAGCTTCCTGCAAAATATTATTCTCTTCTTGGATAGCGGAGAATTTCTCAATATATGGTTTAACATTGGCATTAGAAGCATAATTATCATAACAATATTCAAGTATGGCAAAACTTTTAGATTTGTAAAGAGTAGCATCATACTTTTCAATCAAACAAGCAATTTCAAAAGCACCCTTAAAAGCAACAAATTCTTCAATTTGTTGAACATCATAGTAATTATAAACACCCTTAGCATATGAAGATACGATTCCATTATCAATAAACTCACATTGGTAGGGAAGGTGTTTCTTAGGGTTTTCAGAACAACAAGTAACATCATAAATTTCACATAAATTCCAAGCATAGCATTGCAAACGTTGAATTTGATCCCATAATAGTTTCCCTTTTTCATATATACGGTGTCGCAGATAACAAGCATTCTCATCTAAATATTTTCCCTCAACCAAGCTAGTTGGGGTTTTAGCACAAGCACAAAGGGATCGAAGATGATCCAAGTAAAAAGCTTCAGTAGTGTGATAGATTTTGAGTGGTTCTTCAACCATTGGAGTAGTAGGTACAACTAATATTTTTGGTATTTTGCGTTTCCTACCCATGACTAAAGATAGAAAACAACTAAGGACAACAAATAAAAATTACTTAGTGATAAAGCAAACAAGCACACATGAGAATATTCACCCCACGCTATCACTACTAGGGAAAAGGCTAGCAGTAGCGCGCGCTTAGGGGGGATCAGTAGCGCAGGGAGTGGCGCTACTAATAAGGCGCTACAGCTAACACATAGCAGTAGCGCGTGCTCACCAGCGCTACTGCTACACAAGTGTAGCAGCAACGCGCTTAGTGGAAGCTCGCTACTGCTAGTAGCTCTAGCGCGCTTTGCCTGGAAGGGCTACTGCTATCGTGCTGCTGCTGCTAGGTAGATGTAGGATTTAGTTAAGTGACCTATTTTCCCCCTAACTAGATCTATCTTTGTCAAGAAGAGCTTTGTGCACTTTTGATCTCCCTACAACATCATCTCCACCGTGTGCTCGATCTCGAGATAGAGGTGATTAAAATTTCATGATTTTGCAAAATGGAAATATGTTTATGTGTGTGTGATATGTTTATGGAAATTATGTGTGTGGCATGAGTGGACGCCAAATTGTGCTTTTGAGTTGCCTATGTTTTGCCGAAATGTCGATTTATTTCCGTTTCGGCGAATTCCGGGCAAACTCTAGATCCATATATGTCCTATTTTTAGGGAAGGTCATGCCAAATTTTTGTATGACTTTGATGCAGGCATGCATTTTTATAATCAATTTGTTTTATTATTACCATGCAGACGTTCATGATGGTCAGTGGAACGATGGTGGACAGGTGGTTGCGGTCGGCGGTGCAGGACATGAAAGAAAATAACCTGACAGAGGTTTTATGTTTGTGTCGAAAATGCAAAGGAATAGTTTGGCTCGACCCCTATGACGATGGTCGTGTCGAAGCGCACCTGCTCATGACTGGTTTCATGGATGGCTATACTCGGTGAATAACTGAAGATGAGGATGACGATGTTGAGGATGCCGACGGGGCAGGCAATGATGACACGGGGCAAGACGAAGAGATGATCGATAATGGCGGCGGGGAAGAGGCCGGACATGGCGGTAGAGAAGGGGCCGGACATGGTGGAGGAGAAGGGGCCGGACATGGCGGCGGAGAGAATGACATGGACTCCACACAGTAGAGTTCGTCGGTACTAAGTTCAATCGTGCGGGACCCTCATGTTCAAGCATTGCTTCAAGGAGACGAGTAATCTTGAGAGAGCTGCTTCTAGAGAGGAGGCTAAGCTGGAGCAACGGTGTTAGACTCGAACACTCCATTGTATGATGGTTGCAATCTGAGGTGACCCTCTTGAGTTTCACGCCCAACTCCACGAAGACGAAGGCTAAAAATAAATGGACCGACACTAGCCTCGATGAGCATCTCAAGTACCTAAAGGATGTTCTTCCCGGGTAATCTATGTCCTACTAGTGTTGATGAGGCCAAGAAGATCGTGTGCCCTCTTGATCTACCACACGTTAGATACCATGCATGCATCAACGATTTCATAATTTATTGGAAGGAGCACGCGAAAAAACAAGCTGTCCGAAGTGCAATGCTTCTCAATACAAGAAGGCCGGAAGAAATGTCCCGAGAAAGTTGTATGGTACTTACCGATCACTCCCGTCTCCAGAGGTATTTTGTAGATCCCAAGGAAGCAAAGCTAATGCGCCGCACGCGGAGAGGAAGAAGCCCGACGATGGAGATGATCCGGTCGAGACACATGAAGGATGGAAGCCAGTGGAGAGTGTTGAACAACTTCTATCGGTATTTTGATTGTGATGCAAGGAACATCATGCTCGGCGCGTGTACCGATGGCATGAATCCGTTTGGCAACCAGAACACCAACCATAGCACATGGCCTGTGTTTGTATGGATGTACAACCTCCCCCCTGGTTGTGCATGAAATCGAAGTACATTCACATGAGCATGCTTATTCAAGGGCCGAAACAACCAGGAAATAATATTAATTTGTATCTGGGGCTACTTCAAGAGGAGTTAGACACGTTATGGAAAACACCGGCCAAGACATGGGACGCCAGCAAGGCGAGTATTTCAACATGAGAGCCGCGCTGATCACGATAGTGAACGACTATCTCGGTTACGTATATGTTGCAGGCCAGGTGTGCCATGGATATTGCAGATGCACGCGGTGCATGGATGATACGACGTCTCAGCAGCTAACGTCAAGGAAAGATGGCGGGTCTGGGAAAATCGTGTATATGGGGCATCGAAGATGGCTTGAACAGGACGACCCGTGGAGAAACCGTGGAGATCTATTCAATGGTCACGCTGAGCATCGAGGACCTCCACGTAAGTGTTGGAAATATGCCCTAGAGGCAATAATAAATTGGTTATAATTATATTTCCTTGTTCATGATAATCGTTTATTATCCATGCTATAATTGTATTGATAGGAAACTCAGATACATGTGTGGATACATAGACAACACCATGTCCCTAGCAAGCCTCTAGTTGACTAGCTCATTGACCAATAGATGGTTGCGGTTTCCTGACCATGGACATTGGATGTCGTTGATAACGGGATCACATCATTAGGAGAATGATGTGATGGACAAGACCCAATCATAAGCCTAGCACAAAGATCGTAGTTCGTATGCTAAAGCTTTTCTAATGTCAAGTATCTTTTCCTTAGAACATGAGATTGTGCAACTCCCGGATACCGTAGGAATGCTTTGGGTGTACCAAACATCACAATGTAACTGGGTGGCTATAAAGGTGCACTATAGGTATCTCCGAAAGTGTCTGTTGGGTTGGCACGAATCGAGACTGGGATTTGTCACTCCATGTAAACGGAGAGGTATCTCTGGGCCCACTCGGTAGGACATCATCATAATGTGCACAATGTGACCAAGAGGTTGATCACGGGATGATGTGTTACGGAACGAGTAAAGAGACTTGCCGGTAACGAGATTGAACAAGGTATCGGTATACCGACGATCGAATCTCGGGCAAGTACAATACCGTTAGACAAAGGGAATTGTATACGGGATCGATTGAGTCCTTGACATCATGGTTCATCCGATGAGATCATCGTGGAACATGTGGGAGCCAACATGGGTATCCAGATCCCGCTGTTGGTTATTGACCGGAGAACGCCTCGGTCATGTCTGCATGGTTCCCGAACCCGTAGGGTCTACACACTTAAGGTTCGATGACGCTAGGGTTATAGGGAATAGATATACGTGGTTACCGAATGTTGTTCCGAGTCCCGGATGAGATCCCGGACATCACGAGGAGTTCCGGAATGGTCCGTAGGTAAAGATTTATATATGGGAAGTCCTATTTTGGCCACCGGAAAATATTCGGGATTTTTCGGTATTGTACCGGGAAGGTTCTAGAAGGTTCCGGAGTGGGGACCACCTGCATGGGGGACCCACATGAACGTGGGTAGTGGGGGCAAGGCCCCACACCCTTGGTCAAGGCGCACCAAGATCCCCCCTTAGAAGGAATAAGATCATATCCCAAAGGGATAAGATCAAGATCCCTAAAAAAGGGGGATAACAATCGGTGGGGAAGGAAATGATGGGATTTCTTTCCTCCCACCTTTGCCAACGCCCCAATGGACTTGGAGGGCAAGAAACCAGCCCCCTCCACCCCTATATATAGTGGGGAGGCGCATGGGAGCTTTACCCAAGTTCTGGTGCAGCCCTCCCCCTCTCCCAAGTCCTCCTCCTCTCCCGCGGTGCTTGGCGGCTAATCAGAGATTGCCACGCCCTCCATCACCACCACACCGTCGTGCTGCTGCTGGATGGAGTCTTCCCCAACCTCTCCCTCTCTCCTTGCTGGATCAAGGCATGGGAGACGCCACCGGCTGTACGTGTGTTGAACGCGGAGGTGCCGTCCGCTCGCACTAGGATCTCCGTGATTTGGATCACGACAAGCACGACTCCTTCAACCCCGTTCTCTTGAACGTTTCCGCTTAGCGATCTACAAGGGTATGTAGATGCACTCTCCTTCCCTCGTTGCTAGTCTCTCCATAGATAGATCTTGGTGACTCGTGAGGAAAATTTTGAATTCTGCCACGCTCCCCAACAAAGGCATCATGAGCTAGGTCTATTATGTAGATTCTTTGCACGAGTAGAACACAAAGTAGTTGTGGGCGTTGATTTTGTTCAATATGCTTACCGTTACTAGTCTAATCTTGTTTCGACGGTATTGTGGGATGAAGCGGCCGGACCGACCTTACACGTATTTCTTCGTGAGACAGTTCCACCGATCGACATGCACTTGGTGCATAAGGTGGCTAGCGGGTGCCAGTCTCTCCCACTTTAGTCGGAACGGATTCGATGAAAAGGGTCCTTATGAAGGGTAAATAGCATTGGCATATCACATTGTGGTCTTGCGTAGGTAAGAAACATTCTTGCTAGAAACCCATAGCAGCCACGTAAAACATGCAAACAACAATTAGAGGACGTCTAACTTGTTTTTGCAGGGTATGCTATGTGATGTGATATGGCCAAAAGAATGTGATGAATGATATGTGATGTATGAGATTGATCATGTTCTTGTAATAGGAATCACGACTTGCATGTCGATGAGTAAGACAACCGGCAGGAGCCATAGGAGTTGTCTTTATTTATTGTATGACCTGCGTGTCATTGAACAACGCCATGTAATTACTTTACTTTATTGCTAACCGGTAGCCATAGTAGTAGAAGTAATAGTTGGCGAGACAACTTCATGAAGACACGATGATGGAGATCATGGTGTCATGCCGGTGACGATGATGATCATGGAGCCCCGAAGATGGAGATCAAAAGGAGCAAAATGATATTGGCCATATCATGTCACTATTTGATTGCATGTGATGTATATCATGTTTATGCATCTTATTTGCTTAGAACGACGGTAGTAAACAAGATGATCCCTCATGAAAATTTCAAGAAAGTGTTCCCCCTAACTGTGCACCGTTGCGGAAGTTCGTCGTTTCGAAGCACCACGTGATGATCGGGTGTGATAGATTCTTACGTTCACATACAACGGGTGTAAGCCAGATTTACACACGCGAAACACTTAGGTTAACTTGACGAGCCTAGCATGTACAGACATGGCCTCGGAACACAAGAGACCGAAAGGTCGAGCATGAGTCGTATGGAGGATACGATCAACATGAAGATGTTCACCGATGATGACTAGTCCGTCTCACGTGATGATCGGACACGGCCTAGTTGACTCGGATCATGTAATCACTTAGATGACTAGAGGGATGTCTATCTGAGTGGGAGTTCATAAGATGAATTTAATTATCCTGAACATAGTCAAAAGATCTTTGCAAATTACTCCCTCCGTTCCTTCATATAAGGTGTATTTGTTTTTTGATAAAATTCCAGAATGTAAGGTGCATTTCTTCTAATTCCTCATAATTCCCTTTTTAGCCCTCTAGAAAAATGGAAAGTATCCCTCTCCTGATTGTCTGTATCTCTCCTTTAGCAAAAGAAAGAAAGTATCTCTCTGTCGATTGCATGCATCTCTTACTTTCCTGGACTAATTGATTTACTTACCAGTAATCAACAAATTTGCCAAGGGTAATTCAGTCCTAACATGTCTATAATTTCGTGCCTTGGTCACCATGCTGAAAATAATACACCTTACATAATGGTATGGAGGGAGTATGTCGTAAGCTCGCGCTTTAGTTCCACTGTTTAGATATGTTCCTAGAGAAAATATAGTTCAAAGTTGACAGTAGCGATTATGCGGACAGTAGAAAGCTTATGTCCTTAATGCACCGCTCAGTGTGCTGAACCCCAAACGTCGTTTGTGGATGTTGCAAACATCGGACATACACATTTTGATAACTACGTGATAGTTCAGTTAAACGGTTTAGAGTTGAGGTACCAAAGACGTTTTGAACGTCATGAACATATGAGATGTTTCGAGGGCTGAACTTGGGATTTCGTGCTCGTGCCACGCCAAGAGGTATGAGACCTCCGATGATTTTCTTAGCCTGCAAACTAAGGGAGAAAAGCTCAATCGTTGAGCTTGTGCTCAGATTGTCTGAGTGCAACAATCACTTGAATCGAGTGGGAGTTGATCTTCTAGATGAGATAGTGATGTTTCTCCAAAGTCATTGCCACCAAGCTGCTAGAGCTTCGTGATGAACTATAACATATCAGGGACAGATAAGATGATCCTTGAGATATTCACGATGTTTGACACCGCGAAAGTAGAAGTCAAGAAGGAGCATCAATTGTTGATGGTTGGTGAAACCACTAGTTTCAAGAAGGGCAAGGGCGAGACGGGATACTTCATGAAACGGCAAATCAGCTGCTGCTCTAGTGAAGAAACCCAAGGTTGAACCCAAACCCGAGACCAAGTGCTTCTATAATAATGGGAACAATCACTGGAGCAGAATTACCCTAGATACTTGGTAGATGAGAAGGCTGGCATGGTCAATAGAAGTATATTGGATATACATTATGTCAATGTGTACTTTACTAGTACTCCTAGTAGCACCAGGGTATTAAGATACCGGTTCGGTTGAGACCAAGTGCTTCTATAATAAGGGGAACAATCACTAGAGCAGAATTACCCTAGATACTTGGTAGATGAGAAGGCTGGCAAGGTCAATAGAAGTATATTGGATATACATTATGTCAATGTGTACTTTACTAGTACTCCTAGTAGCACCAGGGTATTAAGATACCGGTTCGGTTGCTAAGTGTTAGCAACTCGAAATAAAAGAGCTACGGAATAAACGGAGACTAGCTAAAGGTGAGCTGACGATATGTGTTGAAGTGTTTCCAAGTTTGATGTGATCAAACATCGCACGCCTCCCTCTACCATCAAGATTAGTATTAAACCTGAATAATTGTCATTTGGTGTTTGCGTTGAGCCTAGACATGATTGGATTATGTCTATCGCAATACGGTTATTCATTTAAGGAGAATAATGGTTACTCTATTTATTTGAATAATACCTTCAATGGTCTTGCACCTAAAGGAATGGTTTATTGAATCTCGATCGTAGTGATACACATTTTCATGCCAAAAGATATAAGATAGTAATGATAGTACCACTTACTTGTGGCACTGTCATGTAAGTTATATTGGTATAAAACGCATGAAGAAGCTCCATATTGTTGGATCTTTGGACTCACTTGTTTTGAAAAGTTTGAGACATGCGAACCATGTCTATTGTTATGTACGCATGAAGAAACTCCATGCAGATGGATCGTTTGGACTCACTTGATTTTGAATCACTTGAGACATGCAAATCATACCACATGGGCAAGATGACTGAAAAGCCTCGTTTTCAGTAATATGGAACAAGAAAGCAACTTGTTGGAAGTAACACATTTTGATGTGTGCAGTCCAATGAGAGCCGAGGCACGCAGTGGATATCATTATGTTCTTACTTCATAGATGATTTGAGTAGATGCTGAGTATATTTACTTGATGAAACACAAATCTGAATTATTGAAAGGTTCAAGTAATTTCAGAGTGAAGGTGAAGATCGTCGTGACAAGAGGATAAAATGTCTATGATATGATCATAGAGATGAGTATCTGAGTTATGAGTTTGGTATACAATTAAGACATTGTGGAAATTGTTTCACAATTAATACCGCCTGGAACACCATAGTGTGATGGTGTGTCCGAACATCATAGTTGCACCCTATTGGATATGGTGCGTACCATGATGTCTCTTATCGAATTACCACTATCGTTCATGGGTTAGGCATTAGAGACAACCACACTCACTTTAATAGGGCACCACGTAATTCCGTTGAGACGACACCGTTTGAACTATGGTTTGGAGAAACCTAAGTTGTCGTTTCGTAAAGGTTTGGGGCTGCGACGCTTATGTGAAAAAGTTTCAGGTTGGTAAGTGTCGGTGTCAAAACCGGCGGATCTCGGGTAGGGGGTCCCGAACTGTGCGTCTAGGCGGATGGTAACAAGAGACGAGGGACACAATGTTTTTACCCAGGTTCGGGCCCTCTCGATGGAGGTAAAACCCTACGTCCTGCTTGATTAATATTGATGATATGGGTAGTACAAGAGTAGATCTACCACGAGATCAAGGAGGCTAAACCCTAGAAGCTAGCCTATGGTATGATTGTTGAGATGTAATGTTCGATTAGAGTCCGTTCCTCCGCGGGAATCCGGCATGGAGGGTTCGGGAATCCGGACACGGATTGTTTTCAACGCTGGCAAAGAATTGCCGCGTTGTTCCTCTACCACTGCGACGTGGTGGGTGGCCTGGGGAGAGTTAATCTCTCTCAGATCAGTTTTAAGCCCGATCTGATTGTAGTCCGTAGCGACTCCCAGGGCGGCGATGCGATCCAAGATCTCGTTAACAGATGAGAGCTCAATTGGATCTAACTGTTCGGCAGCTTTAGGGCTGACGCGAAGATTGCTTCTGACAACTTGAGAAGTCGTTGCCGAATCGGCGGGGCGGTCATAAGAAAGCCACCAAGTCGGATAGTTTGGCCGGCGGCCAAGGCCCCTCCGGCGAAAACACCGTCTCTGAAGACGGGTAAAGGCATCCGCTCTATCGGCGACGACACAGAGGAACTCTGAATGAAAGCACCAATGTCGGTGTCAAAACCGGCGGATCTCGGGTAGGGGGTCCCGAACTGTGCGTCTAGGCGGATGGTAACAAGAGACGAGGGACACAATGTTTTACCCAGTTCGGCCCTCTCGATGGAGGTAAAACCCTACGCCCCGCTTGATTAATATTGATGATATGGGTAGTACAAGAGTAGATCTACCACGAGATCAAGGAGGCTAAACCCTAGAAGCTAGCCTATGGTATGATTGTTGAGATGTAATGTTCGTCCTACGGACTAAGGCCCTCCGGTTTATATAGACACCGGAGAGGCTAGGGTTACACAGAGTTGGTTACAATGGTAGGAGATCTACATATCCGTATTGCCAAGCTTGCCTTCCACGCCAAGGAAAGTACCTTCCGGACACGAGCCGGAGTCTTCAATCTTCTATCTTTGTAGTCTGGGAGTCCGGCGGATATTGATAGTCCGGCTGTCCGGACACCCCCTAGTCCAGGACTCCCTCAATAAGCTCGAACCCAAAGCGGATAAAATGCATCTTCATAGGACACCCAAAACAGTTGGGTATACCTCCTATCTCAAGATCCGGAAGCAAAAGTAATTGTTTCTAGAAACGGGTCCTTTCTCGAGGAAAAGTTTCCCTCGAAAGAATTGAGTGGGAGGATGGTGGAGACTTGATGAGGTTATTGAACCATCACTTCAACTAGTGTGCAGCAGGGCACAGGAAGTTGTTCCTGTGGCGCCTACACCAATTGAAGTAGAAGCTTATGATAGTGATCATGAAGTTTCGGATCAAGTCACTACCGTACCTCTTAGGGTGACAAGGATGCGTACTACTTCAGAGTGGTACAGTAATCCTGTCTTGAAGGTCATGTTGCTAGACAACAATGAACCTACGAGCTATGGAGAAGCAATGGTGGGCCCAAATTCCGACAAATGGTTAAAAGCCATGAAATCCGAGATAGGATCCATGTATCAGCACAAATCATGGACTTTGGTGGACTTGCCCGATGATCGGCAAGCCATTGAGATAAATGGATCTTTAAGAAGAAGACAGACGTGGACGGTAATGTCACCGTCTATGAAGCTCGACTTGTGGCGAAGAGTTTTTCACAAGTTCAAGGAGTTGACTACGATGAGATTTTCTCATCCATAGCGATGCTTAAGTCCGTCGGAATCATGTTAGGATTAGCTGCATTTATGAAATCTGGCAGATGGATGTCAAAACGAGTTTCCTTACCAGTCTTCGTAAGGAAAGGTTGTATGTGATACAATCAGAAAGTTTTTGTCAATCCTAAGGATGCTAAAGGTATCTTGGCTCCAATGATCCTTCTAAGGACTAGAGTAAGCATCTCGGAGTTGGAATGTGCGCTTTGATGAGATGATCAAAGATTTTGGGTTTATACAAAGTTTATGAGAAACTTGTATTTCCAAAGAAGTGAGTGGGAGCACTATAGAATTTCTGATGAGTATATGTTGTTGACATATTGTTGATCAGAAATGATGTAGAATTTCTGGAAAGCATACAGGGTTATTTGAAAGGTGTTTTTCAATAGAAAACCTGGATTAAGCTACTTGAACATTGAGCATCAAGATCTATAAGGATAGATCAAAAACGCTTAATGGTACTTTCAAATGAGCATATACCTTGACATGATCTTGAAGGTGTTCAAGATGGATCAGTCAAAGAATGAGTTCTTGCCTGAGTTGTAAGGTATGAAGTTAAGACTTAAAGCTCGACCACGGCAGAAAAGAGAGAAAGGACAAAGGTCGTCCCCTATGCTTTAGACATAGGCTCTACAGTATGCTATGCTAAGTACCGCACCTGATGTGTGCCTTGCCACATGTCTGGCAAGAGGGTACAAAGGTGATCAAGGAGTGGATCACCAGATAGCGGTCAAAATTGTCCTTGGAGTAATACGGACATGTTTCTCGATTATGGAGGTGATGAAGAGTTCAACGTAAAGATTTGCGTCGATGCAAGCTTTAACACCTATCCGAGTGACTCTGAGTAGCAAAGCGGATAGGTATAGTGGAGCAACCATTTGGAATAGCTCCAAGTGGAGCGTAGAAGCAGCATTTACAATATGACATAGAGATTTGCGAAGTACATACGTATCTGAATGTTGCAGACCCGTTGACTAAAACCTCTCTCACAAGCAAAACATGATCAAACCCCAAAACTCATTGAGTCTTAATCACATGATGATGTGAACTAGTTTAGTGACACTAGTAAACTCTTGGATGTTGGTCACATGGAGATGTGACCTATGAGTGTTGATCACATAGCGATGTGAACTAGATTATTGACTCTAGTGCAAGTGGGAGACTGTTGGAAATATGCCCTAGAGGCAATAATAAATTGGTTATTATTATATTTCCTTGTTCATGATAATCGTTTATTATCCATGCTATAATTGTATTGATAGGAAACTCAGATACATGTGTGGATACATAGACAACACCATGTCCCTAGCAAGCCTCTAGTTGACTAGCTCGTTGATCAATAGATGGTTGCGGTTTCCTGACCATGGACATTGGATGTCGTTGATAACGGGATCACATCATTAGGAAAATGATGTGATGGACAAGACCCAATCATAAGCCTAGCACAAAGATCGTAGTTCGTATGCTAAAGCTTTTCTAATGTCAAGTATCTTTTCCTTAGACCATGAGATTGTGCAACTCCTGGATACCGTAGGAATGCTTTGGGTGTACCAAACGTCACAACGAATCGGGTGGCTATAAAGGTGCACTACAGGTATCTCCGAAAGTGTCTCATTGGGTTGGCACGAATCGAGATCGGGATTTGTCACCCATGTAAACGGAGAGGTATCTCTCGCCCACTCGGTAGGACATCATCATAATGTGCACAATGTGACCAAGAGGTTGATCACGGGATGATGTGTTACGGAACGAGTAAAGAGACTTGCCGGTAACGAGATTGAACAAGGTATCGGTATACCGACGATCGAATCTCGGGCAAGTACAATACCGTTAGACAAAGGGAATTGTATACGAGATCGATTGAGTCCTTGACATCGTGGTTCATCCGATGAGATCATCGTGGAACATGTGGGAGCCAACATGGGTATCCAGATCCCGCTGTTGGTTATTGACCGGAGAACGTCTCGGTCATGTCTGCATGGTTCCCGAACCCGTAGGGTCTACACACTTAAGGTTCGATGATGCTAGGGTTATAGGGAATAGATATATGTGGTTACCGAATGTTGTTCCGAGTCCCGGATGAGATCTCGTACATCACGAGGAGTTCCGGAATGGTCCGGAGGTAAAGATTTATATATGGGAAGTCCTATTTTGGCCACGGGAAAATGTTTGGGATTTTTCGGTATTGTACCGGGAAGGTTCTAGAAGGTTCCGGAGTGGGGCCCACCTGCATGGGGGACCCACATGAACGTGGGTAGTGGGGGCAAGGCCCCACACCCCTGGTCAAGGCGCACCAAGATCCCTCCTTAGAAGGAATAAGATCATATCCCAAAGGGATAAGATCAAGATCCCTAAAAAAGGGGGATAACAATCGGTGGGGAAGGAAATGATGGGATTTCTTTCCTCCCACCTTTGCCAACGTCCCAATGGACTTGGAGGGCAAGAAAGCAGCCCCCTCCACCCCTATATAGAGTGGGGAGGCGCATGGGAGCTTTACCCAAGTTCTGGTGCAGCCCTCCCCCTCTCCCAAGTCCTCCTCCTCTCCCGCGGTGCTTGGCGAAGCCCTGTAGGATTGCCACGCTCCTCCATCACCACCACACCGTCGTGCTGCTGCTGGATGGAGTCTTCCCCAACCTCTCCCTCTCTCCTTGCTAGATCAAGGCATGGGAGACGTCACCGGGCTGTACGTGTGTTGAACGCGGAGGTGTCGTCCGTTCGGCACTAGGATCTCCGGTGATTTGGATCACGACGAGTACGACTCCTTCAACCCCGTTCTCTTGAACGTTTCCGCTTAGCGATCTACAAGGGTATGTAGATGCACTCTCCTTCCCCTCGTTGCTAGTCTCTCCATAGATAGATCTTGGTGACTCATAGGAAAATTTTGAATTTCTGCTATGTTCCCCAACAGTAAGCGGAGCGGTGCTGAAATCGATGAGCTGTTGAAAAACTGGAAGGAGTGCCCCGCGCCGGGAAAGACGATGAGAAAGGCATATGATCAAATGCATATCTGTAAGAATGTCCTTGAGAGCTTGCTTGCAACACTGATGAACATGCCGGATAAGACCAAGGATGGCCGAAGGCAAGAAAAGACTTGCAAGATTTGAAAATCAGGGAAGCTCTGCACATGCCACCCCGTAAAATGTCAGGCAAGACAGAGACGGAGACAGAGGCACGGGAGAAGAAGGGCAAGGAAATAAAGAAAGAGGATTATTGCCCCCCTTCTTGCTTCACCTTAAGTCAGGCTGAGATCAATCAATTCTTTAAGTGCCTTACCAAAGTCAAAGTTAGTTTCGATTACTGTGGCAAGATAAGCAGATATCTAGACACGGACAAGAAAAGGTTCAGCGGGATGAAGTCTCATGAATGTCATGTGATGATGACGCAGATACTACCTGTTGCCCTTAGAGGGATAATGGACAAGCACGTCCGTGACACGCTTATTGGTCTCTGCAACTTTGACGTCATCTCTCGAAAGTCGATCAGTGTGAAGCAGCTCCGAAGGCTACAGGAAGAGATCGTTGTGATACTGAATGAGCTTGAGATGTACTTCCCGCCCGCGTTCTTTGATGTGATGGTGCATCTGTGTGTCCATATTGTGGATGACATAATAGACCTGGGGCCGTCATTCCTGCACAACATGATGCCGTTTGAGAGGATGAATGGGATCATCAAAGGATTCGTTCGTAACATGTCCCATCCGGATGGAAGCATCGTCTAGGGCTATTTGACATAAGAGTGCATCTCTTTCTGTGAGAATTTTCTATATGGCGCAGACCAGCCGCCTGGTGTTAGTATTGGTTTGCCCGTTAACAAGCACGATGGGAGGCTCAAAGGAGATGGTCACTGCAACGGTCGTAGGGAACTACACGTGGCATACTCAGATCGACGCAGCGACTTTGACAGAGCAAACTTGGTAGTGCTACAATACCTAGACGAGGTAGATCCTTTCGTGGCACCGCACAAAGAAATTATCGCAAAGAAGTATCGTGACCGGGGGGTATGCAGGACGAACGCTGAAGTTACTAGAGAGCACAACTCCACTTTCCTGCATTGGTTCAAAGAGCATATTATTGCTAATCCCCCGGAGGAGGGCTCTAAGGAAGGATTGCTCATATACGCCTTAGCACATGACCCCTCGCCCAACCTCGTAACCTATCAGGCATATGATATCAACGGATACACGTTCTACACGGAGGCCAAAGATATGGACAGTGATGATCAGAACTCAGGGGTGACGATGGAATGCATGACCGGCAGCGACAACGGCGCAACTGAATGATTTTATGGAAGGGTCGAGGAGATCTGGGAGCTTGACTACTCTGGACTGCACAACACGACGATGTTCCGTGCCAGATGGGCTGAGAATGTCGAAAGAGAAAACCGGATTTTCACTACCATGACTATACCCGACGCCAAGAGCGCTACCGTGAACGCTATCGCAAAAAACGAGCCATGGGTACACGCTAAGCACGTGACACAAGGCTTCTTCATAACCGACCCATGCAATCCCAGTCGTGTTATCATGAGGAGAGGCAAAAGGAACATCATTGGAATGGATGGAGTCGCCAACGAGGAAGACTATGATCAGTACGGCAACCCAATGAGGGAAGATGACGATGATGATGAAGTATACGTCAAAAGAAGAATCAATACTACATTACCTAAGAAAAATCGTACGACATGGAAAAGGCAAAGTCACAATGAGGGGCTCAATTATTCTTCGACGAACAAGAAGAGAAAGAAGCTGACTCAAAAACAAAAACATCAGCGCTGAGGAACCGTATGTTATCGGTCAAATGATGTAATATATATATATATATATATATATATATATATATATATATATATATATATATATATATATATATATTCTATTTTGTATACACACTTAGCCATTATTATGCATGGGTCCAATGATGTAATATATATATTCCTATTTTGCATACATATTTAACCGTCAAATGATGCAATATATATCGCCCTTCCTTCGTTCACTGCTCTCGGGAAATAAAAGTGGGAGAAAATAAAGGAAAAGAAAAAGGAAAACTGGCAGTAGCGAAGGTAGTAGCAGCGCGTTTTGTCTAAACCGCTACAGCTACTGAAGGTAGTAGTAGCGCATTTAGTATAAACCGCTACAGCTACTGAAGGTAGTAGCAGCGCGTTTTGTCCAAACGCGCTGCTGCTACATCCACTTAACCCAAAATTCTCACCCTCCCTGCTTCATCCCACCTTTTCCCCCCAAATCCCCACTCTCTCTTCCCTCGTCGCTCGCCCCGACCCGGCGCGGCCTTCGCCCGACCCCCCACCCCGCTCGCCCCGACCGGCCTCGCCCCGACCCCGACGCCGGGCGCCGCCCCGACCCAGCGCCGCCCCGACCTAGGCGCTCGCCCCCGACCCGTCGGCCCTCGCCTCCCTCCTCTGCTTCCTCCCCTCCTAACCTCGGCCGTCGTCGGGCCTGCCTCCTCGCCCCTGCACCCTCTGTAAACCCCCCCTGTCTCTCTCTGCTAGGGTTCTTCGGTTAATTTACTTAGGTTTTAGTTAGGGCAGTATGTTAATTAGGTTATCTATTTAGTTATGAATTTAGCTAGGTTTCAAAATTAGCTGAATTTATATGCAAATTTGAACTGGAAATGTGATATGTGGATATGTCATGTTTTGGACATGTCATGTTTGGAAAATGATCCGAGTGGCCTATGTTACGCTGGAATGTTGATTCATTTCCCTTCCGGTGAATTTCAGGTGCTCGATATGTCCATTTTTTAGCAAAGGTCATGCCGAAATTTCCCGTGAATAAAGGCATGATTTGTGCTACATAGTTGGCATATCGAGTGCTGGCACATAGATTTCTTTTTTATGTCATTTCTCATTTATTCATACTTTTAGAAATAAATGAGGACACTTAATCATAGGAAACATGTCGAACAACGAAGAAACCGGGCCTTGACCAAGATGCGATTTAGATGGATTATGAGGGTGAACAAGAGTACCTCGACTATTTGACTGTTAAGCAAGGTTTGCAGGTCGGCCTCGATGATGGTACTGACGCCGACAACGACACCGACGGCGCCGACACCGATGGCGGCGCCGAGACCGGTGGGGAAGGTACCGGCAGGGAAGATACCGGCGGGGAAGGTACCGGCCCCGATGCCGCAACCGAAAAGAGGAAGCATAAGAAGCAGAGGATACGAAAACCTAACAAACTAGGGATTGGACGACTTGTGATCGCAAAGATGGCACCTGGCAAGTTTGAGCCGTTAGAGCCGGAAGAACCTCGCAAGTGCTATGGGAACCAAGTAGGATGCATCCTACGGGAATGCGCGAGCATCAACGACGATGACTTAAGGAGTAAAGAACATTTGACGCAGTTGCTCCTAACGAAGTTGCACAAGAGATTCAAGTTCCCCGACCAGGATGATAACATAGAACAACCGTTGGATGATCCGAAGATGAAAAAGATTAACAATCACGCCATGGGCATGTTCAGCAATGATTTGGCCTCCTGGAAAGGGAGGGTGAAACGAGCTATTGAGGCTGATGAACCCCTGTCCAAGATTCTGGAGGAAAACAAGGCGGCTCGATTTTACAATCTTCCGCCTTTTTGCGCTACATATGAGCTCCGTCATGAAGAGTGAAGAAGTCTCGCAAATCTGTGTGGCAGATCCGTACTACATGCACGAGTCTTTCTTGAGTCTCGGCGACTTTGAGCGTGAAACTGCTAGGGAGTACCTCCAAAACTTCATGGTACAGAATAAGGACCGGGAAATTGTCCTCGTGCCTTATCATCCAAAGTAAGTCAGTTCCGGACAACCCTTTCGTACATTTCAATCATTCCTTCTCTCTCATATGGGGAATAATTTGAGGTGTCTTTTCCCCGCAGCAACGGGCGCGCCGTCCTTATCGTTCTTTACCCGCAAGTCTCCCACGCCGTGTATTTTGACCCTTCCAGAGACTACGAGAAAAAAGACTACACCCACATAATGAATATTCTAGATGATGCTCTCCAAGGCTTCAGCATTAGAGGTGGCCACGTGCAGATCGGGAAACAAAGGAACAAGAAGATGGGTTTCGCGCATAAAACTAACTTCTCCTGCATCCATGTCCCAAAACCAAGCAAGAAGGATGGATTCTACATTGTCCATCTCATGATTCAGTTCAACACGGATCACCAAAGCTTCGATGAGAAGCAGAAATGATGATCATATCCACAAGTGGCTAGAATCTCATGGAGAAGCGGATTATAAACTTAGAGATGACTTCTTTCGCATCCAAAGCGACATTGCGATGAACATCATGAAAGAAGTCGTCGATGAGAAGGGGATGTTCCACCACGGCCCTATATCGCGAGCTGACGTCCGAACTCGCATAGGCATGCAACGTCTAGACCTCACGCCGTTCAAGCAGCTAGGGTTCATCCTCGATGACATGGAAGGATGGAACTTCTAGTGATTTATGATGCCGATGATGATGATATGTGTCGGTTGAGCTTGTATACTTTTTGTAGCGATGAAACTTTGTGATGTCCACGATCCCTGCCGAACTTGCGTAATGCTACTTCGTTAGTTTGCGTACGATGACCTGCGTACCTCTAGTTAATTAATTTGTATACTGTATGTTGCATCTAGTTGCTAACCCTTTGTTTTTCGGTGTTGCTCTAGTATATTTTGTTGCATATATATGATTGTACATCCTCTTCATGAACATGCATCTCTAACAGGTACCTAGTTTCTTGATGGTGAGATGGAATTGCTATGTCGTGTACAAAGGGAAGGTTCCGGGGGTGTACAACGAGTGGCATGAGTGTCAGGCGCAAGTGAATGGGTTCACGGCGCCAGCCATAAAACTTCAAAAGGACAAGAAGGAGAAGCTAGTTACTTGAGATTCACGCTAGCGCGAGAGGACTCAGAATCGCCACCTCATGTATCAGATAGTTCCGCTCTCACTCATAGTGATAGCTCTTCTTGCGTATACCTTTGTTTAGATGGATGACGTTGTTGTAGTTGCAAGTATTCGAGACTTGCATGTATCGCTATTTTTGAGATGATGACAATATACCACTTTGTGTTGGATGATGATTATGATGCTATTTGTATGTATATGCTATGATTACATTTGTGGTCTCGCAGGCATTTGTATGTGTATCATGATGACATTTATATGTGCTAAAGATTCTTCTATAAAGCCTGTTCAAATACAAAACAAATATGCCAAAAAAACAAAAAAGTACTTAAATTAGAAGTAGCGAGTGTATAAAAGTTAGCAGCAGCACCGCGATAGCAGTAGCCCTTCCAGGCAAAGCGCGCTAGAGCTACTAGCAGTAGCGAGCTTCCACTAAGCGCGTTGCTGCTACACTTGTGTAGCAGTAGCGCTGGTGAGCACGCGCTACTGCTATGTGTTAGCTGTAGCGCCTTATTAGTAGCGCCACTCCCCGCGCTACTGACCCCCCCTAAGCGCGCGCTACTGCTAGCCTTTTCCCTAGTAGTGATAGCGTGGGGTGAATATTCTCATGTGTGCTTGTTTGCTTTATCACTAAGTAATTTTTGTTTGTTGTCCTTAGTTGTTTTCTATCTTTAGTCATGGGTAGGAAACGCAAAATACCAAAAATATTAGTTGTACCTACTGCTCCAATGGTTGAAGAACCACTCAAAATCTATCACACTACTGAAGCTTTTTACTTGGATCATCTTCGATCCCTTTGTGCTTGTGCTAAAACCCCAACTAGCTTAGTTGAGGGAAAATATTTAGATGAGCATGCTTGTTATGTGCGACACCGTATATCTGAAAAAGGGAAACTATTATGGGGTCAAATTCAACGTTTGCAATGCTATGCTTGGAATTTATGTGAAATTTATGATGTTACTTGTTGTTCTGAAAACCCTAAGAAACACCTTCCCTACCAATGTGAGTTTATTGATAATGGAATCGTATCTTCATATGCTAAGGGTGTTTATAATTACTATGATGTTCAACAAATTGAAGAATTTGTTGCTTTTAAGGGTGCTTTTGAAATTGCTTGTTTGATTGAAAAGTATGATGCTACTCTTTACAAATCTGAAAGTTTTGCCATACTTGAATATTGTTATGATAATTATGCTTCTAATGCCAATGTTAAACCATATATTGAGAAATTCTCCACTGTCCCAGAAGAGACTAATATTTTGCAGGAAGCTATGGAAGAAGAAATTGATGAAACTGTGAGCTCATTGGATGAAAAAGATGATGAGGAGAGCGAAGAAAAAAAGGAGGAAGAGCGGATTAGCTACCCGTGCCCACCTTCTAATGAGAGTAACCCTCCAACTCATACATTATTTAATTCCCCTTCGTGCTTACCGAAGGATGATTGCTATGATGATTGCTATGATAATTGCTATGATGATTGTTATGATCCCGTTGATTCGCTTGAAATATCCCTTTTTGATGATGCTTGCTATGCTTGTGGCCGAGATGCCAATATGAATTATGCTTATGGAGATGAACTTGATATAGTTCCTTATGTTAAACATGAGATTGTTGGTATTGCACCCACGTATGATAGTCCTATCATCTTTTTAAATTCTCCCTACTACACTATATCGGAGAAGTTTGTGCTTATTAAGGATTATATTGGTGGGTTGCCTTTTACCATTGCACATGATAATTTTGATGAATGTAATATGCATGTGCTTGCTGCTCCTACTTGCAATTATTATGAGAGAGGAACTCTATCTCCACCTCTCTATGTTTCCAACATGATAGAATTGCAAGAAACTGCTTATACTATGCACTGGCCTTTACTATGTGTGCATGAATTGTTCTTTTATGACATGCCGATGCATAGGAAGAGAGTTAGACTTCTTCATTTCTTGATATATGTTGCTTTGTGCTCACTACTAAATTACAAATAATTGTTAATTAAAATTGGCTTTGATATACCTTGGGATCCGGGTGGATCCATTACTTGAGCACTAAATGCCTAGCTTAATGGCTTTAAAGAAAGCGCTGCCAGGGAGACAACCCAGAAGTTTTAGAGAGTCATTTATTTCTGTTGAGTGCTTTCATATAGTTTAAAAACAAAAAAATAAAGAGGGGAGCCTAAAAACTTTTCAAAAAGGAAAGTGAAAGAGAGAAAGACAAGCATTGTTGAAGTGGGAGAGCTCCTTGAACTTTGTTCATGCTCACGGAAACTTTGTGAATCTTGATTACAGAAACTTTTCATCAAAAATAATTATCCCCTTGTACAATTCCATTGTATTACAAAAATAATGTGCCAAGGTTTGCCTTTAGGATGTTTACAATGCTTGTTGGTTTGTACGGTGCAGGACAGAAACTTTGGCTGTAGTGCGCAAATTTTAGTTTTTAACTGGAACGTCAATTGGTTCTGATTCCTTTTGCACTGTCTTGATATATAACTTGTTTATTTTTACTAATTTTGGTAGAATTTATGGGGTACCAGAATTATGGTGGATGTTCAGATTGCTACAGACTGTTCTGTTTTTGACAGATTCTGTTTTTGATGCATAGTTTGCTTGTTTTGATGAATCTATCAATTTATATTAGTGGATTAAGCCATGAAAAAGTTATGTTAAAGTAGACACAATGAAAAAACAAAATATGGATTGGTTTGCAACAATACTTAGAGTGCTGATTTGCTTTATTATACTAACGGATCTTACCGAGTTTTCTGTTGAAGTTTTGTGTGGATGTAGTGTTTAATCGAGGATGTCTCGATATGAGGAAAAGGAAGAGAGGCAAGAGCTCAAGCTTGGGGATGCCCGAGGCACCCCAAGTAAATATTCAAGGAGACTCAAGCGTCTAAGCTTGGGGATGCCCCGGAAGGCATCCCCTCTTTCTTCAACAAGTATCGCTATGTTTTCGAATTCGTTTCGTTCATGCATTATGTGCAAGTCTTGGAGCGTCTTTTGCATTTAGTTTCCATTTTTCTTTTATGCACCATGCTGGTATGAGATAGTCCTTGGTTGATTTATAGAATTCTCATTACACCTCACTTAAATCTTTTGAGTATGGCTTTATAGAATGCTTCATGTGCTTCACTTATATCATTTGAAGTTTGGATTGCCTGTTTCTCTTCACATAGGAAACCGCCATTTGTAGAATGCTCTTTTGCTTCACTTATAATTGTTAGAGCATGGGCATATCTTTTGTAGAAAGAATTAAACTCTCTTGCTTCACTTATATCTTTTAGAGAGATGACAGGAATTGGTCATTCACATGGTTAGTCATAAAATCCTACATAAACTTGTAGATCAGTGAATATGATATGTTTGATTCCTTGCAATAGTTTTGCGATATAAAGGTGGTGATATTAGAGTCGTGCTAGTTAAGTAATTGTGAAATTTAGAAATACTTGTGTTGAGGTTTGCAAGTCCCGTAGAATGCACGTATGGTGAACCGTTATGTAACGAAGTCGGAGCATGAGGTGTTCTTTCATTGCTTTCCTTATGAGTGGCGGTCGGGGACGAGCGATGGTCTTTTCCTACCAATCTATCCCAATAGGGGCATGCGTAGTAGTACTTTGCTTTGAGGGCTAATAAACTTTTGTAATAAGTATATGAGTTCTTTATGACTAATGTGAGTACATGGATTATATGCACACTCAACCTTCCACAATTTTCTAGCCTCTTCAGTACCGTGCATTGCCCTTTCTCACCTTGAGAGTTGGTGCAAACTTCGCCGGTGCATCCAAACCCCGTGATACGATACGCTCTATCACACATAAGCCTCATTATATCTTCCTCAAAACAGCCACAATACCTACCTATTATGGCATTTCCATAGCCATTCCGAGATATATTGCCATGCAACTTCCATCATCATCATAGACATGACTTGAGCATTCATTGTCATATTGCTTTCCATGATCGTAAGATAGCTAGCATGATGTTTTCATGGCTTATCCGTTTTTTGATGTCATTGCTATGCTAGATCATTGCACATCCCGGTACACCGCCAGAAGCATTCATATAGAGTCATATCTTTGTTTGAGATATCGAGTTGTAATATTGAGTTGTAAGTAAATAGAAGTGTGATGATCATCATTATTAGAGCATTGCCCCAGTGAGGAAAGGATGATGGAGATGATGATTCCTCCACAAGTCGGGATGAGACTCCGGACTTTAATAAATAAAAGAGGCAAAAGAAGCCCAAAATAAAAAAAGAGGCCAAAGAAGCCCACCAAAAAAATAAAAAAATAAAAAAAGAAAATTTAAAAAAATGAGAGAAAAAGAGAGAAGGGGCAATGTTACTATTCCACACTTGTGCTTCAAAGTAGCACCATGTTCTTCATATAGATTGTCTCCTATGTTGTCACTTTCATATACTAGTGGGAATTTTCATTATAGAACTTGGCTTGTATATTTCAATGATGGGCTTCCTCAAATGCCCTAGGTCTTCATGAGCAAGCAAGTTGGATGCACACCCACTTAGTTTCTTTTATTGAGCTTTCATACACTTATAGCTCTAGTGCATCCTTTGCATGGCAATCCCTACTCCTCACATTGATATCTATTAATGGGCATCTCCATAGCCCGTTGATTAGCCGCGTTGATGTGAGACTTTCTCTCTTTTTGTCTTCTCCACATAACCTCCATCATTATATTCTATTCCACATATAGTCCTATATCCATGGCTTGCGCTCATATATTGCGTGAGGGTTGAAAAAGCTGAAGCGCGTTAAAAATTATGAACCAATTGCTCGGCTTGTCATCGGGGTTGTGCATGATTTGAATGCTTTGTGTGATGAAGATGGAGCATAGCCAGACAATATGATTTTGTAGGGATGAGCTTTCTTTGGCTATGTTATTTCGATAAGACATAACTGCTTGGTTGGTATGCTTGAAGTATTATTGTTTTTATGTGAAATGATAGACTATTGCTTTGAATCACTCGTGTCTTAATATTCATGCCATGATTAGACATATGATCAAGATTATGCTAGGTAGCATTCCACATCAAAAATTATCTTTTTTATCAGTTACCTACTCGAGGACGAGCAGGAATTAAGCTTGGGGATGCTGATACGTCTCTGTCATATCTATAATTTTTTATTGTTCCATGCCAATATTATTCAACTTTTATATACTTTTGGCAACTTTTTATACTATTTTGGGGACTAACATATTGATCCAGTGCCCACTGCCAGTTCCTGTCGGTTGCATGTTTTATGTTTCGCAGAAACCCAATATCAAACGGAGTCCAAACGGGATAAAAATGGACGGAGAATTATTTTGGAATATTTGTGATTTTTGGGAGGAAGAATCAACGCGAGACGATGCCCGAGGTGGCCACAAGATAGGGGCCCACCACCACTCCAGGGGGCGCGGCCCCCACTCTCGTGGGCCACCCGTAAGGCAGTTGATGCCCTTCTTTGGCCGCAAGAAAGCTAATTTTTGGAAAACAATCTGGGCGAAGGTTTCAATACAATCGGAGTTACGGATCTCCAGATATAAAGGAAACAGTGCCAGGGCAGAAAAACAGAACGCAGAAACAAAGAGATAGATCCAATCTCGGAGGGGCTCTCGCCACTCCCACGCCATGGGAGCCAAGGACCAGAGGGGAAACCCTTCTCCCATCTAGGGAGGAGGTCAAGGAAGAAGAAGAAGAAGGGGGCCTCTCTCCCCCTTGCTTTCGGTGGCGCCGGAGCGCTGCCGGGGGCCATCATCATCACCGCGATCTTCACCAACACCGCCGTCATCTTCACCAACATCTCCATCACCTTCCCCCTTCTATATTCAGCGGTCCACTCTCCCGCAATCCGCTGTACCCTCTACTTGAACATGGTGCTTTATGCTTCATATTATTTTCCAATGATGGTGTTGCCATCCTATGATGTCTGAGTAGATTTTCGTTGTCCTATTGGTGGTTGATGAATTGCTATGATTGATTTAATTTGCTTGTGGTTATGTTGCTGTCCTTTGGTGCCCATCATATGAGCGCGCGCGTGGATCACACCCATAGGTTTAGTTGTATGTTGATAGGACTATGTATTGGAGGGCTAGAGTGACAGAAGCTTCCACCTAGCATAGAAATTGATGCATACGGGATTAAAGGGGGACCAATATATCTTAATGCTATGGTTGGGTTTTACCTTAATGAACGTTAGTAGTTGCGGATGCTTGCTAATAGTTCCAATCATAAGTGCATAGAATTCCAAGTCAGGGATGACATGCTAGCAGTGGCCTCTCCCACATAAAACTTGCTATCGGTCTAGTAACGTAGTCAATTGCTTAGGGACAATTTCGCAACTCCTACCACTACTTTTCCACACTCGCTATATTTACTTTAGTTGTGTCTTTACTTACAACAGCCCCTAGTCTTTATTTACGTGCTCTTTACTTTCTTGCAAGCTTCTCCAAAATCACCTACGAAGTTCTTCTAGTTTCATACGTGTTCTAGGTAAAGCGAACGTCAAGCGTGCGTAGAGTTGTATCGGTGGTCGATAGAACTTGAGGGAATATTTATTCTACCTTTAGCTCCTCGTTGGGTTCGACACTCTTACTTATTGAAAACTGTTGTGATCCCCTATACGTGTGGGTTATCACCAATCTCTCGGAGAAGGAGTGGTCGATCACTTCTCTCTATATATGTTCATGACGATCTTATATACTTAATGGTTTCCTTCATTTTATTACTAGCTAGCGTGTCGAGTCCTTTCTATACATATAGTATGTAGCGTCGACCAAGCACGGAGATAAGAGAGGACACTTCTCTCTATTAGCTAGCTAACACCCTAAATTAACCCCCCAAAACCCCCTAAACCCACCCCCTTTCAAAAAAAAACTCAGATCCTGCCAGCTGCTGACGCGTGGATGCCTTTTGGTCCCGGTTGGTGTTACCAACCGGAACTAAAGGTGCTCCTGCCTGGGCGCCCCGCAGTGGCCACGTGGAGCCCCTTCTGTCCCAGTTCGAAAGCGAACCGGGACTAAAGGGTTTGGGCTTTAGTCCTAATCCTTTTGTCCTGGTTCCAGAACCGGGACTAAAGGCCCTCTGGAACCGGGACAAATGGTTCGTTTTCTACTAGTGCCTCAACCTCTTTTCTCTTGTATTTCCCATGAATTGCAAGAAGCTTTCCTTATATTTGACAAGTGGCTAGCATTTACAGGCAACTGGATCTGGTAACATAGGAATGGATCCCCAAACAAGGTCTAACTGATTATGTGATCAAAAAGTCCTTTTGATCGTCAACTTAGATAGCAACTGGATTATGTGACAAAAACCACTCAACATCGCATCTTTTGTGCTTACAAGCTAACAATCACATTGCCATCTCAAAACTGGCATTTTTAACTAGTGACAGACTGATTTTTAATAAGAGTTCAAAGTTCTCTCATGGTCCAAACCCAAACAGGATACTCGGCTTGCTTCTCCAGATCAATAGAAACAACATGCATGAATAATCATGAGAAATTTTTAATCATCAAAGCAAAGCAAAACAAAAAAAACAATCACTGGGGGTTACAAGCAAGCATCAACTACAACACTACAGGCTTGTAAAGACTACAAAATAAGTATTAGAGATCAAGGCTTCACCACCACAGCAAGATGGATAATCTAAACAAAATGAGTATTAGAGATCAAGGCTCCATCAACATATTGCTCCCAGAGCCCTGAGAAAACCACTCGCTATTGGGTTTACTCAAAACATAAACAAAAGAAGAGGCACCAAAGCCATACATATCACAAGCACGAATAGCCACAACCAAACCCAACACTACAGGTTTGTATAGGATCATGGTTACCACCAACTGACTAGCGGCGCAAAAGGCCCGACTCCAGTGCTCAGCAATGCCGACCTAAAGGGCTTTTGATATGTCTTCGACGATCGGTGATGAGGGCCTCAAAAGGTTGCTGCATCTTGGTGCTCCACAGAATGCACTACAAACATCACACACTACAGGGGGTCAGTTCATTTTTCCTAAACTCTCGTTCAATAAGTAGCTGAAACAACATACACAAAGAGAAGAGCTGCAAGCACATATCTGTCTGGTAATACTACTACTATCCTTTTTTTGAGTGAAAGCAAGTCTACTACTCCCTCCACTTCATATTATTCTTTTATGAGTAAAAGCTGGCATGCATTCGAGCATATGGGGTAGCAAAATATAAGAAAGAGTACCACATATGTAGCTACTGCTATCAGTTAGGATAAAATCAAGAAAATGGTCCATTTGAGCATACAACCCACAAACCCGGAAACTTGGACATAACCTACAGAATACTCTTCTTCGTTCCATCTTCATGCGTGACATAGAAGAAAATGCAGTTTGTCTACCAAATACAGTACTGTTTTTCAGAACAAAAGATCATTAAAATGTTTAACCGTGTTGTTCTTCACAAACCAGGATGAATCAAATTTCTAGACAATCTATATACCCCTGTTAATTTATGTTTGTACGTGAGCCAAAGGTATGAAACGGACCATGCCAAACCATATACGATTTTTCTGAGATGATTTCTTTGATCCTCCTAATTCCTCCTGGTCAACCGAGAGTTGATTTAACTCATAGTAGAATCAAGTTAAACAAACATCAAAGGCTAGTAGCACATAAGTCGTACATGCCTGTATCAAAGAAAGAAAATTGCTTTTTCAACGATGAGGTTGTTTTTAACATGCTGTGTAGAAAGATATAATTAACATAATGTGCCCTGAAGAAGTCCAACTTCGTTAACAGAAGACCAATTCCACGAACCAACACATAATTACAGGAGACTAATTTCATTGACAAGAAATATGATCACAATCACATGGTGGTGCTGAAAGAGACCACCACAGTTGCAAAAACTAAATTAACACGGAAGGCAACCACTATAAAAAAATCATGTATGATGGACAAACAATATCCTAGAAATTACCATGGCTCGAAGGCCAGGATCACATCATGACCTAGGCATGACGGCCAGACGCCACAGGGCATGAGGTACAGCAGGGGCAAAACCGAGAGCATGCAGTTACCTGAACCACAACCGAAGGAGACCAGGGCCACCCCCACCGAACCACTATCATCATGCCGCAGGGGAAGTCTGGGTAGTGGACAGGGAGGAAGTCCCCCGAGTCATAGTAGCTGGACATGGAGATGTTTACATGCCTGTATCAAAGAAAGAAACACCATTTTAAACAATATGGCCATTTTCAACATGCTGTCCAGCACGCTATATTAACATCTCATTAACATAATGAGCTTGAAAAAATCCACATGTTGTAAACCTAGTGTTGTGCTCGGAATGAAATGCAGAAATTGCTAACCAAGTAAATGCAGGCTCATATTTCCTAGAATGGAAAGAAGTCAACGTCTAGAAGTATAATGTGAGTGGGTTCCATCACCCTACTCACACCCTGGATGACCTGGAAGAATCGAAATAATTGCATCTTTGAAGGTTCCCAGTCCTCCGTCCAGACCCTTGTTGAGAAGATCAAGACCGAGGCCATGCTCTACGCTAGAGCAGGTGCACGAGGGGAGGAAAAAACATGTTGTATGCTTGTCTGATTAGACATTTTTTTTGTTTCTCAAGGGATTAACTTCACATTGCATAGCACCTATACATCTGCCTTGGTAAAAAAAGGGCCATAAATCAAGCATATTTTGGTGCCGGTCACACATGAGCCAAATGGCCAAGGACAGGTAAGCTAGCTGGTTGGTTCGCATGCATCAGACATGGATGAATTAGAGGAGCGCATTGCAGACCAAAGTGAAGAATTAAAATTCCAGTCTTGGGCACAATGCTCCAAGGAGCAGTCAATGGTCACCGTCGGATTTTATGATGCCATTCAAGTTCATCTTCATTCACCCTATGCATCCATGGATGCATGGGTTCAGCTCTAGTCACATGCATGCCAGAGCTAGCTAGAGCATTTTTCATGCGAACAAATTAAACATCCAACAGTAACAAAAATCTTTTGTGCAGAAACCAAATCATGGGTTTCAACTCCTAACCCACGAAACAAATCAAAAGCATAGAAGTCGATATATGTTTGGCCATTGACACATCCTTGCTGCTTCACTTGTCACCTCCTAACACACACAGATGCTTGTCCATTTGCAAATAAACGAGCAGAGAGCCTAGAGATGCTAGATTGCTAATCCTAGTAGAAGGTGGCATTCTGAACCAATGAAATGGCAGGGAGAACTAGAGATGAGGCTATTGCCATGGACAAGTATTACTTTGAGTTAGCATTTGCTGGATGCATGCAAGTTGGAAACAGTTTACATTTGAGAAATATAAATGAACTTAGCAATCTACATGAGCACAGAACATTTTAAACTTTTTCATGAGAACCAAACAAATCCCCAAAGGACATCAACTTATCATCACGCAACTATATTCTTGTGTGTAAAATTTTTCATGGGAACCAAACAAATCCCCAAAGGACATCAACTTGT
The DNA here is from genome assembly GCA_021437245.1 of Aegilops speltoides. NCBI lineage: Eukaryota > Viridiplantae > Streptophyta > Magnoliopsida > Poales > Poaceae > Aegilops > Aegilops speltoides. Next base: position 13,977,458 of record CM038145.1, read on the forward strand.
CATCACCCAACTGTATTTTTTGTGCCTTATCCACGGAATTCTGGATATTAAGCAAGTTTAGGTTTCTTTTTCCCCGAGAAGAATGAGAAATATGCTCCTAAAAGAACAATGACCGATGGGGACTCATAGGAAATCGCGTGCCACGTAATTTACATAATAAGACACAAGTATCTTCACCTAGATAGAATAGAGCATTTTTGTAAAACTAAAATATACTAGAACATAGCCAATAAATGAGTCCATCCATAGCCAGAGGAAAATTGAGTCATTTAACTAGCACATCATTTACCGAGCCAATTGAGGCCACCAAGGCCTCGATCTTGTAAGGAGTTTTGCTAGCATGAATCACCCAATCAGATTAGAAAAAGAATATTTCAAAAAGGGCCAGGGTATGATGGATCTTGCTCCTTAAAAAATTCAAAGTATCACAAAAGAACACATAAGGAGAAAATACCTTCCATGGTCGGTCGCCATGCAAAGCAGGTGTCACCATGCCAGTGGAGGTTGCGTCATAGTTCCTCCATTATCCAGCATACAACTCTCTCATTGGACGACAGGATGGTTTGGCACTTGACTCATGTGCATAAGCTCAAAAGCTTTCTTCTGCCCGATGGGTCTACTTGCATATATAGCATATAAATATCATGTATAAGAACCGTTTTCAAAGAGTGCTATTTAGCCATGGAGTAAACACAGAGAAAGAGATCAATTAAACATGAACCAAGCATGTCTGGCAAGGATACAACATTTGAGAAACAGTGAAACTTTACACACTTGACACTGACAGACAACTGGGCCTGATATTTTCTTGCCCCGGTTGCAACTTGCAAGTCCACCATCAACTCGCAACTAGGATTGGCTTTTCTTCTCCTAGTTGCAAGTCCACCATTAACTCGCAACTGGGACTGACCTTTTCTTTCCCAATTGCAAGTGAACCATCGACATGGAATTGGGTCTTTGATCTTTTGCTTTGCCATAGTTGCAAGTCCATCTTCGACACACAACTAGGATGCAGACCATTGTTGTCCAAATTGCATCTCCACCCTAGACATGCTATTGGGGGCCGCCTTTTTTCTTGTCCCAGTTGCAAGTCCATCCTCGACATGCAATTGGGACCCAACCCATTTTTTTGTGCTAGTTGCCGGTCCTACTACACCCATGACATGAGATTGGGCGCCTTCCTTTTTTTACTCCTAGTTGCAGGTCCACCTTCAATATGCAACGGGATACCCAACCAACTTTGTCTCGGTTGCAAGTCCACACTCGATACGCAACTGGAGCCCGATCAGTTTTTGTCCCGGTTGCAAGTCCACCGTCGACAAGCAACTGGGGGCAACCATTTTTGTTCCGGTTTCAAGTCCATTGTCGACACCCAACTGGGGGCCGCCATTTTTGTCCCAGTTGCAACTCCACCCTCGACATGCAATTGGGGGCTCACCTTTTTATTTTCCTAGTTGTAAGTCCATCATCGACATGCAACTGGGGCCAAACCAAATTTGTCCTTTTTGTAATTCCAACTACACCCTTGACATGCAATTGGGTGCCCGTCTTTTTTATCCTAGTTGCAAGTTGATTGGTAATGAAGGATGAAAATCAAAAAAATTCCTACAAACACCCAAGATCTATCTAGGAGAAGCATAGAAACGAGAGGGGAGAGTGTGTCTACGTAACCTCGTAGACCAAAAGCGGAAGCGTATGTAACGCGGTTGATGTAGTTGTACTCTTCGCGATCCAATCACAATCCAACCGATCTAGTGCCGAACGGACGGAACCTCCGAGTTTAGCCCACATGCGGCTTGATGACGTCTCCTCCTGCTTGATCCAGCAAGAGAAGATGAAAAAGTAGATGGGGTCACAACCAGCACGACGGCATGATGGTGATGGTGGTGGAGCTAGTTCAGCAGGGCTTCGCCAAGCACTACTAGAACAAGGACAGAGGAACTACAGAGTAACGGGAGAGAGAGGGGTGCCAAGGGCTTTGTGTGTCCTCTTGGGATGCCCCTCGCCTCTATATATTGGTGGAGGGGCGTGGGGAACAACCCCTCCAAGCCGTAGGGCACAACCAAGGGGGAGAGGACTTGGACTCCAAGTCCAATCCTATTCCTACTAGGACTCCCTTTTTCTCGCTTCCTAGCCACATGGGCTTTTGAGGACTTGGTGCGCCTAGCCCAATAAGGTCAGGGTGCCTCCCCTCGGCCCATGGGTCATGGTGGACCCACTTGAGGACCTCCGGACCCCTCCGGAACCTTCTAGAAGCTTCATAGTACAATACCGAAAAAACTCCACCTTTTTCCGGAACCCAAAATATGACTTCCCATACATAAATCTTTACCTATGAACCATTCCGAGACTCCTAGTGACGTCCGGGATCTCATCCGGGACTCCGGACAACATTCGGTTACCAATCATCAAATATCCCAATACTACTCTAGCGTCAACGAACGTTAAGCGTGCGACCGTGCGGGTTCGGGAATCATGTAATCATGACCGAGACACCTCTCCGTTCAATAAACAATAGTGGGACCTAGATGCCAATATTGATTCCTACATATTCCACGAAGATTTTTTATTGGTTGAACCACGTTGTCAAGGATTCGGTTAATCCCGTATGCAATTCCCTTTATCCGGCAATATGTTACTTACCCGAGATTCGATCGTCGGTATCTTCATACCTAGTTCAATCTCGTTACCGACAAGTCTCTTTACTCGTTCTGTAATATAAGATCCCGTGACTAACTCAATAGTCACATTGCTTGCAAGCTCTTTAAGATGTTGTATTACCGAGAGGGCCCACCGATATCTCTCCGTCATACAGAGTGACAAATCTCAGTCAGGATATGTGTCAACCCAACAGATAACTTCGGAGATACCTATGGATCACCTTTATGGTCATCTAGTTACGAAGTGACGTTTGGATACACTCTAAGCATTCCTCAGAGTGAGGGAGTTACACGATCTTATGGTTTAACAAACAGATACTTGACATGAAGAAAGCTATAGCAAATAAACTAAACGATCTGATGCTAAGCTTACGGTTGGGTCTTGTTCATCACATCATTCTCCTAATGATGTGATCCCATTATCAAATTACAACTCATATCTAAGGTTAGGAATCCTTAAATATCTTCGATCAACGAGCTAGTCTAGTAGAGCATCACTAGGGACACTGTGTTGTCTATGTGTTCACACATGTATTTAAGTTTCCGGTCAATACAATTCTAGCATGAATAATAAACATTTATCATGAACAAGGAAATATGATAATAATCAATTTATTATTGCCTCTAGGGCATATTTCCAACACAAGTCCACCCTCAAAACGCAACCGGTGGCCTAACCAATTTTTCTGCAGTTGCACCTCCACCATCCATACGCAATTGGGGAGCCCGACCTAGTTTTTAATCTGAGTTGCAAGTCTACCCTTAACACACAAGTAGCGAAGAACATTTTTATTTCAGTTGCAGCTCCACCCCCGACAAGCATTTATGGCCTCTGTGTATTTTCTTGTCCTAGTTGCAAATCTACTTTCAACCCATAACTGGGGCCTATCCCATTTTGTCCAATTTTATAAGTCCAACTACACCCTTGACATACAAATGGGTGCCCGAATTTTTTATCTCGGTTGCAAATTCATCCTCAATACGCAATCGGGCTCCCGACAAATTTCCCCCAGTTGCAAGTCCACCCTTGATACACAACTGGGGGGAGGGGATCCGACCCTTTTTATCCTAGTTTCAAGTCCACCCTCAACATAAAACTAGCAGAGAGACCATTTTTGTTCCAGTTGCAACTCCATCCATATCAAGCAATTAGGTCCCCTATCTTTTTTATCTTGTGTTAGTTGCAAGGCCATCATCGACACATAGATATGGCCCAACCCATTTTTATGCCCCAGTTGCAAGTCCACCCCTGATATGCAACTAGGGCCCGACCAATTTTAGCCCAGTTGTAACTCCACCCTCGATACACAACTGGGGGCCCGACCCACTTTTGTCCTTGTTGCAAGTCCATCTTCGACACGCAACTGGGCTAGATCCATTTTTGTCTCAGTTGCGAGTCCACCCTGAACACACAATTGCTTTCTCGCAACAAGGCGTTGATTAAGGATGACAGAAGAGTTGTCGACTAGTTGCATCTCCATATTGTAAAAAAATCATGGTTTTCCTTTTTATTTCCATCTCTTTTATTAAAAATTCACAAACTTTTTCTTAAAATTACATTTTTTAAATAATGATTTTTAAAGATTCATATTTTATTTTAAAGGATTCATGACCTTTTTATAATCTTGTGGCCATTTTTCAATTCTCAACTTGTATCGTAGTAGTAAATATCAGAGGGCACATTAGTCAGTGACGTACTGGAAAGCCTCTTTAGTTACCTTTCAGGAGATGTTGTGTTGGACTCCATCTCCTCCAGCTATATTTTTTAAATTCTGTTTGCGTTTAATCAAACACAAAAGTTTGCAAACACTGCATAGAGGGCTCGAACTCGCGCCGCCGTAGAGGCAGTAGCGCATGTATGCCGCTGGAGTAGGGTCGATGTCGTGTTTGTATTGCTAAATATTGCTATCCAATTTAACGCAAAAAACATGCATTCAAGATTCATTTAAATAATTCCAAACGAAATAACCAATTTTTATCCGAAAACTGGCCATTCCGGCCCCACCGAACAAATGGACAAGAAAAAAGCGTGGGTATAAACAAAAAAAGTAAACAACATAAAGGGGTGGGCTTGTTCTAGTGTGAGCTGGCGCTTATGTCATACTTAGATGTGACATAGTTATATCACATCTAGATGAGCCCTAGACAAATAATTTTGTTCATCCTTCTTAAACAAGCAAAACTTTGTATAATTTGAGTCGATTAGATGGTACTCAACTTTAATTGTGCATTGTTATTCACCTTTTCTACAGAACAAGTATTGCATTAACTAGATAAAAAAAAGACCACCAAACTCACCACAACTCAACTCGTGCTTCATGCTGTGAACATGTGACACACTATGTCTTGAATTTTTTTTGTTTCTTTGTCAAGGTAATTACAATCCAACAATTGTTTTTTCTTAAAAACCAATTATTTACATTCCAATAATGTTGGTGTTTTGTGTTTTGATTTTTTTTCCAGGCCGCTTCAAACTAAAAAGACCGTGTTAGCTCTGTTAGGTTGGGTGCGATAGTCTCAAATGTTAGACCAAGGATCAAAGTGTGTGTTCCCAAGTCCCAGCCCTAGCCACCGCCGCCTTGATCCCTTCATCTCTCTCATCAGGCGCACTCGTCGGCGGCAAGAGGAGTGGGAACCCATCCAATTTTATTTTATTTTTTCTCATGTTTTGTTTTCATGACGGCACATATGAGGTGGCGACTATGTTGACGTGTTGGAATAACCCCTCTCCCTACCTAGAAAAGCAACATAGAAAAGGGGACACACCTAAGGTACCTAGCTGTGGTTGTCTGAGGCGTGCACCACACACAGGCCATAGAGGCAAGCACCATTGATCGACTGTTGCTGAAGCTCATGTTGAATACCTATATATAAGAGACCTCCTACGGTGCATCCGATCAACGAGCTTTGTGCTCCAGTTGGGCGAAGCCAGCGCAAGAGTTAAGCATAACACCAAGTGGTTCCCGTAGTCACCGATGTGGTGGCCGGTCGAAACAACAACACCCTCGGAGCCCAGGAACCCACGCGTCAATCCTCCAATGAAGACATAGCGCCGCCGCAGCCTTTCCCCTCCCATGCTGCCCACAAAGAGGAAAAAAAAGGATATGCGTTGTCCTGAAACATAGAGATTCAGGACACTGCCCCAAAGCAGTTTAGAGTGTGTCAACATCGATTGACCAGTGAGGCGAGAAACAAAACAAAAGAAGGATTATTGAGGGAGCTCTATTTCCGAGACGTCCTACTTGGCATCTTGAACGCCGTTTCCTTAACCAGTGCTTGAGCACCAGCTAAGCGGGCTGAAGGCCCATAGCGCCCAATCCCGCGCTCTTGTCGCTCGCGTGGAATCGATGACCACAAGGAAAACTCTATTTGATGCACCAATGACCACGACTAGCCAGATTTTTTTATTTCTATTTCCTTTTTCTTTTTCCTTTTCTTTCTTGTTTCCTTCTCCATTTCAAATTTAATTATCCTTTCCCTCTTTTTTCATTTGTATCAATTGTACTCTCTTTTTTCAAGACATATCATAATTTCAGAAATTGTTCACCTCTTCAAAAATTGTTCATTTAAAAAAAAGGGAGTTGCAATTTTTTTGTTGTTCCAAAAACAGATCATAATTTCAAACTATCTTCACTTTTTCCAAAGATAGTCAAAATCTTCAAAGTTTCTTCAAGTTTCAAAAAATGTTTGAATGTTTCCAAAAAAGTTCCTTTTTTCAATATGTGTTCACAAATTTAAAAATCATGTTTGATAAAATGTTAGCATTTTTAAATTGTGTTAAGAAATGCAAAAGATGTTCCCATTTTAAAATTTTGTTCACAGGTCCAGAAATGTTTGTGTTTTCGTATTTTGTTTGGAGTTTCAAACAAAACAAGTTTTCAATCTCTATTCAAATTTTCAAAAAATGTTCTTGCTTTTCAGAAATTTTTGAAAGATTCAAAAATCTCTCCATTTAAAAATACATGTTTTCAAAAAATATCAAAGGTTCTAAAATGTACATGTTTTCTTTCGAATTTTTGCTTTTGAAAACATGTTCAGGTTTTTGAAAAATAATTTACATTATTTACAAAGGTTCGCGATTAAAATATATTCACTTATATATATTTTTGCATTTCCGAAGTTTCAAAAGGTGTATATGTTCTTTTGCTGGTGACAGTACTTAATATTATTCACTGCCATCAACCCTCACAAGCTTAATTAGCTTTCTTTTTAGTCCATAAGCTTAATTAGCTAGCGATGTGAGCTGGAATTCCCTATTTGACGCATTCTGCGTCAAACTGTCGAGGAAATGCACACACTTTTTTTTTTGGAAAAACAAACGCACGGACTTGGCGATCGAGCGAGGAATTAAGCCGGCCCATACAAGGTTTCTGTCTTAGGAATGTTCTAGAGGTTTCCTGGACTGTCTATTTCCTTTTTCTTTTTCTATTCTTGTTTCTTCTTCTTTTTTGTTTTAGTTTTTCTTTTTCTTTTTATTTTCCTTTTTTTCTTTATCCTGTTTCTATAGTTTGAAAATTTTCAAATATTTTCTTTCAAATTTCAAAAAATATCAATGTGTTCAAAAAAAATTACACAATTTTCAAAGATTATTCGTTTTTCAAAAATGTTCAGGAATTTCAAAATATGTTCCTGCTTTCAAAAACAATTCACAATTTTCAAAAATGTTCATATTTCAAAAAATATTCTCGTTTTCAAAATTTATTTCACAATTTGAAAATATTCAGGGATTTCGAAATTTTCAAATAATTTTTGGAATTTCAAGAAATTATCTCGTTTTTATAATATGTTACAATTTGAGAAATTTATGGTGTTTCACAAATTGTTTGAAGTTTTGAAAATTGTTCGTGTTTTACAAAAAAATGTTCGTGTTTACCAAATTATTCGAAGCTATAGAGAAATGCCTTCATTTTCAATATTTGTGTTCATGTATACTAAAAATTAGATTTACAAATTGTTTGGGTTATTCATATTGTTCTCTGTTTCAAAATTTTAGAATAGTTCCTTTTTTAAAACAAAAATCACCAATTAAAAAAATTACCTTTTCAAAAATTGTTCTAGTTCAATTTTTTTTTCACAAATTCAAGAAATGCTCCTATTTTTAAAAATTGTTGGCAAATTCACATTTATAAAAAAATTTCCACCAATTTAAGAAACATCCAAATTTCCAAAAAAAGTTCCCACTTTCCAGATTTGTTTACATCATCAAAATGGTCATGATTTCAAAATTTGACCCCGAATTCAGAAAATATTCTAGTCTTGAAAATTTTATTCTTAATTTTGAAAAATGTTTGTGCTTTCAGTCTTTTTGTTCCAGTTCTTCAGAAAATGTTTTGCATTTTTCAAGAAATTCTTCTTGATTTCGGAAAAAATGTCATTTTCATGTAGTTCCTTTTTTTGAAACAAAGTTTTGAGATTCCCAAAATTGTTTCAAGTTTAAATTTTTTGTGCTATGAAATATGAAAATATTTGTCAAAAAGAAAATCTAATTCAAAATTTTAAAGATAATTTTAAATCTGTTTTGGCGTATAAGGTGGACTACTATTTTTATGTACGAAATCCTAGGAATTATGGTGCCTATTAGTGTTGCTCACTTGCAGTAGTTTATCTGAACTATCCCTGCTGCTGTTTTATGTTTCTTTTAGGTATGGTGCATCAATTCTAACATGTGAAGTTGACTGTCGCAGTGGCAACCACAGCCCGCCATCGACCCGAAGTCGCACGCTCGATTCATGGCTCAATCGAGCTCTAGGATTTTGCGTTTTTTCATCTCACTATGGTGCCATTGGAAATGGGCCGGCCCGGGTTAGTGCCGCCCTTTGCGAAACGTCAGCACTTTGCCGCGTCGAGCGGCGTATAGGAGGTCCCGACTGAGCTCAGTAGCAGGAGGTGCTGGTAGGCTCACTTGTTTTTGGAAATTTTTATTGTATGATCTGTAAGTGCGCCGGCCCAGTCAAGCTCGCCCGTAGGTGCCGCACCGACCGGGGTATAGGACGGACAATGCTACACCTACGTAAAATATTTTATGTAGCTTACGAAGGATCTTAGCTGGAACGATTTTACTGGTTAAGAAAAGTGAGGCGGGCCCATCCCTTGAAAATCAGGGGGATTGTATTAGTTAGGAATGGAAGGTTTAGTAGCTTTTAGTAAAAATTACGTGGGTGTAGCATTTTTGGGTATAGGACCTCCCGACGGAAAATCTTATATCACGCACGTTGCGTCAAGTTGCTGAGGCTTGCCACAGGTTCCCGAGCGAGTTACGCGATCTGGGCCGGCACATTAGCTGTTAGCGTAGCTACTATGGACGGGTGGTTTTCTCCCGGTTTTGGTAACGTTCTAGAAGGTTCCAAGAATCGATTTTTCTTTTCTTCTGTTGTTTCTTGTGGCTGGTTCTCTTTAAGGTTTTTCTCTTTCATTTTTTTTTCCTTTCTGTGCCTAATTTTCATTTTTAACTTTTTTGTTTCGTTCTTATTTTCTTTCCTTTTTCTGTTCCTTTTTTCAACAATTTGAAAATTTAAATAATGTTTAGAATTCAAAATGTTTGCATATTTAAAAATATGTTCAGGGCTTTCAAAAAAATGTTCATGTTTTCAAAAAATGTTTATTTTTTTAGAAAAATGTTCGTGCTCTGAAGAAATCTTCTTAAACTTTGAAAAAATGTTCATAAAGTTTAGAAAATGTTCACGTCTTTCAGGGTAATGTTCGAAATTTGAAACATTGTTCTTATTTGTAAAAATGTTCACGCTTTCAAAAGAATGTTCACAATTTTAAAAAGTGTTCAAATATTTGAAAAATGTTTGCAAAAAAATAAATGTACAGATGTTTTGAAAAAAATTTGTGTTATCGGAAAAACATTCAGTTTTTGAAACATTTTCAAATGAGTTTTAATGTATTCGTGCTTTCAAAAAAAAATTGAAATTTGAAATATGTTCATGCATTAGCTACAGTACTCCTACAGTGTCGCTTTACTCAGCTGCAGCATGACATTACGAGATGATAGTTCTTAAAGTTGTGCGCTGCTTATATGACTCCGATGCTCGTTTGGTCTGTTGGCTATCGTCACGCTCACCACTGCGGGAGGTCCAGGGTTCGATTCGAAGCAGGCACACATTTTGTATTTTTTATCCCGAGATAGTGTGTTTGCTCGACAGTATGTCGAATAACGCGACACATAGGAGGTCCCCCTCATGACCGCTAATGGCAGTTGACATATAACCATTAACCAATTCGCCTTGACCAATTCCTAATTGGCGTCTTGAATGCCGTTTCCTTAACCAGTGCTTGCGCACCAGCTAAGCGGGCCATCGGCCCATAGCGCTCAATCCCGCGCTCTTGTCGCTTGCGTGGAACCGATGACCACAAGGAAAACTCTATCTGACACACCAATGACCAAGGCTAGCCAGACCTTTTTTTATTTCTATTTCCTTTTTATTTTTCCTTTTCTTTCTTGTTTCTTTCTCCCTTTCAAATTTAATGATCTTTTCCCTCTTTCTTCATTTGTGTCAATTTTACTCTTTTTTTTAATAAATATCATAATTTCACAAATTTCTCCACTCTTAAAAAAATGTTCATAATTTCAAACTATCTTCAATTTTTCCAAAGATGTTCCAAATATTTAAATTTTCTTTAGATTTTTAAAAAATGTTTGAATGTTTCCAAAAAAAGTTCCCTTTTTCAGTATGTGTTCAAACATTTAAAAATTGTTCGTGTTTGGTAAAATGTTAGCTTTTCCAAATTGTCTTAAGCATTACAAAAAAGGTTCCCATCTTAAAATTTTGTTCACAGGTCCAGAAAGTGTTTGTGTTTTTGTATTTTGTTTGGAGTTTAAAAAATCACGTTTTCAATCTCTGTTCTAAATTTTATGAAATGTTCATGCTTTTCAGAAAATTTTGAAATATTTAAAAATCTCTCCATTTAAAAAGCACATGTTCTTAAAAAAGATCAAAGGTTTTAAAATTTACATGCTTTTGTTTAAATTTTTTGTTTTGAAAAGATGTTCAACTTTTGAAAAATAATGCACATCATTTACAAAGGTTCCCGGTTAAAAGATATTAACTTTTATAATTGTTTTGCATTTTTGAAGTTTCAAAAAGTGTATCAGTTCTTTTGCTGGTGACAGTACTTAATATTCTTCGCTGCCATCAACCCTCATAAGCTTAATTAGCTTATTATAGTCCATACGCTAAATTTGCAGGAAGTGATGTTAGGCTCACTTGTTTTTGAGTATTTTTATTTTATGATCTGTAAGTGGGCCGGCCCAGTCAAGCTCGGCCGTAGCTGCCGCGCTAGGTATAGGACCTCCGGACAATAAATCTTATATGACGCACACTGCGTCAAGCTGCCGAGGCTTAGGACAGGTTCACGAGCGAGCTACAACGGACGGGGGGTTTTCTCCCGGTTTGGGGAAGGTTCCATGAATCGGTTTTTCTTTTTTCCTGTTGTTTCTTGTGGTTGGTTTTCTTTATGGTTTTTCTCATTCGATTTTCCTTTCTGTGTCTTTTTTTTCATTTTCGTTTCCTATTAATCTTTTCTGTTTCTTTCCTTTTGATGTTTCGTTTTTCAACAATTCACAATTTAAATAATGTTTAGAATTCAAAATTGTTTGCAAATTTTAAAATATGCTCGGGGTTTTCAAAAAATGGTCTTGTTTTCAAAAAATATTCTCAAATTTAAAAAAAAATGTTCGTGTTCTGAAAAAAAATATTCGTAAACTTTTAAAAAATTTGTAAAGTTTAGAAAATGTTCCCAGTTTTCAGGATAATGTTCGCAATTTGAAAAAAAATTCATGCTTTCAAAATAATGTTTACAATTTTGAAAATGTTCAAATATTCAAATAATGTTCGCAAAAAATAAAAATGTAGAAATGTTTTGAAAAAATGTTCATGTTATCGGAAAAACATTCAGTTTTTGGAACATTTTCAATTTTTTAAGTGTTCGTGCTTTTCAAAAAAAAAATCAAAATTTGGAATATGATCATTTTTAACGTACTCCTACAATGTCGCTTTACTCAGCTACAGCATGCCCGCATGAGATGATAGTTCTTAAAGTTGTGCGCTGTTTGTATGACTCCAATGCTCGTCTGGTCTGTTGGCTGTCGTCGCCCTCGCAACTGCGGGAGGTCCAGGGTTCGATTCCGAGCAGGCGTGCATTTTGTATTTTTGATCCTGAGATACAGTGCACTACTGGGCCGGCCTAGGTCAGACTCCCCTGTGCTTTTATTCAATGATTTGGAAGAAAGTATCGGCAAGAGGAACATGCATGGACCTCTAGAGCGCCAAGGACGATGTTCCACTCTAGCGCCACCTTCTACCGTTCTACGCGGATCATCTTCTTTGAATGGAGATCGGTGACATGTTCAAGAAAAAAACTACTTCTTCCCCAATCCCCACCTTCGACCGAGATAAGCGAGAGCGTGATCTGTCGTACAACGTCATCGTTGACTACAATTTACGTCGAAGAAAGTCTCGCGGTGTCAACCTGGACGACTAGAGCGCCTAGCCACCGCTGTCGTGAGTTCGTCGACGAGAAGGGCCACCGCGGAGCCCGTTTCATCCGTAACGGGTTCACACAGCCACCCTGATTGCCCTGCTGCCACCGCCTCGAGGTCCATGTTGCGGCGATCGTTTTTTTCGAAGGGAGCTCCCGGCCTCTACATCAGAACGATGCATATGGCCATAATGTTGCAGTGACTGTGGCTGACTCCAAAGTATCGTGGGACATTTTCTCGAAGACGTGGCTCCATTCCTCCTACTGTCTACTATTGTACGTGTTCTATTCCTCAGTTGATCAACTCAGACAGGTATTCTGTGTCTGCTAACCAAGCGAACATGCATGGAAGCACACACATGCATGCTAATGGATCGATGAGCAATGCTATACACACGACGCTACATAGCCGATTTGTGGACGACGCTGAAGATCACACCACGCGATGCACGGCAGCAGCACTGGTGCACGGTTGGATATGGCTGTCGGCTATACGTCGTCTGTGCAGTGTCGGCTGCACAGCAGTTTCGTGGATCGATCTACCAGATCACGTACGAACAGAGTTTTGATTTTCGGTTTGCGTTTTTTTTAGCGAGCGAGATGGCCAAATTTCGCCATTTCAAAAGTTTCAGTAAAATCTAGACGAAATTGCGAAACCAAATTTGAATTATAGACGGAAATTTCGCCAAAATTTGAGCGGCTGAAATTATTTAGCAGAAATTAAGGGACTGCTTTTGCCCCAGGCCAAGATGGCCGAAATTCGGAGGTAAAATTATTTGGAAGAAAGTAACGGCAACATGAACATGCATGGACCTGTATCTCAAAACAGGCAAGACAACCACATAATCAGCATGTGTATGTAACTATGTATCTGTATCTCCAAGGGAAGAATGCTACAGTGCTTGTTAACTGATAATGCGAACACAATACAGTGATCGAAGATATACTCAAAAGAATGTTTGCAACATCGCAGGTATAATAGAACTAGAACTAGAATCCCTAGAATTTTTTGGTAAAACAGAAAGCTAAGCTAAGCTTCCGATGACGAGACAGCTCAAATTAAGCTGGAGGCGGCGGGGCGGGTGCAGTCTTCCCGATCGTCGACCATCTTCCTGCCGCTGGCTGCTCCTAGTGCCGGGGCACCCCTGCGACAGACATAGCTTCCGCACCATTAGGCCTAGCAAGAAACCAAGAAACGGAAGAAACGGAGCAAGATTCATCAAGATTCCAAGATTCGGTTGCGTGACTTACCTCGGAGTCGGAGCACGGGGGCAAGTGGAATGGCGCCGGCGAGGTGGCCGCCCAAGGTCAACATCCATGGAGCATCCCGCGATCTCGCGGGTCCCCTTGGCACCAAACAAAGGGCCAGGAGAGAGAGCTGGCGCCGGACAAATGGCGGAAGCGTCCCGGCGACGAGGATCGCCTGGGCCTCCTCCTCCTCCTCGTCGTCGTCCTCCTCCTCCTCGTCTCCCCTCTGCGCAGCCGCTGCTCGCCTCCTGATCGCGTAGATGATCAAGAACAGAGAAGCTCCGCAGGCGATGATGGCCGCTGCCATCACCACGTCGACGGCCTCCGCCTTGCGGAGGAGGTTCACGAGGAGGCGGCGCAAGTCGAACGCCTGCACGACCCGCGCCCGCCTAAGGCGGAGGAGGGGGCGCCGGCTCCTGGCCGGCGTCCTGTCGCCCAGGACGTAGCGCAGACCCTTCTTGGCGAGCTCCAAATTCTTCTTGTCCAGAAGATTCCTCATTATCGAAAGGGTCCGAGCGGACATGGGGGCGAGAGCGGAGGCGGCGGCCGGGCGGGGAGGGAGGTGCGCCGGGATGAGCGGAGGCAGTGCGCGCGGAAGAGGGAGGAGGATAGGCGGGCGGCGAGGGAGGGGGAGGAGGAGGGTGCGGAGCTGCGAGCGCGACGACTCCATTGATCTTCTTGCGTTCTTGGAGTTCTTGGAGTTCTTTGGTGTTGGAGCTGCGGGGAAGTTTGTTGAACGGATGGAGGAGGAAGGAGGATGGGGATTCAATTTCAATTTATAGACAAGGCCGAGTCCTTGTTAGCTCCTTGTTACGGTTCCGGAAGAAGGCTGCGCTGCTTCCTAGACATGGCGCCGACGTACGTAACGGAGGTCGGAGGGTTGGCATGGCTGACTTGAACCCACGAAAAGCTCACACCGCGGCCCTAGCTACCTATCCTTCCCTTCATGACCCATCAAAGCCTACCCCTCCCCATTTTTCTCATCGCTCCCGAGCACCCTCTCTCCTCACATTACGCAGCCCTCCCTAATGCCCGTCCGGTGGTGACCGACCGACCTTCACGATCTGTGCCTCCTTCTCATCCCCGCCTTCTCCGCCTCCACCAAGGACAACCGTGGGGACGACGTGATCACTATCACCCTGGCCATGCCCTGCCCAAGACCCTAATCACCGCCGCCTTAGCTCCAGCTCGCGACCGCCCCTTGTCGCCGCCGCCTTCCTCCCCATGTTCTCCGTCGGCTCCTCCTCGAGCAACCGCCACCCATCTCTGACCTAGGCGCCACCGCTGGACCTCCGGATTCACCCCATTCTTCTCTAGCCGTTCTCCATCCACTAGTTGTGAAAAACTTAGTACTGGGGTGCCAAAAAAGGCATTAATGCGTCTGGGTGGCACGCCGATAAATGTTACTAGTGGGATGCCTTCCGCATGCCTAGTAACATACATACTAGCGGCATGCTCAAAATTGCATGTCAGTAGTATCTCATCTACTTGTGATGTGGCCTCTAAATTTAGCCACACTAGTACCTTTATTGGTTATTTCAGAAAGCAATGATGAATTTCGCTGCCATGACAATGCTTTTCAGCCAAATGACTAGTTTTTGCTGTCGTGACAGAATTTTGAGCCCGACTCAAAATGCTGCCACGACAGCAAAAATTAGCCAAAAATGCTCCCATGACATCACTTTTTAGTTTAACAATAGTATATACCATGTCTAAGCAACCACTCTTAAGTTGAACACTTCAAATCGTAACACTAGTACCATATAGCATGTTGAACATTGAGTATTAACAATTGCAAACACATGCATGTTCAATTGCAAACAGAACCAGGACTACGAATTCTTCAGCACCGAGAACTACGATGAGTCGGCTACGTAGTAGTCCACCATGAACTCATCACTAGGTTCATCAAGATGCATGTTGACCCTCCTTGCAGCTTCAAAAGTGTAGGCTTCGTCGGGTTCTCTCCAATGAGGGCAACCAAGAAAAGTTCGGTATGCTTCGTTTGTGACAACAACTCTAAACACCATGCCCTTCGTTAACATGGCCAGATCAGCCACAGTTTTAGTCCCCTCATCAAATCCAACATTGAGCTTTTGCAGGAATTCACATTGTGCAAGGTAGGGGATGTTCTCAACAAAATAAAAGAAAAATATAATCAGACATTTCTTGGGTTCAACTGTGAATGTATTAGGCACAACATGATCTCATCACCATGTTCGTCAAGGTACATGTATTAGAAAGGAAGTTCTAGAAGCTATAGGTAGACGAATTTATCCTTCGGGCACATAAACTTAGGGTATCGAACCACCTGAGAGCATGCCCCCTTAGCCTGTTGTACCACACTTCGGGCACACGTGATCTATTTGCTACATTGATGTTGACAAATCAGAGTTTATGATAAAGAAATGTTGAACCAAAAATGCTAAGAAACATGAACAAAACAAATATTCAAAGAAACACTAAGAACAAACATTGTTCATTGTGTAATTTAAACACTAATATGATCGGTTGCACATTAAGTTAACATAAAACATGCATAAATTAAACAGTAATACACTAAAGCTACCCCTGGGTGAATCTTTGTTCTTGTTGTAGTAGGCGTCGAACTCCAAGTCAGAGTAGTCGTCAATGGAGGACTCTTCACCGTCCCCATCCCCGCCGGAAGGGCTGGCTTCGTGGTTGTTGGCGGTGATCTATCTCCACGTCATCTCGCCCTCCTCGTAGGTGACCTCGCAGTGGATTGCGTCGAGCATCACATCACCCTCAACGTTCTCGCGAGCGATCTACCCAGCATTTTGCTCCCTCTGGCACTCGTCCTCCATTGACTAGAAGAATGTGTGGTTCACGACGAGGAGCTACGGATCCTCCTTGAGGATCCTCCGTCGTAGCAAATGTGCCAAGCCACTAGTGCATGCATGTCCATGTTTGGGTGGTGACATGTCCCCCACGTGCCCCTTGGTCATTTCCTCCACGGTACCTCAGGGGAGACGACGGCTACAACATGTCCGACGGCAGCGGAGAACTATAATAATAAGTACAAACATTTTAAAATTGATGATTTTTTCATGTCCTTTACTGAAAATTGGACATATTCAGTTTTAGTAATTTAACATAACATAAATTAATCAATGTTCCGATCTCACCATTTTTTTTCTGATGGTCTTGAGAATATCTTTTTCTACACCTACCTTATGGTTGCACACATGGAAGTAATGCGTTGCAGCAAAATTCAAAAACAAAATAAGCAAAAAACCACTTGTACTAGTGTCCACTACCTCTACAAGTAGCAAGGGTCATAGAGTTACAATTTATACTTACTGTAATTTAAACTACTATAACCGACGCGTTTGATCTGCTCGCGAGCACAATGACCGCTTTATCTGGGCGGCTAGACATGGCAACGGGATGTGTAGCGTTGAATTACTAAGAGAATCTCCAACAGCCGCGCTATATAAGCGCCGCGCTAAAAATTAGTGCTTTTTGTGCGCGCGCTTTACCGCTCCGGGCGCTCCAGCGGAGGCGCAAAAACCGAGCGCGCGGCATATCTAGTTCAGCGTGCCGGCCGAAATGCCATCGTGCGCCGCTTATTTGCTGCGCCCGCTCCCGCGCGCTGGACTCTCGAGCGCTCGCTCGCAACTCCACCTACCCCATCCAGCCGCTGGCACCGCCGCCGCCCGCGCCACCCCATTTCTTCCGCCGTGGCTTCCCCCGTCTCCCTCTTGTCACCGCCGCCCGTGGCGCGCGGCAGTCCTCCGACGAACAGCGCCCGGTCGCCCACTGCTGCTCCGCGCCTGCAAGGTGTTCGACAAAACACCCGCAAGGTATGTATTGCTTCAACTTCACATTTTTACATGAATTTGGTGCATATTGTTTGTAATTTTTATTGCCTAGTTGAACACTTTAAACCGTAACACTAGTACCATATAGCATGTTGAACATTGAGTATTAACAATTTCTAACGCCCTCGATGCGGCTATATCTCCCACGTGTCGAAGCACGACTTAGAGGCATAACCGCATTGAAAGCAATGTCGCAAGTGAGGTAATCTTCGCACAACCCATGTAATATATAAGGGAAAGAGATACATAGTTGGCTTACAGTCGCCACTTCACACAATACATAAATAAACATCCATCATCCAAATTACACTCAAGGTCCGACTACGGAACCAAAATAAAAGAAGACTACCCCAAATGCTAGACAGATCCCCGATCGTCCCAACTGGACCCCTCTACTGATCATCTGGAAACGAAACATAGTAACGGCCACGTTCCTCGTCGAACTCCCACTTGAGCTCGGTTGCATCACCTGCACTGGCATCGTCGGCACCTGCAACTGTTTTGGTAGAATCTGTGAGTCAAGGGGACTCAGCAATCTCACACCCACGAGATCAAGACTATTTAAGCTTATAGGAAGGATGTTGTAATGAGGTGGAGCTGCAGCAAGCGACTAGCATATATAGTTGCTACATTCGCAAAAGAGAGCGAGAAGAGAAGCAAGGTACGGTCGTGAAGCTAGTAGCGATCAAGAAGTGATCTTGAAACTACTTACGTCAAACATAATGTTGGAAATATGCCCGAGAGGCAATAATAAATTAGTTATTATTATATTTCCTTGTTCATGATAATCGTTTATTATCCATGCTATAATTGTATTGATAGGAAACTCAGATACATGTGTGGATACATAGACAACACCATGTCCCTAGTAAGCCTCTAGTTGACTAGCTCGTTGTGATCAACAGATAGTCATGGTTTCCTGACTATGGACATTGGATGTCGTTGATAACGGATCACATCATTAGGAGAATGATGTGATGGACAAGACCCAATCCTAAGCATAGCACAAAGATCGTGTAGTTCGTTTGCTAAAGCTTTTCCAATGTCAAGTATCTCTTCCTTAGACCATGAGATCGTGTAACTCCCGGATACCGTAGGAGTGCTTTGGGTGTATCAAACGTCACAACGTGGCGGGTGACTATAAAGGTGCACTACAGGTATCTCCGAAAGTGTCATTGGGTTGACACGGATCGAGATCGATTTGTCACTCCGTAAACGGAGAGGTATCTCTGGGCCCACTCGGTAGGACATCATCATAATGTGCACAATGTGACCAAGGGGTTGATCACGGGATGATGTGTTACGGAACAAGTAAAGAGACTTGCCGGTAACGAGATTGAACAAGGTATCAGTATACCGACGATCGAATCTCGGGAAAGTATAATATCGCTAGACAAAGGGAATTGTATACGGGGTCGATTGAGTCCTTGACATCGTGGTTCATTCGATGAGATCATCGTGGAACATGTGGGAGCCAACATGGGTATCCAGATCCTGCTGTTGGTTATTGACCGGAGAACGTCTCGGTCATGTCTGCATGGTTCCTGAACCCGTAGGGTCTACACACTTAAGGTCTGATGACGCTAGGGTTATAAAGGAAGTTTGTATGTGGTTACCGAATGTTGTTTGGGGTCCCGGATGAGATCCCGGACATCACGAGGAGTTCCGGAATGGTCCGGAGGTAAAGATTTATATATGGGAAGTCTTATTTTGGTCGCCGGAAAAGTTTCGCACTTTATCGGTATTGTACCGGGAGTGTCGAAAGGGGTCCGGGGGTCAACCGGGGGGGTCCACCTGCCCCGGGGGGGCACATGGGCTGTAGGGGGTGCGCCTTGGCCTATATGGTCCAAGGGCACCAGCCGCAAGAGGCCCATGTGCCAAGGAGACTTGGGGAGGGGAGAGTCCTAAAAGGGGAAGGCAGCTCCGAGGTGCCTTGGGGAGGATGGACTCCTCCCCCCCTTGGCCGCACCCCTTCCTTGGAGGAATGGGCAAGGCTGCGCCCTCCCCCTCTCCCTTGCCCCTATATATAGTGGAGGGGAGGGAGGGTAGCCGCACCTGAAGCCCTGGCGCCTCCCTCCCTCCCGTGACACCTCCTCCTCTCCCGTAGGTGCTTGGCGAAGCCCTGCAGGATTGCCACGCTCCTCCACCACCACCACGCCGTTGTGCTGCTGCTGGATGGAGTCTTCCTCAACCTCTCCCTCTCTCCTTGCTGGATCAAGGCGTGGGAGACGTCACCGGGCTGTACGTGTGTTGAACCCGGAGGTGCCGTCCGTTCGGCACTAGGATCTCCGGTGATTTGGATCACGACGAGTACGACTCCTTCAACCCCGTTCTCTTGAACACTTACGCTTAGCGATCTACAAGGGTATGTAGATGCACTCTCCTTCCCCTTGTTGCTGGTTTCTCCATAGATAGATCTTGGTGACACGTAGGAAAATTTTGAATTTCTGCTACGTTCCCCAACAGTGGCATCATGAGCTAGGTCTATTGCGTAGATTCTTTGCACGAGTAGAAGACAAAGTAGTTGTGGGCGTTGATTTTGTTCAATATGCTTGCCGTTACTAGTCCAATCTTGTTTCGACGGTATTGTGGGATGAAGCGGCCGGACAGACCTTACACGCATTTCTTCGTGAGACAGGTTCCACCGATCGACAAGCACTTGGTGCATAAGGTGGCTAGCGGGTGCCAATCTCTCCCACTTTAGTCGGAACGGATTCGATGAAAAGGGTCCTTATGAAGGGTAAATAGCAATTGGCATATCACGTTGTGGTTTTGCGTAGGTAAGAAACGTTCTTGCTAGAAACCCATAGCAGCCACGTAAAACATGCAAACAACAATTAGAGGACGTCTAACTTGTTTTTGCAGGGTATGCTATGTGATGTGATATGGCCAAGAAGAATGTGATGAATGATATGTGATGTATGAGATTGATCATGTTCTTGTAATAGGAATCACGACTTGCATGTCGATGAGTATGACAACCGGCAGGAGCCATAGGAGTTGTCTATATTTATTGTATGACCTGCATGTCATTGAACAACGCCATGTAATTACTTTACTTTATTGCTAACCGGTAGCCATAGTAGTAGAAGTAATAGTTGGCGAGACAACTTCATGAAGACACGATGATGGAGATCATGGTGTCATGCTGGTGACGATGATGATCATGGAGCCCCGAAGATGGAGATCAAAAGGAGCAATATGATATTGGGCATATCATGTCACTATTTGATTGCATGTGATGTTTATCATGTTTATGCATCTTGTTTACTTAGAGCGACGGTAGTAAATAAGATGATCCCTTACAACAATTTCAAGAAGTGTTCTCCCCTAACTGTGCACCGTTGCTAAAGTTCGTCGCTTCTGAGCACCACGTGATGATCGGGTGTGATGGATTCTTACGTTCACATACAACGGGTGTAAGACAGATTTACACACGCAAAACACTTAGGGTTAACTTGACGAGCCTAACATGTACAGACATGGCCTCGGAACACAGAGACCGAAAGGTCAAGCATGAGTCGTATAGTAGATACGATCAACATGAAGATGTTCACCGACGATGACTAGTCCGTCTCACGTGATGATCGGACACGGCCTAGTTGACTCGGATCATGTAATCACTTAGATGACCAGAGGGATGTCTATCTAAGTGGGAGTTCATGAGATGAACTTAATTATCGTGAACATAGTCAAAAGATCTTTGCAAATTATGTCGTAAGCTCGCACTTTAGTTCCACTGTTTAGATATGTTCCTAGAGAAAATATATAGTTGAAAGTTGATAGTAGCGATTATGCGGACAGTAGAAAGCTTATGTCCTTAATGCACTGCTCAGTGTGCCAAACCCCAAACGTGGTTTGTGGATGTTGCAAACATCAGACATACACGTTTTGATAACTACGTGATAGTTCGCTTAAACGGTTTAGAGTTGAGGCACCAAAGACGTTTTGAACGTCATGAACATATGAGATGTTTCGAGGGCTGAAATTGAGATTTCAGGCTCGTGCCCACGTCAAGAGGTATGAGACCTCCGACGATTTTCTTAGCCTGCAAACTAAGGGAGAAAAACTCAATCATTGAACTTGTGCTCAGATTGTGCGAGTGCAACAATCACTTGAATTGAGTGGGAGTTGATCTTCCGATGAGATAGTGATGTTTCTCCAAAGTCATTACCACCAAGCTGCTAGAGCTTCGTGATGAGCTATAACATATCAGGTAAAGAAATGATGATCCTTGAGGTATTCGCGATGTTTGACACGCGAAAGTAGAAATCAAGATGGAGCATCAATTGTTGATGGTTGGTGAAACCACTAGTTTCATGAAGGGCAAGGGCAAGAAGGGATACTTCATGAAACGGCAAATCAGCTGCTGCTCTAGTGAAGAAACCCAAGGTTGAACCCAAACCCGTGACTAAGTGCTTCTGTAATAAGGGGAACAACCACTGGAGCGGAATTACTCTAGATACTTGGTAGATGAGAAGGCTGGCAAGGTCGATAGAAGTATATTGGATATACATTATGTTAATGTGTACTTTACTAGTACTCCTAGTAGCACCAGGGTATTAGATACCGATTCGGTTGCTAAGTGTTAGTAACTCGAAATAAAAGCTACGGAATAAACGGAGACTAGCTAAAGGTGAGCTGACGATATGTGTTGGAAGTGTTTCCAAGGTTGATGCCATCAAGCATCGCACGCTCCCTCTACCATCGAGATTTGGTGTTTATGTTGAGCATAGACATGATTGGATTATGTCTATCGTAATACGGTTATACATTTAAGGAGAATAATGGTTACTCTGTTTATTTGAATAATACCTTCAATGGTCTTGCACCTAAAGGAATTGTTTATTGAATCTAGATCGTAGTGATACACATTTTCATGCCAAAAGATATAAGATAGTAATGATAATACCACTCACTTGTGGCACTGCCATGTAAGTCATATTGGTATAAAACGCATGAAGAAGCTCCATATTGATGGATCTTTGGACTCACTCGTTTTGAAAAGTTTGAGACATGCGAACCATGTCTATTGGTGTATACGCATGAAGAAACTCCATGCAGATGGATCGTTTGGACTCACTTGATTTTGAATCACTTGATATATGCAAATCATACCACATGGGCAAGATGACCAAAAGCCTCGTTTTGATAAGATGGAACAAGATAGCAACTTGTTGGAAGTAACACATTTTGATGTGTGCAGTCCAATGAGTGCCGAGGCATGCAAATGAATATCGTTATGTTCTTACTTCACGATGATTCGAGTAGACGTTGAGTATATTTACTTGATGAAACACAAGTCTGAATTATTGAATGGTTCAAGTAATTTCAGAGTGAAGTTGAAGATCATCATGACAAGAGGATGAAATGTCTATGATATGATCATAGAGATGAGTATCTGATGTACGAGCTCTGGCACGCAATTAAGACATTGTGGAAATTGTTTCACAATTAATACCGCCTGGAACACCATAGTTTGATGGTGTGTCCGAACATCATAGTTGCACCCTATTGGATATGGTGCGTACCATGATGTCTCTTATTGAATTACCACTATCGTTTATGGGTTAGACATTAGAGACAACCACATTCACTTTAATAGGGCACCACGTAATTCCGTTGAGATGACACCGTATGAACTATGGTTTAGAGAAACCTAAGCTGTCATTTCTTAAAAGTTTGGGGCTGCGACGCTTATGTGAAAAAGTTTCATCGTGATAAGCTCGAACCCAAAACGGATAAACACATCTTCATAGGACATCCAAAACAGTTGGGTATACCTCCTATCTCAGATCCGGAAGCAAAAGTAATTGTTTCTAGAAACGGGTCCTTTCTCGAGGAAAAGTTTGTCTCGAAAAGTTGAGTGGGAGGATGGTGGAGACTTGATATGGTTATTGAACCATCACTACAACTAGTGTGTAGCAGGGCACAGGAAGTTGTTCCTGTGGCACCTACACCAATTGAAGTAGAAGCTTATGATAGTGATCATGAAATTTCGGATCAAGTCACTACCGTACCTCGTAGGGTGACAAGGATGCGTACTGCTTCAAAGTGGTACAGTAATCCTGTCTTGAAGGTCATGTTGCTAGACAACAATGAACCTACGAGCTATGGAGAAGCGATGGTGGGCCCATATTCCGACAAATGGTTAGAAACCATGAAATCCGAGATAGGATCCATGTATCAGAACAAAGCATGGACTTTGGTGGACTTGCCCGATGATCGGCAAGCCATTGAGATAAATGGATCTTTAAGAAGAAGACGGACGTGGACGGTAATGTCACCGTCTATGAAGCTCGACTTGTGGCGAAGAGTTTTTCACAAGTTCAAGGAGTTGACTACGATGAGATTTTCTCATCCATAGTGATGCTTAACTCCGTCGGAATCATGTTAGCATTAGCTGCATTTATGAAATCTGGCAGATGGATGTCAAAACGAGTTTCCTTACCAGTCTGCGTAAGGAAAGGTTGTATGTGATACAATCAAAAAGTTTTTGTCGATCCTAAGGATGCTAAAAGGTATGCTGGCTCCAGCGATCCTTCTAACGACTGGAGTAAGCATCTCGGAGTTGGAATGTGCGCTTTGATGAGATGATCAAAGATTTTGGGTTTATACAAAGTTTATGAGAAACTTGTATTTCCAAAGAAGTGAGTGGGAGCACTATAGAATTTCTGATGAGTATATGTTGTTGACATATTGTTGATCAGAAATGATGCAGAATTTCTAAAAAGCATATAGGGTTATTTGAAAAGTATTTTTTAAGGGAAAACCTGGATTAAGCTACTTGAACATTGAGCATCAAGATCTATGAGGATAGATCAAAACCGCTTGATGGTACTTTCAAATGAGCATATACCGTGACATGATCTTGAAGGTGTTCAAGATGGATCAGTCAAAGAAGGAGTTCTTGCCTGAGATGCAAGGTGCGAAGTTAAGACTTAAAGCTCGACCACGGCAGAATAGAGAGAAAGGACGAAGGTCGTCCCCTATACTTCAGACGCAGGCTCTATAGTATGCTATGCTGTGTACCGCACCAGAAGTGTGCCTTGCCATGAGTCGATCATAGGTACAAGAATGATCCAGGAATGGATCATTGGACAGCGGTTAAAATTGTCCTTGGAGTAAATAAGGACATGTTTCTCGATTATGGAGGTGATAAAGAGTTCGGCGTAAAGGGTTACGTTGATGCAAGCTTTAACACCTATCCGAGTGACTCTGAGTAGCAAACCGGATACGTATAGTGGAGCAACCATTTGGAATAGATCCAAGTGGAGCGTGGAAGCAGCATTTACAGAATGACCTAGAGATTTGCGAAGTACATACGGATCTGAATGTTGCAGACCCGTTGACTAAAACCTCTCTCACAAGCAAAACATGATCAAACCCCAAAAATCATTGAGTCTTAATCACATGATGATGTGAACTAGTTTACAGACACTAGTAAACTCTTTGGATGTTGGTCACATAGCGATGTGACCTATCAGTGTTAATCACATGACGATGTGAACTAGATTATTGACTCTAGTGCAAGTGGTAGACTGTTGGAAATATGCCCTAGAAGCAATAATAAATTAGTTATTATTATATTTCCTTGTTCATAATAATCGTTTATTATCCATGCTATAATTGTATTGATGGGAAACTCAGATACATGTGTGGATACATAGACAACACCATGTCCCTAGTAAGCCTCTAGTTGACTAGCTCGTTGTGATCAACAGATAGTCATGGTTTCCTGACTATGGACATTGGATGTCGTTGATAACGGGATCACATCATTAGGAGAATGATGTGATGGACAAGACCCAATCCTAAGCATAGCACAAAGATCGTGTAGTTCATTTGCTAAAGCTTTTCCAATGTCAAGTATCTCTTCCTTAGACCATGAGATCGTGTAACTCCCGGATACTGTAGGAGTGCTTTGGGTGTATCAAACGTCACAACGTAACTGGGTGACTATAAAGGTGCACTACGGTATCTCCGAAAGTGTCTATTGGGTTGACACGATCGAGATGGATTTGTCACTCCGTAAACGGAGAGGTATCTCTGGGCCCACTCGATAGGACATCATCATAATGTGCACAATGTGACCAAGGGGTTGATCACGGGATGATGTGTTACGGAACGAGTAAAGAGACTTGCCGATAACGAGATTGAACAAGGTATCGGTATACCGACGATCGAATCTCGGGCAAGTATAATACCGCTAGACAAAGGGAATTGTATACGGGATCGATTGAGTCCTTGACATCATGGTTCATTCGATGAGATCATCGTGGAACATGTGGGAGCCAACATGGGTATCCAGATCCCGCTGTTGGTTATTGACCGGAGAACGTCTCGGTCATGTTTGCATGGTTCCCGAACCCGTAGGGTCTACACACTTAAGGTCTGATGACGCTAGGGTTATAAAGGAAGTTTGTATGTGTTTACCGAATGTTGTTCGGAGTCCCGGATGAGATCCCGGACGTCACGAGGAGTTCCGGAATGGTCCAGAGGTAAAGATTTATATAAGGAAAGTCTTATTTTGGTCGCCGGAAAAGTTTCCCACTTTATCGGTATTGTACCGGGAGTGCCGAAAGGGGTCCGGGGGTCCACCGGGGGGTCCACCTGCCCCGGGGGGGCACATGGGCTGTAGGGGGTGCGCGTTGGCCTATATGGGCCAAGGGCACCAGCCCCAAGAGGCCCATGCGCCAAGGAGACTTGGGGAGGGGAGAGTCCTAAAAGGGGAAGGCACCTCCGAGGGTGCCTTGGGAGGATGGACTCCTCCCCTTGGCCGCACCCTTCCTTGGAGGAAGGGGCAAGGCTGCGCCTCCCCTCTCCCTTGCCCCTATATATAGTGGAGGGAGGGAGGCAGCCGCACTGAAGCCTGGCGCCTCCTCCCTCCCGTGACACCTCCTCCTCTCCCGTAGGTGCTTGGCGGCCCCTGCAGATTGCCACGCCCTCCACCACCACCATGCCGTTGTCTTTGCTGCTGGATGGAGTCTTCCTCAACCTCTCCCTCTCTCCTTGCTAGATCAAGGCGTGGGAGACGTCACCGGGCTGTACGTGTGTTGAACGCGGAGGTGCCGTCCGTTCGGCACTAGGATCTCCGATGATTTGGATCACGACGAGTACGACTCCTTCAACCCCGTTCTCTTGAACGCTTCCGCTTAGCGATCTACAAGGGTATGTAGATGCACTCTCCTTCCCCTTGTTGCTGGTTTCTCCATAGATAGATCTTGGTGACACGTAGGAAAATTTTGAATTTCTGCTACGTTCCCCAACACATAACTCCAACACCGTGTTCACTTCCCGGACTCCGCCGAGAAGATACCATCACGATTCTGAGCCTGTTGATGTGTTTTAATTAAGGTCAACTTCGGGTTTCTACAACCGGACATTAACAAATTCCCATCTGCCTCATAACCGCGGGCACGGCTTTCAAAAGATAATACCCTGCAGGGGTGTCCCAACTTAGCCCATTATAAGCTCTCACGGTCAACGAAGGATATTCCTTCTACCGGGAAGACCCGATCAATCTCGGAATCCCGGACTACAAGACATTTCGACAGTAATAAAACAAGACCAGCAAAGCCGCCCGAATGTGCCGACAAATCCCGATAGGAGCTGCACATATCTCGTTCTCAGGGCACTCCGGATGAGCCAGACGTCGGGTTGGCATAGACCCTGATTGCCCAAGGGGCGCCGGACATCGCTCAAGTTGGACCAGCAATCGAAGGAGAACTGGCGCGGGGGGGTTAAAATAAAGATGACCCTCGGGCTCGCGAAAACCCGGGGGAAAAAGGCTTAGGTGGCAAATGGTAAAACCAAAGTTGGACCTTGCTGGAGGAGTCTTATTCAAAGCGAACTGTCAAGGGGGTCCCATAAATCACCCAACCGTGTAAGGAACGCAAAATCAAGGAACATAACACTGGTATGACGGAAACTAGGGTGGCAAGAGTGGAACAAAACACCAGGCATAAGGCCGAGCCTTCCACCCTTTACCAAGTATATAGATGCATTAATTAAATAAGAGATATTGTGATATCCCAAAATATCCATGTTCCAACAAGGAACAAACTTCATCTTCACCTGCAACTAGCAACGCTATAAGAGGGGCTGAGCAAAGCGGTTACATAGCCAATCAACGGTTTGCTAGGACATGGTGGGTTAGAGGTTTGACATGGCAATATGGGTGGCATGATGTAGCAAGTGGTAGGTATCGCAGCTTAGGCATAGCAAAAGAGCGAGCATCTAGCAAGCAAAGATAGAAGTGATTTCGAGGGTATGGTCATCTTGCCTGCAAAGTTCTCAGAGTTGTCGAAAGCTTGATCCTCGTAAGCGTTCTCAACAGGTTCCTCGTTCACGTACTCGTCTCCTGGCTCTACCCAAAGCAAGAACACAAACAATGGAACCACAATAAATCACGGTGCAATGCACAAGCAACATGATGCAAAACATGGCATGATATGCGAGAAGTGATATGCAATGCGTATGCGTGCTCCGGAAGGAAAAAGATGAACAAGGCATACTCTTGGCAAACCAAGTATGCCACTGCAAAGGTGAGATGATTTCGGTTGAAATCGATATAAAGATCACCGGAATCGGATGCACGTTTTGCAAATGACAAGCAAAGTAAGAATGGCGTAATTCTGCGATTAACAGCAGGATGCCACTTAGCAAGCAACAAGAAATTAAGTTACTGCACCCAAACGTACCAACAAATCATATGGCAGTAATCTACTCAAGATGCTTTTTTTATTTCTATTTCCTTTTTATTTTTCCTTTTCTTTCTTGTTTCTTTCTCGCTTTCAAATTTAATGATCTTTTCCCTCTTTCTTCATTTGTGTCAATTTTACTCTTTTTTTTAATAAATATCATAATTTCACAAATTTCTCCACTCTTAAAAAAATGTTCATAATTTCAAACTATCTTCAATTTTTCCAAAGATGTTCCAAATATTTAAATTTTCTTTAGATTTTTAAAAAATGTTTGAATGTTTCCAAAAAAAGTTCCCTTTTTCAATATGTGTTCAAACATTTAAAAATTGTTCGTGTTTGGTAAAATGTTAGCTTTTCCAAATTGTCTTAAGCATTACAAAAAAAGTTCCCATCTTAAAATTTTGTTCACAGGTCCAGAAAGTGTTTGTGTTTTTGTATTTTGTTTGGAGTTTAAAAAAATCATGTTTTCAATCTCTGTTCTAAATTTTATGAAATGTTCATGCTTTTCAGAAAATTTTGAAATATTTAAAAATCTCTCCATTTAAAAAGCACATGTTCTTAAAAAAGATCAAAGGTTTTAAAATTTACATGCTTTTGTTTAAATTTTTTGTTTTGAAAAGATGTTCAACTTTTGAAAAATAATGCACATCATTTACAAAGGTTCGCGGTTAAAAGATATTAACTTTTATAATTGTTTTGCATTTTTGAAGTTTCAAAAAGTGTATCAGTTCTTTTGCTGGTGACAGTACTTAATATTCTTCGCTGCCATCAACCCTCATAAGCTTAATTAGCTTATTATAGTCCATACGCTAAATTTGCAGGAAGTGATGTTAGGCTCACTTGTTTTTGAGTATTTTTATTTTATGATCTGTAAGTGGGCCGGCCCAGTCAAGCTCGGCCGTAGCTGCCGCGCTAGGTATAGGACCTCCGGACAATAAATCTTATATGACGCACACTGCGTCAAGCTGCC
Source organism: Aegilops speltoides (assembly GCA_021437245.1). Classification (NCBI taxonomy): domain Eukaryota; kingdom Viridiplantae; phylum Streptophyta; class Magnoliopsida; order Poales; family Poaceae; genus Aegilops; species Aegilops speltoides. Next base: position 14,006,367 of record CM038145.1, read on the forward strand.
GAGGCTTAGGACAGGTTCACGAGCGAGCTACAACGGACGGGGGGTTTTCTCCCGGTTTGGGGAAGGTTCCATGAATCGGTTTTTCTTTTTTCCTGTTGTTTCTTGTGGTTGGTTTTCTTTATGGTTTTTCTCATTCGATTTTCCTTTCTGTGTCTTTTTTTTCATTTTCGTTTCCTATTAATCTTTTCTGTTTCTTTCCTTTTGATGTTTCGTTTTTCAACAATTCACAAATTTAAATAATGTTTAGAATTCAAAATTGTTTGCAAATTTTAAAATATGCTCGGGGTTTTCAAAAAATGGTCTTGTTTTCAAAAAATATTCTCAAATTTAAAAAAAAATGTTCGTGTTCTGAAAAAAAATATTCGTAAACTTTTAAAAAATTTGTAAAGTTTAGAAAATGTTCCCAGTTTTCAGGATAATGTTCGCAATTTGAAAAAAAATTCATGCTTTCAAAATAATGTTTACAATTTTGAAAATGTTCAAATATTCAAATAATGTTCGCAAAAAATAAAAATGTAGAAATGTTTTGAAAAATGTTCATGTTATCGGAAAAACGTTCAGTTTTGGAACATTTTCAATTTTTAAGTGTTCGTGCTTTTCAAAAAAAAAATCAAAATTTGGAATATGATCATTTTTAACGTACTCCTACAATGTCGCTTTACTCAGCTACAGCATGCCCGCATGAGATGATAGTTCTTAAAGTTGTGCGCTGTTTGTATGACTCCAATGCTCGTCTGGTCTGTTGGCTGTCGTCGCCCTCGCAACTGCGGGAGGTCCAGGGTTCGATTCCGAGCAGGCCGGCCTAGGTCAGACTCCCCTGTGCTTTTATTCAATGATTTGGAAGAAAGTATCGGCAAGAGGAACATGCATGGACCTCTAGAGCGCCAAGGACGATGTTCCACTCTAGCGCCACCTTCTACCGTTCTACGCGGATCATCTTCTTTGAATGGAGATCGGTGACATGTTCAAGAAAAAAACTACTTCTTCCCCAATCCCCACCTTCGACCGAGATAAGCGAGAGCGTGATCTGTCGTACAACGTCATTGTTGACTACAATTTACGTCGAAGAAAGTCTCGCGGTGTCAACCTGGACGACTAGAGCGCCTAGCCACCGCTGTCGTGAGTTCGTCGACGAGAAGGGCCACCGCGGAGCCCGTTTCATCCGTAACGGGTTCACACAGCCACCCTGATTGCCCTGCTGCCACCGCCTCGAGGTCCATGTTGCAACGACCGTTTTTTTTCGAGAAGGGGGAGCTCCCCGGCCTCTACATCAGAACGATGCATATGGCCATAATTTTGCAGTGACTGTGGCTGACTCCAAAGTATCGTGGGGCATTTTCTCGAAGACGTGGCTCCATTCCTCCTACTGTCTACTATTGTACGTGTTCTATTCCTCAGTTGATCAACTCAGACAGGTATTCTGTGTCTGCTAACCAAGCGAACATGCATGGAAGCACACACATGCATGCTAATGGATCGATGAGCAATGCTATACACACGACGCTACATAGCCGATTTGTGGACGACGCTGAAGATCACACCACGCGATGCAGTAATCTACTCAAATTAAGTTACGCTTAGCGATCTACAAGGGTATGTAGATGCACTCTCCTTCCCCTTGTTGCTGGTTTCTCCATAGATAGATCTTGGTGACACGTAGGAAAATTTTGAATTTCTGCTACGTTCCCCAACAGTGGCATCATGAGCTAGGTCTATTGCGTAGATTCTTTGCACGAGTAGAAGACAAAGTAGTTGTGGGCGTTGATTTTGTTCAATATGCTTGCCGTTACTAGTCCAATCTTGTTTCGACGGTATTGTGGGATGAAGCGGCCCGGACCGACCTTACACGTACTCTTACGTGAGACAGGTTCCACCGACTGACAAGCACTTGGTGCATAAGGTGGCTAGCGGGTGCCAATCTCTCCCACTTTAGTCGGAACGGATTCGATGAAAAGGGTCCTTATGAAGGGTAAATAGCAATTGGCATATCACGTTGTGGTTTTGCGTAGGTAAGAAACGTTCTTGCTAGAAACCCATAGCAGCCACGTAAAACATGCAAACAACAATTAGAGGACGTCTAACTTGTTTTTGCAGGGTATGCTATGTGATGTGATATGGCCAAGAAGAATGTGATGAATGATATGTGATGTATGAGATTGATCATGTTCTTGTAATAGGAATCACGACTTGCATGTCGATGAGTATGACAACCGGCGAGAGCCATAGGAGTTGTCTATATTTATTGTATGACCTGCATGTCATTGAACAACGCCATGTAATTACTTTACTTTATTGCTAACCGTAGCCATAGTAGTAGAAGTAATAGTTGGCGAGACAACTTCATGAAGACACGATGATGGAGATCATGGTGTCATGTCAGGTGACGATGATGATCATGGAGCCCCGAAGATGGAGATCAAAAGGAGCAATATGATATTGGGCATATCATGTCACTATTTGATTGCATGTGATGTTTATCATGTTTATGCATCTTGTTTACTTAGAGCGACGGTAGTAAATAAGATGATCCCTTACAACAATTTCAAGAAGTGTTCTCCCCTAACTGTGCACCGTTGCTAAAGTTCGTCGCTTCTAAGCACCACGTGATGATCGGGTGTGATGGATTCTTACGTTCACATACAACGGGTGTAAGACAGATTTACACACGCAAAACACTTAGGGTTAACTTGACGAGCCTAACATGTACAGACATGGCCTCGGAACACGAGAGACCGAAAGGTCAAGCATGAGTCGATAGTAGATACGATCAACATGAAGATGTTCATCGACGATGACTAGTCCGTCTCACGTGATGATCGGACACGGCCTAGTTGACTCGGATCATGTAATCACTTAGATGACCAGAGGGATGTCTATCTAAGTGGGAGTTCATGAGATGAACTTAATTATCGTGAACATAGTCAAAAGATCTTTGCAAATTATGTCGTAAGCTCGCACTTTAGTTCCACTGTTTAGATATGTTCCTAGAGAAAATATATAGTTGAAAGTTGATAGTAGCGATTATGCGGACAGTAGAAAGCTTATGTCCTTAATGCACTGCTCAGTGTGCCAAACCCCAAACGTGGTTTGTGGATGTTGCAAACATCAGACATACACGTTTTGATAACTACGTGATAGTTCAGTTAAACGGTTTAGAGTTGAGGCACCAAAGACGTTTTCGAAACGTCGCGGAACATATGAGATGTTTCGAGGGCTGAAATTGAGATTTCAGGCTCGTGCCCACGTCAAGAGGTATGAGACCTCCGACGATTTTCTTAGCCTGCAAACTAAGGGAGAAAAACTCAATCATTGAACTTGTGCTCAGATTGTCTGAGTGCAACAATCACTTGAATTGAGTGGGAGTTGATCTTCCAGATGAGATAGTGATGTTTCTCCAAAGTCATTACCACCAAGCTGCTAGAGCTTCGTGATGAGCTATAACATATCAGGTAAAGAAATGATGATCCTTGAGGTATTCGCGATGTTTGACACCGCGAAAGTAGAAATCAAGATGGAGCATCAATTGTTGATGGTTGGTGAAACCACTAGTTTCATGAAGGGCAAGGGCAAGAAGGGATACTTCATGAAACGGCAAATCAGCTGCTGCTCTAGTGAAGAAACCCAAGGTTGAACCCAAACCCGTGACTAAGTGCTTCTGTAATAAGGGGAACAACCACTGGAGCGGAATTACTCTAGATACTTGGTAGATGAGAAGGCTGGCAAGGTCGATAGAAGTATATTGGATATACATTATGTTAATGTGTACTTTACTAGTACTCCTAGTAGCACCAGGGTATTAGATACCGATTCGGTTGCTAAGTGTTAGTAACTCGAAATAAAAGCTACGGAATAAACGGAGACTAGCTAAAGGTGAGCTGACGATATGTGTTGGAAGTGTTTCCAAGGTTGATGCCATCAAGCATCGCACGCTCCCTCTACCATCGAGATTTGGTGTTTATGTTGAGCATAGACATGATTGGATTATGTCTATCGTAATACGGTTATACATTTAAGGAGAATAATGGTTACTCTGTTTATTTGAATAATACCTTCAATGGTCTTGCACCTAAAGGAATTGTTTATTGAATCTAGATCGTAGTGATACACATTTTCATGCCAAAAGATATAAGATAGTAATGATAATACCACTCACTTGTGGCACTGCCATGTAAGTCATATTGGTATAAAACGCATGAAGAAGCTCCATATTGATGGATCTTTGGACTCACTCGTTTTGAAAAGTTTGAGACATGCGAACCATGTCTATTGGTGTATACGCATGAAGAAACTCCATGCAGATGGATCGTTTGGACTCACTTGATTTTGAATCACTTGATATATGCAAATCATACCACATGGGCAAGATGACCAAAAGCCTCGTTTTGAGTAAGATGGAACAAGATAGCAACTTGTTGGAAGTAACACATTTTGATGTGTGCAGTCCAATGAGTGCTGAGGCATGCAGTGAATATCGTTATGTTCTTACTTCACAGATGATTCGAGTAGACGTTGAGTATATTTACTTGATGAAACACAAGTCTGAATTATTGAATGGTTCAAGTAATTTCAGAGTGAAGTTGAAGATCATCATGACAAGAGGATGAAATGTCTATGATATGATCATAGAGATGAGTATCTGATGTACGAGCTCTGGCACGCAATTAAGACATTGTGGAAATTGTTTCACAATTAATACCGCCTGGAACACCATAGTTTGATGGTGTGTCCGAACATCATAGTTGCACCCTATTGGATATGGTGCGTACCATGATGTCTCTTATTGAATTACCACTATCGTTTATGGGTTAGACATTAGAGACAACCACATTCACTTTAATAGGGCACCACGTAATTCCGTTGAGATGACACCGTATGAACTATGGTTTAGAGAAACCTAAGCTGTCATTTCTTAAAAGTTTGGGGCTGCGACGCTTATGTGAAAAAGTTTCATCGTGATAAGCTCGAACCCAAAACGGATAAACACATCTTCATAGGACATCCAAAACAGTTGGGTATACCTCCTATCTCAGATCCGGAAGCAAAAGTAATTGTTTCTAGAAACGGGTCCTTTCTCTAGGAAAAGTTTGTCTCGAAAAGTTGAGTGGGAGGATGGTGGAGACTTGATATGGTTATTGAACCATCACTACAACTAGTGTGTAGCAGGGCACAGGAAGTTGTTCCTGTGGCACCTACACCAATTGAAGTAGAAGCTTATGATAGTGATCATGAAATTTCGGATCAAGTCACTACCGTACCTCGTAGGGTGACAAGGATGCGTACTGCTTCAAAGTGGTACAGTAATCCTGTCTTGAAGGTCATGTTGCTAGACAACAATGAACCTACGAGCTATGGAGAAGCGATGGTGGGCCCATATTCCGACAAATGGTTAGAAACCATGAAATCCGAGATAGGATCCATGTATCAGAACAAAGCATGGACTTTGGTGGACTTGCCCGATGATCGGCAAGCCATTGAGATAAATGGATCTTTAAGAAGAAGACGGACGTGGACGGTAATATCACCGCCTATGAAGCTCGACTTGTGGCGAAGAGTTTTTCACAAGTTCAAGGAGTTGACTACGATGAGATTTTCTCATCCATAGTGATGCTTAACTCCGTCGGAATCATGTTAGCATTAGCTGCATTTATGAAATCTGGCGATGGATGTCAAAACGAGTTTCCTTACCATCACAGTAAGGAAAGGTTGTATGTGATACAATCAAAAAGTTTTTGTCGATCCTAAGGATGCTAAAGGTATCTTGGCTCCAAATGATCCTTCTAACGATCGGAGTAAGCATCTCGGAGTTGGAATGTGCGCTTTGATGAGATGATCAAAGATTCATATTTGGGGGAAATGACTTTAGGTCATCTTGGTAAGGCGGCGTCATTGACGATACGGGTCACGGGCATGGGTGGCTTGGGCAGCTTCCATGGTCCAGGCATCCGCTGCAGCCCTTGCCGGATGGGGGGAGAGCCTAAGGAAGCAGCTCAGGTGCCTTGGGAGTGATGGACTCCCCCCCCGCACCCCGTTGGCAGGGTGCTCGCCTCCCCTTTAGTGGAGACGGTGCCTCACAGAGCCGCTGCCTCCCCTTCGAAGCTCTCCCTCCGTGGTCTGACCTGCGGATCCTCCCACCCTGCTTGCTGGTGGAGTCTCCTAGAACCTTCCACTCTCCTTGCGTTCGGCGTGAGCGTGGCTGTTGACCGGGCGTCGTGTCACGTTGAACGGAGTCTCCGTTGGCACTAGGATCTCCGTGTTCCTTCTAGGATGACTACAAGTTCTGAAGCACTAGCATCTAGGTCTCAGGACTTGCTTGGTTCGTCCACTGATATGACGGTACTGGTAGATTCTGGAGTTGACACTGGCATTGCAATGCGACATGTCTGTCTATTGGTGATCTTGCCGTAGAGACAGTAGTTCGTGGAGCGTTGATTTGGTCAATATGCTGCCTACTGTCCTTTGCGGATTGGTGAGGATCTTCGTGAGGTACTGGCACTTGGTCAAGTGCTACGTGGAGTCCGTTCACTGTCCAAGCATAGTGAATAGGGCCAATTGCATTTGGTATCGGGTTGTGGAAGACGTCATGTGACGTAGAACAGCACCACGTAATGCGTTAAACATTGAGCGTCAGTACACTTATCGTATGTTGCGAATGATGTGTATGGAGGATTGAATGATATGATGAATGTTGTATTGGAATGATATTTATTTATGGAACGACTGATCATAGTTTAAATTGAGACTGAGTCTTAATCTTAAATTGTATTACCCCTTAAATTTTATATAAGGTAGCATTGAAGTAAGTTGAGAGACACTGATGATGTCATGTGTATATCTGTGATGATTAGTGGAGTAGATGATCAAGAGCAAATGATTTGGAGAATATGTTCACTAATGATTGCTCATGTTACTGATCAGTCATAGTTTATGCATGTTTTGATGTTAGTGTCGAAAGATATCATCAATGTTCCAAGTAGTCCTAACTGTGCCTAATTACAATCTGCAGAACGGTCCGAGTCGATGATCGTTAGTGAATAGTAAGACTGTTACAACGAAATTGGTGACTGAGCACCACATGTAAGACTGGCTGAACCAGCTAGTCAGAGGATCAGTTGATCGATACATGAGAGTCGACATACGATATGCATAGTCTATCGATCAAATGAGATCGTCACGTGATGACTAGTTTCTCAGTATATGAGTTAATTGGTAGTAGTATCTCGAGATGGAATCACTGTAATATGCTCAAAGATTTTAGTGGATCTATGAATGCTATGTATTATGAAGTTAAGACTATTAGTTGAAGTTGATATAGTTATGCACAAGGAATTATGTTAATGCTATAGATAGATCTTGGTGACACGTAGGAAAATTTTGAATATTTGCTACGTTCCCCAACACATAACTCCAACACCGTGTTCACTTCCCGGACTCCGCCGAGAAGATACCATCACGGTTACAGACGCGGTTGATGTGTTTTAATTAAGGTCAACTTCGGGTTTCTACAACCGGACATTAACAAATTCCCATCTGCCTCATAACCGCGGGCACGGCTTTCGAAAGATAATACCCTGCAGGGGTGTCCCAACTTAGCCCATTATAAGCTCTCACGGTCAACGAAGGATATTCCTTCTACCGGGAAGACCCGATCAGTCTCGGAATCCCGGACTACAAGACATTTCGACAGTAATAAAACAAGACCAGCAAAGCCGCATGAATGAGCCGACAAATCCCGATAGGAGCTGCACATATCTCGTTCTCAGGGCACACCGGATGAGCCAGACGTCGGGTTGGCATAGACCCTGATTGCCCAAGGGGCGCCGGACATCGCTCAAGTTGGACCAGCAATCGAAGGAGAACTGGCCCGGGGGGTTAAAATAAAGATGACCCTCGGGCTCGCGAAAACCCGGGGGAAAAAGGCTTAGGTGGCAAATGGTAAAACCAAAGTTGGGCCTTGCTGGAGGAGTCTTATTCAAAGCGAACTGTCAAGGGGGTCCCATAAATCACCCAACCGTGTAAGGAACGCAAAATCAAGGAACATAACACCGGTATGACGGAAACTAGGGTGGCAAGAGTGGAACAAAACACCAGGCATAAGGCCGAGCCTTCCACCCTTTACCAAGTATATAGATGCATTAATTAAATAAGAGATATTGTGATACCCCAAAATATCCATGTTCCAACAAGGAACAAACTTCATCTTCACCTGCAACTAGCAACGCTATAAGAGGGGCTGAGCAAAGCGGTTACATAGCCAATCAACGGTTTGCTAGGACATGGTGGGTTAGAGGTTTGACATGGCAATATGGGTGGCATGATATAGCAAGTGGTAGGTATCGCAGCTTAGGCATAGCAAAAGAGTGAGCATCTAGCAAGCAAAGATAGAAGTGATTTCGAGGGTATGGTTATCTTGCCTGCAAAGTTCTCAGAGTTGTCGAAAGCTTGATCCTCGTAAGCGTTCTCAACAGGTTCCTCGTTCACGTACTCGTCTCCTGGCTCTACCCAAAGCAAGAACACAAACAATGGAACCACAATAAATCACGGTGCAATGCACAAGCAACATGATGCAAAACATGGCATGATATGCGAGATGTGATATGCAATGCGTATGCGTGCTCCGGAAGGAAAAAGATGAACAAGGCATACTCTTGGGAAACCAAGTATGCCACTGCAAAGGTGAGATGATTTCGGTTGAAATCGATATAAAGATCACCGGAATCGGATGCACGGTTTGCAAATGACAAGCAAAGTAAGAATGGCATAATTCTGCGATTAACAGCAGGATGCCACTTAGCAAGCAAAAAGAAATTAAGTTACTGCACCCAAACGTACCAACAAAGCATATGGCAGTAATCTACTCAAGATGCTTAACAAAAGATGAACACTGAGCTACGGCTAAATCACACCTCAACAGGTTCACAAGCATGGCAAAAGTGCAAAATATATCAGCTTCACAAACTTAGTGAAAAACTAATATGCCAGAAATTAACATCAGGAAGACATGTTTAGAGCAAGCAAACAACCTGCTACAGGAACATATCATAGCAAAATATGGCATGGCATGAATCTACTCAAGGCATTGAACAAAAGGGATCAGAAAATATAATAACACCCATGTCAATTAAGCAAGTTTCGTTACAGATCTCAGACTTAGCAGAAAACTGGGCATGGCAAAACAGATAACAAGTAGGCATGTTCGTGAGCTCGATGCACTCACTACAGAGCATTTCATGATAAACTAAGCATACATTCATCAAGAATACATGGCATAGAAGCTATACATGGCAAGAACAACATCATAGCATGCAAGGAACAACTACAACAAGCTTGGCAAAATTGAATAACATGTATACAACCTGCCAGGAAACATTTTATAGCAAAAGTAGAGTTCGATTGACTCAAGCTATTGCACTCCATAATTGCAAACAAAGGCATGGATGGATAGAGCACATTCATATGTGCAAAACTCCCTGTACTGATCATGCTCAAAAGAGGCATAGATCTCTCTGAAACAACATGAACACATGGCATAAAAATAACAGCAGGGCATGACTTAGTGAAATTACTAAGTCCCTGAAATCAGCAACATTAAGATCCCTAGTTTGCATGCTTGTGCTAGTCAACACAGAGATTACAAAAATACATGGCATACACCCCTGTAAAGATGGCATGGCATTTTACAAAACACATGTAGGACTCAAGTTCATAGGGTGCACATATCAATCATGGCAAAAATGACAAAAGTGCATGTTCTACTGAGAATCTGAAACTAACATCACATAGCCCTCTTCTAACAGCATTTTGGGCATCAAGATGAGCTCAAATGAAAATGATGCAATGAGATGAAATGATGTACTCGTCGAGGCGAACAATTTGACAAATTATACGCACGAAACGGAGCTACAGATGCAGAGATATGATGTGATGAACGTGCAACAAATTTACTGGAAAAAATGACTTGGACAAAACGGGGAGACAAAAGTCAACCGAGGTTCTCAGATCTGGGTCCGGCTCGGCGCGCGGATCGAGGTGGCAGGCACGCTCACCGGAGTGGAAGAAGAAGGCGGCGGCCGGATGAGGCAGGGCGCCGGATCTGGGGCCGGGGTGGCCGGATCTGGCGCGGGGCGCGGAGGCGGGCGGGCGGCGGCGGGCGATCGAGGCGGAGCGGGCGGCGGCGGCGCGGCGGAGGCGGGCCGGGCGGGCCGGGCGGGCGAGGCGGAGCGCGCGGCAAGGCGCGACTGGAGGCGAGGCGCGGCGCTGGGCGGGGGCGCGCCCGGCGGGCGGCTCGGCTCAGCCGGGGCCGGCCGGGCTGGCGGGCCGGCGGCGGGGCGCTGGCGATGGGGCGCGGGCTGCCCACGTGGCAGCCGCGGATTGGTCGGGCGGTGGCGGCGGACGCATCCGGCGCCGTCCAGACGTGTCCGGCGCGGGAAGAGGAGCGGGGAGCTAGGTTTAGGGTGGAATTGATCCGGGATTTCGGGGGAGGGGGTGTTTTTATAGGTAGAAGGAGCTAGGAAGCTCCAAATGGAGTGCGGTTTTCGCCCACACGATCGTGATCCGACGATGGAGAGCATGGAAGTGACTTAGATGGGTTAATGGGCTGTTTTGGAGGGGTTTTGGGCTGCAACCCAAAAGAGGCCTTCGCGGTTACCCAGTTAACCGTTGGAGTATCAAACGACCTCCAAATGGCACGAAACTTGACAGGTGGTCTACCGGTGGTGTATCAAGGCCACTTGGCAAGCCTCGGTCCATTCCGAGAAAGTTTAATACCCTCACGGAAAAATGTAAATGGGAGCGCCGGGGGACATAGGAGTGCCGGATTGCAAAACGGACAACGGGGAAAATGCTCGGAATCATGAGACGAACACGTATGCAAATGTGATGCACATGATGACATGATATGAAATGCATGACATGGACAAAATGCAAAATGAAGAAAAACCCAACCACGGAGGGAATATCATATCACAATGCCGAAAATGGCAAGAATTGGAGTTACAAATATGACAAGTTACATCCGGGTGTTACACAATTGCAAACACATGCATGTTCAATTGCAAACAGAACCAGGACTACGAATTCTTCAGCACCGAGAACTATGATGAGTCGGCTACGTAGTAGTCCACCATGAACTCATCACTAGGTTCATCAAGATGCATGTTGACCCTCCTTGCAGCTTCAAAAGTGTAGGCTTCGTCGGGTTCTCTCCAATGAGGGAAACCAAGAAAAGTTCGGTATGCTTCGTTTGTGACAACAACTCTAAACACCATGTCCTTCGTTAACATGGCCGATCAGCCACGCTTTGGTCCCTCATCAAATCCAACATTGAGCTTTTGCAGGAATTCACATTGTGCAAGGTAGGGGATGTTCTCAACGAAATAAAAGAAAAATATAATCAGACATTTCTTGGGTTCAACTGTGAATGTATCAGGCACAACATGATCTCATCACCATGTTCGTCAAGGTACATGTATTAGAAAGGAAGTTCTAGAAGCTATAGGTAGAAGAATTTATCCTTCAGGCACATAAACTTAGGGTATCGAACCACCTGAGAGCATGCCCCCTTAGCCTGTTGTACCATACTTCGGGCAAACGTGATCTATTTGCTACATTGATGTTGACAAATCAGAGTTTATGATAAAGAAATGTTGAACCAAAAATGCTAAGAAACATGAACAAAACAAATATTCAAAGAAACATTAAGAACAAACATTGTTCATTGTGTAATTTAAACACTAATATGATTGGTTGTACATTAAGTTAACATAAAACATGCATAAATTAAACAGTAATACACTAAAGCTACCCCTGGGTGAATCTTTGTTCTTGTTGTAGTAGGCGTCGAACTCCAAGTCAAAGTAGTCGTCAATGGAGGACTCTTCACCGTCCCAAGGGCTGGCTTCGTGGTTGTTGGCGGTGATCTATCTCCACGTCATCTCGCCCTCCTCGTAGGTGACCTCACCGTGGATTGCGTCGATCATCACATCACCCTCAACGTTCTCGCGAGCGATCTACCCAGCATTTTGCTCCCTCTGGCACTCGTCCTCCATTGACTAGAAGAATGTGTGGTTCACGACGAGGAGCTACGGATCCTCCTTGAGGATCCTCCGTCGTAGCAAATGTGCCAAGCCACTAGTGCATGCATGTCCATGTTTGGGTGGTGACATGTCCCCCACGTGCCCCTTGGTCATTTCCTCCACGGTACCTCAGGGGAGACGACGGCTACAACATGTCCGACGGCAGCGGAGAACTATAATAATAAGTACAAACATTTTAAAATTGATGATTTTTTCATGTCCTTTACTGAAAATTGGACATATTGAGTTTTAGTAATTTAACAAAACATAAATTAATCAATGTTCCGATCTCACCAATTTTTTTCTGAGTAAAATGCATCGTAGGTCCTATAACTATCCGAGGTGTGTCACTTTAGTCCTATAACTATCAAAGTGCAGATTTGGGTCCCAAAACTATTTCGAGTCGTTCACTGCACGTCCTATGGTCGCCCCAGCAGTGATTGTTGGCTGACATGTCACCTGGACCAGTGCCACAATGACCCAGGGTGCGTGGTGGAAGATTTCCCGCCATTGGTGGTTGATACATTTTGCAATTTGGTCCATCAAATTGTTTGCTCTCTCCAGCCGTAGCCCTCCTCTCTGCAATCTCATCTCTCTTCTGCCATGTCTGGAACAAGCTCAACGGCAGCAAGATGTAGCAGGAACAAGCCGGCGCGGCAAATGATCATGCAAATGACAAATGAATATATATTTCACACCCTCTCTCTAAGATTACAAATGATAAATGAGACTTGGTCTGGACAATCATAGAAAATGATGTTGCAACTTAACAGGCAAATATATAGATGAGAATTGCCACAATTCCAGGAAGTAGCACATCATATTGTCATTACATAAAGAGTTCTCTTACATAAACATAGATACACACTAAAGCTTGCAACTATGTAATGTGGTAATGGCTTGCACTCTGCATGATGCAGTACCACATTACATAAGTAGTACCTCACTCCAAAATAAAGACTTCAATTTGTGAAGTCCCTAACCATCTCTATCTATCCAAAAGAAACCAAACTCTGTCCAAAAAGAAACCAAGTTCTGTCCAATAGAAGGCATGTCCACTTCATCTTCTATTTCTTCTTCATAGGAATAACATTCTCCTTCTCCGTGATCTTCTCCTTCCTTTTCTTCTTTATTTGGTGCTACATGGATTATAGCTGTGGTCTGTTTTGTCATTGGAGATCCTCTATTTGGCTTGCAAGAAATTGATTGTCAAGAAGAGGTCTTGGTGCCTGGGATTCTTGGGACGGCTGTGACTGCAAATGTGAAAACATGTGTTACATCAGTTTTGGAATAGGAGAGTTTCCATGAGATTTACAAAAGTTGAAAAGAACTTACAAATTGCATCAGTATGTCCAACACAGACATGTTCTGCTCCCACACTTGTATTACACTAGATCCAACCACACTTGCAGAAGATGTGGTCTACAATTCCAGAGTAGTTTTGGATTTAAGTTAGCAACTACTCCCTCTGTTCGGAATTACTTGTCTTGGAAATGGATGTATCTAGAACTAAAATATGTCTAGATACATCTATTTCTGCGATAAGTAATTCCGAACGGAGGGAGTAACTAACTAGAAGTAACATAAAGGAAATTATCTAGTAATTGTTACCTGATCAGTTGAACTAATCCTTCTCTTCACCGGTAATTTTGTCTTTTTGGCAATATGCCTTGGAATTGAGTTTTGTCCTTGAACTGCCTCATCTTGCTGCACTTGCCCTGCCTGTCGCTGCTCCCCTTGCCTTGCCTCGCCTCATCTTGTTGCTCCTGTGTACCTTTTTCAGGGCAAGTTCTTTTATTATGATCAACTGACCTACAAATACTGCAGTGAGAAACCGCACCATGCTTGCTCAACTTTCCTTCATCAGTCTCTACAGGGTTCTTCTTTCTTTTATTGCTAGGCCTCCCAACATGCTTTTCGTATAGGGGTGGCAAGTTGGAGCAGCATTCATCTTTTCCCATTCTCTTGGGTCTCTGCAAGGCATAATAATTTCACCATACACTTTCTTGAATGCTGCAATACTATAGCATGGAGAGACAACATTCTCTGGTTTGATTCTTTCACCTCCGAGACAAGAGATGTCATGTCTACATGGTATGCCCGTTAGCTGCCAAGCTTTGCATGAACATGTGTATTTGTTTATGTCAACCTTGTACTCGCTTCTGAGTCCCAAGACAGTAAAAGATGCCTTTGCCAGAAGGCAATGCCTGACAATTATTAGCCATTTCTGCATTCTTATCAAGTATCTTTTTCATCTTAGGACAAATTGTTCCACACCACTCTTCACTTTCCTTGTTCTTGCTATAAAACCTTGTCGACAATTGATTTTGATTTTTTTTTGAACATGCTCATGACAGGCAGCTCTCTAGCATCAAGTATCCACCTCCATTGAAAAGAAACAAATCAGTTCATAATGTAAATTCAAACCAGATATATCCCCGACATAGCAGCAAGATAGTGCACTATGTAGAACTAGAATGGAAAAATATATAACAAAATATATTATAATGGAGAAAGCGATAGGAAACTTATTAAAGACCTCACAATTATTTTTTATTAGCAGGTCACACTTTGGTAATTCTTGGAAAAAGTCCATGCACCAGGAACTTGGTTCAATTGCTTCTAAGTACTCATAAGCTTCCAGTCATACTAAGACAATCTGCATCTCTATCAATAATTCTCAGTCCATTATCCAAATTCATGCCAGGAAGTAACCAGAAACACTGCACTTTACTTGGATCATAGCCAAGCTGCTGCACAAAATCTTTAATCCATCGCGGCGACCAGGTTTCAACCTCACAATGATCAAAGAAATCTGTTTTGCAATCCATGTATTTCTTGTTTGCTCCAAAGCCAAGAAAAACCCCACCATGATTAATCTCTACTGAGAGGGTCCTATTACATGAAAAAAAACAGAGTACATATATACATCAGCAGTACAATTTCTTTTGCATCACCATTGGTACATATATACATCAGCAGTACAATTTCAAATGGTACTATAGGTGTACAGGATGAGCTTATAATGCAAAAAAAGATACCACTGTACATAACAAGGCTTCAGTTGCAGCAGTGATTATATACTGCAGGAAAAATACTGCCCAAATCACCATACGCACAGGAAGATGCCCAAATCTCCATACGTACAGGAAGATGCCCAACTCTTTTGAAATAGATTTCAGTACGGGAAGAGAAGCCATATGTACATTCAGACTGAATCGACACAATATCTAAGTTGTAATGCCTAAATAGTCCCAAGTCTTGCTACTCTATTGAAATCTCTAAGTTAAAAGGGGGTGCAGCAGGGATTGGGGTTAGGGTTCTTACCATACTCCGGAGGAGGGGTGTTGGGAAGCCGCCGCGATGGAGCCATCAGACCAGCACCACGGTCGGATTAGCAGCCCCAACTCCCGTCCCGCGCCTCCAATCGCTGGACATCAATCGCGAACGCCGCTGGTCGCCACCATATCGCCGCCTCAGAGAGATTTGTTCGTAGAAGAGAGATGGGGGGGGGTGTCTGAGAATGAGACGAGCTGAGATTTCAAGGGCTTTCCTGCAAATAAGCGCTTCATTGTTTAGGCTGGTGGGCCCCTCTGGTCGATGTGGCACCGGTCCAGGTGACACGTCGGACGGTCAACGCTACTGGGGCGACCATAGGACCTGCAGTGAACGACTTGAAATAGTTTTGGGACCGAAATCTGCACTTTGATAGTTATAGGACTAAAGTGACACACCTAGGATAGTTATAGGACTTATGATGCATTTTACTTTTTTTCTGATGGTCTTGAGAATATCTTTTTCTACACCTACCTTATGGTTGCACACATGGAAGTAATGCGTTGCAGCAAAATTCAAAAACAAAACAAGCAAAAATCCACTTGTACTAGTGTCCACTACCTCTACAAGTAGCAAGGGTCGTAGAGTTACAATTTATACTTACTGTAATTTAAACTACTATAACCGACGCGGTTGATCTGCTCGCGAGCACAGTGACAGCTTTATCTGGGCGGCTAGACATGGCAACGGGATGTGTAGCGTTGAATTACTAAGAGCATCTCCAACAGCCGCGCTATATAAGCGCCACGCTAAAAATTAGTGCTTTTTGCGCGACGCGCTACCACTCCGGGCGCTCCAGCGGAGGCGCAAAAACCGAGCGTGCGGCATATCTAGTTCAGCGCGCCGGCCGAAACACCATCGTGCGCCGCTTATTTTCTGCGCCCGCTCCCGCGCGCTGGACTCTCGAGCGCTCGCTCGCAACTCCACCTACCCCATCCAGCCGCTGGCACCACCGCCGCCCGCGCCACCCCATTTCTTCCGCCGTGGCTTCCCCGTCTCCCTCTATTTACCGCCATGCGTGGCGCGCGGCAGTCCTCCAACGAATAGCGCCCGGTCGCCCACTGCTACTCCACGCCCGCAAGGTGTTCGACAAAACACCCGCAAGGTATGTATTGCTTCAACTTCACATTTTTTACATGAATTTGGTGCATGTTGTTTGTAATTTTTATTGCCTAGTTTAAATTGAACATTGTAGATGAGTTCGTCATATGATTCTTCCGAACAAGAATTTGATATGGAAGAGGAGGATCTTGCAATGATCCTAGCTATGCACATCAATAAAAAACTGAAGCATGGTGGTTCGGTTATGGGTCGGCAGAAAATTTGGAGGGATAGGATCGATGCCCACAACAGATTGAAGAGGCACTATTTTGTGGAGAATCCCACATACCCGGAGTTGTACTTTCGTCGCCGGTTTAGGATGAGCACCGAGTTGTTCAGCACATTGCAGAGAAACTAGCAAGCCATGACCGGTTTTTCAGCAAAGGAGGAATGCCGCCGAAGAGCTCGGGCATAGCACCTTTCAGAAGGTGACAACCGCTTTGCGTATGTTGGCATACGGTATCCCCGCTAATCTAGTTGATGATCACTTGGCCATGGGTGAGAGCCAAGCCATTATGTGTGTCAAGCGCTTCGCAGGTGGAATTGTGCAAGTGTTTGGCCAGGAGTATTTGATATCTCCCAATGTTGAAGACGCCGCAAGGCTATTGGAGATGAACAAAGCTTGCGGCTTCCCAGGTATGCTTGCTCAATAGATTGCATGCATTGGAGTTGGAAGAATTGTCCAAAGGCATGGCATGGGCAATTCCACGGCCAAAAAGAGGGTTCCACTATAATCCTTGAAGTGGTGGCCGGTCAAGAGACTTGGATTTGGCATGCTTTTTTGGAATGCCTGGATCTTTGAATGACATCAACGTTGTCAACCGGTCACCACTGGTGAATAAGATTGCAAATGGTGAACTACCACCGGTGCAGTTTGTAGCAAATGGTCGTACATACAACTATGGCTACTATCTTGCGGATGACATCTACCCAAAGTGGCAAACATTTGTGAAGCCGTTGAAAAAACCGGAAGGTAAGAAAAATCTTGATTTCCACAATGCTCAGGCGGCGGCTAGAAAAGATGTGGAGAGAGCTTTTGGGATTTTGCAAGCCCAATTTGCTATTGTGAGAGGACCGGCTAGATTTTGGGATCAAAAGATGCTTTGTTACATCATGCACGCTTGTGTGATCATGCACAACATGATCATCGAGAATGAGCATGGCCAAGATGTAGACTACTCTCACTATGAGCTCTTGGAACATCCCGTACGAGTGCGGTGGAGGGCTCAAAGGGTGGCTTGATTTGTTGCCTCCTATCATGCCATTCGACGTCCCGCAGCACATGATGATCTTCAAAAGGATCTCATTGAGGAGTGGTGGGCTTTTAATGGCCGACAAAGAGCATCATGATTTGTGCCTTTGATGTTGTATTGTTGAAATATTTGTTGTATCGAAAGATAAACTATTTTTTGAGTTGTAATGACGAAATTGAACTATTTATTGTTGATTTATTTTGTTTGTGTTTGATCTTCTTGCTTGTTTTTGGAGCGCATATGTTGTTTGTGCGAGAGCGCGCGCTGCCTTTTACCGCAGCTGCTGGAGCCAGTGCTGCCCGCCGTGCCAAAACAGACGATCGGCACGCTGCAAACTGGTTTTTACCGTGCCATGCGTTGGGCGGCTGTTGAAGATGCTCTAAGCCAGCCAGTAGCTCGTTTTTAAATCACGGGAACATTACAGTATACAGCTGGGGCGTACGCCGCGCCGGTGACGGAGCCAGCAGATGCCGCCGTGACCGGAGATTCGCAGAGCCGTGGCTCGGGCGCTGCCTGGTCCTGATCTGTAGCTTAGGAATTGGGATTTTCGGTAGGCAGCGGTTTGTAGACTAGTAAATGATGACTGAGACCAAGGTGGACCTGTCTCCCACCTCTGGCCAGGCTTTGTCGGATCACCATTGACGCCCGTGCAATCCTGAGTAGCGGAGATCGGCGGTGGAGGTATACAAGACGGCGTGTGTGGGAATGGAGATCCTGATGCAACCCATTAGGAGCACAATTCCCCACCCCTCCCATCCCCCATGCCTCACCCGCTCGTTTATGCTTGTGGATGCAATCGATCTGTGTCTCTGATCTAAAAATTTGGCCGACTGCAGAACTGCCATGACGGAAGAGGTAAATGACAACCAGCTTCCAATGGAGCCGCTGCATTACCCCGCGGTGGCGATAGGAGCTGAAGAGCTACCCCCATGGTGACAGCTAGCGCTGATGGGCAGATATGTGCGGCGGAGGGGGCAGCCGAGGGGGATGTTGAACTGCAAGCGTCTGAGCAATTTATTGGTCAGATTGATCCAAAAACTCCAGGTTGGACTCGCAAGTAACCTCTTGGTTAATGGTGCTTGGATTGGAGACTGTTTGTATGATTTTAGTTGAACATCAAATCGCATCAACTGACTTGCAGATAGGCTGGTCAGTTTTGCAGGAGGTTTTAGTTACAAAATGTGGAATAGGTAGATCCTGGAGAAATTGGAATATTTACACAGATTTTTTTGGCAAGCTTGTGTGCTTTCCTCCTAGCCAACGCATGATTAACAAAAAGCATAGCAGTGTTAGCCTGTTTTATGGATACTGGATTCTGGTATGAGGGAAGAGATAGCAAAATTGAGCTGAAAACTTCTATTTACAAACTAAAATCGTAAAACACAAAAATATATGGTGGACTACAAGCGAGCATGTTCGATATGGGTGTTTTGACAATGTTTGTCCAATTTTTGGTCAACAAATTTGCACTAAGCGAGTTCCATATAGGGTGATCAGTCGTGCAAAGAGATTTCATTTATAGATTTTGGGAGTAGGAAAGAAGTAAAGAATTAAAATTGTTATACATATTTTGTTGATAACCAGTGTTGGATGTACAATCACCTACCAAATGAATTAAAAAAATCATAAGTGTATTGGTTAGTTTTGTGGATAATTTATTCTGACATGAGCAAATAAATACCAGAATTCAGTTGGGAAAGCTTTTGAATTGGAGCTTGAGTTGAACACAATCCTGGGGGTCATGACAGGTAAAAAAAGTAAGTGCATCATCCGTTTAGTTTTAGTAGAAAAACATGTTGTCACATATTGAATTATGAAAACGCAGGATTGGAGCTGCTGCTTCGGGAAAGGTGCCTTGCCCTGGGTGACCCAACACCCTTGAGAAGGCAATACGGGGGTTTGCAGACAAACCAAGCGATATTGTAATCGTGTCGGCACTGGGTACGAGCTTTGATACACTCGGGAGGCCTATGATTTTTACAGTCTCTACTCGTGGGAGAAGGATTTGGAATAAGGTACGGGAAGATTAGACTGAATGTGGAGATGAGAAAATGCATGCAGGAAATTGTTTGTGGCTGCGCGGTATGCATTTTGTACCCTCCCTAGATTTTTGAAGTATCGAAATTTCTGTAGAAATAAAAAATGTTACATAGATTGTGTGCAAAACCTGTATTGTTTCCTCGTAACCAGCGACAGAGCTACTATCATTCACCTGATGATTAAAAAACCATAACAATGTTGGTTAGTTTTCTAGATACTAGATACTGACATGAGTGAATAGATAGCACACTTGAGTTGGAAACTCGTAATTACAGACCTGAGTTGGGCAGAATCGAAAGGATCTCTATCGTAAAATCGAAATGCATGATGTAGAAAGTGTCGAAACCACTTGATGTATATAGCATTATTTATCAGAAAACATGCTAATAAAGCTTGATTCATGAAAAAGCAGGGTGAGAATTGGAGCAGCTGCTCCAGGACATACGGACGCCTTCCCCTGGGTGTGCAAGCACCCTTGAGAAGGAAATTCGTGGATTCGCTAGGAAACCGGGTGACATTGTAATCATCCCTGCACTTGGTACAACCTTTGATACACTTGGTGAGACCTACGATTTTTACAATCTCTACTGCTGGGAGGAGGGGTTCTGAATAAGATACGGAAGAGCAGAATGAATGTGGAGAGGACAAAATGCATGCAAGGAATAATTTGTGCAGTACGCAACTGTACCCTTACCAGACTAAAATGTATTATTCTATTTGCTTTTGGGATTCATCAAACTTGACCCATGGTGCTCGCTTGAATATGATTTCGTAGCGAAAAGCTAGGGTGGAGAACACCATATCGTGTCGATGGGAATGCCCTGCACTAATAAGTTTGCTCCGTTCAAAGGACAATGGTTGGTACATAGTTGAGCATCGTGAGCAGAACAACCACTCACTGTCTCCAACATATGGGCACACAATACACTGCCTTGGCACAAACCAATTGACATCTACAACAGGATTTGGTTGAGCAATTGCGACATAATAATGTGAACCGAACCAAAGTATACATCATTATTGGAAGTTTTGTTTGGCCCAATGGAGAAGGTGCCTTTCACAAAAGGAGCTCCGAAGAATTTGTGTGGTAACATCAGCAGAGCAGACAGAACATGATGTGAGGAAAACTATGGAGGTTTTTGCAAAACTCAGTTCAAGAGATCCACACTTCACTTACCGTGTGCAGGCGGACCCAGATGGGCAGATAACAAGTTTGATGTGGGCAAATGTGGGAGCGGCAAGTTGCCGTGCACTTTCTTTGGAGACGTTACTTTCAATAGGACTTACAGAACAAATCTATACAAAATACCATTTGGTCTATTCGTCGATGTGAACAATCATTTTCAGAGTATCATCCTAGTTGGGGTTTTGGTAAGTGATGAAAAGGAGGAGATATTTGAGTGAGTTTTCACTGAGTTCGTTAGGATGATGGGAGGGAGTGCACCCAAAACAATTCTAACATGTCTGAACCCACATAATACAAACAAAATGTGTGTCATCTAGTTTGGAATGATGGTTTTGCAGCATGGATATCTAATATGATTTGTCTTCTTGCACAGATCAAAACCGTGTGATGGAGGTTGCCATAACAAATGTAATGCCTCAGACAGCGCATCCATGGTGCAAGTGGCACATGCTAAAAAAGGCAAAATAATCACTTGGTTCATTGTACAATAAGAAAAGCGAGTTCAGGGCAGAGTTCCACAAAGTGGTGAATCACATGCTTACAATTGACGGATTCGAGGAAGCTTGGAAGATCTCGGTGGAGAAATATAATCTCAAGACTCACTCATACATGATGCAACTGCATGAAATAAGGCACAAGTGGGCCAAGCCATATTTTAAAGTTGTTTTCTGTGCTAAGATGACCAACACACAGTGCAGTGAAAGTGTGAACCACATGCTGACGAATTATTTTCCGTCCAATGCATATGTTGTGAAGAAGTACATGAGACTTCAGTTTGACAGGGAAGCAGAGGAGAACTACGAGGGGAAGCGGACACAAATAGCAAGACTTGATATTTTTGAGTAAATGTCTAATACTAAGCCAGTTACTAATTTGGTTCATGTACATTTCAGGGTAGACCTCTATAAAGCCAGCTTAGCTATGGAGCATCATGCTGGTAAGATATACACACGGGCTACATTCGAGCAACTCGGGCATATATACTGTATGAGTGCAGCACATACCAAGTGGAAGAGCTTGAGAAGGGGAAATTTTATCTTGCAGTTCACACGGAGGCTGCAAGGAGAGAAAAGTGGTGCATGGTGGCAACACATTCATAGGTGTAATAAAAAAAGCGCCAGTGGCAATGCATGGGCATTCTATTAGTGCTTCGTAATTTTTAAGGCCTCACAATTAATTAAGGTCTTCAATTTAAAATTGGGTCATCCGATTTTGACCGGCTCAAAAAATTCTCAAGGAGCTCTCCTATTTAATTCCTTTAATTCACTATATGTTCCCTAATTTTGATTTTTTTTCATTCAATTGAGGTTTTCAATTGTTGAATGGGTTTACGATTTTGATCGGGCCAACGATTTTTCAAATCAATCAGTAGAAGCCGACCTACAAAAACACCTCAATCTCATGCACCCTCCAACTGCCTAGGAAAAAGAAGTGACAACATGTGATATTATAGCACCAATATAGTATGCAGCCACCGACGCTGAAATTTCCTGACATAAATTTACATTAGTTTGCAGATAACACAAAACCACACCACGAAAGGCCCATCAGATCACCGCATTTTATAAATAAAAATGAAAAACACTCCATCATCTCCCCCACCCACCAAACTAAATATTTCACCAGTTTCAAAATTTAAGGGGTATTAGTTTATTCAAAAGTCAAATTTCTTAAACTTTGACCAATTTCAGAGTAAAAAATATCGACGTCCACAATATTTGAAAAAAGAGTATGGAAATTCATTTCATGATGAATCTAATCATACAAATTTGATATTATCGATTTTGATATATTTCTCTACAAATTTGAACAAACCTAAAAGGTTTGATTTTTCAAACATTTAATACACCTCATATTTTGAAATAAAATGATTTTTTTAAATCCAACAACACCAACGGCGCAGCAAAGTGCACCCAACCCTTGTAGTTCATATACCACACCCCCACTAAAGCTCAAGTTGTAGCCACACACAAATATTAGAGAGAGAATGCGGAGTGAGTGAGAGTGTGCGAAAATGTGCAGGGGCACGCAAGAGCGGAGGCACACACTTGTGCGACCCAGTAAGTGCGACCGTTCGCGTCGTGATTCATGCACTTGTGTGTACTGGAAAATTGTGAAAACCCATTGGTAGTTGATATACATCAAAATACGATCGAGTATTCAGGTCGGTCATGTACAGATACGTGGTATGTATTATTGTATTATCCCTTCTTTGACTACGGCTGGACCTTATATGTTTACTTCTTCGCTTCCTGTTCATCTCCTTATTCCTGTCTCTACATTTTTAATCTGGACGAACTCTTTTTCCTCCTGTACATCGCCACTGTTGTTTCATCTTCTCTCATCCGATTCTTTCTATTCCCTTCACATTCATGTAATTTCTTTGCTTCGCTGCTTCACCTACTGTAGGTATTCTGTGCACTATCAATATGGGATCTTTTTGAGAGGAGTTTAATGGATTAAAGTTGCAATTCGACAGGTAATTTATTGTGTTACTTCTTCTCTTCTACTACTATTCTTGCTTAGTCACATAGGCCGCTCGTATCTTTCTATCTGCCATTTTATCGATACAAATTTGCAGACCTCAGGTCATCTGATGCAAAGACTTGTTTACTATCTCACTTTGTGCGGAGTACTTTGATGTTACTAACATTCAGTCATCACACGATTCTGAATCGGCAACTGGGGAATATGATGGTCTTTCACAATGAACTTTTTTTTACAGACCACAGATTCAGGAATCTGAATCTGTACCTTCTCTCGATTCAGTGCCAATGGATATGTGAGTTTATTCGGAATACAACATCAACATACTAGGTGATTCTGAAATCTTTTCCTTCCATATAAGTAGTTTATTTCTGCATCCTCAAGTTACGTTATCTGAAACTTGTTGCATTTAAGTTTCGTTCGTGTTACTTAACTAGTTCTTAATGTCATCCTGTACTGTAGCTTTCAAAATTTTATGCATTCTAAACTTAGTGCTGATTGTGATACTGATTCTAGTTTAGACCAAATGTCTTCGCTCTCTAATATGAGTATGCCTCCCAGTCCAACTTCGTCTTATATACCTCTGCGAGTCAGTAACAAATATAATAGATTGTTTCAATGTTTTTCTCGGTACAGACTTCTATTCCAGTCATTTCTACAGATGTTGATCACCAATTGGATTTTTCTGAAATTTTTGTTTTCTTTCTCACTTGTTTTTGCTTACTTTTTTCAGTTGTCAAGAGAATGTAAATTATACTCATATCTGCTCACAGCCGATAGATGATAGATGATGAACATGAGGGGGAACCTGATCCTAGTGATACTGCTGACTACAACAGATTTTCACAAGAATTCGAAGGGTACATACTTTTGTGTGATTTGTGTCATATGTATCTTTCTTTCGTACCCTGTTTCTATGATGGTTCTTTCTGTTATTTACTCCCTCTGTTAACATTATTTCAGATGGCACATCAGTCTTCATTCTACCAATGTCTCATTTGATTCACTTGATGTTATGTCTGATGTTCCTCCCTTGGCATTCCTCAGTTTCACTCTATGCCTTCACCACAATTACCTCAATCAGTGCATACTCATGCTTCAGATGATTCCACTATGAGCACGTTCCACTATAGGTAATTAACGCTTGTCATCTTCTATGCCAATAGATGAAAAAATGATGCAAATTCGAGCAAACGTGCACCGGCAACTCATATGTAAATCCTCTAACTTCCTAGAAATTTGCTGTCACGAGTTTATAAACCTTGGCCTCTATATTTCTAATTTTGAAATTCTTTACCAGGTCACATGACAATTCCGTTCCACATGTTCAGCTAGCAAAGAATTCTTGGTTTTTTGTGCTCTCCAAAAATCATTATACGCCTATTCAACACGGACAATAGAAACTATTATGTGCCAATCTATCAGAACATGCTTAAATACTATCGCCGAGGGATATAACCTCTACAATTAATACAACTGGAGATGGGCTTTGGCATCCGGTATGGAAAGAGTTGGAAGAATTCTAAGAAAATTCATGCAATGCAAGAATTCAACTGCCTATGTGGAGTATGTGACTTTGGCGCCGCAGAACCCGAGGGGGCGTGCCTGGGAGGTGGATTATGCGGTGTGAGAGAGGGAGGAGGGAGTGTGACAGCGAGTGAGGTCGACCCGGCATATGGAGACGAGGGACCGCTAACCCAAATTCAAATACAGACACACTAATAGATATCACAGTTGGCTGAATTTTTTTATAGGACAATGATGCTCTTTGGCTTTAAGACGACCCAAATCGCTTCAACCGTTGGGTCACCTAGATAATACACCCCCTTTTGTGTACTATATATAATGCACCGTAAATTTCCCTTTTTAAAATGTAAAATACCATTTGCCGAACTTTTTGTGGAATTCACCCTAAATGGTATAACTTTACATGGTAGGGTTGATGAAATATTTTTCAGTTACTTTATCCATGGCAGTAGCTTCTCTGTACAGTTCAAGCGCTTCCTCCATTGTATTGGCGTCTGATAAATGCCACAATCTTCTCTTAGGGTGAGGATGATCAGCTTCTAGGATCTCTTTCTGTAGAGTATGATCTCCTACAATCTCGGTTGCCTTCCCAATGAATGCAAGGGCATTGTGTGGATGGAAACCAGCAGCACCAAGTAGTAAGGTTCCAATGCGATCTGCCTCTATCTCCTCACTACATACATAAGAGACAATCATGAAGAGATTGTAATTAACATGAGATACTTGCATGTGCTTGATATTAAACAAAGTAAGAAATTTCATTCTGCAAAAGAGTTCCCATGAGGGGGGGTGGGTCGTTACCATACCAGTTAAGGCTGAACTCACAAAGTTCCATGTGGTGAGGGTCGGCTTAATTACTCCATAATCAGGATGACCAATTTTCCAAATAAAATGATACTCCCTCTATCCATATATATACGGTCTAATACGGTTTTCAAGGTTGTGTTTGACCATTGACAAGATTAACAATACATGAAATGTACGATATTAAAATTATATCATTAGAAACTCTTATCAAATACGAATCTAACTACACACATGTCATATATTACTATTCTAACACATGGTCAAAGGGAACCTCAAAAAACATATTAGGCTCTATATATATGGACGGAGGGAGTACACCAAAACTAGAAATTGTAGGCGTACTTTTCATTCTTTCTCAGGATCGCGTTAAATGATCATTATCACTTTGCTTAAAGTTCATGATAGTATCTCTAAGTTGTACTAACAAGAGGATAACACGTTCAATAAAAACAATTCCTTACTTCCTTCAAAAAAAGTTCCTTACACCTATTCCAAGTTTTTTTAATGATTCTAATGACATCGATTCGGTATTGTGGATGCTATTTTGTTATATACTTGATCAATGCTTTAAAGTTTGACCAAATTTATCAAAGACAATCTAAACTTTCGTAGTAATACAAAAGTAATATGCTAAAACTTGTAAATAAAACAAAGTAATATGCTAAGTAGAGAGATATTTCACATGAAAAGAAGGATTGGCCACAGATCAGTCATTTTCCAAACATATCATTATGTATTAAATGATCAATACGAACAATTAATGTGACATCTAGACTATAAAAAAAGTCAAGCGGTTATTATACACACCGATGTAAGAAGCTCCGACGTAGGATTGCGGGTAACCACAGCCTACTCATGATATCCGCCTGGTGCCTTGCAATCAGGTGCCCAACCTAAGCAAATATGACCGACAACAACGTACGTCGTTAGATTGAATCCACTTGCTTGGAAGTAGGAACACCCTAACCCAGCATTGTACTACGCATTACATAGCCTTAAACCCTAGGGTACGTACCTCATGTGCAAGAGCGAAGGCGATCTCGCCGTCGGTCTTATACCAGTCGAGCAGTCCGGTGAAGACTATAATCTTGCCACCGGGTGCGGAGCCTAGAGTGGCGTTATCATGCCTGGCCAGGACCAGCTCCCAGCTGCCGTTGAGCCCATGGAGGTGCCTCGTGTGTGGCTGCGGTGCCCACGGCTTGTTTCCTTTCCGAGTGACGCGGAGCATGGGGGCGTCACGGCTGTCGTAGACGCCCAGGCCACGGTTGGCGGCGTGGATGATTTTCTCGGCGATGAGACGGACGCGGACGCTATCCGGATGGCATGGGTCGACTGTCTTGTGCCTGTGCTTGGCCATCTCCTCGGCGAAGAGGGACTCGCCGAGGTCGCGCTCCTCCTGGGGAGACAGGACGACCAGGTGGGAGCGGTTGGTGCAGGGCACGACCTCGCGGTCGCATGTGGCCATCACCGCGGCGCTCAAGCCGATCGCCGTCGCCAAGGCGACCTTCCGAGGGTCGTGGTACCAACGGAACTGCCGACGAAGCACAGTCGACGCTGGATGACGGAGTAGAGCAGGCGTGACGCGGCAACGGCGGAGGATTTGGGAGAGCGAGCACCACAAAGGTTCATGGTCGATCGACCGTTTCTTTTCTTAGCAGGTTCGCGGTTTGGAAGCCGATCCCACCCGTCGTGTTTGGATGCAAATTTATGAGCGGAGATAACAGGCCCGACTCGGCGTCCGGTTCTCGTTAGCGTTGACTCCTTCCGCGCTCGCTCGTGTACACGCTGGCAGTGGCTGTGCAAGGTTTTCTTCTTCTAGCTTCTTCTTCATCGCTCGCTGCGCTGCGCTGATTCCTCTCCTTCCGCCCGTGCGGTGCGTGCGTGCATGCATATATACATGCGTCACGTCATGCACACCTACACGTTGGTTATTTTTCCTTTTCCTTTTTGATTTTCTTCAGGAAGTTGATGCCTTTGAGATCCGAATCATGCTCGACTCCTTCAGCTTCAGGTGCTATACCTAGCCATGCATCGTTGAGATCCGAATCACTGCAGTGGAGGCTTATCACCGACGGCTGTAGCTATAGCTAGTTGACCATCCTTTGATTGTGGACCGTGCTAAACCTTGTCATGCTCCAAAATCGGACATCACTTTATCAACCGTCACGGTCTTTGATTATTCTTTTTTTTTAGCATCAATACAGACACAAGCGCACGCACAAACGCACACCCTACCCCTATGAGCACCTCCGAGAGACTGAGCCGGCATATCATCTTGATGATTTACGAAGTCACGGTAGGCGCCTCGTCGTCGAGGGGAACGTCTCCTCCAACTGAAAGTGCATCGCCGGGAATCCTGAAATAAATCCAAAAATAATGCGAGCACTAGGATTTGAACCCTGGTGGGTTGGGGTGAGGATACCACTGTCCACCTAACCAACTCAACCACAGGTTGATTCGCTGATTATTCTTTTTTCCTCTATTAAGAGCAACTCAAATAGCTCCCGTATCTCTAAAATACCTATGTCACTGCGCCGAGCCGCCGCCGGAATGCCTACGCCGCCGCAATGCGCCTGTCCGCCGCCGCCACCATGTCGGCACTGCCACATCACCGCGCCGTGCCGTTGTCGCTGCCATGTCGCGGTCCCGTAGCCGCGCCGCCGCTTCCGCTACGTCGTCGTCTTGCTGCTCTGGCCGCCATGAACACATGGTCTCACTGATTTGCGGGCCCTAACGCCTTCTAATGGAAAATACGAAAAATATACAGGAAGGAATTTTATAGTAACTGAAAAAGTAGGTGTTAGGAAACTTTCTCTAAATTATACTGTCATCCGTAAAACAACTTTTATGCGGAAAAATTTACAGGAGCTTTTGGAGTTGCTCTAAGTTAACGGCCGCTTCTTTTTTATTTTCTCCTCTCTCTTTTTTATGGTCACATTCCACACCTAAATTTTCATATCAAAATAAGACTCCATGATAGACGTCCGTAGAGATTGAAATTATGTCACATTTTTTTCGGAAAGAAGGTTGAAGCCCCAGCCTGATCTGTATCTAAGGATGTACGCATCCATTTCTGTTTTACTATTATTTAACAAAGGCAGACAAACAAAAACATGGATCAATCTAAAGTTACATTCCTATCAATCTTTGTCGCTACACTTACAAGTTAGATGATGTGCTTTGACCTCGCACACTAACACATCATCTAATCCGGTGCCCTAGCCAAAGGTTAACCCACATCATGCTGACATCACCAACCGGTCTCGCATACCCCAGCGCGCACCGCATACGCACACTCTAGAATCCATCACCGCCATTTTTCGCCGTCCCATCTTCAGAAGGGATCAACGCATTGACTTTGCTAGGCTCATCTTCCATCAATGCCACTATGACTCCAGACAGCGTCTCCGCCCTATGCTCATCCATCAAGACGCAACCGTTGTCGAGAATCTGCGACACCGTGCCGCTGAAACCCATCGTCGTCGACATGGTAGATGCCATGCTGCTCTGTCTCCTGGCGACTGCAGCAAACCTCTGCTCCAAAACGATGCCCTCAAGAGGGGTAACGACACCCAAAACACCGTCACTGTCCGATCTGTGAGACCCAGATCAAGGGTTTCCCCTCGTAATTAACAACCCTAGCTAGCGAGGAGAGGATGACTACAATGAAGATACCTTCAAAAAGGTAAAGGCGCATAGACACCACCATCACCTGTCACGACCAAAGCCAGACTCATTTTCACAGGCATCCACTTATCCCCAACTCGCAACCGACTGGATTGCCATCAAGTCATGTAGATGGCTCCGCGCAACCATCATGCCACCACCAGTGCTCGGCGTGGGATCCCAAGATCCGCCACCGCTGACCATCAACCGGCCGACCACCACCAGAAGGAGGAGATCGTCGCCACCAAGTCGGGGGCCGCTCCCCCGCTGACCTCGCGTAGCATGCAAGCCCCACATCCAAACGCGCATGTGCGCTACCCCCAGAGTGCAGCTTAACGTGCCGATATGGTGCAGCCTATGCAACCCATCTGGGCCCAAATCGCCCGCCCGTCGCCAGCAACCTCGCGAGCCACCGTACTTGCCCGCCGTCTATCCGCAACCAGAGAAGGAGTCACCTTGAGGCATATGAAGCATGCAACATGGGGGCTTAGAGGCCTAGTGCGCAAGGTACGCACCAGTGGATGTGTGGACATGTGAGCGATGTTAACGAGGAGCTACGGGGGTCGGTAGGCCCCAACTAGAAAACCAACTCAAATCTAGACGGGAAGAACTTTTGGTGGATTTTCAGTTTCACAAATCATTGAGAAGTCTACTAAAAACCCATGTAACCCTATTTTTTTTATCTTTGACACGTTTTATTTATTAGAGACGAGACACGGACAGTTGGGACCAACTACATATAATAGGTTATCGATCCGTGGGACGAAATATTAATTGGCACAAGAAACATGAGAAAAAGAGCCGCAAGGAAATTAATCCCTAGCCGTAACAGCCACCTCCTTGGTCTTCCCAGTAAATATAAAAGTAAATGCCATTGGGATCTGAACGAGCGTCTGGATCGAGTCTAGTCATCGATCGATCCGTGGGACGAAACGTCGACCAATCAGCAACGTGGAAAGCAAATACTAGAGGTGGATCCGTGGGACTAATTAATTGTTGGGAGGTGGCCGGCCCAACAAGCAGCAAAAATCCTCAACGCAAACCAACTCCTCCTCCTCCCACCTTGAAGCGCCGCCGCCACCCACCCACCGCCGACTTCCCAAATCGCCGCCGGCCTCCGCAGCCCTCTCCTCTCCCCCCACAACCGGCGACCGCCGCCCCCACCCTTCTCCTCCTCCTCCTCCTCCTCCTCCTAGTAGGATATCATAGGCTGGCTGCAGATCGAGCACACGATGGCGTTCCCGATCCCCACGCCACGCTCGCCGGCGCCGCCGTTCGGCCTGGGCCTGGGCCTCCCTCGAAGACGGAGGTGCTCGGGAGAGCAAGCCTGCCCGGCCGCCCGCTCGCCCGACGACGAAGCTACGGACGGACGGATGCTCCGACCGCCTGTCAAGGTCATCGCTTGCCCGTCTTCTCCTCTTCTATCTGCTCCCCTTCCCTTTCCTTCTTTTCCCTGATGCACGCGCTCTCTTCCTGACGCAGGCAGGTGCAGCGGCGAACCCTAGCTGCAGCAATGTCACCTAGGCAGCAGGTGCGCAAGGAGCCCCATCTCTTATTATTTGCTTCAGGATGAATTGTTTTATAGCATGAAAAATTGCGTCGCTGTAGGGACGTCAGGTGCTTCAACTTCTCCTCCCATCCAAGCTTAGCTTCCTTCCTCATCCACTGCATCAAGGAAGGTACGTCAGGTGCTTTGTTCGTCCACCTCAGTTGCTCATCATGATGGAGTTTATCGTCAATGGAAAGTAATACTTAGGTTACAGTCTGAATAAATTGAAAAACCGATCCCTTTAATCTCGGCCGACTTCAGTATGGTAGACTACATACATGGTGCAAAGGTTTTTTTTTTCATATCCCAACAAAATAAACAGAAAACCTGATGGACTACATTAGTTAGTCACTTTATTATGGTCTCAATTAATCAAAAGATTATTTAATTTCCTTTAATATGGACAAATTCCAACAATCCATCAGTAAAGGGAACGGGCCGATTTTCATGCTCTGCTGCTAACATTATCTTGTTTGACCCTTACAATTACACATGCAGATTAATCCATCCAGCATGTGTGCAGAAGTCACTGCCGCTGAGCTCAGTCTCTACCTCGAGAGCATCCTCGACACCGGCGGCAACAAGAACTACAACCTCATCTCCTAGTCAGTGGCTGTGAGCCTGGCTGGGGTTGCACCGCCGGTGCCGGCCAGGAGGTGGACTTGGTGGACCTGCACGACTCCAACAGCTTTGGAGACCAGCGTTGTTGCTGGCCCCTGTTCTTCTTCCACTCCCGACATAGGTGGTAAGCCACTGGTTCCCTCCTCTACGCTCTCATGCTGCGTGTGTCCACAAACATCGAGCCGTGGTGACTTTTTGAGCTAGCCATCATGCCATGGTGACTTCTATGCTTTGATGGTCTGTGCTGCCACTTTTGTGCTTCTAGATTTCTAGGATTTTAGTGGATTTTTACTTCAAGAGCACATGTCATTTCATTGCGGTGCACATGCAAAGACTACATAGCAGCCCAAATTCTATTTTTCTTGTTGTTTCTTTGTGGCTCACTTTGTTGTAGCTTCAGTACTTGAAGTACAAGTCTTGTAGTAGCTAGCATAACAGCCTAGTGGTGCTCTTCCTGTAGGAGTTTCAGTTTTGCCTTGTTTTCTCATGTAATATGGATTATCACTGCCTTATTATCACGTAAAAAGGCAGCTCTGAAAATCATGTTTCAGTTTTGTATGATGGATGCCTCTGCACCACTCACTTGCCAAACTAATTAGTGTCTTCCTTGTTCTTCTAGTTTACACTACTGTTGTATGTTGGATCAATCAATGAGCCAGCCATCAGTTGTATAGTGAAGTCAAAGTTCTCCTTGTTTGTGTATGATGAACACGTTTGCCTCTTGTGATGACGTGCCTGTCATACATAGTTGCACGGTGTGTTGTCATTTGTTTTAACGGTAAAGCATGTCATTTGTTTTTACTGGGTCATACTTAATCCATGACACAATTCGTGATTTGTTTCGGAATGATTAATTTTTGCGTTCTCCATCTTTAAAAAAAACATAGTGAACGGTTGCTTGACCATTGATTTTTCTGTTGGACAAACAAGTCCCCGGGACACCATCCTTGATGTATACTGAAGCTCAATGAAGAAATCTGCGTGGTGTCAAAACAAAGATAATTCATTAGTGTTAATTTTTTGCATGCTTCTGTTAGGAGTACCTTTCTTAATCCATCCAGCATGTGCGCAGAAGGCCTGTGGCAGCGCGTGTACACCGCCAACGCTCAGTATCTACCTTGAGAGCATCCTCGACACCAGCGGCAACTACAACCGCAACCTCACGTGCGAGCCACGGCTTTGTTGTATAGTAGTCATGACTTCTCTGCCGTAGACACATAGATTTTCGGTTTGGCCTCAATTGGGTTTGGAAAATGATGTTTTGCTAGCTGTTTAGTTGTTGCTGGCTAGTGATAAAAGAGTCAGTTTCCCTGCGTGATACATATTTTTTTTCTTGATGTACCAATCCTCAATTAATGCCTCATGAAGCTCTTTTTGTATGCGACCTTCTGTTCAAATATTTGTACTCCCTCCGATCCATATTAATTGACGCTGATTTAGTACAGGTGTTTAACTTTGTACTAAACCAACGACAATTAATATGGAGTACATGATTTTGATTTCCCAAACTTACAAATGATTTGCAAGTTGGATTGGATGTTTTCGAAAAGATTTCTTGCTGTAGGACCTGGTGCATGTCTTCTGAAATCTGACTAGGAGACGTATTCTTCACATGTAATCAAGATTTGTTTGTTTCAGAGTTCTATAGAAAGTAGGAAGGTTCATGTGCTTTTCCGAAACAAAGTTAGGGTGCTCAAGCATGTGCCAAGGTTCTAACATTTTCTCGAACGCTTTGTGCTGGTATGTATGTCACATCTTGCTTCCATTGCAGTCTCAACACCCACTTTGCGTTTCTGCAGTCACTAATTATACTCCAGTTTGGTGGGTTCCCAATGTTATTGTTGCACATGTAAAAGGAAGGGATTCAGGCTACACATCTAGCTTCTGGATGTATCTATCTCACTGCCTTTTGCTGTTCCTCTCTGTTTTTTTTTGCGCACTGGTTTTGCTTGCTTTCTAAAATGGGTCTTTTAGTAATAATGTTTATAAAGGCTGGAGATGTACCATTTCTCTCTCCTCGGCTACTTATCATTGCTTAACTATTTAAGGCCAAGAAGTATAAATCGAGGCACCTCCTCCTCTCCTCTCGTTGATGCTTGATTGTTAACTAGAATAAATACTGTTTTTAGGAACATGAAAGTATTACCGTTTGTTAGGACAAGATGACTGTTTGTTTACTGCTTTATGATTGTGTGTAGAGCTGAATCCTTCTTGTCCCCTTTTACCAGCACAAGGCCATCTTGTTGTGTCAATGGCTGTGTTCCCACTTCAAGTTTTGTGTATGTGCATATGTACATAGCCGTAGACTAGACTGTTGTGATCGTATGTTACCTCTATCCCGTCTTAGATTTATCTAGATACGGACGTATCTAACATTAAAATGTGTCTATACATCCGTATCTAGACAAATCTAAGACAAGAATTTTGAGATGGAGGCAATGTTTTCGAGTCGACGAGTCTATACATCTGTATCTAGACAAATCTAAGACAAGAATTTTGGGACGGAGGCAAGGTTTTCGAGTCGACGAGTCGTTCTGGGGTAGCGACTCTTGATGAGTTGTACCTGGCCAATCGACTAGTCTCTACTTGTCGAGAGGTTGAGTTGACATCTGGCAGTGCGACTCGTCGACTAGTTGCGTGGATGGAGGGAGTACTTGCTTTGTAGTCCGACAAGACAATATTGTGTTTGCTGGAAACTGAACTCTCTTCTCTGTTTGGTTGATGCAGTTCCTTCCATTGATTTATTTGTTCTGATTTGGATGCAACAGGTGCCCTTCATGAGCGAGGACATGGGCATGTACCTCGACGGTGAGCTCATCCACCACTACCACCACGACTACGCACGCAAGGTCGATTCCTCTCTCTCGTCTGTTAGGTTTTTTTCCCAAGTTTTGGCTGCTCCGCTATAGCCTGCTAGTTTCTGTTCTGGTCCTGAAACCAAACTAGGTAGGATGGCCTTGTGACCTCTTGTATGTGGAGGCTTTGGTTCTCATATCATGTTTGGTTGATCCTGTATGATGTGTGCTTGCTTGATGGTCACCTATTAGCTAAGGTTGTATGTTTTGCTACTGAATCATATTCATCAGTCTGCACTAGATCTAGCTCACTCTTATTATTAATTGCCGACAATTGCTGCTGGATACATACAGTTTTCCCATGTTATTATCGATGTTCTGCTCTAGGACGGTTTCTAGACACTCGCATCGTGTGTGCTCCTCTTCACACTAGACTCTTTAGTTTCTATCGCATGTTCATAGCATTCTAGTTTGTCGACGACATAGTATCCCCTGTGATCTCTTAGTGAAATGAGAGGATTGATTGATGCTGTCCAGGATTGGCTAATTATAAACGAATCAGTTTCCCTGTGTGAGACAGATTTTTTTTCTTGATGTACCAATCCTCGATTGATGCCTCATGAAGCTCTTGATGTATGCGTCCATCTGTTCAAATATTTGTACTCCCTCCGATCCATATTAATTGACGCTGGTTTGGTACAAAGTTTAACTATCTGCTAAACCAGCAAACAAAAATATGGATCGAAGGGAGTACATGATTTCGATTTCACAAAATGACAAATGATTGCAAGTTGGATTGGATGTTTCCGAGGAGATTTCTTTCTGCAGGACCTGGTGCATGTCTTGTGAAATTTGACTAGGAGATGTGTTCTTCACATCTAATTTGGATTTGTTTGTTTCAGAGTTCTGAAGAAACTAGGAGGGTTCCTGTGCTTGGAGTTGAGTCATGTGGATGTTCCAATTTTAAATGAAATGTAAGTTTTCTGTAGTTAAGTATGTCGTCACTGTTGGATACTTTTCTTTTAAGAAATATCTTTCTCCTGTTAAAAGCAACAAACAAATGCTAGAGCTACAATTAACTGTCAACAACTACACTGTTTGTTTTCACCATTTCCACTAAGCACTGCAGCAAAGTTAATCTGTTAGAAAACTATGTGGCTATGAGTTAAACATTGATGAAAGTTGCCCTAAAAGGGATCATGTTTCATGTTGTTTATTTGGTACAACTTTTGGAAGCTCATTATCCCCTTTCCTCTCCTCCAGTTTTGACGCCTATTCATTTTCTGTGATTCCAGCTGTGGGAGAGCAAGTTGCTGGTGATAGTCAGCCATCATATACCAATACCTGGTTGAGAGCATTAGTCAGTTTCCAAAACAAGTGGTTATTTCTAAGCATTTCCTGTTACTAAGGTGTCATATTTTGTATAAACTTGAATGTACATCTCTTCAACACTATTTTTGTGTATGTTTTGCATTTTTGCTCATCAAGCTACAGTACTTTCCAGGAAAAGTGCGCTGAGATGATTTGGAGATGCTGTCATATTATTTTTGTCCACTTGGTGGCTTAGGTCGACGGCGTATTCGGTTGTATGTTCAGCCAGCTCTCTTCTCCACTGTCAACGGCGACGACGTGGTACTACTTCGGCTACAAACATTGAAGGTCAGTACTCCCGGCATCTCCTCCTCACCTCTTCTTCCCCTTGCTCTGAGCATGTCGTCATCGAGCCACGGCTATACCGTATAGCTCTGGGTCATGGCCTTTCTGCCATGGCTACCTAGGTTTTGGCCTTGATGGCCTCAATTGGCTCGGTAAATGATGCGCTACTGGTTGTCAAAGTTCTTGATAGCTAGTTAAAGGACTTAGTTTTCCTTCGGCTATGAAGGACTCATTTATTGGCTAATTTTTAGTCCTGCAAAAGGCCTCTATTCATCAAGTGTATTGCTTGTCATGTGATTTTCTCTGAGTCGTGAACGGGCATTGTTCTTTTAGGAGCAGATTTCTCATTCTTCTGAGGAAAAAGAAACCTAAACTTGCTTAATATCCTAATTCTGCGGACAAGCCACAGAAAAATACAGTTGCGTCATGATAAGTTAACATCGTTTGGGGATTTGCTTGCTTCTCATGAGAAAAAGGTTTTGGCTCATGTTGATTGCTTAGTTTATTTATTTCTCAAAGGTTAACTGTTTGCAACTTGCATGTATCCAGTATATGCTAACTGAAATCAATACTTGTACATGACAATAGCTTCTACTCAATTGGTTCTTCCTGCCATTTCAGTGGTTCGGAATGTCACCTTCTACGAGGACTAGCAATCTACCATCTCAAGGCACTCTGCTCCGTTATTTGTCAATGATCAAGCATATGTGTGTGTCAGGAGCTTTAAGTTTTGACATGTGAACCAACAAGAATGTGTCTTTTGTGATCTGCACTATTGCTCGCCCTAGATTATTTGTATTCTCTTTTCTGGCGATGTCGATGGCTTTAAGTTGACTATCTAACATACAAGTATGAAGTCAGGCAAATCTACTAGTGAGTTTGTCAGGGGGTTATTTTCTTTCAAATATGTCCATCTCACCTTGCGATCTCTAGCAGTGCTACCATCGAGACCATGCAAGGATCATGAACACACTCCATCCCCAATTTTGCTTTCATTCGTTCTTTGTACATACATGACATCCAAAGGATTTTATAGTTTTGCGAGTGCTGATACATTTTACTTGTTTTCCTGGTCAGGTCAGGGTAGTAGTTCAGTAGTGTATGGTTCAAATATTTAGAGGGAGCTAGTATCTTATAATGCTTAGACGAACTGTATTCATTCTCCCAGTGATTAACTTGTAAATACATGAAACTGTTAGGACAGAACCACCATTTTATATCTTGTCCTATTTGCTGCTTTCACAGCCAAGTTGTGTGTAAATGAGTGCTGTAGGATAGTACCACATTGTCCTACTCCTCTGTACTCTTGTTGCAGCTAGATGCTTACCCTTTTTTGTATGTTTGCTGCAGCCATAGATGATAAACTAGGCTAAGCACTGGGCCAACCTGAGGGTGGGCCCGATCATATTCAAGATGATGGCGAAAGTGGATGGAACTGGTGGCGCCTTTTGGGACGGGCAAAATAAAAACTTTGTCGTTAAGTGTTGATAATATCCTTTTGAGCATCTGGAGGTGGAGAAAAGCTCACCCCACTTCTGTCGTGTGACGCCGGGGATTTGGCTCACCACGTCGCAACCGCGGCTGTTGCGATGTCCGGCCTTGGCTACAACTTTCAGAGGTGAGCTCCTCTGGTTCTCGCCCCTTGCTCTGAGCACATGGCCCATCGAGCCATGGCTATGTTAATCTGGGTTCATGGCCGTCGTGCTAGGTTTGGAGTCTTGCTAAATAATGTTAGACGTCCCAACAATGCTTTTTAAGCTATATATACATATACTATGTATAATGCTCTTAGAGTTGCCAGCATCATGGTGTAGGTTCATTTAAAATTGTCAAGAATATGATACTACACTAGGTTATATCTCCTGCTTTGTGGAGTTTGATTAAGAAATGTGTGGTACTCGTTTCTAGTTGTTACTGTGAAGTACTCCATCCATTCCAATGAATAAGGCGTGCACGCTTCTCAAAATCCAACTTTGACCATAGATTACAACAATAATATATATTTTTGTGACTTAAAAATCGTACCACCATTTTTTTAATGTGAATTGAACATTATAATTTTTATCACATATAATCCACATTTGATTTGTCTAATTTATGGTCAAAGTGGAACTTTGGGGGTGCATATGCGCCTTACTCATTGGAATGGAGGGAGTAGATGATATTTGATTAATGGTCCTTTTTTATCAAGGCATGTGTAGGAGCTGTGCAGTGTGTCTTTCTAGATGATCGGAGATGTTCTCTTCCTCAACTTAGCTGTTGTGTTTAAATTTGGTTTGCTCACTGTTTGATTGCCTAAGCTTTCCCTAGTGTTGTGCATAGTGCCAAGTGTGTAAAGTTTCACTGTTTCTCAAATGTTGTATCCTTGCCACACATGTGTGGTTCATGTTTAATTGATCTCTTCCTCTGTGTTTACTCCATGGCTAAATAGCACTCTTTGAAATATGGTTCTTATATGTGATATGCTATATATGCACGCAGACCCATCGGGCAGAAGAAAGCTTTTGAGCTTATGCACATGAATCAAGTGCCAAACAATCCTGTTGTCCAATGAGAGAGTTGTATGCTGGACGACGGAGGAACTATGATGCAACCTCCACTGGCATGGTGACACCTGCTTTGCTTGGCGACCGCCTGTGGAAGGTATTTTCTCCTTGTGTGTTCTTTTGTGATACTTTGAATTTTTAAGGCGCAAGATCCATCATACCCCGGCCCTTTTTGAAATGTTCTATTTTTAATCTGATTGGGTGGTTCATGCTAGCAAAACTCCTTGCATGATCATGGCCTTGATGACTTCAATTGGCTCGATAAAGAAAACTGAACTTGCTTAATATCTTAATTCTATGGATAAGGCACACAAAAATACAGTTGTGTGATGATAAGTTGATGTCCTTTGGGGGATTTGTTTGGTTATCATGAAAAATATTAAAATGTTCTGTGCTCATGTTGATTGCTTTGTTTATTTATTTCTCAAATGTAAATTGTTTCCTACTTGCATGCATCTAGCAAATGCTAACAGAAAGCAGTACTTGTGCATGGCAATAGCTTCACCTCTATTAGTTCTCCCTGCCATTTCAGTGGTTCAAATGTCACCTTCTACCAGGATTAGCAATCTAGCAAATCAAGGCTCTCTGCTCGGTTATTTGTCTATGGCCAAGCATATGTGTGTGTTAGGAGCTAACAAGTGAAGCGGCAAGGATGTGTGTGTGTGTCAATGGCCAAGCATATATCGACTTCTATGCTTTTGATTTGTTTCGTGGATTAGGACTTCATACCCATTACTTGGTTATTGCACACAAGATTTCTGTCACTGTTGGATGTTCAATTTGTTCTAGTGTTGTCTCTCCAAGAATGATACTTGTTAAGCATTCTAGGAGTCAATCATCATGTCCTGCAAATAATTTCCGTCTGTTGCCAAAATTCCTTTTATTCATTCTGGAATCACCCGATTTGTAGGTCAACTTCAACATGGCCGGTGCAACACCGCATAGGGACTCTGGTGACCTGGCGGGTGATCCCCAAATATCCATCTCGACAGCCAACACGCAGATGAATTGCACGATGTAAGTCTCAATTTTTGAGTTGTTGTTTGAATCCAGAATCACACAATTACATAATCTGTGTAATGTATCAATGAATTTTTTAATGCTGAAATGCTAGCTCTGTGTGTGGGAGTCCATCAGTCACTTCTGCAAAAAAATCTCAGAAGTGTAGGAGTTGACCTTGTATGTTGGTCTTGTACGTTTAATTGGGTATCTCTAGAGCCAGCATTTGTAATGTTTCGATCAATAGGTGAGACAGGTAGTCTTAAGTTCTTAAGTTCTTACGTTTAATTGTGTTTGGCAAATGATGTTCTGCTAGTTGTTTAGTTGTTGTTGGCTAGTTATAAACGAGTCAGTTTCCCTATGTGAGACATATTTTTCTTCTTTGATGTACCAATCCTCAATTGATGCCTCATGAAGCTTTTGATGTATGCGGCCGTCCGTTCAAATATTTGTACTACCTCTAATCCATATTAATTGACGCTGGTTTAGTACAAAGTTTAACTTTGTACTAAACCAACCAGTGTCAAGTAATATGGATCGTAGGGAGTACATGATTTTGATTTCCCAAATTACAAATGATTTGCAAGTTGGATTGGATGTTTTCTAGGAGATTCGTTGCTGTAGGACCTGGTGCATGTGTCTTCTGAAATCTGACTAGGAGATGTCTTCTTCACATCTAATTAGGATTTGTTTGTTTCAGAGTTCTAAAGAAAGTAGGAGGGTTCCTGTGCTTGCAGCTGAGTCATGTGGATGTTTTCAATTTTTAATGAAATGTAAGTTTTCTGTAGTTAAGTATGTTGTCACGGTAGGATAAATTTGTATGAGAAAAGCAACAAATAGATGGCGGAGCTACAATTAATTGTCAACAACTGCACTGTTTGTTTTCACCATTTGCACTAAGCACTGCCGCAAAATTATCATCTGTTAGCAAGCTACTATGTGGCTATGTGTTAAACATTGATGAAAGTTGCCCTAAAACGGCTCGTGTTTCTTGTTTATTTGGTACAACTTTTGGAAGCTCATATTATTTTTGTTCGCTTGGTGGCTTAGGTCGACGGCGCGTATTCGGTTGTATGTTCAGCCAGCTCTCTTCTCCACTGTCAACGTCGACGACGTGGTTCTGCCTCGGCTACAAACATTGAAGGTCAGTTTTCCCGGCTTATCCTCAACTCTTCTTCCCTTGCTCTGGCATGTCGTCATCGAGCCACGGCTATACCGTATAGCTCTGGGTCATGGCCATGGCCTTTCTGCCATGGCTACTTAGGTTTTGGCCTTGATAGCCTCAATTGGCTCGGTAAATGATGCGCTACTGGTTGTCAAAGTTGCCGATAGCCAGTTAAACAACCCAATTTTCCTTTGGCTACGAAGGACTCATTTATTGGCTATGTTTTAGTTCTACAAAAGGGCTCTATTCTAGCTAGGTACATAGACTTTGTATTCATCAAGTAAATTACTTGTCATGCGATTTTCTCTGAGTCACGAATGCGCATTGTTCTTTTAGGAGCAGATTTCTCATTCTTCCAGGGAAGAAGAAACCTGAACTTGCTTAATATCCTAATTATGCAGACAAGCCACAGAAAAATAGTCACGTCATGATAAGTTAACATCGTTTGGGGGATTCTTGCTTTTCATGAAAAATTAAAATGTTCTGGCTGATGTCGATTGCTTAGTTTATTTATTTCTCAAAGGTTAACTGTTTGCAACTTGCATGTATCCACTAACTGAAAGCAATACTTGTACATGACAATAGCTTCTACTCAATGAGTTCTCCCTGCCATTTCAGTGGTTCAGATTGTCACCTATGAGGACTAGCAAACTAGCATCTCAGCGCACTCTGCTCTGTTATTTGTCAATGACCAATGCTCTGTTATTTGTCAACGACCAAG
Organism: Aegilops speltoides; assembly: GCA_021437245.1. Lineage (NCBI taxonomy): Eukaryota > Viridiplantae > Streptophyta > Magnoliopsida > Poales > Poaceae > Aegilops > Aegilops speltoides. Next base: position 14,047,893 of record CM038145.1, read on the forward strand.
CATATGTGTGTGTTAGGACTTAGGACCTTTAAGTTTTAACAAGTGAAGCAACAAGGATGTGAATATCGTGATCTGCACTATTGCCTTGCCCTAGATTATTTTTATTCTTTTTTCTGGCGATGTCGATGGCTTTATGTTAACTATCTAACGTACAAGTATGAGGTCAAGCACATCTACTAGTGAGTTTGACAGGGGGTTATTTTCTTTCAAATATGTTCATCTCCTCGCCTTGGCGATCTCAAAATCCAACTTTGACCATAGATTACATCAATAATATATACTTTTGTGACTTCAAAATTATATCATAGTTTTTTCGCGAATTCAACGGTATAATTTTTATCACATAACATCCACATTTGATTTGTCTAATTTGTGGTCAAAGTTGAATTTTGGGGTGCGTGTGCGTCTTACTCATTGGAATGGAGGGGGTAGTTGATATTTGATTTATGGTCTTTTTTTACCTAGGGGTGTGTAGGAGTTGTGCAGTGTGTCTTTGTAGATGATCAGAGACGTTCTCTTCCTGAACTTAGTAGCTGTGTTTAATTTTGGTTTGCTCACTGTTTGATTGCCTAAGCTTTTCCTAGTGTTGTCACATAGTGTCAAGTGCATAAAGTTTCCCTGTATCTCAAATGTTGTATCCTTGCCAAACATGTGTGGTTCATGTTTAATTGATCTCTTCCTCTATGTTTACTCCATGGCTAGATAGCACTCTTCAAATATGGTTCTTATATGTGATATGCTATATATGCAGGCATACCCATCGGGAAGAAGAAAGGTTTTGAGCTTAGGCACATGAATCAAGTGCCAAACAATCCTGTCGGCCGCTGAGCGAGTTGTATGCTGGGTGAGGGAGGAACTATGACGCAACCTCCACTGGCATGGTGACACCCGCTTTGCTTGGCGACCGCCCGTGGAAGGTATATTTTCCTTATGTGTTCTTTTGTGATACTTAGAATTTTGTTAAGGTGCAAGATCCATCATACCCCGGCCCTTTTTGAACTGTTTTATTTTTAATCTGGTTGGGTGACTCATGCTAGCAAAACTCCTTGCATGATCATGGCCTTGATGGCCTCAATTGGCTCGGTAAATGATGTGCTAGGTAAACGACTAAATTTTCTCTGGCTATGGAAGGGCTCATTTGTTGGCTATGTTCTAGTATGTTTTAGTTTACAAAAAGGCTCTATTCTATCTAGGTAAACAGACTCGTGTACTTATTAAGGTAATTACTTGGCATGTGATTTCATCTGAGTCGCCACCGTTCATTGTTCTTTTAGGAGTAAATTTCTCATTCTTCTCAGGGATAAAGAAACCTGAACTTGCTTAATATCTTAATTCTGCGGATAAGGCACACAAATATACAGTTGTGTGATGATAAGTTGATGTCCTTTGGGGGATTTGTTTGGTTCTCATGGAAAATATTAAAATGTTATGTGATCATGTTGATTGCTTTGCTTATTTACTTCTCAAATGTAAATTATTTCCTACTTGCGTGCATCCAACAAATGCTAACTGAAGCAATACTTGTGCATGGCAATAGCTTCACCTCTATTAGTTCTCCCTGCCATTTCAGTGGTTCAAATGTCACCTTGTACCAGGATTAGCAATCTAGCATCTCAAGGCTCTCTGCTCGGTTATTTTGTCAATGGCCAAGCATCTGTATGTGTTGTGTTAGGAGCTGACAAGTGAAGCAGCAAGGATGTGTCAATGCCCATGCATATATCGACTTCTGCTTTTGATTTGTTTCGTGGATTAGGAGTTCAAAGCCATGACTTGGTTTCTGCACACAAGATTTTATCACTGTTGGATGTTTAGTTTGTTCTAGTGTTGTCTCTCCTAGAATGAGACTTGTTAAGCATTCTAGGAGTCAGTCATTATGTGCTGCAAATAATTTCCATCTGTTGCCAAAATTCCTTTCATTCATTCTGGAATCACCCGATTTGTAGGTCACCTTCAACATGGCCGGCGCAACACCGCAAAAGGACTCTGTTGACCTGGAGAATGATCCCCAAATATCCATCTCGACATCCAACAGGCATAATGAAATGCACGATGTAAGTCTCAATTTTTGAGTTGTTGTTTGAATCCAGACACAATTACATAATCTGTGTAATGCATAAATGAATTTCTGAATACTGAAATGCTAGCTGTGTGCATGGGAGTTCATCAATCACTTATGCATATTTATTTCTCGGTAGCGTTAGAGTTGACCTTGTATGTTGGTCTTGTACGTTTAATTGTATGTTGGAGCCAGCATTTGGAAAGTTTCGATCAATAGGTGAGACAGATAGTCTGAAGTTCTTAGGGTGGATTGGATCATGTTACCTGAATCCTGTATGGTACCATGTATTACTTTCCCTATTTTGTCATGCTATTTGGGACGATGCCACAAAATAATTTACATAAGCTGTTAATATATTGAAAACTGGTATTGGTAAATATAAATCGCTGAACCCATGCATGCATAGGGTCTACAACATGTGGGTTTTTTCAGACCTTGACTGGCATCATAGAATCCAACGGTGACCATTGACTTCTCCTTGGAGCATTGTACCCAAGACTGGAATTTTAATTCTTCACTTTGATCTGAAGTGCGCCCCTAAGTCATCCATGTGTGATGCATGGGTACCAACCAGCTAGCTTACCTGTACTTGGTCTTTTGGTTCAAGTGTGATCGGCATCAAAATATGCTTGATTTATGGCCCTTATTTTTACCAATGCGGATGTGTAGCTGTTGTGCAATGTGTGTTCCTTAACTGATCAGGAATGTTCCCTTCCTGGACATAACTATTGTGTTTAATTCGCTTTTTTCACTATTAAGATTGCTTGGATAGGGTTGTGTGGAAGCTAGCTATCCATGTGCCAGAACAATGAGTTGGTTGTGAGACCTTATGGGTTTCAGCTTGAGCCTACCCTTACTTGTTTGGGACTAAAGGCTTTGTTGTCGTGAAATTGCTTAAGCAATCTGTAGTGTTGTGCATAGTGTCAACTGTCAACAATGTAAAGTTTATTTGTTTTGCTATTGTTTAATAGTGTCAGGTACAATCATATTTTGATTAATGAACAGATTGTTTAATAGTGGTTGTGAACATCTAAACTACCACTCTTGTCATTAAACTTTTTTTCGAGAAAATGTAAATACTTTGCGTTTCATTTCATTGAAAGGATAGAGTTTGGTTACAACCTCCTAAGCGGCAGGAGCACAGAAGAAAATTTACAATCAATGAACATCCCAGGTTGCTGGCAGTATCACTCGAAGTCCCCGTGCACCTGCTCCAGCCTAGAGCGTGGCCTCCGTCTTGATCTTGTCAACAAGGGTCTGGACGGAGGGCTGGGCACCTTCGAAGATGCAATCGTCTTGATGCTTCTAGATCATCCGGGGCGTGACTAGGGTGATAGAACCCACTCTCATTATACTTCTAGATGTTGACTTTTTTCTGTTCTAGGAAATACGAGCCTGCATTTACTTGGTTAGCAATTTCTGGATTTCGTTACGAGCAGAACACTAGGTTTAAAACATGTGGATTTTTTCAGAGCTCATTATGTTAATGAGATGTTAATCGTGCTGGACAGCATGTTAAAAATGACCCTCTTGTTTAAACTGGTGTTCCTTTCTTTGATACAGGCATGTAAACATCCATGTCCAGCTAATACGACTCGGCAGACTCCCTCCCTGTCCACTACCCTGACTTCCCCTACAGCGTGATGACAGCGGTTCGGTGGTGGTGGCCCCGGTTTCCTTGGGTTGTGGTTCAGGTAACTGCTCGGTTTCCTCCCTGCTGTACCCCATGCCTTGTGGGGTCTGGCCATCCTGCCTAGGTCATGATGTGATCCTGGTCTTCGAACCATGGTAAATTCTAGGATATAGTTTGTCCATACATTATTTTTTGATAGTGGATGTCTTTCGTGTTAATTTAGTTTTTGGAACTGTGGTGGTCTCTTTCAACACCACCATGTGATTGTGATCATATTTCTTGTCAATGAAATTAGTCTCTTGTAATTATGTGTTGGTTCATGGAATTGGTCTTCTGTCACATTATGTTAATTATATCTTTCTGCACAGCATGTTAAAAACAACCCCATTGTTGAAAATGCAATTTTCTTTCTTTGATATAGGCATATACAACCGAACCCACCTGAAAGAGACATTCTTTTGAGATTTTTTTATTCTACTCTTGGCTGTATGCCTTTATGAATTTCCGTCACCTCCATCTTTTTAGGAGAGTTCGTCGACAATGGGCTATCCGTAGTAATGGAATCAGTACATTCATATCGTTTACTACTACCAGGGAATTATTATGAGGTGATCTGGGAGAGACCTATGTGCTACTAGCCTTTGATGTTTGTTTACCTTGATTCTACTAAGAGTTAACTCAACTCTCGGTTGACCAGGAGGAATTAGCAGGATCAATGAAATCATCTCAAATAATTCGCTTATGGTTTGGCATGGTCCGGTTCATACCTTGGCTCACGCACAAACATAGATTAACAGGGGTATATAGATTGTCTAGAAATTTGATTCATCCTAGTTTGTGAAGAACAATAGTCTTTGTTCTGAAAAACAGTTCTACATTTGGTGGCCAACAACTCAAGGCCTACTTACTTATCTTGTCAAACTGTATTTTCTTCTATGTTGTGCATGAAGATGGATCGAAGAAGAGTCCTCCGTAGGCCTTGTACAATATTACAAGTATTTGGTTTGTGCTCAATGTAGGTTATGTACATGTTTCTGGGTTTGTGGGTTGTATTTTCAAATGGACAATTTGCTTGATTTTATCCTAACTGATAGCAATAGCTATGTATGTGGTACTCTTTCTTATATTTTCCTAGCCCATATGCTCGAATGCATGCCAGCTTTTACTCAGAAAAGAATAATATGAAGTGGAGGGAGCAGTAGACTTGCTTTCACTCGAAAAAAGGATAGCAGTAGTATTACCAGACAGATGTGTGCTTGCAGCTCTTCTCTTTGTGTCTGATTTGTTGTTTCAGCTACTTATTGAACGAGAGTTTAGGACCACCGGTCTAGCAAAAATGAACTGACCCCCTGTAGTGTGTCATGTTTGTAGTGCAGCAATGAAGGATTGTGTGGAGCGCCAAGATGCAGCAACCTTTTGAGGCCCTCATCACCGACCATCGAAGACGTATCAAAAGCCATTTTGGTCGGCATTACTGAGCACTGGAGTCGGGCCTTTTGTGCCGCTAGTCAGCTGGTGGTAACCATGATCCTATACAAACATGTAGTGTTGGGTTTGGTTGTGGCTATGCTTGCTTGTGATATGTATGGCTCTGGTGCCTCTTCTTTTGTTTATGTTTTGAGTAAACCAATAGCGAGCAGTTTTCTCAGGGCTCTGGGAGCAATATGTTGATGGAGCATGACGACATCTTGTTTAGATTCTATATCTTGCTGTGGTGGTGAAGCCTTGATCTCTAATACTTATCTTGTAGTCTTTACAAGCCTGTAGTGTTTGTAGCTGATGGTTGCTTGTAAGCCCTGGTGATTGTTTTTTGTTTTGCTTTGCTTTGATGATTAAAAATTTCTCATGATTATTCATGCATGCTGTTTCTATTGATCTGGAGAAGCAAGTTTGGATTTGGACCATGAGAGAACTTTGAACTCTTGTTAAAAATCAGTCTGTCACTAGTTAAAAATGCCAGTTTTGAGATGGCAGCATGATTGTTACCGTGGAATTAAGCTCAAAAGATGCGATCTTGAGTTGTTTTGTGACATAATCCAGTTGCTATCTAAGTTGATGATCAAAAGGACTTGTTTATCACATAATCTGTTAGACCTTGTTTGAGGATCCATTCCTATGTTGCCAGATCCATTTGCTTGTAAATGCTAGCCACTTGTGAAATATAAGGAAAGCTTCTTGCAATTCATGGGAAATACTCCCTCTGTAAACTAATATAAGAGCGTTTAGATCACTATCACTAAAATAGTGATCTAAACACTCTTATATTTAGGAACAAAGAGAGTACAAGATAAAAGAGGTTGAGGCTTGAACATTAGAAACATATAAAACTTCAAACTCTAAACAACTGTGCTCTTAATTTGATTTTTTCTTCACATCGTCAAAGAAACCAGAATGGATGGCTTGACGGGCTTGAAAAGTTTGCGGAAAAAACAGAGAAACTTGGACCAGGTACACAACATTATTGAGGATGTATAGGCCATTAATTAGAAACCCATGTCACGTAGTAATTATTTCCTTTCTTGGAAACGAGAAGCATCAATCATCATGTCATTAAATGGCCTAATATTTTCCTTTCTTGAAAACGAAGAGGATTATGGTTATCATGCCATTAAACGCTCTAGGGATGCCCACCGGTCATCCAGCACGGGTTTGGATTGCGCCACATCATTGATCCGCGGCATTGCTTCTTCTCTGCACCATGCCACTTTCTAAGACCATCTCTATATATACCGAGAAGGGTCATTCATCCGCGTGCGGGGTGCGCGTGTGACTTAGGACTTTGGACTTTGGGGCTTGAGCGACAGCGACGGCAAGAAGGGGAGGCGATCGAGCAGCAGGGGAACAAAGACCATGATTGCCTCCATTGGCGACGCAGATGAGGAGGGGGCGATGCGCTGGCGCAACAGTTCATTCGGCTTTCGCAATTGACCAGCCGAAGCCTCCGAAGGTCTGGGTGGTGCAGGCCCAGGACGATGCGCAAGGATAGCACCGACGATGGCACGACCTCGCAGGCGGCCAGCACCGCGGCGCCCAAGCAGATGGCCGTCGCCGCTGTGGCCTTCCGAGGGTCGTGCGAAGCACAGTCGTCGAGGGTGGACGACGGAGGGGGGCGGAAGAAGAACACCAGTGAAGCAGCAGGTGCTGCGGGGCGACCGAGCGATGGAGCATCTGGGAGAGCGAGCACCACAAACGGTTCATGGCCGCACCGAGCAGCTCCGCTTCTTGGCAGGGAGCCATGGCGTCCGCCAGCAGCGCCCCATCTTCGCAGGGAGCCATGGCGTCCCCCAGCAGCGCCCCATCTTCGCAGGGAGCCATGGCGGCACCCAGCAGCGCCGCTTCTTGGCAGGGAGCCTTGGCCGCACCGCACCCAGCAGCGCCTATGCTCACCTCCTCCTTCCCCCCGCCGGCAACGCGGTGAGAACTGGATGCCTTGTTTACTTTGCCTATGTATATAATAGATAGATAGATAGTTGCAGGTTCTTCTGAACTTGTAGACGTGGCAATTTCGTGGCTGTTGCTGCGAGTTGACTGCTTGAGTTCCAGTCCAGCGAAGGGCTGTTGATCATGCATTTCGCGAAAATGCAGTGGTTTCTGCAACTAGTTGATCAGGCTCTGAATTCTGTTTTAGACGCTTTTGATTTGGTTCTGCTGTTTGTGTTACTAACTGAATTTAAGCTTCAAAGGGTTGCCTGAATTCTGCGACGAGTTGGTGGCTCTGAATTCTGGTTTACAAGTTTCAGTCCAGCTTCAAAAGGGTTGTCTGAATTTAAGCTTGAGAGGTCTTGTAAACTGAATTTAGTTCGTCTGTTTTGATTCAGAATTCCGAGAATTTAGTCTGACTAGCTTGTTGGTCAGCCGCATTATCTGACTAGTTTTGTACAAATGCAGGCAGCCTAGAGAAGCTGCGACGCCAGGACACGGATGATGCAGGCGACAGGCAGTTCATAATCGCAGAAGTTTCGCCGCCTCCGACGCAACGGCAACGAAAATGAACACCTATTTTTTGCCTATAGATAGATTGGCATATATGGATACATAGATGCAGGTTCGGAATACAGGACAAGCAGATCCCTCGCCCATTTTTGGCTTTGCTGCTCGTCCAAGTAGACTTGTTTCGATTCTAGTTCAGAATATAGATAGATGCAGGTTTCTGCTGTAAACTTGATTCACAACTATGCTACAGGGGACACGAGAATAGTGTGAACTGTGCCTCGAATTCTTTGGTTTGCAGTTGCGCATTATGAGTAATCCCTGAAGATTGCTCTAGTATATTCTTTAGTAGCATGTTTTCTCTCAAGAAGTGGGTAATCCATAGTAAAAGATTGCTCTGTTATGAAGAAATTTGCTTCGAGTTAGAATATCTGAAGAAGCGGGCACAGGTCTGCTCTGTAAACATCCTGCATCGGTTAGTAGATCCACTACTTGTTGCCACTACCTCTGCGTTTGTGGGGTCGCAGGGTGACAAATCAACAGCATACTTCGGAGTTTATTTATAAAATCCCATGTAAATTGAACAACTGCAATATATACACTAAAAAAACAATTGTAAAATGTGATACAAATAACGAAAAAAATAGCACGCTACTTCGGCGTTATAGCATCGCTGTAGCGTATCTGGAATGGGCATTGTTATGTTTGAGCAATTTTGCTCATTACGGCGCTAATCGCGTTATAGCGCGCTATTTCCATGCTAAAAGTTGTAGCGTCATAGCGTTGTAACATCATGCCAAAGCCTGAAGAAGAGAAAAACAACGGTCGAGCCCCAGCGGCCCAAAAATACCCCTCAGCCGGCCATAGGTCCACAGTCCACACCCCTGTCATTCTCAATGTTAGATGATCAGACCTAATGAACAATTAACCCTAGCTCATTCCCCCTTCCCATATGAGCTTGAGCACCAGCGGCTGCGATGGCTTCCTCCAGCTCGACTCCAGCCAGTTAGACAAGAGAAAGGCACTGAACTGTCGATGTGATTATGCCATGAGAGTGCAGAGATACATATACATGCACCCTCCCTTGTCTCCGTAACGGAAGGCACGCAGCCAAGAGGAGGGAAGGTGCGATCGATCCTCAAGACCAGGAGAGTTACAGCAGTATTACAAATATCTGAGATAAGTACAAGCTGTCACGCTTCACCCCACAGCAGCGCTTGGGGACTCCTCACAGGTGGGCGTTGACTGGACCGAAAGTCTTCAAACACGCCATGAGACAATCCTTTTGTGAATACATCAAGAAACCGGGACCGGATGGAGCTTGCGACACGTGCCTCTCCCAAGGCGGCGATCCCGTACAAAGTGAAGATCGATCTCGGCGTGTTTGTTGCGTTGATCTTTGGACCGGGTTGGTGGAGAGGTATGTCGCGCTAATGTTGTCACAAGATGACAATCGTGGCACGAGAAGGAGGCGACGGAGCTCATGCGGCGGTGACGCAACCACATAGTCTCAAAGAACACGGTTGGCAACGCGCGGTACTCGGCCTCGGCGTTGGACCGGGACATCGTGAGGCTGTCGTTTAGGCGACCAGAGATCAAGTTGGGGCCAAGGAAGGCGCAAAAACCGGACGTGGATTTCCGGTGTCGGGCAGCCGCCCGATCGACATCGGAATAAGCAATGAGGTCATGCGAAGAAGACCGATAGAACTGGAGGCCGTAGTGAGAGGTGCCCTTGAGGTACCGGAGAATCCGTTTGACAAGCTGAAAATGAGAAGACCGTGGTGCGTGCATGAAGAGGCAGGCCTGCTGCACTGCATAGGAGATGTCCGGTCGGGTGAGGGTGAGGTACTGTAGGGCTCCGGCAAGGCTCCGGTACAAGGTCGGATTAGAGAGGAGGGTACCATCTGATGCTGAGACTTTGGACTTAGTATCCATGGGAGTGGAGATGGGGTTATAGTTCAACATGCTAGCGCAATCCAAAATCTCAAGGACGTATTGCTGCTGCGAGAGAAACAGGCCGGAGGAGGAGCGAGTGATGTTGACCCCAAGGAAGTGATGAATGTCACCGAGGTCGGACATCGCGAACTCAGTTTTGAGAGAGGAGATGAGAGAGTGTAACGTAGAGGTGGTGTTGGCAGTAAGTATGATGTCATCGACGTATAAAAGAAGATAGGCTACCGAAGAACCATGGTGGTAGGTGAAAAGAGAGGTGTCACACTTGGAAGCGAGAAAGCCCAAAGAGAGAAGAAAGGACTTGAACCGCAGGAACCAGGTGCGAGGAGCCTGTTTGAGACCATACAATGATTTTTGGAAAAGGCAAACATGCGTGGGGTGAGAGGGATCGACAAAGCCGGAGGGTTGTGCATAGTACACGGTCTCACCGAGATCACCGTGTAAAAAGGCGTTCTTCACGTCGAGTTGGTGAATGGGCCATGCTTGAGCGGTGGCGAGACTGAGGACGACGCAAACAGTGGCCGGCTTGACAACCGGGCTGAAGGTCTCGGTGTAGTCAATGCCCTCCCGTTGAGTGCAGCCACGGAGGACCCAACGTGCCTTGTAGCGCGCCAAGGAGCCGTCAGGGTTGAATTTGTGCCGAAAGATCCACTTTCCGGTGACCACGTTTACACCTGCAGGTCGAGGAACCAAACTCCAAGTTTTGTTCTTTAGCAAAGCATTAAATTCATCAAGCATAGCAGCGTGCTAGTGTTGGTCCTTAAGGGCAGATTTGTATGAGGAAGGGAGGGGAGAGATATGTGGTGAGGGAAAAAAGTTTACGTGGTTGGGAAAATCCACGCTTGGAACGAGTGGTCATTTTATGTGAGTTAACAGGAGGGGGAACAGGTACGACAGGGCGACGTGGCGGCGAGGGAGTGCTGGGTGCGGAATGCGAGGGCGATTCTGTGGGGCTGGAGTCCGAGGTAGGTGGGTCAGCGACGGCAAGGGAGGCGCGCGATCCGAGCGAATCAGGGGCGGGCGATCCGAGACTGAGAAGGGACCGGGCTAGGCGGGTGGGGGGAAGGCGCGTGGGTCGTATCGGGAGGAGCGGACGACGCGGTTGGGGGAGTGGGGGGGCAGGGCGACGTGTGGGGTGCGGGGGTTGAGGGATTGCGCGACGCGGGATGTGAGGCCGATTGTGCTGGCGGGAGGGGGGAGTTGGCGCGGTGGGGATCCCGGAGGGGATTGCGCGCAGGTGGGTGGCAGTAGCGGTATCGGGTGCGGTAGGGGCGGGTGTGGCTGGGAGTGTGGGAGGCGTGTACGGAAACGTGGATTCGTCGAAAATGACGTGCCGCGAGACGATGACTTTGTGAGTTTGGAGATCGAAGAAGTGATAACCCTTATGTTCCAGGGGATAACCGAGGAATACACAGTGAGTGGAGTGAGGGGCCAATTTGTGAGGTGTGGTGGCATAGAGGTTTGGGAAACATAGACAACCAAAGACGCGGAGATGATCGTATCGAGGTTGAACGCCGGTGAGAAGAAAGAAGGGTGCGTGTGGTTTGGTGGTGGTGGAGAGACGCCGGTTGAGTAAGTGAGTGGCCGTGTGAAGAGCCTCGACCCAAAAGGGTGGAGGAAGATTGGCATGAAGAAGAAGTGTGCGGACGACGTCGTTGGTGGTACAAATCATTCGTTCGACCTTACCGTTTTGTGGTGAGGTACGGGGGCAGGAGAGTCGATAGGCAATGCCATTGTTGGAAAAGAAGGTGCGAAGAGAGGTGTTGATAAATTCGTCGTCGTTGTCGCATTGCATGCATTTGATGAGATTGTGAAATTGGGTGTAGATATAAGTGAAAAAACGTTGGAGGGTGGGTGAGGTGTCGTCTTTGTGACGAAGAGGAAACAACCACGAATAATGAGAAAGGTCATCCAACACAATGAGGTAGTATTGAAAACCAGAAAAACTTATCACCGGAGAAGTCCATAGATCACAATGAATAACTTGAAATGGCGCCGTGGTACAATTATTTGAAGAGGAAAAGGCTAAGCGAGGTTGTCGCCCTAGTTGACAAGAAGTACAAGGAGAGCGAGAAAACATTATTACAATCTGGTAGGAAAGTGCTAGAAAGAAAATCTAGGGACGCCTTGCCCGGGTGGCCAAGGCGTTGATGCCACAGATCGCCGGTAGTGGTGAGTAGGGCATGCTTGTCGAAGGAGGTGGCGCCATAGAAAGGGTACAGCGGTCCGGGACTACTGGACGTCATGAGCGGAGTCCTGGTTGGAAGAGCCTTCACAGAAAAACCACGGGGATTAAACTCAACGGAAACATCATTGTCAGTGGATAATTTGCAAACAGAGATAAGATCTTTCACAATGTTTGGACAGACTACAACATCTTTGAGAGAGAGATTAGTGGGAGGGAGAGTTGTTGAGCCCGTGACAATAATAGGAAGCCGATCACCGTTGCCAACAATAATGCTAGACGAAAAATGCTTTGGGAAAGGACGAAACGAGGAGAGATTACCAGGATTACCGGTGACGTGCGTAGCCGCGCCGGAGTCGAGGATCTAGTCGGCACCGTTGGAAGGGAACCCGTGCTGGCTATAGGTGTGGCTGAAAAGAGCGGCATGATCCCACGAGGGCGCAGGGTACGGGTAGAATGACGACGCAGCAGGCGATGTAGTGGACGACGAGGGGCCCAAGAGCGTCAGTGGATATGCCTGGGAGTGGACGCCGGGCCGAGGGCCGAGCACGCCGGCGGCGTTGGGAGAGATCCAGCCGGGACGAGGCGGTGGGAGGGCCATGCCGTAGGGGGCAAAGTAGCCTGTTCAGGGCGTGGGTGGTGTTGAAGAAGACCCGCGGCCGCCAGAGTCCGGGAGTCCGCGCCCGCGGCCACCAGTGCGACCACGGCCACGACCGCGATCACCGCCGCTGTTGCCGCGAGAGCCGCCAGCGCTACGTCCGCCGTCGTTGCCGTTGCCGCGTTCACCACCATTGCTGCGATCCCGCCGTTGCCGCGGTCCTCGCCGTTGCCGTTGCTGCGGTCACGCGGGTCGGTATGAGCGAACCGCCGAGAGATGGTGAGGGCGGCGGAGCCAGCCTCGGCTGCGGAGGTTGATGGTGTACTCGGCGAGCTCGAGCGGGAGCGAGTGGCGTCAAAGGCGGCGGCGGCACTGACGCCAGAGGGTGCGGATCGTGTCGAACCGGTTGTCCGCACCATGGAGGAGCTGCATGGTGAGTCGTGGTCCTTCACGGATTGTCGGTGTCGGGGAGGCCGTCCGCGAGGCCCTTCAGTGGCGGGCATAGTCGGCGACAGTGAGGTCGCCTCGCCGCAGTTGCGGAACCGACGAGTAAGGTGGAGGTAGCGGCGCCTGTTGGCGAAAAGTGTCGCGGATGCGCGTCCGAGCCGTGTAGGCGTCGGCGGCCCGCCCATGATGAGATCGATGAGGGAGTCGGAGAGGGTGAAGAAGATCCAGAGGAGGAGGCGCTGGTCGACGGCCAGCCAGTCGGCGTCGGCGTCGGGAGAAGGTGGCCGAGCGACGTGGTCCTGAATGCGATACTGGAGGAGAACGAGGTTGAAGAACATGCGCCACTTGGTGTAGTTGTTCTCGGCAGGATCAAGTTTGAACTTGATGTGGTTTGAGATGTGATCTTGGTGGATATTGAGGGGTGCGGTGGTGGGAGGCAGGGGTGGAGGAGGCAGCAGCTCGGTGGTAATGGCAGAGGAGGCAGCGGGGGAGGTGGAGGCCAGGAGGGAGGTGAAGGAAATATGCCCTAGAGGCAATAATAAAGTTATTATTTATTTCCTCATATCATGATAAATGTTTATTATTCATGCTAGAATTGTATTAACCGGAAACATGATACATGTGTGAATACATAGACAAACATATAGTCACTAGTATGCCTCTACTTGACTAGCTCATTAATCAAAGATGGTTATGTTTCCTAACCATAGACATGTGTTGTTATTTGATTAGTGGGATCACATCATTAGAAGAATGATGTGATTGACATGACCCATTCCGTTAGCCTAGCACTTGATCGTTTAGTATACTGCTATTGCTTTCTTCATGACTTATACATGTTCCTGTAACTATGAGAATTATGCAACTCCCGTTTACCGGATGAACACTTTGGGTACTACCAAACGTCACAACATAACTGGGTGATTATAAAGGAGTACTACAGGTGTCTCCGAAGGTACATGTTGAGTTGGCGTATTTCGAGATTAGGTTTTGTCACTCCGATTGTCGGAGAGGTATCTCTGGGCCCTCTCGGTAGTGCACATCACTATAAGCCTTGCAAGCAATGTGATCAATGAGTTGGTTACGGGATGATGCATTACGTAATGAGTAAAGAGACTTGCCGGTAACGAGATTGAACTAGGTATTGGATACCGACGATCAAATCTCGGGCAAGTAACATACCGATGACAAAGGGAACAACGTATGTTGTTATGCGGTTTGACCGATAAAGATCTTCGTAGAATATATAGGAACCAATATGGGCATCCGAGTTCCGCTATTGGTTATTAATGAGAATAGTTCTAGGTCATGTCTACATAGTTCTCAAACACTGTAGGGTCCGCACGCTTAACGTTACGATGGCGGTTTTATTATGAGTTTATAAGTTTTGATGTACGAAGTTTGGTGAGTCCGGATGTGATCACGGACATGACGAGGAGTCTCAAATGGTTGAGACATAAAGATCGATATATTGGAAGCCTATATTTGGACATTGGAATCGTTCCGTGAAATCGGCATTTCTAGAGTACAGGAGGTTACGGAATCCCGGGGTTATTGGGCCTACATGGGCCTCGAGGGAGAAGAGGAAGGAGGCGGGAGGAGGCGCCCCTCCCCTTCGTAGTCCGAATAGGACAAGGGAAGAGGCGCGCCCCCTTCCTTTCCTCTTCCTCCTCCTTCCCCTCTCCTACTCCAACTTGGAAAGAAGGAGTCCTACTCCGGTGGGAGTAGGACTGCCCCTATGGCGCACCCTCCTTGGCGGCCGCCTCCTCCCGGCTCCTTTATATACGGTGCGGGGCAACCCATAGACACACAAGTTGATCTACGGATCGTTCCTTAGCCGTGTGCGGTGCCCCCCTCCACCATATTCCACCTCGGTCGTATCATCGCGGAGTTTAGGCGAAGCCCTCGCCGTAGAACATCATCACAGTCCACGCCGTCGTCTTGTGGAACTCATCTCTGGAGCTTTCTTTGGATCGAACACGGAGATCGTCATCAAAGAACGCGTGTCTTTGAACTCGGAGGTGCCAGTCGTTCGGTGCTTAGATCGGTCGGATCGTGAAGACGTACGACTACATCAACCGCGTTGTGCTAACGCTTCCGCTTACGGTCTACGAGGCTACGTGGACAACACTCTCCCCTCTCGTTGCTATACCATCACCATGATCTAGCGTGTGCGTAGGAATTTTTTTTGAAATTACTACGTTCCCCAACAGTGGTATCCGAGCCTAGGTTTTATGCGTTGATGTTATATGCACGAGTAGAACACAAGGCTAAAATAGATCTCACTGCTTACAAGTAAACCGTGTGCCCACAATGGCACACGGCTTCGTAAACACTCCGCTTACAGGTAGGCACAATGTTTATCATTTCATGATCTGTAACAGAGGTCTACGTAAGCCGTGACCTCGTGATTTGCCACTCGGCGTATTCCTCAATACTCGGCAACATATTTGCCACTACGAAGGGAAGATGGGTGTCGAGATGACAATGGCTAGGAACGACAGACGAAGTATCAATTTTTTTGAATTGCCACAACTTTATTTAACTCAAAATAACTTCATAAATACAAATATCATGGTAAACAAAAGGTAAAGTAGTTGCTTCCTTGAAGAGGGTGTGAGCCTCAACACTCAGACCCCTCTTCTCGTGGATAAACTCTATAGACACAAAATCATGTATTCTTTCTGTGATATCCCGAATGATAGATGCAGAAGACCCATTGTATCCACTCTTCAGGTACGCAATCGTTGCCATACAGTCGGTGAAAACTTGGATCCTCTGATAACCTAAGTAGGCTGCAGATAAAGCCTCAAAACGTGCCAATAGATTCTAGGCGGTTCCTACAAATCAGGCAGCTGATTTTATCCAGTTTCAAGCCGCCTAACCAGCCATTTGATTTGCTCAACTAGGATGTATTAGAGCCGCATGATTCCTTCTCAATTATCGCTTCCATCCGTGGTCACGCATACTAGCTTATCCCCGGTGAGCAGCAACGGGGTCAACGCTCCAGCGTTGTTGCAAAGTAGCAGAACGACCAGTGACCGCCGATGAATGGCTTCATTGCAGCATCGGTGGCCGGCGACGAGGGCTTCAATGCAGCACCGGTGCCTGGCGGCGAGGGCTTCATCGCATCATCGGTGACACGACGACGGCAGTGTCGCCGCCCGCTCCATTGCAGAGCCACCTCTCGCTCCGTTGCAGCGCCACCCTCCTCGACTTGTCGCGCCGACGGCAGCAGTGCCGCCGCCAGCTCCATTACAGCGCCGCCCTCCTTGACTTGCAGCGTCGCCGCCCGCTTCGTTGTAGCGCCACCCTCGTCGACTTGTGGCGCCGAGGGCAGCACCGCCCGTCGTAGCGCCGCCAGAAACAGCGCGTGGTCCATTACAGCGGTGGGGCCCAGCAATAGATGCGGTGCGTGGGGCCCAGCAAGAGATGCGGTGTGCGGGCTGGGCAGTTGACCGAGGAAGCACAATGTGGGTGGACGCGTGGCACGCAAACGACGCGCTTTATTTCTCCAGAAAAATCAGCCGGATGGATTTAAGAGCTTTCCTATACTCTAATATTTCCGGGACTCCGACCCTCGGCCACAATCTGTACCATCCCTGTTTGATCCAACGGCCAGAATCAAATTTTCTAGTATCATTATTTTTTACCACAAACCCAGATTCTACCATAGTCGCTCCCAGGTTTTGGCGACGCTCTCAGAAAAACAAAAAGAAAACACCCGAGCCGGAGCCTCCTCCCTCGATCTGTTCCTCCCTCCCTCCCTCCCTCCCACATCGGCGCCGACCGCACCCCCGCCCCCGCCGGCGACCCCGCCCTCTCCCGCACCGCCGCCGCACTCCACCCCTCTCCCTTCACCTTCTCTCCCTACCCCAGGCCGGGCCGCAGATCGAGCTTCTCTCCCCACCCTAGGTCGGCGGGGGGGCCGCAGATCGAGCAGGTCAGGCCCGATCCGCGCCGTCGCCAAGGGCTTCGAGCAGGGCCGCGCCGGGAGAGGAGCCTCTTCTCCTCTCTCTGCCGCCGGGAGAGGAGCTCGTCAAGCCAAGGTCCCGCCACTTCTCCTCTCTCTGCATCCGCCCCTTGCTTGGCTCGACTCCGTTTGCTCTTCTTCACTGACGCGGTTTCCTCTCGCAGGCGCGCAGGAGACCGCCGCCGTGTGGTGCGGCGCGGGGGATTCTTCTTCCACTCCGACGCCTCCGGCCCTGCCCCTCCGGTGGCCGATTCTTCTGCTTCTTCTTCTTATACTCCGGCACAGGTGGTAAGCTACTTGTTCCTCTCCTATGCTCTCTCTGTGTGCCCACGGCCATCGCGCCGTGGTAGATTTTGTGCTGGCCATTGCGCCATGGATGGCAATTTCTAGGGTTTTGTTTGGGCAGTGGTGATGGAGTGTCCTGGTATTTATGGAGCAAAATTAACCACTGGTGGTGATGGAGTAGACGCTTTTAGAAATCCTGATATTTATGGAGGGAAATTATCACTAAAACTTGCTCGTATTGCATCAATAATTGAAGAGTTTAAATACCATATTGATGTACTATATATTCTACTCCCTCTGATCCAAAGTAAGTGTTGCAATTCTGACTTCTGAACTAACTTTGAACTGAGGTTAGTTCAAAACTGCGAGTCTGCGATACTTATTATCGACCGGAGGGAGTATATTATATGGCCATACGAAAATTCCATTAGACACCTAAGCCTTGTGTATGTTTTGACTATGCATGATTTACATATCTGAGTAAGATTGAAAATTAACATGACTGCTATCTTATAGGCGACCAAAAGGTATTTGGTGAGGCTTACAGGATGGATAAAATGATAACGTTGATAGTTACTTATACACGATTTACTGGCAAAGATTGAAAAGCCTTGTGTATGTTTGAACTATATGTGACTGAAAAGCCGCGTTTTCTTTTAGTAGTACGTGTAGACAAGCTGTCAAATTGATATCTAAATTAGATTTATGCTACCATTTGCATTCCTTGCGGGCATGTTGCATGTTCTAACAAGGAATAATCTAAGGTTTACTTTTTTTATTGATAATCGGCTTTCCAACTGCAGAAATTGAGGAGCACAGCATAACACAAGCAAATTGAACCTCTCCTTCCTATGGGGGATTGTTTTGATTTCAACTATGGCTTTCATGAAATGCAGAACCTGACTGGAAAAAAGCCTAACTTAAATTGACACAATGGTAAAAATGCCAGTGGAGTTATCTTTTAATTTTATTATATAGAACCATTCGAATTCAGTGGTAATTTCCTTACCTATGCATCTTTGATTGGCATGAAGGCATATTTTCCTTTCTTTTACTACTTTAATTCAGAACAAGTTACAAGTTCGTGGCATCAAAATTGTGGTCCTTGTGTACATATTCTGCATGATAAAACAAGGGACAACATAAGGCTTGTATTTTAATGGATAATTGGCTTTCCAACTGCAGATATTGAGGAGTACAGCAGTAACACGAGCAAATTCAGCCTTTCTTCGTATGGAGGAGCGTGTTGATTTCAAGTATGATGGTGTCAACAACGAGAGCAAAGAGCGTAAGGGAGGGCATGGCATCCCAAAGGTTTCCATGGTCCCACTTGTCTTCCTCATATTCTATGAAGTCTCAGGGGGTCCCTTTGGGATTGAGGATAGTGTCAAGGCTGCTGGACCACTCCTGGCAATTGTGGGGTTTCTTCTGTTTGCGCTCATATGGAGTATTCCAGAAGCCCTAATCACTGCTGAGATGGGTACTATGTTTCCTGAGAATGGTGGCTATGTCGTCTGGGTCTCTTCAGCTCTTGGGCCCTTTTGGGGTTTTCAGCAAGGCTGGGCAAAGTGGCTCAGCGGTGTCATAGATAATGCTCTCTATCCAGTCCTTTTTCTTGACTATGTCAAGTCCAGTGTTCCAGCTCTCGGGGGTGGGCTTCCAAGGACTTTTGCGGTGCTGATCCTCACAGTTGCCCTTACTTACATGAACTACAGAGGATTGACGATAGTTGGCTGGGTGGCAGTCTTTCTTGGGGTGTTCTCTCTGCTCCCTTTCTTTGTAATGGGATTGATAGCGATTCCACATATTGAACCTTCAAGATGGTTTGAAATGGATCTGGACAATGTGAATTGGGGCCTGTATCTAAACACTCTGTTTTGGAACCTCAACTACTGGGATTCAATCAGTACATTGGCTGGAGAGGTTGAGAATCCAAAGAGAACCCTCCCCAGGGCACTTTCTTATGCTCTTGTTTTAGTAGTCGGGGGATACCTCTACCCTCTGATCACCTGTACAGCAGCACTTCCGGTTGTTCGGGAGTCGTGGACAGACGGATATTTTTCAGACATTGCAAAAATTCTTGGTGGTTTCTGGTTGCACTCGTGGATTCAGGCGGCGGCCGCATTGTCGAACATGGGCAACTTTGTTACTGAAATGAGCAGTGACTCTTACCAGCTTCTCGGGATGGCTGAGCGTGGCATGCTCCCTGAGTTCTTCGCCAAGAGATCACGCTACGGGACCCCGCTGATCGGCATCCTGTTCTCGGCGTTCGGCGTGGTCCTGCTGTCCTGGATGAGCTTCCAGGAGATCATTGCCGCGGAGAACTACCTCTACTGCTTCGGGATGATACTGGAGTTCATCGCCTTCATCAAGCTGAGGATGACCCACCCTAGCACCTCCCGGCCTTTCCGGATCCCGCTAGGCACCGTTGGCTCCGTCCTGATGATCGTCCCTCCGACCATCCTGATCGTCGTGGTGATGGTGCTGGCTTCCTTCAAGGTGATGGCTGTGAGCGTCCTGGCGGTGCTCGTCGGGTTTGCGCTGCAACCGGCCCTGGTATACATGGAGAAGAAGCGGTGGCTGAGGTTCTCCGTCAGAGAGGACCTGCCCGATCTGCTGGAGTCCTCGTCCGGCGCCGTCGAAGATGACACCACCCCCCTCGTGGTATGATTTATGATGCAAAGTGTAATAAAAGGATAGGAATATGGTGCCCTGTAGAATGCCATGTGGCATCATATATGCTGTTGTATACCAACTTGTTCGTCATGAAAAGAAATAGAAGAGCGTGGTGAGCGCATTTATAGAAACATCAAAGGGGCACCTCAGACTTTATTTGGCCTAATCTCACCTGTGACTCGTTATGATAGGTTTGGCCTAATATCATGGCCGCCCTTGGTCGCCACAGCCCCTCGCACCCTTGTCGCAGCTTCTCGTCGAGCTCCCTCGCCGGAGCTTGATGTCGTGGCTGTGCGCGTACGCCCCGCCGCTTGCAGTTTTTCACCTCGACGGAGCCTGTCGTCGCCGCCGTGCGCCCGGCCGGTCGAAGCTTTTTGCCTCGTCGGAGCTCATCGTTGCAGCTATGTGCCTTGATAGGCGGTCGCAGCTTTTCACCTCGCCGGAGCCTTTTGTCGCTGCCGTGCGCCCGGCCGGTCGGAGCTTTTCACCTGGCCGGAGCTCGTTGTTGCGGCTATGCGCCTCGCCGGTTGCAGCTTTTCACCTCGCGGGAGCTCGTCGGCCGGTCGGAGCTTTTCACCTGGCCGGAGCTCGTTGTTGCGGCTATGCGCCTCGCCGGTTGCAGCTTTTCACCTCGCGGGAGCTCGTCGTCACAGCCGGGCGCAACTTTTCGCCACGCAGTTGCATCTAGGACGGTGTACTCAAGAGACGAGAAGGTGCATATCCAAAATGAACCGACCGATCAACAATCCAGTCAACAGTAAAATCATCCTGTCAATAATCACCGGACACGGCCGATGAACGTATCAGCATCCTGTCAATTTCTGACTGCAGTTTTTGCTCCAGCTCATGGCAAACTATGCGTTGTGATGCTAATCGATCACATTTGTATGTCCATTTTTATCTGTACACCCACTGCAAAAACTAACTGATGTAATGCTAATCTTGACCAAATTTTGATACATTTTCAAACATAGTTCATGGCGAATTATGTGATGCGATGCAAATTGAACCAAAACGCACCTTACACTACTTTTCTCGTGTTTGCACTGATATGTGGATTGCTCAAATTTTCAAGCAGCTTGGACGTTACCATCAGATTCTAGTTCACTTTGGCATGTAGTTTAGTTTCGTGCGAACCTGAGGTTCTGCTTAAAACAGTTACCATTGTATTAGACATATATTTGCCATCGTATTTAGCATGATATTCCTCGAGAATATACACAATTACCACAACTCTGATGTATATTTTCTGCCTCCAAAGTTGCCATGTCTCAGCGAACCAACCTATGGTTGGATGGTTAGAGGGACTATGGTATCCCCAGCCCATCAGGGTTCAAATACTGATGTTCGCATTTATTCCTGGATTTATTTCAGGATTTCCGGCGATGCGCATTCAGTGGGAGGAGACGTTCCCGTCGACGACGAAGGTGCCTACGGTGACTTTGTAAATTTCAAGATGATATGCCGGCTCAGTCTTTCGGAGGTGCTCATAGGGGTAGGGTGTGCGTGTGTGCGTTCATAGGGGTGAGTGTATGCGCGTGTATATGAGCGCTTGTGTCTGTACTGATGTTCAAAAAAGAAGTTGCCATGTCTCACTATACAATTTTTTCTTAAATTTGCCGTCTCACCGTACAATTTTTCTTAAATTTTCATGGAAGATGGCAAATATAGTTATCGAATCATGGCAAACTTAGTTCTTGAATTATGGAAAATTCATTGCTTTCTTGCCATGGCAACTTTTGATTTTGGATCATGGCTTTGTTTTACAGTTTTCTACCATGGCAACTAATCTTATACTTTCTGCCATGTAAACATCAAAATTTTAGTTATTTCATCATGGCAAATTTACTTTACTCATCATAGCAAATTTTCTTCCTGGAAGATGCCAAATATAGTTACCGAAGCATGGCAAATTTAGTTCTCGGATCATGGCAAATTCATTGCTTTCTTGCCATGACA
This sequence comes from Aegilops speltoides, assembly GCA_021437245.1. Lineage (NCBI taxonomy): Eukaryota > Viridiplantae > Streptophyta > Magnoliopsida > Poales > Poaceae > Aegilops > Aegilops speltoides. The sequence goes on from CM038145.1 coordinate 14,069,591, forward strand.
ACTTTTTGATATTTAAAATTGTCATTGTAATTCTTTAAATTGTCAAAAACAACATAAATGACAAATATTGCCATGGCATGTTTTGCTAATTATTTCACCTTCATTAACATACGACAAATTTACCTATATCCCCATGACAATCTTTTAACATTTATTGCCATGGCAAGTTTTACTATTTATTTGCCATCTCAAATTTACCTTTTTATTAGATGAGAAATTTACCTAACTCCCCATGGCAATATTTAACTTTTATTGCCATGGAAAGTTTTACTATTTATCTGACTTTTTATCAACATGGCAAATTTACCTAAATCTCCATGGCAATATTGAACTTTTATTGCCACGACAAATTTTACTATTTATTTGCCATGGCTAATATACCTTCATTTAACACGGCAAATTTACCTAAATCCCCATGGCAATATTTAAGTTTTATTGCCATGGCAAGTTTTACTTTTTTATTTTCCGATGACAAATTGGCCCGTACTAACATGGCAATTTTACCTAAATCCCCATGGCAATATTTAACTTTTATTGCCATGGCAAGCTTACTTTTTATTTTGTCATGGCTAATTTACCTTTATTAACATGGCAAATTTATCTAAAATCCCATGGCAATTTTTTACTTTTATTGCCATGGCTAGATTTACTATTTATTTGATCTATATTAACATGGTGAAATTATCTATATTAACACGGTGCATTTTTTGTTTTGTGCTTCACATGACGGTGAATTTATATAGTAAAAGCATATAGATTTTAATCCATATTTCTTGCCATCATGGTACCGATGCAAACTGCCATGAACCTTTTCTTTCTGTTTTGTGCCATTTCACAAAAAAGATCTTTTTTTACCATGGCACATTTTGTTTATATTGATGATGGCAAACTTTGGTTTGAAACCATTGGGATTCTTTAGTAGTATCTTGTTTCTTTTTTTATCTATCACGACCTTTCTTTTTTAGACTTCTTCCGTGATGGCAAGTTCATATGTGTCCCCACTGCACATTTGTCATGTTTTTGATTGGTAAACAACAATAATTGCCATCGAAAATTCATACATTTTAACAGCTTTACAAGGAAGATCTTTCTGGTTCATTCATCTTATAGTGGTAGAAATCTCACGTTTCATTCATACATTTTCAGTATTTGTGATTATTTTCCTGTGCATGGCAAAATCTGGCTTTTCTTAGTGGAGCAAAATCTGGCCTTTATTAGTCATGTCCAATAGTGGGCTTTTTTGTTCATAGTAAAAATTGGTCCAAACTGGGCTTTTCTTTCTTTTCTTATTTCACAACAAAAATGCATGTAGGCCGCATGCATTCGGTCGATGCCTCCCACAGGACCGAATGAATCGTTCGATCTGGGGCTCTCCCAGGCCGAACGTTCGGCAGTTATCGACCCTCTGTAAACTTAGTTAAGTTTATAGAGGAAGTGCCATGGCTAACCTTATTTCACGACTACAACTAATTAAGGTAAGCACGGTCTCCCTATCTTCGAACATCAACATCTCCTTTTTAATACATACAATACAGACGCGGACGCAGACATGAACATCAACATCTCCAAAAAGAACCAAATTGTCGACTATCCGGATGTCGAAGCCCTAGCGGCCTTCAAGCATAACATCCGTGACGAGTGGCTTGCCCGACATCTCGGTCAAGAAAAGCCAAAGTCCATGGCAGCCCTCACAACACTCATGAACCGCTTCTGTGCGGGCGAGGATAGCTGGTTGGCTCGTAGTAACAACACAACAAGCAATCCAGGCACATTGAAAGCCAAGGATAGCAATGACAAACCACGGCGCAACAAACACAAGCGCCGCAAAAACGGTCATAGTGCCGAAGACACGTCAGCCAATGCCGGATTCAGTGGCTCAAAGTCCGGTCCGCGGAAGAAGCCATTCAACAAAAACAATTCAGGCCCGTCCAGTTTGGACCGCATACTCGACCGTCCATGCCAAATTCATGGCACCCCAGGAACACCAGCCAACCACACCAATAGAGAATGCCGGGTCTTCAGACAAGCCGGCAGGTCAGTGAAGGAAATATGCCCAAGAGGCAATAATAAAGTTATTATTTATTTCCTTATATCATGATAAATGTTTATTATTCATGCTAGAATTGTATTAACCGGAAACATAATACATGTGTGAATATATAGACAAACAGAGTGTCACTAGTATGCCTCTACTTGACTAGCTTGTTAATCAAAGATGGTTATGTTTCCTGGACATGGACAAAGAGTTGTTATTTGATTAACGGGATCACATCATTAGTTGAATGATCTGATTGACATGACCCATTCCGTTAGCTTAGCACCCGATCGTTTAGTATGTTGCTATTGCTTTCTTCATGACTTATACATGTTCCTATGACTATGAGATTATGCAACTCCGTTTACGGAGGAACACTTTTGTGCTACCAAACGTCACAACGAATCGGGTGATTATAAAGTTGCTCTCTGGTGTCTTGAAGGTACTTGTTGGGTTGGCGTATTTGAGATTAGGATTTGTCACTCCGAATGTCGGAGAGATATCTCTGGGCCCTCTCGGTAATGCACATCACTTAAGCCTTGCAAGCATTGCAACTAATGAGTTAGTTGCGAGATGATTTATTACGGAACGAGTAAAGAGACTTGCTGGTAACGAGATTGAACTAGGTATTGGATACCGACGATCGAATCTCGGGCAAGTAACATACCGATGACAAAGGGAACAATGTATGTTGTTATGCGGTCTGACCGACAAAGATCTTCGTAGAATATGTAGGAACCATTATGGGCATCCAGGTCCCGCTATTGGTTATTGACCGGAGACGTGTCTCGGTCATGTCTACATTGTTCTCGAACCGTAGGGTCCGCACGCTTAAAGTTACGATGACAGTTTCTTTATGAGTTTATGTATTTTGATGTACGGAAGGTTGTTCGGAGTCCCGGATGTGATCACGGACATGACGAGGAGTCTCGAAATGGTCGAGACATAAAGATCGATATATTGGAAGCCTATATTTGGACATCGGAATCGTTCCGGGTGAAATCGGCATTTTACCGGAGTACCGGGAGGTTACCGGAACCCCCGGGGGGTTATTGGGCCTACATGGGCCTTGAGGGAGAAGAGGGAAGGAGGCAGGAGGGGGCCGCGCGTCCCTCCCCTTCCTAGTCCGAATAGAACAGGGGAAGGGGGGTGGCGCCCCCCCTTTCCTTCCGCTCTTCCTCCTCTTTCCCCCCCTTCTCCTTCTCCAACTAGGAAAGAAAGGGAGTCCTACTCCCGGCGGGAGTAGGACTCCCCCCTTGGCGCGCCCTCCTTGGCCGGCGGCCCCCTCCCCTTGGCTCCTTTATATACGGGGGCGGGGGGCACCCCATAGACACCCAAGTTGATCTTCGTGATCGTTCTTTGGCCGTGTGTGGTGCCCCCCTCCAAGATATTACACCTCGGTCATATTGTAGCGGTGCTTAGGCGAAGCCCTGCGACGGTTGAACATCAAGATCGTCACCACGCCGTCGTGCTGACGGAACTCCTCCCCGAAGCTCTGCCGGATTGGAGCCCGGGGTGCGTCATCGAGCTGTACGTGTGTCAAGAACTCGAAGGTGCCGGAGTAACGGTGCTTGGATCGGTTGGACCGAGAAGACGTACGACTACTTCCTCTACGTTGCGTCAACGCTTCCGCTTCAGTCTACGAGGGTACGTAGACAACACTCTTCCCTCTCGTTGCTATGCATCACCATGATCTTGCGTGTGCGTAGAATTTTTTTGAAATTACTACGTTCCCCAACAGTGGAATCCGAGCCTAGGTTTTATGATTTGATGTTATATGCACGAGTAGAACACAAGTGAGTTGTGGGCGATACAAGTCATACTGCTTACCGGCATGTCATACTTTGGTTCGGTGGTATTGTTGGATGAAGTGGTCCAGACCGACATTACGCGTACGCTTACGCGAGACTAGTTTTACCGCCGTGCTTTGCACACAGGTGACTAGCGGGTGTCAGTTTCTCCAACTTTAGTTGAACCGAGTGTGACTACGCCCGGTCCTTGCGAAGGTTAAAACAGCACAAACTTGACGAACTATCGTTGTGGTTTTGATGCGTAGGTAAGAACGGTTCTTGCTCAGCCCGTAGGAGCCACATAAAACTTGCAACAACAAAGTAGAGGACGTCTAACTTGTTTTTGCAGGGCATGTTGTGATGTGATATGGCCAAGACATGATACTATATTTTATTGTATGAGATGATCATGTTTTGTAACCGAAGTTATCGGCAACTGGCAGGAGCCATATGGTTGTCTCTTTATTGTATGAAATGCAAGCATACAGTAATTGCTTTACTTTATCACTAAGCGGTAGCGATAGTCGTAGAAGCAATAGATGGCGTAACGACAACGATGCTACAATGGAGATCAAGGTGTCGCGCCGGTGGCGATGGTGATCATGATGGTGCTTGGAGATGGAGATCACAAGCACAAGATGATGATGGCAATATCATATCACTTATATTGATTGCATGTGATGTTTATCCTTTATGCATCTTATCTTGCTTTGATTGACGGTAGCATTTTAAGATGATCTCTCACTAAAATTATCAAGAAGTGTTCTCCCTGAGTATGCACCGTTGCCAAAGTTCATCGTGCCCGGACACCACGTGATGATCGGGTGTGATAAGCTCTCGTCCATCTACAACGGGTGCAAGCCAGTTTTGCACACGAGAATACTTAGGTTACACTTGACGAGCCTAGCATATGCGATATGGCCTCGGAACACGGAGACCGAAAGGTCGGCGTGAATCATATAGTAGATATGATCAACATAAGATGTTCACCATTGAAAACTACTCCATCTCACGTGATGATCGGTTATGGTTTAGTTGATTTGGATCATGTGATCACTTAGATGACTAGAGAGATGTCTGTCTAAGTGGGAGTTCTTAAGTAATATGATTAATTGAACTTAAATTTATCATGAACTTAGTACTGATAGTATCTTGCTTGTCTATGTTGATTGTAGATAGATGGCCCGTCTTTGTTGTTCCGTTGAATTTTAATGCGTTCCTTGAGAAAGCAAAGTTGAAAGATGATGGTAGCAACTACGCGGACTGGATCCGTAACTTGAGGATCATCCTCATTGCTGCACAGAAAAATTACGTCCTGGAAGCACCGCTGGGTGCCAGGCCTACTGCTGATGCAACTGACGACATTAAGAACGTCTGGTAGAGCAAAGCTGATGACTACTCGATAGTTCAATGTGCCATGATTTACGGCTTAGAACCGGGACTTCAACGACGTTTTTAACGTCATGGAGCATATGAGATGTTCCAGGAGTTGAAGTTAATATTTCAGAAGAATGCCCGGATTGAGAGATATGAAGTCTCCAATAAGTTCTATAGCTGCAAGATGGAGGAGAATAGTTCTGTCAGTGAGCATATACTCAAGATGTCTGGGTATTGTAATCACTTGATTCAACTGGGAGTTACTCTTCTGGATGGTAGCGTCATTGACAGAATTCTCCAATCACTTCCACCAAGCTACAAGAGCTTCGTGATGAACTATAATATGCAAGGGATGGATAAGACGATTCCCGAGCTCTTCGCAATGCTAAAGGCTGTGAAGGTAGAAATCAAGAAGGAGCATCAAGTGTTGATGGTCAACAAGACCACTAGTTTCAAGAAAAAGGGCAAAGGGAAGAAGAAGGAGAACTTCAAGAAGAACAACAAGCAAGTTGCTGCTCAAGAGAAGAAACCCAAGTCTGGACCTAAGCACAAACGAGTGCTTCTCTTCGCAAGCGATCGACATCCTTTGGAAGCGGAACTGCCCCAAGTATTTGGCGGATAAGAAGGATGGCAAGGTGAACAAAGGTATATGTGATATACATGTTATTGATGTGTACCTTACTAGAGCTCGCAGATAGCACTGGTATTTGATCTTGGTTCATTGCTAATATTTGCAACTCAAAGCAGGGACTACGGATTGCGAACACTAGCAAAGGACGAGGTGACGATGCGCGTGGAAATGGTTCCAAAGTTGATGTGATCGCGGTCGGCACGCTACCTCTACATCTACCTTCGGGATTAGTATTAGACCTAAATAATTGTTATTTGGTGCCAGCGTTGAGCATGAACATTATATCTGGATCTTGTTTGATGCGAGACGGTTATTCATTTAAATCAGAGAATAATGGTTGTTCTATTTATATGGGTAATATCTTTTATGGTCATGCACCCTTGAAGAGTGGTCTGTTTTTAATGAATCTCGATAGTAGTGATACACATATTCATAGTGTTGAAGCCAAAAGATGCAGAGTTGATAATGATAGTGCAACTTATTTGTGGCACTGCCGTTTAGGTCATATCGGTGTAAAGCACATGAAGAAACTCTATACTGATGGACTTTTGGAACCACTTGATTATGAATGACTTGGTACTTGCGAACCGTGCCTCATGGGCAAGATGACCAAAACGCCGTTCTCCGGTACTATGGAGAGAGCAACAGATTTGTTGGAAATCATACATACAGATGTATGTGGTCCGATGAATGTTGAGGCTCGTGGCGGATATCGTTATTTTCTCACCTTCACAGATGATTTAAGCAGATATGGATATATCTACTTAACGAAGCATAAGTCTGAAACATTTGAAAAGTTCAAAGAATTTCGGAGTGAAGTTGAAAATCATCGTAACAAGAAAATAAAGTTTCTACGATCTGATCGTGGAGGAGAATATTTGAGTTACGAGTTTGGTCTACACTTATAACAATGCGGAATAGTTTCGCAACTCACGCCACCCGGAACACCACAGCGTAATGGTGTGTCCGAACGTCGTAATCGCACTTTACATGATATGGTGCGATCTATGATGTCTCTTACAGATTTACCGCTATCGTTTTGGGGTTATGCTTTAGAGATGACCACATTCACATTAAATAGGGCACCATCAAAATCCATTGAAACGACAACTTATGAACTATGGTTTGGCAAGAAACCAAAGTTGTCGTTTCTTAAAGTTTGGGGCTGCGATGCTTATGTGAAAAAGCTTCAACCTGATAAGCTCAAACCCAAATCAGAGAAATGTGTCTTCATAGGATACCCAAAGGAGACAGTTGGGTACACCTTCTATCACAGATCTGAAGGCAAGACATTCGTTGCTAAATGGATCCTTTCTAGAGAAGGAGTTTCTCTCGAAAGAAGTGAGTGGGAGGAAAGTAGAACTTGATGAGGTAACTGTACCTACTCCCTTGTTGGAAAATAGTACATCATAGGAACCGGTTTCTGTGACGTCAAAACCAACTAGTGAGGAAGTTGATGATGATGATCATAGAACTTGAGATCAAGTTACTCTGAAACCTCGTGGGTCAAGCAGAGTAAGATCCGCACGAGTGGTACGGTAATCCTATTCTAGAAGTCATGCTACTAGATCATGATGAACCTACGAACTATGAAGAAGCGATGGTGAGCCCAGATTCCGCAAAATGGCTTGAAGCCATGAAATCTGAGATGGGATCCATGTATGCGAACAAAGTATGGACTTTGGTTGACTTGCCCGATGATCGGCAAGCAATTGAGAATAAATGGATCTTCAAGAAGAAGACTGACGCTGACGGTAATGTTACTATCTACAAAGCTCGACTTGTTGCAAAAGGTTTTCGACAAGTTCAAGGGATTGACTACGATGAGACCTTCTCACCCGTAGCGATGCTTAAGTCTGTCCGAATCATGTTAGCAATTGCCGCATTTTATGATTATGAAATTTGGAAATGGATGTGAAAACTGCGTTTCTGAATGGGTTTCTAGAGGAAGAGTTGTATATGATGCAACCAGAAGGTTTTATCGATCCAAAGGGAGCTAACAAAGTGTGCAAGCTCCAGCAATCCATTTATGGACTGGTGCAAGCCTGTCGGAGTTGGAATAAACGCTTTGATAGTGTGATCAAAGCATTTGGGTTTATCTGAGACTTTTGGAGAAGCTGTATTTACAAGAAAGTGAGTGGGAGCTCAGTAGCATTTCTAATATTATATGTGGATGACATATTGTTGATTGGAAATGATATAGAATTTCTGGATAGCATAAAGGGATACTTGAATAAAAGTTTTTCAATGAAAGACCTCGGTGAAGCTGCTTACATATTGGGCATTAAGATCTATAGAGATAGATCAAAACGCTTAATTGGACTTTCACAAAGCACATACCTTGACAAAGTTTTGAAGAAGTTCAAAATGGATCAAGCAAAGAAAGGGTTCTTGCTGTATTGCAAGGTGTGAAGTTGAGTAAGACTCAATGCCCGACCACTGCAGAAGATAGAGAGAAAATGAAAGATGTTCCCTATGCCTCAGCCATAGGCTCTATCATGTATGCAATGCTGTGTACCAGACCTGATGTGTGCCTTGCTATAAGTTTAGCAGGGAGGTACCAAAGTAATCTAGGAGTGGATCACTGGACAGCGGTCAAGTACATCCTGAAATACCTGAAAAGGACTAAGGATATGTTTCTCATATATGGAGGTGACAAAGAGCTCATCGTAAAGGGTTACATTGATGCAAGCTTTGACACTGATCTGGACGATTCTAAATCGCAAACCGGATACGTGTTTACATTAAACGGTGGAGTTGTCAGTTGGTGCAGTTCAAAACAAAGCGTCGTGGCGGGATCTATGTGTGAAGCGGAATACATAGCTGCTTCGGAAGCATCTAATGAAGGAGTCTGGATGAAGGAGTTCATATCCGATCTAGGTGTCATACCTAGTGCATCGGGTCCAATGAAGATCTTTTGTGACAATACTGGAGCGATTGCCTTAGCGAAGGAATCCAGATTTCACAAGAGAACCAAGCACATCAAGAGACGCTTCAATTCCATCCGGGATCTAGTCCAGGTGGTAGACATAGAGATTTGCAAGATACATACGGATCTGAATGTTGCAGACCCGTTGACTAAGCCTCTTCCACGAGCAAAACATGATCAGCACCAAGACTCCATGGGTGTTAGAATCATTACTGTGTAATCCAGATTATTGACTCTAGTGCAAGTGGGAGACTGAAGGAAATATGCCCTAAAGGTAATAATAAAGTTATTATTTATTTCCTTATATCATGATAAATGTTTATTATTCAAGCTAGAATTGTATTAACCGGAAACATAATACATGTGTGAATATATAGACAAACAGAGTGTCACTAGTACGCCTCTACTTGACTAGCTTGTTAATCAAAGATGGTTATGTTTCCTAACCATGGACAAAGAGTTGTTATTTGATTAACGGGATCACATCATTAGTTGAATGATCTGATTGACATGACCCATTCCATTAGCTTAGCACCCGATCGTTTAGTATGTTGCTATTGCTTTCTTCATGACTTATACATGTTCCTATGACTATGAGATTATGCAACTCCCATTTACTGGAGGAACACTTTGTGTGCTACCAAACGTCCACAACGAATCGGGTGATTATAAAGGTGCTCTCTGGTGTCTCCGAAGGTACTTGTTGTGTTGGCGTATTTCGAGATTAGGATTTGTCACTCCGAATGTCGGAGAGGTATCTCTGGGCCCTCTCGGTAATGCACATCACTTAAGCCTTGCAAGCATTGCAACTAATGAGTTAGTTGCAAGATGATGTATTACGGAACGAGTAAAGAGACTTGCCGGTAAAGATATTGAACTAGGTATTGGATACCGACGACCGAATCTCGGGCAAGTAACATACCGATGACAAAGGGAACAATGTATGTTGTTATGCGGTCTGACCGATAAAGATCTTCGTAGAATATGTAGGAACCAATATGGGCATCCAGGTCCCGCTATTGGTTATTGACCGGAGACGTGTCTTGGTCATATTTACATTGTTCTCGAACCGTAGGGTCCGCACGCATAAAGTTACGATGACAGTTTCTTTATGAGTTTATGTATTTTGATGTACCGAAGGTTGTTCGGAGTCCCGGATGTGATCACGGACATGATGAGGAGTCTCGAAATGGTCGAGACATAAAGATCAATATATGGGAAGCCTATATTTGGACATCGGAATCGTTCTGCGTGAAATCGGCATTTTACCGGAGTACCGGGAGGTTACCGGAACCCCCGGGGGGTTATTGGGCCTACATGGGCCTTGAGGGAGAAGTGGGAAGGAGGCAGGAGGGGGCCGCGCGCCCCTCCCCTTCCTAGTCCGAATAGGACAAGGGAAGGGGTGCGGCGCCCCCCCTTTCCTTCCCCTCTTCCTCCTCTTTCCCCCCCTTCTCCTTCTCCAACTAGGAAAGAAAGGGAGTCCTACTCCCGGTGGGAGTAGGACTCACCCCTTGGCGCGCCCTCCTTGGCCGGCCGCCCCCTCCCCTTGGCTCATTTATATACGGGGGCGGGGGGCACCCCATAGACACACAAGTTGATCTTCGTGATCGTTCTTTAGCCGTGTGCGGTGCCCTCCTCCACGATATTACACCTCGGTCATATTGTAGCGGTGCTTAGGCAAAGCCCTGCGATGGTTGAACATCAAGATCGTCACCACGCCGTCGTCTTGTGGAACTCCTCCCCAAAGCTCTGCTGGATCGGGCCGGGGTGCGTCATCGAGCTGTGCGTGTGTCAACAACTCGAGGTGCGGTGTAGCGGTGCTTGGATCGGTTGGACCGGAAGGCGTCGACTACTTCCTCTACGTTGCGTCAACGCTTCCGCTTCGGTCTACGAGGGTACATAGACAACACTCTCCCCTCTCGTTGCTATGCGTCACCATGATCTTGCGTGTGCGTAGGAATTTGTTTGAAATTACTACATTCCCCAACAGTCATATGCTGGAAACAAAGGGAAGGGGTCTCAAAGCGACGATGATGACGAAGAGCCCCGATCACCGAATACAGGAGGACAGAAGAAATTCCTTCCCCAGGTGAAAACGGTGAATATGATATGCGCAAGCCACATTCCCAAGTGGAAACATGCACTAAGGGAGGTCTATACAATCGACCCAAAGTTTAACCCATGGTCCTTGAGGGAGTCCTGGACTACGGGGTGTCCAGATAGCCGGACTATCATCATCGGCCGGACTCCAAGACTATGAAGATACAAGATTGAAGACTTCGTCCCGTGTCCGGATGGGACTTTCCTTGGCGTGGAAGGAAAGCTTGGCGATACGGATATGTAGATCTCCTACCATTGTAACCGACTCTGTGTAACCCTAGCCCTCTCCGGTGTCTATATAAACCGGAGGGTTTTAGTCCGTAGGACGAACAACCATTACAACAATCATACCATAAGCTAGCTTCTAGGGTTTAGCCTCCTTGATCTTGTGGTAGATCCACTCTTGTACTACCTGTATCATCAATATCAATCAAGCAGGAGTAGGTGAGGGAGTCTTGGACTATTGGGTGTCCGGACAGCCGGACTATCATCGTCGGCCGGACTCCAAGACTATGAAGATACAAGATTGAAGACTTTGTCCCATGTCCGGATGGGACTTTCCTTGGCGTGGAAGGCAAGCTTGGCGATACGGATATGTAGATCTCCTACCATTGTAACCGACTCTGTGTAACCCTAGCCCTCTCCGGTGTCTATATAAACCGGAGGGTTTTAGTCCGTAGGACGAACAACCATTACAACAATCATACCATAGGCTAGCTTCTAGGGTTTAGCCTCCTTGATCTCGTGGTAGATCCACTCTTGTATTACCCATATCATCAATATCAATCAAGCGGGAGTAGGGTTTTACCTCCATCGAGAGGGCCCAACACAGGTAAAACATCGTGTCCCTTGTCTCCTGTTACCATCCGCCTAGGCGCATGCGAGTCAGGACCCCCTACCGAGATCCGCCGGTTTGACACCGACATTGGTGCTTTCATTGAGAGTTCCTCGTGTCATCACCGATAAACTTGATGGCTTATTCGATCAACAACAACGCCAGTCTGGTGAGACTTTTCTCGCGGACAGATCTTCGTGATTCGGCGGCCGATCATGCCAATTCACTTGGCCATCTGGAGCAGATCGAAAGCTACGCCCCTGGCCATCGGGTCAGATTTGGAAGCCTAAACTTCATGGCGGATATCCACCAAGACTTGATCTTCGATGGATCCGAGCCGCAGCCGAGCGTGCCGCACTATCATGATGGGCATGATCTAACTCTACCACCGGACAGTACCTTGGAGGCCGCACACGAATCCGCTCTGACCCATAGTCCGGAGCCGATCACGCAGATCGAGGATGGGTGGCTGGACACCGCCTCGGGAGCTGCAACTTCCACGGCGATGGAGCCGAACACTGACCTCGTCCCTTATAAAGCTCGTGACTCCGAGGCGCCAGACTCCCTACCGGACTCCGAACCTCCTGCGCCCCTGCCAATCGAATCCGATTGGGCGCCGATCATGGAGTTCACCGCTGCGGACATCTTTCAGCACTCACCCTTTGGTGACATCCTAAATTCGCTAAAGCACCTCTCGCTATCCGGAGAGCCCTGGCCGGATTACGGCCAGGATGGTTGGGACGCGGACGACGAAGAAATTCAAAGCCCACCCACCACCCACTTTGTAGCCACTGTCGACGATCTAACCGACATGCTAGACTACGACTCCGAAGACATCGACGGTATGGACGACGATGCCGGAGACGATCAAGAATCAGCGCCTACAGGGCACTGGAAGACCACCTCGTCATACGATATATACATGGTGGACACCCCAAAAGATGGGGACGGCGAAGAAGCAGCAGAGGCAGATTCCTCAAAGAAACAACCCAAGCGCAGACGTCAACGGCGCCGCTCTAAATCCCGCCACAGCAAGAATGGAGATTCCGGCACCGGAGATAATAACACCCCAGAGAGTGCCAAAGACAACCCCCTCCAGCAAGATTCAGCACAGGAGGATGCAGAAGCAAGCCCTCACGAGAGCGGCGGGGCGAAGAGGTCGAGGATGATAATTACATACCTCCTCCGAAGGCGAGGCAAGCCTCAACGACGACGAATTAAATGCGTGCGGAGGATCCCGTCGAACAAGAGCGTTTTAAACGCAGGCTTATCGCCACGGCAAATAGCCTAAAGAAAAAGCAGCAGTAGCTTCAAGCTGATCAAGACCTGCTGGCCGACAGATGGACCGAGGTCCTCGCGGCTGAAGAGTATGAACTCGAACGCCCCTCCAAGAGCTACCCAAAACGCAAGTTGCTCCCCCGACTAGAGGAGGAAGCATATATATACCTTCGTCACCAGCGCACAATACGGCAGACCGACCACCCCGTGGTCGCGACAGAGAGGCACCCAGGCCCTCCACCAAGACCGTACCCCGGCATCGCTCAAAAAGTACGAAGCCACGAGGGAACGCGTCGGACTTGCGGGATATATTGGAGGACAAGGCAAGACAATCCAGATCTATCTACGGATCATGTGGGCGCCCCACGACCACGACGAATACCGTCGTGCCGGATCCTGTAACTCCGGCTGGGCCGAACACAGCAGACAACGCTCTCTTGAGCTACGTCGTGACATTTCTCAATACAGAGGCTCCGCACACCCACTATGCTTCACAGACGAAGTAATGGATCATCAAATCCCTGAAGGGTTTAAACACCGTTCTAGTACCCGAGAACTGGGACTAGGTGCAGTTAATGGGACCCCCTATCCAATCTAGTACCCGAGATCAGCAACAATCTCCGTAAAAATTCTGGCAGTCCGGATACTAAGGACAACAACGACAGGTCACGTCAAAACAAAAACAAACGCCGCGTGCAGCGGCGATAAGGAGGATCTGGCAGTCAATGCGGATTCGAGGCTCTAAACCGGTCGTGGAAGAAGCCATTCAAAAGAACCACTCCGGTCCGTCCAATTTGGACCGAATACTCGATCGCCTATGCGGATACATCGCACCCTAAAAACCAGCCAATCACACTAATAGAGATTGCTGGGTGTTCAAATAAGCGAGCAAGTTAATTGCGAAAACAATGACAAGGGGCTAAACAATGACGGACGAGGAAGAGACCCGACCGCCGAACAATAGAGGACAGAAGGGTTTTCCCCCACAAGTGCGGACGGTGAACATGATTTACGCGACCCATATACCCAAGAGGGAGAGGAAGCGCGCATTAAGTGATGTCTACGCGATGGAGCCAGTCGCCCCAAAGTTCAACCCATGGTCCTCTTGTCCGATCACTTTCGATCGAAGAGACCATCCAACCAGCATACGCCATGGCGGATTCGCCGCATTGGTTTTAGACCCAATCGTCAATGGATTTCACCTCACGAGAGTCCCGATGGACGGCGGTAGTAGCTGAACCTGCTTTATCGAGGATACGATGTGCAAAATGGGCATAGACCCTCAAGGATTAAACCTACAAAGACAACCTTTAAAGGTGTCATACCAGAGTGGAAGCCAATCTGTGCAGGCTCGGTCCTGCGAAGTGGTCTTCGGATCTGGGATAATTTCGGGCGTGGAGTTAATCTTGACATAGTCCCGTTTATGCAGCGGCTATCACGCTCTGCTTTCGGACGAACGCGTTTGCAAGATTCAGCGGTGCCGCGTTATGCATACCTCAAGCTCAAGATGCGGGCCCTCGTGGAGTCATCACGGTCAATGGGAATACTGAACGCTCCTCGAACGAGGAACATACAGGCGCTCTCGCGGCGAAGTCTGAGCAGCCTCTTAAGGCAATTGTCGAGTCCGGCCGTTAAGCGGCGGATACAGAAAAACGCCCAAAGCAATACCAACCAAGACCACTGGCGCGATCGAGCACGCAGCGTAGCAATGCGGCCCCAACCCCCGCCCGCGCATGATTGCAATAATAACACTCCGCGTACATCATTACGCTTTGGAGATACCATGGGCACAGGGGAAGGGGCACGATCGCAACGGACCCAGAGTGCGGT